>JAFBJW010000091.1:2634556-3234556 GCA_016785235.1 Pseudorhombus dupliciocellatus | reverse complement strand
AAACAGTTAATCATTCAAAAGACAGAAAAGGTCAGTGCGATCCACAGATGTCCCAAATATTTAGAAAAGGTGTACATAGTCATTCAATCTCTCTTTACGCCTTGCTTTCTCTCTTCCTCTGAGGTGAAGCTCGGAGGGAACCTTCTAAACTGTTTCATTAGATATATCAGGGGAACCTAAATATTTTTGTACAGGGATGGGCGAGAGGTTGAGGTATCATTTGTCGAAGAAGACTGCAGAGGGCACAAAAATGGAATTTACTACACCAACATTTTGCTTTGACTCTTTCCTCACAGATATATTTTTGTTATGTGAAACAGTTGTAATAACAGGCTGGGCCCCAAACGTCCTGACTGCGTTCAGGTATCTCCACAACAACCGCATTCATGCTCCCCATGGACACGTTGGCCCCTGAAGACAAGGTTTATACAATATTCAAATCAAAAACAAAGGGAAACAGGCATCAAATACTTTAGAGTTTGTTCTGATATAATTCAGTTTACCATGCCTGAAATCCAATCACTTTCCATCAGCCTCAAACTTTATACTGATGAGGATTTGTCATGAGAAATGGGGGACATGCATGTTTTTTCCCCATCTCAATTCAAAATGTGCTTTTTCAGTCTGAGAGCAGAGCTTATCGATTTCATGTTCAGATAATGAAATACTTAATCCTGCGCTCTTGGTCGGCCCCGTTCTTGCACTCAGATGATTTGTGGATTTTCGGTCTTATAGCTCCAGACTAAGACGTTAAAGACAGTCGGCATTATTTCCTTTGATAATTAGCATGCTTTCTCTGATTCCTTGAAAGAAAGAATAATGCATTTAATCTGTGTCGCCTTCCTTCAGTGTCTTTAATGCCTTCTCGTAGGAGCTGTGTTTAATCAGTCGGTGATTGTTATCTCGCCAGTGCACACCGCCTCCTACACGAGGCAAAGAGAAGGAAACTGACATGCTAAAGATAACACCAGCCTGGGCTTCACCAGTTCAGCAGCAGTAATGGATACACTGCCATCTGCACCTCCAGGATAATTTGATTTGCCCTGACGTGGCAAATTACCCTGCTACAGCCTGTCCATTTTATTTGCTAATTCAATCTAGTGTCACTTAACACCCAGAGCCCCGGTATCGACAGGGCCCCAGAGGCACAGAGCGGCTGGTTAAGGTGGCCCGCTGGGTTGGTGTGCGCTGGTGAGCGGAGATGACAGGGATTGGTTTTTGAGGTGGCCTCTGCCCAGTGTGACCTTGACATGTGTGGCGCGGCAGCGAGAGGGACACACAATGAATGTGAGGCGCTAGATCACCCTCACTTTCACTAGCAATAACCAACAACGCCACCCTGGGAATCTCACCCAGGGAATTATGAATTTTATAAAAAAGGCCCACCGTTAGGGACCGGGCATGAGACATGGGTTCAAGTCACAACAAGGCACAATTTATTAATATATTCTTAAAAAGAAGCAACAAAAGCAAACCACACACGCCATAAATGGGGACAAAAAAACAGTGCTGGAGCCTCTATGGGTGGACCGGAGCTAGTGCTGGGGCGGGATCCACCAAAGGAAATTAAAGAAATCCAAATCACCAACACACGTGGCAGGCACACGCAGTGAAAACACCCCACCAGCGGAGACACAGCACGAGAGGACAGGCGGAGGCCACCACCAAACACCAGCCCCGCCACCGCCGGCTTCCAGCCACTGAAGGGAGGGACAAGAAAAGATATCAATAATGGGGGTCTCATTCAAAACAAACCAAATTGGGGCTTAACCAAAATTAACCAAATTGAATATAACAAGGGAAAACATCAATATTAAACTCAATATCATTAGAACAGAACCCAAAATTAAGCAGAATGAAACTCAAAGAAAAGAAACAAAAATCCGAACAAAGTATGCATTTAACAGAACATACAAAAACCAAATACCTACATTCCCCAATCCACACACACTAGACAATAGAAAAAGAGGAGAGAGGCCGCAGATGTCTGTTTTCGGCGGAACGGTTCGACTGGCAGGAGCGCCCCAGCAAAGCCGACAAAAAGTCCCCGTCACGGCGGCAGCGACACCCAGGAAGAAACGGCGGACCCCCGTGAGGTGGTTGTGGTCTCACCTGGTCCGGAGAGAGTGATTAAAATTTCTACACAAATCTACAAACAAAGCTGCGCGCGGTCACAGTCGCAGTGGTCACCCGGCGGGGCGCAACGCAGCTCACCCACCTGCCCTGACATGACAGAACATGTAAAGAAAATAATCCAATACCACAAACAAACAAACAAACCAGCCTAACCTTCGGGCTCGCAGCAGCACACCCGGAAGTGGCACGGAGGTGACGGAAGCAGAGGGCGAACCAGTAGGCAGAGTACTGCTTTTATAATGGTCCGCCACCTCCCCCCGCCCCATCAACGGAAGTAAACAATTAAACTATACTAATACATTGGAAAATGACATGACATGACATAATACATACAAATAAACAAAAGAAAATACAAATAACAGCGAAACAGAATAAGTAATATCAAAAGAAAATACTCATCGAGACAGAGAGTGTGGTGTCAAGGTTGGCTGAACTGGGCCCACCACAGATCTCAACCCCACACCAGAACAAATGAGTTTCCATGTAGATGAACACATACACACATGCGTGTGCATACGTCTGTTACAGAGAGAAACGTTCCTTTTTAGCTGCCACACCCTCATTTTGAGGCTCGAAAGAAAGGTCCATGGTCCATTTACCACGAGACCTCCGTAACTCCTCCTTGTGACCTAACTATCCTCAGGGAAGTGAAGACATTTCTATTTTCCATGAGGTTGATTTAAATAAAGATGTTCCCTCAGCGTCTCATTTATCCCACCACTAATTATACTTTATACATAGGGTATTTCGTTTGTAGTTCGTCTGCATAAATAGACAAAAGGCATTTCTCTTTTCCTCCGCACACACCCTTCTCAAGGGTTTTTTTTACAGCTTGAACAAAGAATCAACCTGGTGACTAAGATGCTCCAACCAAAGGTTTCGATTCAAACCACTTTCTTCTCCCCTCTCACCAAATCTTTTGTGTTTTGTCTTGTCCTTGCTGATGTTTTTTGGAACCCAGAGCCCGCTCCTCTCAGCGTTCCATTAGACTAATATTTGTCTTTCCACCTCCTCCCTCCCTGCGAACATCTGGACTGGAGCTTTGCAGCAACACAACGTTCCCCTGGCGAGCCTTCGTATCTTTTGATGCTTGCATACATGACCGTCAACAGTTTACCATGACCATAAACATTCTGCTCTGGCCACCAGCACAGGGCGGCTCAGCTGACTGGCGACTTTTGTCAATGAGGATATTTATCAAAGGGAGATTTGGCCTTGTAAGCAATTCTCCATGTTGTGGTAGAACAGAGGTTCGTGTATTTATCCTGGAACATTTCAAAGGTTGAAACAAAGTTAAATAATCTGAGGCTAGAATTCTGACATCACCTCTTTTATCCGTTTGAGCGCTGATAGGTCTGATCGCGTTCGCTTGCTCTAATTATCGGCTCACTGAGTGGCTCCGCTGAATAGCTCAGTGGAAAGTGCAACTTTAAAATGTTTTCCTTGCTGATGGGAGTTTTATCCCTTCATTTTGATCGGCGGTTCTGCAGGGGGCTGATGTGTCTGTGGCCCTCGGGAATAATTGGATTGGTCTGAGCGCTGCGGAGGAAATGAAAAACACACCCGAGCCTTTATTTTGTAGCATCTCTTTCCTGCCATGGCGCTTCTTTGGCTGAGGTGATAAGAGAAATGAAGAGGCAGAGCAGCGCGGACGTGAGCTGCTTGCAAACGGGCTTGCGCAAACTCATGTGTGTGTTAGTCCATGCATATCTGCCTGAATGTCTGAGCCACCTTGTTTATTTCAACATGTCACGGAATCAAACGAACCTCGGTCTGGTCCAATTTCTTCTGTGTGATGGAAGTCATCACAGCTCTGGCTCACCGCTCTGATTGAAGTCTTTTAGTCACAATGGACCAGCGTGACTTTGTCTGAGTCAGGGTCAGCTCAGCAATCAGGGATTCAGGAGGGGAGATAAGTTCAATCAGACACAGCTCCACTCTGCAGGTCATGAGAAAGAAAAGCCTATATGCAGCTTCATGTCTCAGTGCTGGTGTCAATCGCATGCGTGCACGCACATACACACTGCTCACCCGAACATCTCAGGGGAGGGAGGGAGGGTTGCCGTGTTCAAGCTCAAACCTCTGCAGTGTTATAGGTGTGATATTTATTTACCAAGATGATTGTGTCTGACAGATGAGCACACTGAAAGAAAAGCTGAAACATTTTAAAAAATTTGCACAAATACCACATGAATTCAAGTCAGTCAGCGAATTGCTCAGAAACAGGTCTAAATAATTCTGAGTTAATTCTCAGTTGATCTCTCAAGTTCAGAGAATATGACAAAAAACTTGACTATTTCAACTCAAGCTAGACTTCTGCCTGAGTGTAAAATGTTTGTCTCCATAGATGGCAGTGTTGCACAGATTTCCAACAGCCCCCCCTGCCCCATGCATGTTATTCAATCTCTTGATAATCAAGATAAATCCTTTGTAATGGAAAAATTGCCTGTATTCCTGAAATGGCAGCAGTCTATCTTAACATGTATAACTCACTTTTACATAAATACACCAATGCAGGATGCTCACACAGATAAATCACTTCACCTGATTAGATTTCTGTCCTTGCAAACTGAATTAGCTCTGGCACAAATACGGCAGAAATACAGGAACATGAGCACGCGTGTTTTTCAGAGACGGATGATGGAAACTGCTGGCCTGTTGGCCTTCACAAGGCCGACAGGAAAACAAGCAGGCTCTTTGAGCAAGAATAAACTGAATCCTGCATTAATTTGCATTCATGTTTCCAGTAAACATATTCCTCTGTGTTCCACGGACAGAGACATCAGTGTGGCGAAGTAGGCTGTGTACAAGAGTGGCCGCAAACAGAGAAGAGAGCTCAGGAAGATGAGATAAAGGAGCAGATTAGGACAGAACTGGCAACGGAAATAGTAAATTTAGCAGATATGGTATTGATAAGTGCGAGGGGGTTAGATGTGAGGAGTGCTGCCAGGAAGGACTTTGACATATATCATGGCGCTGTGAAGGGAGAGGAGGAAAGAGAGGAATGAGTCTTTGTTGAAAGAAGGAGACGGATGTGACCCAGTGGTTAGTCAGGTTCCCTGTGGGGTCCTCAGGGGCCAGCACCATCTATTGCTATCGTTCTCTGACCCACTCTCTCTCTCTCTCTCTCCGTCAGTTCTCTTCTTCTGCTCTCCTTCCACATCTGGAGTCTGTTTAGCATCACACTCACCCGAGCCCCCGCCATGACACCCCTCGCAAAAATGCCTATAAGACCAGGTCTCCCTCCGAGGCCGAGAGGAATAAACAGTCCAGCGAGATGAACCCAGTGCAACAGCTCGGACCCAGCCGCGTGTTGCATTTAATGCCGCTCTGTTCCTGTGGTTTCACACTGCATTCGTCTTCATTTGTCCTCATCGGGACTTCTCTATTGCTCATTACTGATCACATTCCTGCACATCGGCAGTCCCCTCAGCTCTAACCTCAAACTGCTACATCGTGTTTGACTAAATGCTCTGACATTCACATAGGAAGGGAATCTGTTGTGCTAATGAAAACCACTGCCGCGCTGTCGGATGTTTTGATAATAGCTGGTCAATTAAGCCTTGTTGTACTGTGCGTTGTTTCTGGCTGTCTACATGAGTCATATTTACATGGACGCTTTCCACACACACCACAGTGTGTTACGTGCACATGTACGTGTTCAGTGTTTACTCGCTGTGTCAGCGTAGTCACCCCTCCCCCCCTTCACGTCCTCCTCCTCCTCCTTAGAAATGAGCTTGTTTAACATCTGGGGCCACGGTGACGGATTGTCCAATGGTCAGTGAGCGGACGAGCGCGCCATTCGTTTTGTCTTGTCAGAGTGACGACCTCTGCCTCCACCACCGCGCCCCGCTTTGGCTCGTGGGAAACAGCGAGGAGGACCTGGGGTCTTGGCTTCATGTTCTGGTCAACAGCTCAGAGATGCTGTAAAAGTGGAGGGGCGTCAGGGCTTTTAGATTTTGGCGCTGACAACTGTTAAATGTATTATTGAGATCACATGAGGCACACGTGTGGCATGTGTGTGCCGAGATGCCTGATGCGCCACGGTCCAACAGGAGTGTCAGCTGATGCTATGTGAAGAATAGGTGTGTAGCCGGCTTAGTGCAGCTTCAGTGTAGCATTTCTGTGCACTGCTGCAGTGCACAAACTGAGTTTTGGCTGCAGGGGTCCACAGGGGAGAGGGCGGGAGTTCCTGGGCACCAGGCCTTCAACAGTAAAACATTTCAGAGGCTGTCCATCAAAAACCTAATGACTTCAGCAGACAGACCCTGGATTTTGGGCTTTTTCCCACCACCAACACCAACAGTCGTAAAACACTGCATGTTTGGAATGCAGAACATGAATCCTGCGGACTCCAGCCACAACATGGAGCTCACACACAAACCAGAAACCACTGCGGCTGACACAACAAAGTACTCGCAGCTATTTTAATATAAGATTTGCTCTTATTATGAGCAGTGGACTGTGGTATTTGTACGCATGTACTCAGAACACTCATGTGCATGTGCTCACATCACATCAGCTGTGTCAGGATGAATCTGGCAGAGGGTCGGTGTACAGAATGATTCACAGAGTGTTTACAGGAGGTCGTACCAACAGACCAGTCCCCCTGGCCTTTGACCCCTAACCTATAAAGACTCAAGAAGCGATTTGTTTACAAAATCTGGAGACAGAGTGCGAGGCGTGGTCTGAGCATCAGTGACACCATATTGATCATAGAGGACGACAAAGAGTTGGGTGACAAGAAGAGGCCTGGAAAAAAAAAAAAGAAGAATTGTAGTTTAACGACAAGGCAAATATAAAGGGGGACTGAAGAGGAAGAGAGGTTTAAAAGAAAGTGAAAACAAGAAGATCAAATAGATTAGGTTTCAGTGAATTGAGAGCTGCCGAGCGCAGGCAGGAAATGCAGTGTTTGGGACTCACGTCTGCCCTTCAACAAACCATGTCAAATTCCCCAGCATGTGTCCATTAAAGTCCCTTATCCAGGCCCACCTCCTGCACACAGGGTGGAGGTGGAGTCAGGTTACTGCACTGACCCCCCACACGGCTCCAGAGGACGTGTTCCACTGTAAGAATGTTGCATGCTAATCCCTGGGTCTTCACCCACAGAGTTTAAAGTAACACTTTAGAATCTGGAAAAGCTCTACTGACAGACAGTGCCTCATGTTTCTGCCAGTAGAGGTTTTCAGTGGCAGTGATGTTTTTAATCTCACAGCAGCGAGCGGCAGGTCAGGTCGATCGAACTCTCAGCCCCACAGTGGTCCCTGTTATTTGTACCTGGTCCCCATCCACTGGAATAGGTCACCTCCCCGGGAGCCACCGCAGCCGCACTGTGTTGCTATAGAAACGAGGCCCAAAGTGGGATCTGTGACATGACGTGCTGTCAAGTCTGAAATGAATACAGTGGCTATGGAGAATTAGACTCAATAGAAGTCCAGAGAACCAGGGCCAATAAAAGCTCTTAATGACAAGTCATAGTCCTTTAAAATATTCAGGAAAACAACCAACGTAGGCTGGTATAATCTAAATGTACTTTCAAGTATTAAAACTAAATGGCCCTTTGCTCCTTTAATAATCATTCATTAGAATGTTAATACCGGTAAATCAGTGTGGAAGTAGCTGAAGTGGCACTTAACCATGAAGTTCAGTAACTAACCCACGGGGTATCCCAAGTGTGATGAGAGGACACACGCTGAAGTTTGGACTCAAGGCAAAAAGAGACACAAGCACACAAAATAGCAAATCTTGTTCGTTACAAACCGAATCAAAGAGAAGAGTCCAGGTCCAAATGAGGTCTGATCCAATACAAAGTGGGCTGAAGTATGTGTTCAAGGTCGCTCTGTAAATACGGCTCCACATTGTTTGTTGAATAAAATGTAAGTTTGAGTGAGCTGGCGAGAGAAGAGGGAGCATGAACACCACCCAGAGCCAGCTGCACATGGAGAAACAGACGAGCGCGGCACAGACCCAGGGAGCAACACAAAACCAGCCCATGTGTGAGCAATCAGAACTGCCAGAAACAAGAAAAGAAAAGTTCTGTCGCACAATCAGATTCTTCTAGGTTGCTTACATTGTTACTGAAAACAGATTTAACGCAAACATCTCAAACATTTAAGGATAAAGTGTCTCAGGAGGAACTTATAGTTCTTATCTGTGTAAAGCAGGCAAACTCTTCAAAACTATTTTAAATTTTTTTAAAATGTACAACCACAAGAAACTGTATTTTACATTTGAATAAGATGTTGTTTATCGAGGCTGTAAAATCATCAGTCAACATCAGTCTGATGAATGCAGTGCAGTAAAAGTACAGTATGTCTTACAGTACAGAAGGAAAGTGGAACCAGTCAAGAACATTGAAGAACAGCAGAACTCTGGCTAGAGGTGTTTGGAGACAATTTTGAAATAGTATTAGTTTAATTTCATTAACTTGCTCATATCAATGAACTCGTGTTTATACAACTGTCGCCGTTCACAGCCTCTGGCGTAAAACTGTTTATATTGGTTGAGGTTTTAATCCTTCTTTGGATCGTTAGATCATTAAAACGAATAAAACGTAAATAAACATAAAGTATTTGCTTACTGAATCAACATTTTGGGGGAAAACAAGCAACATAACAACATCCTCAGTTATATCCTGGCTCTAATACCCTTCCTCTCATTTGCCTTGTGGACATGTCAAATGTTTTGTTTCCAGGAGAATTTGGTTTGTTCTGCTTAAAAAAGCCTCACTATTAAATCAGAGTGAGACAGCCAATACTGTGCTGACTGGCAGATCGGCCTGATAACGCCACAATGGCTGTTTTCATAGCGGGACTCTGTGAATGACGGGCCCCCAAGGTACACCCCAGGTTTAAAAAAGACATTGTCATTGGACTGGTAAATGAAATTCTATTGGTTCCCTCAAAGAAACAATTTAACGACTCAGTGACCTCACTCCTCCCTGGATCAGCGACAGCGCCGCAGCCTGACTGTCTGTAAACAAGTGAGGGGGAATGCCACGCTGAGCCCTGTTACAACAGAAATATAATATGATCCAAGTCCAACGCATATTTGCTGCTCTTCTCAGGCCACAGGCAACAGTTTGGGAGGGGCACAGTTTTCTCCGTCCACCAATTAAGAGGCCTGCTCTTCCTGTATTTCCACATGGCAGAGATAGAGGGCAGTGTTTGCCTTGTCATGGCAGCAGAGATGAGCTCCTCACAGATAAAGAGGGATGAGGGATTTTTAGATGAATGAAAAGGGAATATTACAAAAATACCAGAAACTGGAAGAGGAGAAACTAAGAAGTGTGATATCTCCAAACCCTCCCCTCCTCCCGCTCCTGTCACTCGTGGGTGGTGGGTCTAATTATCCTCTTACTGCGCTTGTATTCCTACAGTACTTTGTTGATCCTGAGAACGATTGCTCAGCGTAATGACCGCTCTAGTACCTTTGTCTCTTTTGAAGGGACACATCTCGAAACGTCTTCAGAGCGGTCTCGAGTGCATCTGCCTCTCGAGGAGTTAAGAGTGTTGTGGTCTTTTAATGCTGCCTCATTTGCCCTGGCACTGTGTGTGTGTGTGTGTGTGTGTGTGTGTCCAGGTATTGCTCATGTTGTAGGGACCTAAGACACAGGAATTTCCCGTAACCTAAATCATTAAACTTTAAGGAGGAAAAATTCAGGTGATGACGGTCAAAGGTTTGATTAAGTTTCCGGGAAACGAGTCATTGTAACGTTTTGAAGTGACGAAGACTTTTGCGTGGCTTGTGTTTGTGTGAGTGTGTTTGACACAGAACCACACAAACACAGACACATGTCTCCGTCGACATGTTCTGCATCTGGAAGAGAGACTGTTTTTCATCCATCTGGGACATGATGTGTTGTTTGGGACAATGGAAACTGTTGACTCAGATGTTTGTTCTGTTTTAAATCCATCTTATAACTGAGTCGTGTGTGTGTGTGTGTGTGTGTGTGTGTGTGTGTGTGTGTGTGTGTCAGTCATCACACAATGACTTTCACCTTAATGTGACCTTAACTGACACCCAAATCCTCTGGCTGCTCTTCTATGAACAGATTAGCAATGGAATCCCCCTCTGTGTGTCGTCTTGCCTCTTTCTCTGACAAGACAAATGTGTGAACGTGACCACCATTGATATCATAGGGATTACACGTCAGTGTGTGTGTGCGCGCGCCTGTTTTCCTGCTGTAGGTGGACAAGCCTGCGTCTTGATTGGACATCCAGTCTTTTGATGTGTCAGCCGGACGTCCAGAGGAGCTCTGCTGTGTGATTTATGAAGGTGCCGGGACACACTTACACACACACTTTAAAGCACATACAGTGTACACACTCACTGATTGTCTCCCCGCAGAGGGGCACAGTAGTAGACAGGACACAGGCCCGGCCAGCGTTGCAGACTGGCGCAGACTAAACAGTAAACAGACACATCACAGGGCAGAGTTTACACAGTCTCTGTGCTCGTTTTACCCGAGCCTCACAGAAAACATCTGAAACAAACAAAATCTCACATTTTCCACATGAAGCATGATCTCGAGCCCTCGGATTCTCTAAGAAATATGGAAAATCCCCCGTGAAATGTTTCCCCAAAGTTATTTATGAACCTGAGTGTTTGGATTGTATCTGTAATTACACAGAAATGTGTCATACAAGAGTAGGATCGTAAAAGTATCTGTATGATTTCTTGTGTCGCCGTCTTTGTGGAGCGGTCTGTGTAATGGGAGGATCTGGCTTTATAATGGGACCCCCTCTCTATGGGCCCTGGCCCACTGCCAGCCGCCCAATGCCTCTCGCTGGCTGTTGGTTTAGCCGTTGATCCCTGGAAGTGGCAGTGGCAGATCATGGCTGTATCGATGCTCATATAAATCACAGGATATGGTTGGGTTTCACTGTGAGGCACTGTTTTTATTTTTATTTTTTACACATCACCATAACTGACTCCGTCGCTCTAACAAAGCTCAGATGCTTTTTCACCCCATCTTAAAATAGTCCTCTGTCTTCAGCAGAGCCTGTAAAGCAGCAGGCCGCGACATCTTCATCGACATCTTTAATGTTTCTTTGGCCTCTTTAATGTTCGTCTCAGTCTCAGTCTCACAGCGGATACAACGGCGGCGGCTCCCTAAACAAAGTCCCCGCTACTATCCCTCTCATCCATTCATGTGCTAACCTCCTCCGCACAGTCTCAGACAGACAGGCAGGCGGGCACAGACACTGCCGAGCTGAGATTATAGCTGCTGGGGCTCATGCTCTCTAATCAGAAGCAGAAGTAAAGACGTCTGCTGCAGCTTTAAGGGACGCTGTATGTGACACTGGCTGGCACACAAAACACAGCAAAGGGGGTTTTGGTTGCAGATTGCTCCTTTGCTTTTTAGACGACTTCTCACAGCTGAACTGTCTCAGGCACATTTGTTGGAGGAGTCTTATGTAGCCGCTCAAATGATTATACCAGGGTCAGGTTTGTCCTCTGACCTCTGACTCTTTTTAACACTGCACATCTTTCTTAGGGCTGCATCCATACTCCTCATGTTTACTGCAGTTTTCTACAAAAACATCCATTCAAACACCGCACCCCCACTGAGTGCCACAGAGCACTTTTGTATTTCATGTCTATTGATTGTTAATAAATGAATTAAACATATCATATTCAATTTGATACTCAGTTCCACAGATAACTGACACGTGTGATGCATTAATAAATAAAAAGCATGCAAATAAAAGAAAAACACCCAGTCTGAGACTTTAAAATAAATATATATTCATATTTGTGTCAGTATGTATCAATCAATGTTTTCACTCTGGATCCTCCAGACCTGGATTTTCCTCAAACGAACGTTGAACGGTGTTGTTTAATGTTCCCAGCAGAAACGGGAGCTGTCATCCCATCTCCCCTCATCAGGCCCACAGCTTATCCTGCCAGCGGAGCTGTTTCGCTGTGTGGGGGCGGCGGATTCGCCACCCACAGCCCCACCCTCGCTGTAATGAAAAGTGTTATGAATGTATGTGTCTTAATTCTCTTCTACTAATGTCTGTGGGTGGCAAATTTAGGGTGGGCCAGGCCGGGGCTACTTAAATAGAAAACCGTGTCCAGTTTAACCGAGCTGCTCTAAGCCGATTTTTTAAGGTCACATTGGCACCAATGGGGGATTAGTTTGGTTCAGATCAATGTCTGATTGGGATCTTTCTCTCCACCATTGCCTCCCTCTGTCCTGTGAGAATGCGGCCAAAGTCTTGCGATTTGTACTTGGGGAGAAGAAAGACTCTCTCCCCCCATGGAGGACAAAGACACACATTAGCTCAGTTTTGCTGTTTTTTTCTCCACCAGTGGTGAAGCTCACAGCCGAAAGGATCAAACGTATGAAGACATGACCGGCGATGGCACCCCGCTGCAGCTGCTCTAGCTACTGTTGCAAACACGACACGTCAAATGTGTGCGTGAGTGGGTGCGTTCTGAGGAAAAACAGGTGGCGTCAACAGCAAGTGTTCTCATGTGTTGCCTGTAAACATTTTCGGTTGAAGTTCGTCTCCCAAACAAGTGGCGTCCACATTCGTGGAATATTTGTCATGGTTCCCACAGGACTTCAACATAGCGAATGTCTATTTATCTGTAATCTATCATCAATAGACAGATTAGTTAGGATAATGGAGAGAAACAGGGTTCTTCTCAATTCAAAGATGAATTTATTTAAAAAATGATAGTAGATTTGTATCTTTATTCAGTTAGGGTGATTGTGATGCATTGCCACAGCTTCTAAAGAAAGTAACACCACAACAATATAATATAAAGGTTTTAGCGTCCAGAGGTCCAACAAGCTTATTCAAGATTGCGAATGAAGAACAGCATCGTTTATCAAAGTGAATCACAGCAAGCATGTTTCTTCTCATTAAAATGAGAGAATCTAAATATGCTCTGCTGCTTTATAAAAACTTAAATAAACACAATTTACTCACAAATCCACAACAGTTGTTTTCACTTCAAATTGCTTCCACAGTTGTTTGAGCTGAGGTTCTCTGCTTCCTAAAGGTTTAATGTCGGTTTCATGGCGGCAATGAGGAGACGGAACATGTTAAAACTCATAATGTCACATTCCTTCTATGTGGCTGCAGCTGAGCGACCATCACTCAGATCTCTGAGGCCAGATTTGTTCAGAAGAAAGGTTACAGTTCATCAGTGCACATAAAGCATGGAGAGATAATTGCTGGTGTACATGAGCAGTGAAATGTCCCTTTGTTCAGCTGTATCTCTGGTCACAGCTCAGCGTGTCATTATCCAGTCAAAGAGGAGACCAACTAAACAAATACGGCCGACCATAATGAGAGCAGGGCGCAGAAATCTGTAATTCCATTCCACATCAGTGTCATTATTGAAATGAAAAAAAGGGCAAATCATAAATGTGTCAGGTGATCTGTCTTTGTCTTGTCCCTGTTCACACGTGATATGATTTATACAGGGACACCAGGCCGGGCATAAATAAGCTGACACAGAGAAGTTCCCAGCAGAGACTGAAAATAAACACAGGAGGACGTGCTAACACACAGACTGAATGAATTCTATAAACAACAACAGCATGTTCTTCTTGACACTGCAATCATCTTCAAATGATGGTTTCATCAAAACAACATTCAAACTTTGTGAATCTCTGTTTTCCATGTTGAATTATTATTACTGGCCGCTGCTCCGGACCCAAGAGACTTCCTACAAGTGTCCTAAAGAGGCTTGAGCATACTTCCACTTCAATAATGGACTCTCCTCCCCTTCAGTCAAAGGTCATTGAGAGCCTGAGCTACTGGGAGTGTTTGTCTCGTTGTAGTACGCCTGTGTGGGTTAGTTAAATTAGGGTCACAGGTCAGAGGTCAACCTCAGCCAGAATGGGTTTAAATCACAACTAGCCAAATAACAAACCTAAATGACTCAAAGCTAAAAGTTCTTACATGACATATTGTTTTTTTTTTTCTATTACATGTATGCATTTAATGTGATCATGGAAGATGGTGGAAATTGTTGATGGTGAACCGAAACAATAAAGCTGCAAGCTGAAAAACCAAAGCAATGAGTGTGCACACTTACAGATATCAGTTCCCTGCATATACCTACATATTTATTTTATACACATCATTGAATTAGTCAGTCAGGAACATTTAAATAAACTTTTTATAGATTTGAATAACATAACTTAGTATGACTGCTCCTTTTTTAAAAATATGCCACAAAAAAAGAAACTGATTTCAGTAACTTGGAGCGCACCATCAGGACAGATACAGATGGGATGTGATTGGGGTTAAATGTTGTAGTTTCCTCCAGTTAGTCGGTGTTTGCTCCTCCAATGTTGCACTGAGCCTCGGCAAAGGAAACAGCTGCCCGAACTCCGAGCCTTTCCCAGAACTGCTCTGCTGGAGGCGCAGCTCTGATTGACTAATTATGTTAAGCGCCAGTGTAGATGAAATGGTCTGAGGGGTCATTATGCAGCGATACTTCTCCCCGAGCCGCAGGGCACGGGCAGATGTGTTTGTGCTTCTGTGGGGTGAAGGTGAGAGAAAGCTGCAGAGGGAGAGAGGAGAGCAAACAAATTATACGGCTGATTGGAAATGAAAAGCCAGAGGTTTAATGCTATTCACCAGAGCTACTACTCCTGCTTTTAATATGGTGTGTAGACCTTTGAACCAAACAATTACAGTCCCTTACACCCAGTTACAGTCAGGTCTATATTCAATTTCCACCTGGAACATTTCATCAGCATCAGTTCTCTATTCTTGTGGTGCTCGCTCTGAATACAAATGCTCAAAAAGAGCTGTGTTTGCTTCTCTGACAACACCACAGTTCAAGGTCCCGTACAATAAAACAAATAAGACGTCTTATTTGATTATTTGACATGATACAGAGCATAGTATATTTCACAAGAAGCAACGTGGCCCCGGGGGTAAGAGCAGGAGTATTATAGAAGTAAAATGACTTCAACGCAACCGAGAGGTGTAATGTGCAGGGATCTGCCCGTGAGGTCATTCGATGACCTGTCAGCGTCTTTGTGCTTATATACATGTGGTGTTGATGGACGAGTGCAGTGCAGGTGTACAGGTGGGTTGGGTTTTGGAGCAGAACGCTACACCCCCACCATCTGAACACAGAGACAAAGACAAAACAGGGACATAGAGGACAGGAGGAGGACAGTACCTCAGATTTAGGTCCAATTCTCTACCAAGAACTTTTTAACCAAATATTATTTCCATCTTTAAATACTAGCTTCTAGTATCAACTTTGTGAAGAGGTGTCAGGGTGTGGTTTAAACACTGTAATCACCATGTCTGTGTTTTTCCACATTCCACCCTCAGAGCCCATCAACACACCAAAGTCAGAAGAACGACCTCATAACTTATTGTGAGGAGGCACTCTAGAGTATCTCACTACTGGACAAGTCTACAAAACCCCAAACTACTTCTTTAATTTGAATGTCAACATTTTCCCATTTGAAAATATCTCATTGCAAATTCTTGAATACTGGCCTGGAATAAAAAGACAAAACACGCACTCACATACACTGGCACATAAATCTCAAAGAGTGTAATCGTTATAGGATATGTTTTCATTCTGAGGCATGAATATGAGCATTACTCATATCTGAATTTGAAGATCTTAAAGAAATGTAATGAATTGTTTCCTAATTGATCAAAAATCGATTCTAAATCTAAGATTTCTGCTGCGTCTTGGAAGTTCTAAACTTCTTCACACCTAATTTACTGCTCAACACCTTCCTTCCCAGATTCTCGCAGAGGGAAAACTGTGTTTGTTTTACTCGTGGGTGAGTTTTTAGGTATGAATAGAAAAGATTGACAGTGCACCTGTGGGCTGCCAATGAAGGGCTGACCCTGATAAAGAGGAGGGTGGCTGCCCAAGAGGTTCCACAGCTCTGCAAACCACTTCAGTTCTCACTTGAGTGCCTCTCTTTGGGCCTTAACCCACACGGACCCCCACCTAACCGCTTCAGATTGAAATTCCTCCACTCTGCAAGACCCTGCGCTCCCCTCCTCCCTCCTGTGCTCGGCACACACCAAGGGGCATTCAAGACGTATTAATGGGAAACAGTGAAGAAAAACACAAAAAAGGGGAAAAAAAAAAATCTCCTTAGCAACATAATCTAGACGGCCTGACGAGAGGAGTGAAAAGAAAAGAAAAAGAGAGGGGTGGTGGTGCCGTTTAGAGAGGGAAGAAGAATTGGACACAAAGGCCGGGTGCAGAGACAGCAACAAAATTGAAAATAAACACAGAAGAAACTGTTCCTTTTTTCATGGCAGCACAATCAGTTACATTAAACCAGAGCTGGACCCCGCCTCCTCGCCGGGGCCCTCCCTCGCCTCTGGAGGCTTCAGCAGGAGTCTGTTTCAGGGAACTGCGGAGGGCAGTAACCACAGAGACATGAAGGTTTTAGACAGTTTTAGAGGCAGGGACGTGAAGATATTACAGTTGTTTGAAATCGAACCACAGAAACATTTGCACCGTTTTTATTTCCTTCGTAGCATTTTTACCTCGGCCAGGTGGGCGATGTTTCATTTGACATTTGTTTGTTTGTCTTTTAGTTAGCAGCTTTACACACAAACGTCTGAATTGAGAAATACAGAACCTGATGCACTGATGTGCTGCAGGTTTTGAAGCAATCCACTTCAGAGGGCCAGATGAAAATTATTGTTCGTCTGGCAACACAATCCCTTCAGTCGGCTCCTGGCCATCTTGGAATTACTACAAAATCAAGCCTGCTACCTGGGAAGATTTCCGTAGAGGCCTTGTGTTTGCAGACCTTGTCTGCATGTCCACAAACACTTGTTGGGGATTAAAGTTGTCTCGTCTGGCCTCTAGATAAACACTCAGCCTGGCTTAATGAACCCAGGCTCAGTGTCTGCAGCAGAACAATGCAAAAGTCCCAGAGAGAGAGGCCGACGGTTTCTGAGAGCAAGGAACTCAAGTGAATAGAGGTAGGTAATCTCAGAGGCAAATATACCGCTGAGATTACCTGTCAGAAATATCTGCTCGTGTTCATTTGTGTATATTTAGGAGCAATTAGCATGGAGCAGGAACTCTGGCCACCAGCAGCCCTGTAAATGACCTCTGACCCCCACTACATGATCAGCCCATTGAGAGGAGGGCCTGCTTTAATTAGGAGGTCATTAAGAGCCAACCTTAACACACCATGGGACCACATAAAGCCAGCGCTCACTCCCACCTGCAGTCATGAGATCTGCAGTCCACTTCGCATTCACATAACGCCCACAGCTCGAGAAAACTGCTCACAGTTCGCCTGCTGCTTTTATAACGAATGGACTCAGCTTCATCCGAAGCGCACGATCGCTGGAGTTTGAAAATGTTTTTTTAGGTATGAAAAAAACATGGCTGACTTCTTCATTCTGAAATTTAAAAGTTTCATTCAGAAGATCTTCATGTCATATTTCAGCAAAATTGAAAAATAAAACAGAAAGAAATGAGAAAAGAAGTTTCCTCACTACAGGGGAGGTGGCTGCCTGAAAGGAAGTAACAGTCAGTGGATGAAAAATGAGGAAATGAATATTTTCGAAATAAGCTTTTGAGTGTTGCCGAGTCTAAAGCGGTGGAACAACGACGTCAGATCGAGCATAAAGGTGGAGAAAATAGATGACAAGGGTAAAAGAGAGATTCCAGAGACCTTTTATTCAGGCCGCTGATTTCACACTTGCACAAAGAGCTTTGGGGACGTTTCATCCTTTTCACATTTCTTCTGCATTTACTCAGTGTTATTCTGCAGTGCAGTGTCTCCTATATGGGAGAGGGAGCGCTGCCCGGTGAGGAGTCAGCTCCATTCACAGCTTTATAAATCACCTCAGCATGTGCAGACCGTGGCCAATCGGCCAATTACGCCCCCCTGACACACCGGGCCTGATAAAGAAGGCCCGGGACAATGGGATCACAGGCCAGATAAACGACCCTTTAATGAAGTCGCCCACAAAACAGGCCAAAACCGCGCGCCCCACTTACGTATTCCATCATGCCGTTGCCCTCACATTTCCTCTTGCTCAGCCGCCACGGCAGGCACAGCTGGGGAGAGGGAGACGCAGAGAAAGAGAGGCAGGGCGAGAGAAAAAGGAGAGAAAAATGACTCTGCGCTCTGACACTGCTAAGCCCCCCCACCCAAGGCCCCTTTCAGACTTTCGGCCGAACAAAAGCATCTGTTGCCATACTGTGCCGCTCAGACCCCCCCTCACACACACATACTCCAGTCGGGTAAGGAGCCTCGCAGGAGCTAAAAAAGGCAGCACTGGGCCGTATGCAGCTGAGGCTGCTCACCTTGTGGCACAAGCTATTGTGTGCCCCATCCCAGGAGCTTCTCCATCCATCTTTGTGTCCCACGGACAAATAGAGAAAGAGGGAGAGAGACAGCGGCCAAGAGAGAGAACGAGAGGAAGAGAGGGAGAGAGAGAGGGAGCAACTTTGTGTGTAAGAGTGAGAGAGGGGCACAAGACTGCAGCTGCAGGATGAATAGGAGAGCGAATGAAGGGATGAGGTGGGAGTGAGTGAGAGAGTGAAAGAGAGAGAGAAAAAGGGGGTAGCTGCAGGGTGGTCCCACCCCTCCATCCGTCCACCTCCACAGTTGTTTGGCTTCTCTCAGGATTCAGAACACAAACAACTTAGTGGTCGAGCCTTGAGCTGCAGGATCCCACTGGAGCAAAACACAGAGCAGAGAAAAGCAAAGGTGAGACGTGTAAATAATCTATGATGGAGAGATATTCCCAGTTATTAATCCCATAACATCCCCCCGACCTCCTCCCTTTCCTCTTCCTCTCCTCTTTTAACAGAACAATACAGCACACTGCGACCTACATCAGTTTACACGGCGTGAGATATTCACACCATTGAGTGTTCAGAGCCACTCCACTGAGTGGAAATATCCTGGATGTCATGTGCATCCGTTCACAAACATTTCCCTCTAATTCAGTTGGTGTGGTGTCTTTGCAGATTTGGGTGCTCTGAGATCAAATATAATGTGTGACTGAACAGTATTTGGCTGCGCAGCTTGAGTCCGTAATGACTGACCTGCTGCTGCTCATTGCTCACATGGTTAAAGGTGCAGTACAAAAATTAAGGCTGCACATTAGAAACAATAGAAAAAAAAAAGTTCATTCAGTATTCAAAGCTAGAATAAAGCATCAGAGCCACTCATAAAGCCAAGAGCAGTTTGTCATTAATTTATATTGAGCGGTATTTAATTTGCTAAGGATGCAGCTCTTTAACAGCAGAATTTTTAATTGGTTGTAATCATGACTTTGGTGACTCCAGGCTGCTTATAATTAAATATAGTAATTATTTTGGAGACGGGAGCCGTCACTGGTACACTTCATGTCTTTGTTTATGGTATGTATGTTATATGCTATATAATTATTTTGTATTTTAAAGAAACTTTATTTTGTTGTTTTTTTTTACATGTTTCACAGTTTACACAGAGAATAATTTATTGGATCAGGAACATTTAGTGAACTGATATCTTTGAGGTTGGATATCACTCAGCTTGATTGAATATAATGCAACTGTAAGTGATGGATATATGATATGTTGAACATTATCACCTATTATCACTTGGATTTATGATTGCTCATTGTTTTAGATGCCTACACTTATAAATTATTAATTAACTGAATAATAAATCAATGTCAAAGTAAACACTATTGTCTTTATACATGATGTATTCAGTCGATGGACATGACAAAATATATTTTGTGTTTTCATGAATGAACAAAATTATTTTGTGGAAATTCTGAGAGGTTCTCAAAAGAAAGAAGTTGCATCAAACGGGATATTCAACATTCAATACTTAAAAAAACAAGGAAGCTACACATGGGACTAAAAAAATAAAAACAAAGGTGTTTTTTCTATTGAAAATGATCCCTCTCTGAAATTGCATTAAACTCCCACTGAACGTTTTTTTTTACTTTTAGAGCTAAAAAGTTGAAAATAAGGAAAATCATGGTTGTCAAAGGATCTGAAATAAAGGCCAATAAAAAGAGAGTTATGGAAGTGTGGTGGGAGAACAGGCTGCTGCTAGTCGAGCTGCAGGTGCAGAGAGGGTGTCACCAAGTTCAAATCCACACCCCGCTCTCAGCAGTGGCCTCCTGGAGCCGAGCTGTGATGTCCAGCGGTCCTCCGCTCTGTTATTGGACACCCAGCTTCCTCACCTAGACCCACTTTGTATATGTAACCTTGCTCCCGAGGAAGACATATTATGGTTTTCACAGTAAAAAGAGCCTCTTATTGTGCGATACTTCTTTCTGATAAAGCACCTTTGTGTAAAATCCTCTCCTTTTATAATGAGGCTTAACGTTTTTTTTTGTCAGGAAAATCCTCTATTGAGGTTTGTGTGTTTTTCTGATTTATATGTAGATCAGGTCCCGTCCACAGATGCTCCTACAGTGCTCATCACTGCAGAGATATCTTTTCTCCATCCACACAAACATTTCTCACCCGCACTTAAAACAAATTTACTCTCTCCAGCATTGTCACGCTTCAGGATGAGACTTTTAAGAGTGTATTTAGCATTCAGGTTTGGTCATTCATTCCCCCTGTCCCAGCCAAGAAATCTTTGTTTGGCTGCTCCTCTTCAAACCATGGAGTGTCAGGAGGGGCGGGGGGATCGATTTGATTCTAATCGGACCATGAAAAGAACATGATCTAACTACTTTCAGACCGGAGTATATTTAGGCGCACTCCTCTTTACACTCTCCCGCTCCCCGTCCCCCCCACTTTAGTGCGGGCACAATGAAGCTGGCCAATTTAAAAAGCTTTGAATGTGTCTTCAATGACTTTGTGAATGCAGGGGAGCGAGATCTGGAGAGGAAAAGAGGGAGAGAGGGAGTGAGAAAGTGGGGAAAAAGGGGGAAAATGAGGAAAAAAAGGGCCAGGGAGCAGGCATAAAAATTCCAAGAGTTGTTTAAGCGTGGGTGGGTTCATTTGCATGACAGCGCCATGTGAATAAGACTGACCTCTTGGACCGCCCCAGTGCTAGGCCGAGCTGCAGCCTGACGTGCAGGCTTTGACCCAGCTCATTGACTCTGAATGGATACTCTGTCAAAGGGAGGGACCTTCAAGCTCTCAGCCGGACAGGCATCTGCACACCTCCTGTTTGACACCCAGCTACCTCTATTTCTATCCCTACTGCGAATACACACATACACACACACACACACACACACACACAGACACATTTACCAAACCATTAGGCAGATCTCCAAAACTCTCTTATCGGCGACCCGCATCACACCAGCAGAAGAATAAATGTCCATAGAAACAGATACAATTGCAAATACTTATTCATTACACACACACACATGCGCACACGCATGCACACACAGAGTCGCGACAGGTGCAGCAAAGCTCTTGCACGTGCAAGCCCATCAACACGCTTGACTTGATGGGTCTATGATTTACTGCAACAGGCAGGTGAAGGGACATAGAGTGGACCAGGGGGGCGGCGGAGCGATGTAGTCTGCATACAAATCTCAGGAGCTGCCCCGAGCTCCCCCTCGACCCCATACAAAGCTGTGACTCTGTGCAAACACAAAGCTCAGACAGCTCACAAACACTCTCTCCATTTATCTGGCTGGCACAGAGCTGGGACGATGCAGACAGGAGCTCTTGGCCCTGACCTCCAGGGTCTAGATGCACTGAAAGGGACGCCCACTGCACTTGGAAATGCAAACAGCGAAGTGAAACACTTGTCAAGTTTCTATAATATTAATTTACATCCAGGGGGGGACTTGTGGACAAGTATGATGCAGCGCACGATGCAGTGTGTCATTCAACACAACTCAACCCTGACAGTTCTATACAAAGTACACAACTCTAAATCTCAAAGTTATTTCTTCAAACAAACAATTCATGTATTTAGCACCAGAGCCCAGCTGCTGGTGCCTTCAGTACAAGTTGAAGATCCTGGCTGTTGAACTGCTGTGCAGGTGGTGAGGCTGTGAGCACGGTCACAGTACAAAAATCTGGAGTTTGGAAAGAATTTTTTATTTCTGTCCTATTTTAAACCCATATATTATGAAGGAAAGCTTTGCCAGGTGCCGTTCATTCATTTTCATAAAATGTTCTACTCGTCGCCACGGAGAGTCATTTGAAACGTTCATAATGTGTAGATTTCATCAAATGTTGACACTGTTTAAAATAATTACTATAATGAATAATGAATCTCCCATTTAATCTAAATATGTTTATTAAATAGAAAATATTGTTAAAATCAATTAATTATTTCAGAAAAAAATCACAAATGCTTGTTGGTCACCTCATATAAATTCTCTTGAACCATTCTGATTGAATTGCCTTGATAACGTGATGTAATAGTGTAGAGAATATTAGAGTTAAATTAAGCTTTTATATTATAATAAACAATCGGCCATGCAAAGAAATTATATTTCTTATACACAGAATAATACATTTTATTAGCAATTCACTTGTGCAATATTTAATTAGAATTTGTTTTTATAGATTTATCATTAATCCAATTAGTTCTTATATTTTCTATATTTCTTCTTGAAAGAGAAGAACTGAAAACTGCAGACATGCATCTACCCATTCAATCTGAAACAGTGTGAGGTGGACAATTCTACTCCCATCCATTCATTTCAATGCATTAAACATCTCTGATGTTTGGTAGTAGTATCCTACATCGCAAGATGCACATTATTCAGCATTTTCAACAAAAATATTAAAATGTAATATTTATACTTTAAAAGACAAAAAACTGTAAATATCAGAGAAACAGCCAGACCTCTGGGCTCATGTTCCTGTGGAGGGCAACTGATAATGACTCACAGAGCTGCAGCTGCCGCCCACCAGAGTCCAGGCAGTTCATGTGATGCCCCAAACTACCCACCACACAATTAGCTGCCTGTTGTGTAACAAGCTCTGCTGGGTATCAGACACTCCTGCAGTTTCTCTGCAATGAAACCTTGTGATGCCCTCGGTAAATTCATACTGGATGCTTGACAGAAGAAAATCTGATGTAATAATATTGCACTTTGATAACATTTAGCTTTGTCTGCTAGTCTGAATCATTTTTATGATTATTTTTTGAGAAAGGTCAACACTTCTACGCGTCTTTCAATAAAATCGCATAAAAATGACATCATGTTTTATCTTAAGATAATCAATGAATTGTGATCGAAAATTCCGTTTCCTTTAGTTTAAAATGATTCCATCTCATATGATCTTAGATTTAATATCTTTGACAAAGTAGCAAAACATTTCAGGAAACTTTTTCTGCATGTTTTGAATTCTTAAGCCTGAGCTCTATCTGTTGTTGTTTTTTTGTATAAACACAGTTAATGAGAGTCTGTGCCTTCCTATGCACCCTGTATAAATCTGATAATCCTCTCTAATTAGCAGAAAAAATAGTCACATGCCTTGATGGAGGGACAGTGTAATGTATGAGGATTTCATTAACAGTGGTGTTTGGCTTCGCAGAAATGATTATAAATGAAAAGTGAAACGCCAACAGCTGTAACAATGATGACGACAAAAACAGGGGAGAAAGAAAATCCGATCAAAGTGTTCTTCATTGTCCAAATGAGCGGAACGAGGCAGCGTGCTTCGACACATTCCCCACCTTCCTTCAAACTTCTGCCCATCTTCCAATGTTTGCCTAACAGACGGGAAAATGTGGACGTCATCTCAATTAAGACGTGAGCTTGCCCATTTGTGGGAGAAAGCCTCGATTTGGCCTCGCATGCAGGGAGAAGCTGGGACGAGAGAGACACTAACAGGCTGCAATGAAAATCAACATAATGACAGAGGCGACTCACTCTGACACTTTCCTAAATCAATATTTAATCTCTGGAGAGAGCAGATAAATAAATCGGATATATGATCCATTTTAAAAGTCCCTCTTCATTCAGTGTGCATCTAAACCTTAATTTGTCCTCTATAGCTAAATTTAGAACAGAATGTAAGAGCAGCGCTAAACATAATGGTCATGAAACCAGAGAATATGCAGAGTGATATAGGTGCAAGGTGCAATGGACATGTGCATGAAACAGTTTTTGGTTTGTTTGCTTCTTCACAGTCTGGTAAACAGAGGACAGAGAGGGATCACGGCCCACGTCTATTCACGGCCCCGGTCGGCGACAAAAGACACGGCCCGGACACACATTCCAGTCTGCTTCCGCTCCAGCACACAATCTCAATCCCAGGGACCCCCCCTCCTTTCAGAAAGGAAAGAAAAAGAGGCTACAATATCACCTCTTTTAGATTGGGCGAGAGAGAGCGCGCAGGGTGGAGGGACTCCTGTCATTCACTCTGTGGAGCATTTCCTGATTTCAGGTTCCGCAGGAAGTCAGGAGCTGTGTGTTGGGAGCACAGGAGGAGTGGGAACCTCTCAGGAATCTTTGGGGTTCCCATCCATGACTGCAGCTGTTTTTAATCGAAGCAGGAACTTTTGAAATTTCCTGTTTTCCTCTGAGATGCCTGCTTTCTAGACAGAGCCCAAAGGCTTCAGGGCGAACTCTGATAATTTTGCTAAATGGCCACTCATCAATGAAGCTAAAACAGCATCTTGATCTCCCGGGAAACCAGTGAGGAGAGCAATAATGAGTCCTTACAGCTGATCACTCCTGCAGCGTGGCCATGCACTACAAAGTGACCAACAATGGAGCAGCTTCCCATTACAATAAGGCCTGCAATTCAGGACTATTTGGCAACTCAAGCAAGAAAAGATTGAAATAAGGACTGTTCTGTTGCTGCCTCTGTAATGCTTAGTCTGTCGGAAACAACCGGGGAGGCAGAGGGACAAATCAGGGCCGGGACAATGAGCTCTGATAAAGACATTTCTCTGGGAAGTTAACCGTGATCCGCGTCACTATCAGTCGGTGTTTATCTCATTTTCGAGACTCGTTAATTGTGTGCGCCACAGAATGCAGACGCGTACACACATGCTGCGTTGAGTGTGGACATGCAGACGCACTCATTGGCGCAGGGGCACACTTCAGTCTGGAGTGTCTGGTCTGAGCGGCTCTGTGAGACCGAGAAGCGTCTCCCTAATTAGAGGGAGTCTGGTGCAGGACATCTCTATAGGCCATCAACAGGGCCCTCGCTGGCTTTGTTCGGCAGCCTCTTCTTACACTCAGCCTGTCACTTTACTTTTCTATAGCACTATGAGGGCCGTGCTCCTTCTCAGTGTTGTCCGTTCCCAAACCACAGACACAGATATATTCAGGGATCTACAGTAGGTGCAACACAGCACGTCTGTTTGACTGAAAGAGGAGTCGCGCCGAGCGTTAGTGTAGCTTATCGATCATAACCGTTGAATTGGAAAAAAGCTGCGCAAACTCCTGGTGAGACATGAAAGAGGGCTGCTTCCCTTTGTTTTTGAGGCTAAGTTGTCACGCTGCTTTAAGATGTAATTATTTCCATCTCATTTTTGCATAGAAACCTAATTATTCACCGAGATATAAATTAGATTCCACATTCATGGGGACCATGGAAGCCCCTAAACTCCTGCAGGATACCATTCACTGGCAAAAGCGTCTTTCTCTCCCCCGGCTGCCCTTTTTCTCTGCGAACCCATGAGATGGAGAGTAGCCACTGCAGCTGCTATTCACATCAAGCAGATAATTGTTAATGAAAAGTCATTGCGTGGCATTATGTTGTTCACAGCATCATTGTTCATTTTCCCCCCATCGCCATTGAGATCTATATGGAGGACCAGAGTGTTTCCTTTGAGTTTTGGTATTCAGGATCAGTTGCCTGGTAACTAATAAAGGGGCAAATCATCCACTGTATTGGCCAAGATGGGCCGCAGACTGGCCCTGCGCAACAATGCAAGGTTTGTAAAAAGGCGTTGATACAAGTTAATGACGCTTGTTCAACAAAACATTAATGGACTTCTTCACGGTATAATATGGCATGGGATGCGCCGTGAATGAGAGGGGGGAACTTCAGCAGTGCACTTTAACAAGTTTGTGTGTGTTTTACTACTGGGAGGAGCTGGGGGTGCACACACACATGCACGCACGTGCACACACTGACACACACACGTACTATATTTTGCTTTCCTGAAAAGAGAATAAACCTCTATTAATCAATCTCTGCAGATATTTAAAATCCCTATATGCATATTATTGTCAGGTTATTGAATGGACCAATGATTAATTGCCACTCAACACTATTTGAAAAGGGTTTGAACAGTGGAGGGTGACTGCTGCAATACAGAGAAAGAAGAGGCAAGTGAGAGGTGCAGGGCTCCTTCAGGGCTGTTTACATTTCTCAAATTATTTTATATAAAGACGTACTACACACACACACTAACACACACACACGCACACACACAGGAGCGTTTTAACTGCGATAATGCACCAGGCCCCATTTGTTGCACCGGCTTCTTAAGCGAAGCGGACAAAAAAACTGCAGCCCTGTCACCTCGAGCAGAATAAAGGGAATCAAAAGGATTTTTTCCCTTAAATGGACTAATTTTCTCCTTGAATTATGAAAGTAATGGCTAGGTAACAGCCTGTGCTCAGTACCCGACCTCTTAATGCTTCCTAAATCCTTCCACGTGGCTCCACTAGTCCTAGCAATTAGGCCTCATTATAGCCTCATAAAGGATCTCATTTGTGGGATTACTTAATAGACAATGAATTTTTATCGTGCAGAATTATGGAAAAATAATATTGGAGCTCGCATGGTGTGATGAGGGCGCGCGCCACGCATCATTCCGCTCGGTTAGCTCTCTCTCTCTCGCTCTCTCTCTTTCTCTCTCTCTCCCTCTCTGTACCATAACAGATCTCTGTGCGTAAAACGCTGAATTCAGGTTGTTACAGCAATTACTCTCTGTGTGACAGACATGTTTGTTTTTACCTTTATCGTGGTTGGATTTTAAATACATTGAAATTCCCCCAGAGTCGCATTTGATCCTCATTTAGTCCAAGTAGGGAGTTAGTGGCTCTGGTTTTACTCGTCTTTCAGTTCAATATAACTGATTACAAGAGGAAATGTTCACTAGAAATGTCTTATCTTATCCAGAGCTGAGTCCACAACGGACCGGTTTGTGTTTGTGCGCTTACATGTGATTCCTCTGAGGTCAGAGGAGAAACTAACACATGTTGTGTTGGACCTGAACCGTCTGCGCCATAAACCCACTGCCGGCTCGCCTCAGTCTTAAGGTCCGAGGCGTTGCTTGGCAGATGAAAGCAGGAGCTAAACCTGCCGGTGACCCGACTGCGGATCAAACTCGCTAATTATCGTCACAAGATGAGGGATTAACGCATTTCTGAAATAGCTGCCTGTTTACCCCAGCACAGCCCTGCCATTATAAACACTTTCTAATTGAATCCTAATCGCCATCGAATAACCGCGGCCCAGACTCGTCATCGGTTCATAATTCTTTAATTGCTGGAAGTGAAACCTGGACCAACCGGATTCACATCTGATCAGAGGCTGCGCAGCAATTAGTCGCTCACAGTCGCGTGCACAATTCCTCAAATCGCATTTGAAAAAGTAAATCGAGCATTCAATAAAAGTAGGTCTGGATACAGCTTTGCTTTGCTTGTGCAACCATTTGGCGGAATAACCCAATTCTACTGGAACAGAGCAGTTTGTTTTTATTTCAGCTTCCACTGCAGCTGGAATACATGGTGAGCATAGCAGCAGCTGTTTGCAGATCAATTTTTTGCATGATTTCTTTCTGACATAGTTAAAGTTAAATCAAAATTCGGAGAACAACAATTGCATGAACTTTTTGAAGAGTCCTGGCACATTAGATGAAGGAATTGATATTGGAATAAAAACCGTAGCTAATTGTTTTATTTCAGTGTCGAAGGCGTTTTCCAAATTCGGGCATAAAAAAAAAGACGAATTGTGCACGCTGTGATTGGAGGCCCGGGGAGACGTCACGTGGTTTGGGTCGCTGACAGTGTAAACCCTTACCGCCGGGTGCGCACGTGGGTGACGCTGCAGGGCCAACCCTCCTCGGGGTCCCTTTTGTTGAACCATCAAACATAAGCACCTTTGGAGATCCCGAGGGGCTCAGATGAGAAAGTGCTATCATCCCGCGCACGAATCGGTCACTTCTCAGCGGCGCAGTCATGTCGAGGTCTTTTTACGTCGATTCTTTAATCATCAAGGATACGGTGCGACAGGGACCTGTTGAGCACCCGGGACAGGACTTCCTTATCCCCATCAGCATGCACTCACCGGGCGTCATGGCGGTCACGGCTCCGGTGTGTCCATCCAGGAAGAACGGGAACTTCTGTGTTTGTCCGCTGTGCGTGACGTCCCACATCCACTCTTCCCGCAGCGGCATTCCCATGCTGAAGAGTCACTTCCCAGGAGCGGAGGCGCAATACTGTCAGAGGATAGCGCATCAGCAGTCCTCTGCACTCGCGCACCCGGGACACACACCTGTCTGCACGCCCACATTCAGCGTCACGGACCCCAGGAGATACCACTGTGTTTCCATTGGTAAGCACCTGTTGGCTGCACCTGTTTGATTGCTCCGCGCATTTCATCGTGCACTTTGAGCATGCCACATGGATTTTACGCACGATGATTTTACGCACAGCATTTTGCGTCTTCGAGTCGGGTTTAGACTTTCAGCGATGACACTGTATCATTATTATCTGACATGAAGTTGGTCTCTCTCTCCCCACAGGCGCCTCTGAGAGCAGCCACATACAGAATGGCAAGAGGATGCGCACGGCGTTCACGAGCACGCAACTCCTGGAGCTTGAACGGGAGTTTTCCACGAACATGTATCTCTCGAGACTCAGAAGAATCGAAATCGCCACGTATTTGAACCTGTCGGAGAAACAGGTGAAAATCTGGTTTCAGAACCGCAGAGTGAAGCACAAGAAGGAGGGCAAAGCCACACAGAGGAGCGGGCACAGCGGGTGTAAGTGCACAAGCGGCCACACAGACTATTCGAGGTCAGAGGACGAGGAGTCTCTGTCTCCTGTCTCTGCCACCGAGGAGAAAGAGGGTTCAACCATCTGAGCGAAAACGACTCCACAACCGCGCACCGCTGGCACTTGGTCTGCCCCGCCACTGACACGGGTCATTACGGCATCACGCAGCGTCTGAGCAGAAAGATCACCCGCATGAAATCTGAGTTTAAAGTGTCACTTCACGTTCATCCCTCTGTTCAAATGAAAGATGTGAATTGATGTTTTTAAAATATTTGGAAACCTGCTATACTGACTGTTCCCTGCAGGGTTCCCAGCACGCGCCCCAGTCTAGTCAAATGCCCCCAGTGAAAGTTTTCAATGACACTCTAATATCCCATAATACTCTCAGTAAGGTTGTAACGACAAACCGAGAAAAACTGTATACCCTACCTGTGTGAAACCTGTACGCAAATATTTGTACATTGTGTATATCTGTATTTATTGTAATAAACATGACGAGCTGACCATAATTTGTCTTTGATCTACCACGATCGATGATTTGTTGAGTTGCAACAGTGAGTTGCCTCACACTGCCAACATTTTACCACTGACAAGGAGAAAAAAATGCATGAATAATATAATTACAGCAAACTAGTAAAATAAATAAATAGAGACAGTAATGCCTTAATTAAAGATGCATTCATTTCTGAATTTCCAAATGTTTATAAAGACTGACAATATTTATCTCGACATAATGTAAAGGAGTCAGTGATCTTATACTTGTAATGAGGAGATTTTGTAGCAAAATGCAGAATACACTATTTTCCAAAACAGAGAGTTCCATTTATAATGCAATTAGCTTAAATACAACATTTGTTTTATTTTGTTTTAAATAACTGTGGTGTTGAATCAAATTTTTCAACATAAATTTGATTTGATGCTTTGAGTTTAACTTTTAACTTTTAAAAGGTCTTAAACGTCCCGTGTATTTTCTCACAATTTGACAACTATCAACATTATTATTGCCATTATCATCAAGCTTTCATAACTACACTCATCATGCTTATGTTATTTTAAAAACACGACTTATCAGAACTCAATTTACATGCTATAAACGGTGTGATTCTAAATGGACGGAGTGAGCTTATAGAAGTGTAGCTGTAATTTCTTCTTAGATCCGGCCACAAAAGGGTACCCGATAACGCCCCCGGGGAGCAGCCAATAGTCCATTAATGGTTGCTTTTGAAAAGATTTTTTTCCTTGTCCAAAGCGAGTTTAATTGCGTTTTCGGTCTCACGTCAGTTGATTATGCTGCTATTGCTCGAAAAGCAGAGAACAAGGATATATAGAAGTGGGCAAAGGCTTTGACAGGTTAGATTGTCCTGCCTTGGGACTCGCATTTAGCCCGAGACCCCCGACGGCTGTGCGCTCACAGAGCTTTGAGAGACAGCTACAGGGTTCCTCCGAGGGAGCGAGGACGATTTAGTCACTGTTTCATTAGGCACTATTTGAACCTTTCAACTTATGGTGAATTAAAGGGGGCATGCTCAATTGGAGAAAGACTCTAAGGAGGGATTACGTAGGAGGGGCCACTGGAAATTAGGTGACGCCTAATTTAACTCGTTTCTGTCAGTTTGGGATACATTCCTAATTGAGAGGGGAAGCAGGTGAAGTCTCGGTCCCACACAGGCCCATTCAGAGCGCGAATAAATGATCCCCTTTCACATCCCGCTGGTGATCATATATTATTGAGCGAAAGCCATCTAATGAATATATATTGAAGGTCCTATTAATCGAATTAGAGTTCCCTCGCAGGTGTGAGGGACAAATGCAGCATTTAAAGCGATTAATAACAGAGTAAACCGCAGTTATGAGAGGGACCCACACCCTGCAACCCCCCCACTCCCCCCACTCCCCCCAGACTTTGAGGTCATGTTGAGAGTAGATGTGTTTGTACAGGTAGATTGGCTCTCCCTCCCAAAACGCATCACCCTCATTCAAATGTATTATCACACTGCTTAATCCAAAAAGCTAAAAGAAAAAAAAAATACAGAGAGAAGGTTGTAAATATGAGAAGAAAGGCAATGTATCTGCGAATGCAGAGGGGAGAAAAGGAGAGCACTCCAACGACGGCAGGCCTCGGCCACTATTGAAAACGAGGCAATTACGCATGACAAAAGACAATTAATAAGAGGGCTTTTCAGCCGGCTGCAGCTGCTGTCTCATGCGGAGAGATAGAGAGCAGGAGAAGCTGAAGTACTCGTGTGGAAAAGAGGGGAGCAGCGCTGTCTTCTCCCGGGCAGACGCGCACTTATGAATCAGCGGTGCGATATTCATCTTCCACACATGGGGCCTTGGGTCTCATCTATATCTGAGAGTGACGAGTGCTGGAGGAGGAATGTGTTGTCTTCTTACTAACAGGAGCATCTTAAACTGATGATGGCCTCCTATTATCTGAACACCACTTTCTCTGAGGGGCAGATATATCTCCCTCTCCCTGTCCCTGTCTCTCTCTCTCTGTGGTGTGTGTGTGTGTGTGTGTGTGGGGGGGGGGGGGAGTGGCGGGGGGGGGGGGGGGGGGGGGGGGGGGGGGGGTAGGAGAGAAAGGGACCTTAGAAAATGAAAGGACATGTGGGTAAATCAATCTGTGCATTAACAGTGTCAGGTGCATTCACACAGTCGGAGTCAGGGCCACATGGACACAAGAGAACCTGTCTATTTGTGTTGTTATTGAAAATCAAATTACATTTGTTTAGGATGAGATGAGCCAAGTCATCTGCCTCAGGTCACAACAAACCTTATAGATTACAGCAATGAATTGATGTTTTGAAGCTTCAAACGGTTTGTGTGATTCTGTGGTATTGTGTTGCTGTTGCATGTTAGCCTATGAAATAATTGTATTTTATTAGTTGTTTTGCTGGGTAGATGGAAATACTGATAGATGGATGGATGTATAGATAGATAGATAATGGGTGTTGGCGGTGGGGAGATTTCAGCACGCTGGACAGCTCCCTCTGCCTGAAGGCCACCGTCAGTGAGGAGTCATCTTCAAACACGTGTGACGTCACACACAACCCACAACGTGTCTTCACACGTGTTGTGTTTTAGCTGTAGCCCCCTGTTATGAAGCAGTGGCCTGACCAGACCTGACTGGCAATGCCTGGACCTGATGACAAATAGAGAGCAGTTAAATTATAAACACTAGAATTACATGTGCGTACGGGGATTAACTCGCTTGTCAGGGTGTTGTCACTTTCGGGCTTTAAGCCTGTAGTGTATGGGCGCGTGCAGGAAGGAGGGAATGTGTCGAAATTATAGGCTTCACTCGTGTCTTTGTGTTTCAAAGGAAACGTATGATAATTCCAATTTGACACGATTTCACTTGAAGTTCGAGTCTTTAGTCTTGTTTTATAACGGATTCCACTCTTCCCACAGCCCCCTGGTGGACATCTGAGGGAGTGATAGGGACAGATTCGTCAGAAATAGGATCGCTGGCAGAGGCAGCGTCCCTTGAACAGATGATCTGCAAACATCCTCCCTTGTGGTTTTAGTTCCATAAGGCGGCTGCAGCCTCCTGCTCCGTCTGGAGCCACGTGTGGTGTGCATCTATATTCTAGGAACAGAATATAATAGGGAGACTCATCATCTTATAATGGCAATTAAACAAAGTTTGGACCTATGGTATTAGGACATCTGCATGTAATGGTGAATTCAGTGTTTATTGAGGAATGTGGGTGAATTATTTAACAAATTTTATATAAAAGTCACATTGCTGGCAGTATTTTAAGCCTTGGTGAAATGTGATTGTCTCTTTAGTTGATATACGTGATGTTTTTTTTTTTGAAACTCCAGCAACCGAAACTGCCCTCAAAAACATATCAACTTTAACTTTGTGGCTATGTCAGGGTTCACAGTTACATTTTATAGGTGAACTAAAGAACACCCCGTAACACGGTGAAGCTCTGAGGTATAAAAACGGCCTTACGGGGTTGAGACCCTTTGTTTGGAGAACAAGGAAACTGTTCTTTTCGGCAACATGTGGAAGTAATTGCGCCAAGCTACTGCACAGAGCTGAGAGAGGGGAGGGGTGAGGGGTTCGGTGTGCATCAGGCCCCGGGGCTCTGCTCCATCCACACCGGTCTGATGCCCCTCTTCTGTGCGCAGAGGTGGTTGATTTGTAGGCATCCATTATTCTCCCGAAGCCCGCCAGGAGGGCCCCGGGGTAAACAGGGGCTGATGGGACGCTGCAGGAGCCGATGAACAGCTGACGCATGTGCGACTCTAAACAGGGTTTGTTCGTCTTTCTGTGGCAAGGAAAGAAGCTCTTTCTGTCCCTGTCTCCCTGTGTGTGTGTGTGTGTGTGTGAGAGAGAGAGAGAGAGAGAGAGATGTAGGGATGTGGCTTGTGATATGATGGTGTTGGAGCGCCCTCTATGAGCTCTTCGCTCCACTGTCCACTTTGTTCCACACTTTTGTGAATGATACCTAAGAGCCGCATCCATTCACAACTGAACTGCATCTTGTAAAAAAGATAGTGCAATAACCTGATGGAGGTGAATCGCCAACAACTCCCTCCGCAGAGCATCTGTGAAGACTTTTATGAGTGAAACACGATCAGATGCAACACAAGTCCCTCAAGTTTTCTATGCTCACTTTTCCTCCAAAAAAACTTTCTGTTATCCGATTAAAATGTCCCTGAAACGATCCTCCAGCAGCTCGCATATTCCTCTGCACGTTCACCCCAAAAAGGCTCTTACTTTGAAAAGGGGTCCGGCGCTGGAAGGGAGGAGAGAGGGAGAAGGGGGGTGTCATTTCCTGAGAGTTATTTACTTTGAGGCAGATGATTACTTTTTTCTGAGGGAGGGGGTGGAGGAGGGTGGACTGTAACATTGAATCAGTTACAGGTCGCTGTAGCCGGAGCGCATTTGCGAGGGCGGTCGTGGATGTGGACAGAGGGTCCGACGCGCATATGCTCTCACAGCGCAGGATCTCTGAGGATTACAGAAACCGCTGAAAGGACCCTCACTGCGCCTTTTGGAGCCGCCAATTCACTGTGGATATACTGACACGAGAGGAATATAAAGAGGGAATTACTTAAAGGTAATTGAAAGGTTGACTGAAACAGTTTTTTGTCAGTCGTTTTTTTTTTAATTCGGGCGTTTTGTTAAAAAGCGGGGAATCTGATGGGATTATTTACCCGATGGTCTAGTGGGAGTTCAATTACAGCCCTAATTAGTTTAATTAATTATCAAAGTATATTCCGCCTTTTCCATTCCACACACAGGTCTGGAAAAGTTTCTGAAAAAAGTTGCATTCACCAAAATCGTAGCAGCACCCTGTGAGTTTTATGCAACTTTAGCAAGAGGGCAACGCATGCCATCTTCTTTTAGTTAAAATGTTTGTCCCCCCGTGCACCATATGGTCCCCCCGCTGGACGCCGAGCAGAGACACGTCCCCGGCTCTGCTGGAATAAAAGCGCGACGTTTCGGCCTCACAGCTGGAGGTGTCACCTCCAAGACTGAAGGCACCATTGCGGGATGCTCTCCATGGCGATTTAATGGGAAACACATTGGAAACCTGTGCATCGCATTGTCTTCTCGTCTCTCCGTGGAATGCGAGGAATTAAAATTGAGAATCGGCACCGGAGGCATTGGAATGAGTCTGTCCGAGCCGCAGCTGAGTGGATTCAAGTGGTGGAGGAGGGGGGAGAAGAAGAGTGTTCTGGAGCCACGACGCATTCTTCATTAACCACCGACCCCCCCACCCTTCCTGGGATTTTGTGCTGGAATATAAAAAGTAGTTTTAATTTCCGCAGATATTTTTGAAGAAAAGATCTTTCACATTGTTTTTTTGTATTGATGATTGCTGCTCAACGACGCGTTACTGAAAGATTCGCTCTCCGCAACAACTCGCCTGGAAACCCAGCCTTTGACCACCCGTGGAGGGCACACAAGTCTTATCAGCTGCCGCTCAGATGTCTGCGGCCCGGTAGAGCCATGCATCAAGACACATTTGTTGAGAGGCTTGATGAGAGAGCGGGGGAATAAAAGAAAACGCGGACGCGCAAACAGCCCGAACTGCAGCGGGCTCAGATAAATACGCACGGATCTTCTCCAAACCAAGGCAGAAGAAAAATAAATGTTGAAATTATTGATCGTGCACAAACACGTGAAATGGATTGGGCATTCTGTCCGCTGATTCCCACGCGAATATATAGTTTTGTGTGGAGTGGGTCTTCTAATTACAGAGTTAGAACAGACCCAGGTTGAGCACGGATACTCCAGCGCGTCCTGGGTGCAGCCAGAGCGGACAGCCACGGGAAACAGCGAGGGCCAGGTTCTGTTGTTTTAGGGGAGAAATTATACAGACTCTCCGTTCAGAGAAAACATCCAACCATGAGTTACAGATTTAACATGCGAAACTCAAGAGACTGTGCGACAAGATTCAACAGAAATGTATCTGGTTTATGAGGAGACTGCACATAACTTGAGAATGTCTTAATTAGCCCTCATTTGAAGCCGTGGTTGAACAAAAAGAGAAAATAGCCCGACTGTCAAATGTGCTTTTTATATATAATTTTACAAGTCAAGGGCGTGACTTGTAAAATTTGCAATTTTGAAAGTGACTTTTTTCAACTTCGAAAAAAAGTGAGCGCGCAACCTGGTGAGGACATCCGAGAAGGTTCGATGCCCTCAAAAAGTGGACTGTGTCGCCCTCTACCGACGGCTCTCGTGCTTGCCCAGGCGCGCAGCAGCTAGAGGAAAGGACCCTGCCGTCTCTATCCTTAAAAAAAAAGACTCAATTGAGTCATCTGACGCAGGGGAATCAGCGGTTCTGCTGTCGTGACCCTGATCACACTGAAAAACAGTTAATGTAATCCCCTGACGGATCTCAGACCAGTGCCCTTTCAGCACTGACATGATGTGGGAGACCACAAGCCATTAGACTTGAAGTTAAATTTTCCAGATCCCTCCGTAAGACTGTGGGATCTTTAGCCTGAGCCAGTGAAACGAGTAAACGAGACATCAACAGTGTTTTCAATCGAAATGAAAAATAACCAGAAACAATGTATATTGTATTTGTTTTACTAAATATCAAAATATCCTGTCATTATAGGTGAGATCATCCATAATCATGGATGGGGCGAAGGTGTGTGTCGCCTGTTGGGGTATTTTGGTGTCTCTAGTTGTAGGTAAGTTAAATACTTGGATCTAATATTTTGTTTTGAAGTCCATGTACTTTTATAGCATGTAACACTTTAAACTCTCTTCCAGTCACTAGCGGACTGTTACCACCAACCATTGTGTCCAATGAGGACCAGTTCATCCTGCAGGCCAACTCTGTGTTCAACATCAGCTGCACGGGCAAAAGAAACGTTGTCTGGGCCGAACCCCTGCCGGCGAACACGTTTGTCTATCCAGGATACTACACCGCCACGCTCTTCATTTATAACGCCACAGTAGAAAACACTGGCTACTACATGTGTGTGTATGAAAACCAGGAGGAAAAAGTGGAGGGTGAGGCAGGAGAAGACAATGAGGCAGCGATATATGTCTTCGTGCCAGGTGAATATGCATTTTTTTTTCATGTTCAGCTCATTGTTTCTTATTTGAAAAGACAATATAGAGCTTTAAAAGAACATGTGTTTCAATCAGCTGCTTCCAAAAACATGTAGTAGCTGAGCTATAAAAATAAGCATACAAAGGATGGCAGCATTTTCAATCCCTCTCTCCTTGCACAACCTAGATCCCCAGGCCCCGTTCGTTCCAGAGAGCCCAGAAAACTTGGAAGTCCTAATGGACCCAATAGGAGTCCCCATCTCCTGCCGCGTGTCCTACCCGTACGCAGATGTCACCCTCAGGAGCGTTTCGAGTGGAGAAGAGATGCTCGCCTATTATGACAACAAGATGGGCTTCTTCGGGAACCTGGCTCCTGGGCAGTACCAGTGTGAAACCACAGTTAATGGCCAGACAGCCAGGAGTGTCGTCTACACTGTGAGAACTGAGGGTAAGTGACGATGAAGCTGTAGTCAACGGGTGTGAGGCGATAACTGAGTCTATATGGACATGTCTCTGTGTGCACTCTAATAATGTGCATTGTCACATATGTGCAATATAAAAGAAGTTAGTCACCTTTAAAAGCACTGAAGTGATCTGGTGACATCTGCCCAGCTGGAAACACTCCCCCAGTGTGTTTACCACCAGAGGGCTGCAGGGTGATCTCACTCTATGAGAGGCATGACATTACATCATTAGCACAGTCGGGAGATGACTTAACACGCCTGTTTTCCCTGAATGTGTGTGTGCGAGCGAGTAATGACGACCTGCTGAGACACCACTCCGTGACAGATGAGCTCATGCAAATCAACTTGTCACTATCTGGGGACCAGCGCTGATAACCGCTCTCTTGCTGTCCCCGTGCAGCCCCTGCAGCAGTGGAGGATTTCACAGTGGAAGTAAAAGCCAGCGAGGAGAGCGTGAGGGCCGGGCAGCCTTTCAACATCACCTGCATGGCTCCTGCCGGGCTGGGCTTTCAGCAGCAGTGGCTGCATCCCAAAAAACAGGCAAGAATGCAACCCCTTTTCCTCTGTGTGATTTTTTTTTTTTTTTAGAATTTCAATGCACTCTCCTCTGCGGGTTCATCCGCCCGTCCTCCATCTGTCTGTCTGTCCTTCACTATTTCCTTCAAGGCCTTGTCATGTTTCCATGTCATTTCCTTCTCAGCAGCACTGAGCCTTAAATTAGTGAATAATGGTTTTGGAGTGAAACCGAGGAGCAAGTGGAATATAGCTCTGAGAGTGGCCCTTAGTGGTTCCAAAGTATGTGTTAAGAAAGCAGTAACTGAATGCTGTGTCTTCATTACGAGACAGCCAGCCAAACGGCCCCTGCCGCAGTTAACCCCGTGCGAATGGCACTGGCGTGGAAGCTCAGCACAAATGGCCTGAGGGGAGGAGGCCTTTCAGGAGAGGACACAGTAAATCCTTTGACCCCTCTGACCTTCAGACGTGTAGGACAGATGTTGTCAGCACAGCCAAACATGTAATGCTTTTGAAGTGTTGGCAACAGGGATCTGAAAGAGCTTCAGGTGTAATTTATGTTTGTTTATGTTTATTCTTGAGATTCTTAATCTATAGAACACGTTGTCCGTTTCTGGAATTCCTCTAAACCCTTTTCCAGAGACAGTGAGAGTAGGAACGCTGGACTCCCCGACTCCTGGTTTTGGTCTTAGCTGCAATTACAGCCTTTTAAAAAGGGCCTGTGATCCTGATTTATCTGCTGCGGCCTCTCAAGTGTTTAACCATTTGCCATCAGCTGCACGTCACACTGACTCTGATACAGTCAGAATCCTGCTGTAAAGATGGAAAGAGTTCGAAAAACCAAATATCACGTTTCCAACTCCTTTTTTCACCCTGTGGGGGTGAGAATGACCTTTAACCCTGACTGTTCCTCTGGGCTCTCTCACAGGCCGTGGGTGCAGTTCAGATGAAACAGACATTACCTGCGCAGGTCATCTACATCCTCAGTATCCCACAAGCCACTGCTCAAGACAGCGGCACCTACGAGTGCTCCATCACTCACGGCCTGGAGGTGAGGGCGAGCAGCGTGGCCGTCACTGTCTTCGGTAAGTGTTTCCCCACGACACATTCACCGACTATTATAGTCACATTTAATCACTTTTAATATTCTCATCATCATTCTGGTAAAGTTGTCATGGCTACACATGTGCACACGATGCTTGAAGCCGTGTGTGAAAGTCATTTTCAACCGTCTGACTGTAAAACTTCATCTCTGCTTTCAACATCACCCACTATGTTTTATGGGATGGCTTCAACAGATGTGTGTGTCAGGCCTTAGTTTCACCTCAACCATCTCTGTCACTCTGCCCCACTTGCCCCACTTCTCCTTGCGCCTCTTCCCCTCTATGCTCCGACCCACTGAATCTCTTGATCCGTTTTCATCTTTTCTTCAGAGGACAATTCATTTGTGGCCCTGGACCACAGCGGCATTCTGTCGACGGAATTCGTCAGCCTCTTGGAGGAGACCGAGTTTACCATTCTCATTAATGCCTACCCTGCCCCCAAAGTGATGTGGCTGAAGGACGGCAAAGCCTTCTCAGGGAACTACTATGTCCTGACCAACACGAGCCACATCGAAGGGAATCGGTGAGAGCAAGAATTCTGAGTTTGGATGTGTCAGGCCTGATAACACTGAAAACACTCTCTCAACACACACCTGGAAAACTTAACAAACTCCCCCAGCCAACACCCTCCAAAATTAACAATGTATACATTGTTTAATCTATTGAGAAACTGAAGTAGGACAATGGCATTTTTTCCTCCAGTTTACAGGAAGTTATTTGAAATACTACTTGGGCTTGTAAAAGTCTGTCACATCCCGCTATCAAACCAAGACATATGGATTTCATATTTTCATATCAAATAAATGACATTTCAGTGAGAACTGTAGGCGTATGTTGTCTCCTCTGGACACAGCCATGCTCGCTGTTCGCAGTCTTTCAAGCTAAGCAGATGTTAGAGTCTCTTGTTAAATATAAATCAAAATCACAAAACCTTTGGAATGTTTTGTTTCACAGGTATCAGAGCATTCTGACGTTACGACAGCCTCTCGAGAAAGACAACGGCAACTACACCATCGCAGTGCTGAGTGGCTCTCGCACTGCACAGTTCTCCTTCACCCTCAAAGTGAAAGGTAAGATCGACCGATACATAAAAAGACAAATCGATAGATCGTGGATGATGCTCCAGGACTGAGCCCTGTGCATGTGACTCTTTCAGCTCCCACTGCCATGATGTTCCCTCCATCCTCCGCCCCAGTGCTGCTGCCACAGACAGATGAGATGGTGGTGCCCCTACACACTCCTTTCACCTTGACCTGCCGCGGAGAGGCGAAGCTGGCCTGGGAGACGCCACTGGACGTGCTGGAGCTATCGCAGGAGGACAACAGCGGCCTGTTTGTCTCCACCATCACTGTGGATGCTTCCACTGCAGTGCACACTGGCTACTACACATGCTTCTACAGCAGCAACGCCACTGAGGACGTGGAGGACAGCAGCATCTATGTCTACGTCCCCGGTATGCGGAGAGATTTGTGTTTGTCTCTCTCATAACTTTATTTTGTTATGTAGTCTGAGAGCTGTGTTTTATTTTCAGATCCGGATGTTCCCTTTGTGCCATCGCCGGTGCCCTTCGGTAACCACGTCCTGTCCGACCACGAGGAGATGGAGATCCAGTGCCGAGTGTCTGATCCCACTGCTAACGTGACCCTGATTAATGTTGACACCCAGCAGCCTGTGCCTAGTGTTTATGACAGCAAGAGGGGCGCTTTGGGGGTATTCACTGCTGGAACCTACGTTTGTAAGGCCATCATAAATGGAGAGGAACACTACAGCGGGGAGTACATCGTCCACGGCTGGACAGGTGCGTGCTTGAACGTGTTAGCAGATGTTTACAGCGTCACTCAGAGTAGACACTTGTTAAACCTGCTGTCGTATCTCAGGTGGTGCCGCGCTGCAAGTGGAGCTGAGAGCCGAGCGGACTGCTCTGCTGGTGGGGGAGACCATCACAGTCACCTGTCTGGCTCGGGGATCAGAGATTCTGGAAGATCACTGGAAATACCCTGGCAAACTGGTGAGGCTGCAAGTCTTCCACTGCACCATATAAATGAACTCAGACTGATGCTTTAGTTTTATTCCCTCTGTTAAATCTGAGCTTCTGGTCGCTGGAAACTCACAGTAACTTATCCCTTGTCTCTTGACAGGCTAATCGTGGTTCAAAAACCGTGCATGAGAACAAGAGGGATCAGGAGATCCTTTACACCCTGACGATCAAGCAGGCTACGACCAAAGACAGCGGCATCTATTCTTGCTCCATCACTGACATTATCAGTAATGAGAGCCAGACAAAGCAACTAGCTATTCAAGTTTTTGGTATGAAAGCTGTAAAAGTTAACTTATTTTTCATGTTGCACCAAACATTTTCTGATTCTCTGTCGGCCTTCTTTCCATTCTCTAACAGGAGGTGAGTTCATGTCCATCAAGCCACATTTTAGAGAATATGAGTCAGCAGAGTTGGACGAGGTCCGGGAGTTCAGGGCCGAGATCAGCTCCTTCCCTACCGCTCTGGTCACGTGGCTCAAAGATGGAGTCCCGCTCAGTGACGTGACGGCAGAGATCTCCACCACCCTGCGGCAGCTAAGCGAGACCAGGTGAGGCGTCCAGGGTGCACGCTAATGACAGCACGGCTAATGACAAGCTGAAAGTAACATTCCCTCACGCTGCCGGGCCTGTCATTACGGTTTAGTGCGAGGTGAACTCGTATGACTTTGTGGTTATTGCAGTTTCTGCGTCTGTTGTTCTGTGCAGCTACATGAGCGTTCTCACCCTGATCCGCGCCAAAGAGGAGGACAGCGGGAACTACACGATGCGAGTGGAGAACGGAAACCAAAGTCAGGACATTAGCTTGATCCTAGAGGTCAAAGGTCAGGAAGCCCCAAGCCATTCATGATTTGTATTTCCCAGGATATGAATTCCCAGGTACAGTCTTTCTCATCTTATATTTACACACACACTGTGTTGGCTCATGTTACAGTGCCTGCAGTCATCGTGGAGCTCATGGACATCCACCATGGCTCAGCCACAGGCCAGTCTGTGGTGTGTATCACCCGTGGGCAGCCCACCCCTGTGGTGGAGTGGTTCATCTGCAAGAACATCAAACAGTGAGTTCAGCCTCCTTCACTTCATCACTGACTACCTCCCATGTTACTTGGTCTAAGTATATGTACTATATATATGTAACGGGCCTCAGACCTAGGGGAATCTGGGTCGGTCCAAGTGACACACAGACAAGCGTGTGCTGTGTATCTGGGAAGATGAGGAACAGGACACGTAACGTCGCGGTGCTTTGCTCAGCCAGCAGTGGTTTATTACTGCGCACGCATGTTAAAACATTCACTTTTTCATATAACAGTATTATTTCAAAGTTCAATAACACAATACTCAATAAGTGCAATAACTTAAATCATACAAAAACACTGTCTTTGGAAAAACAAAAACAAAGTGCACAACAACAATAATGTAATCTTTAGTGTAACTTGTCATGGTAATTCAGTTACCAGATTTAATTAACAAAACTATACAGTAATACATTCCTTTCATTTTAATCACATTCACACCATAACTTAAGCTGAATTTGTCATCAAATGCATAACTCCATCACACACACACACACACACACACACACACACACACACACACACACACACACACACACACACACACACACACACACACACACACACACATATATATATATGCATACGCATGTGCACACCTCGTGCGCTTCACATGCGCACACAGTGAAGAAGCTAACAGACGGTAGCTAACGATAGCTTCATTATTCAACTCGACGAAACAATAGAACTACTCGGTCACAGTTGCAATCAATACAAGTACAATGCTACCAAACATGTCACAGACATTTCACATTAGTTCAACATCGTCAGGATGTTAAGAAATGGTTATTTTACTCACCTGGGAAGATGAGGAACAGGACACGTAATGTCGCGGTGCTTTGCTCAGCCAGCAGCGGTTCATTACTGCGCATGCCTGAGCTGAGACTACTTCGTGTTCCTCTCCCTTCACAGGAGCGCAAGGGCGCCATCTACTGACTTGATAGTGTAATAGAATGTAGCCTCACATAGTAATGTGACAGGTGTGAAGTGCTGGTGTAGTTCAAATAAATCTTTAAGTACTACTATACTTAAACACCTTTAACCTTCCCATTCAACCAAACACTGGGACATGGGACACACACCAGGGCCTTCCTGAGAGGAAAATAGCCTGTGATCAAATGTGACCAAAAGGCCACTGCTGATGTGATTCTAAATGCCATTGTATCTGCTGCTGGTTACAAATAGAGGGGGTATTCATCATTTCATTCTCTTCCTCCTGTAAAACTGATCGTCCATCTCTTTACGTCCTTCCAGTTGTGCCAATGACTCGTCCTCCTGGGTTCCACTCTCCACCAACTCCACCAAGATCACCGTGGACTCCCACATAGACGAGGACAACAACCTGGAGAGCCAGGTCATGTTTGGTCACCTGGAGAACACGCTGGCAGTGCGCTGCCTGGCCAAGAATGAAATGGCAGCCGTCACCAGGGAGGTCAAACTGGTGTCCAACGGTGAGAACCCACACACACTTTATCACATTTGCCCCTAGGTAACTCTCTTTTTTTTTTTTTTTTTTTTTAAAAGCAGCTTTGAATTGACATTTGACGTTGTTGTTTCCACCTTGTTTCCTCTTATTTTGCTCTGTTTGTGACGCTCGGGGTGCGACAGGTTGTGTTAGTTAGTGTTGAGGCAGCTGTCTGATGAGTTTGTAGGGAGACAGCTGAGAGGATGGCAGCTAACCCAGAGTCTGTTGGGCCATTTGGTCCTTCCAGATGAGCTGCACCCCCCACCCCTCGTTCTAGTGCCTGGTCTGGTCTCATCCCCCTCCTCTGCTTTGTCTCTCCCACACCAATGTTGGCTTTAGTAATCTGGACACCTCAGGGATTTTACTGCCTTTCTTTTTCCACAAGTAGAACATAATGGAACTGCACCTCATCTAACATGTGTGACCCTGGCTCTCCCCCCTGAACAGGCCCTCACCCTGAGCTGACTGTAGCTGCCGCTGTGCTGGTGCTCCTGGTCATTGTCATCATCTCACTCATTGTCTTGGTTATTATCTGGAAACAGGTACTGCTGCCATCACTCAGCATTTACTCTCACCTCTCATGTGCTCACCCATTCACTCACCCATTGCCTCTGTTTCAGCATTCATGTGGAAGTTTAGATATTAGACCCAGCATGTGGTTTCAATACTGTATTGTGTTTACATATCTACTGAGTATAATGGAGTTACCCAGTGGGCACCTGGAAACAAGTGCTAGGATAATCAACCTGCTCTTCATGTGTCCTCTGTCTTCCAGAAACCTCGATATGAGATCCGTTGGAGGGTCATAGAGTCTGTGAGCCCAGATGGCCACGAGTACATTTACGTGGATCCCATGCAGCTTCCCTATGACTCCAGATGGGAGTTCCCCCGTGAGAGACTTGTGCTCGGTGAGCTGACTGTCATTCTCAGTGTGCTAACTCAGCAGTGTGGTGCTGGAGCCTCTGCAGCCTCCCCGCAGTGATGTTCCAGTCAGGACGTCTGCCTCTGTCTTTGAAGTGAGGCTGTGATAAACTAATCTGGCCCGGGCAGCAGGGGGCTTGCTGGCGTAGAGATTGGTTTGACCCAGCGATCAAAGGGACATTGAAGGAGTCGCACATGGCGAAGCAGAGGCATCCAAAGTGCAAACGTGTGTCTGTGCAGGTCCATAACGTTTCCTCCTTGATAACTGATCATGTGTTTTCTTGTTCTTCCCAGGGCGTATCCTGGGTTCTGGAGCCTTTGGGAAGGTGGTGGAGGGCACGGCCTACGGACTCAGCCGCTCCCAGCCTGTCATGAAGGTGGCAGTGAAGATGCTGAAACGTGAGTTTAACAGATAACAACTAACCAGACATGTGAGAATAACGACTGGGTAGATGTAGCATCTCCTATCGACCAGATATGTAGATCAGAGGGCTGCATAGAGGTTTTCAAACTTCCCAGATGAGGAGCAGAAGGAGAGATATAAAGCAGAGACAATGCCTGAGGTGAAAGAGACAGGTGCAAGCTTGTTTTCTAAAAGCAGTTAATTCCTGGAATCGGCCTGTTGGCGGTTTGAGTGTGTGTGATGGTAGTCATGAACACCATGTTTTCCCCCAGCCACAGCACGCTCCAGCGAGAAACAAGCCCTGATGTCTGAACTGAAGATTATGACTCATCTCGGACCTCATCTCAACATTGTCAACCTCCTGGGAGCATGCACCAAGTCAGGTGAATAATAAACACACACTGTGGAGGAACCGAGCAGCATAGTAACAGCTCACTTCAGCCAGAGTAGCCTCTCCTTTGCAATTTAGGCACCACTTTACAAAGACACATACAATACAGCCAACATCCACGCTGCCAAACACACTTTCTCACACATACACACACACACTCACAAACTGATTTGGCAGTTGAAGTCATTTAGAGCTCCACCAAAAAAAGATTGACAGCCTCGTCCCTGCTCTCGGTGGGTGTGGTATTTTAATAGCCTTTTATGGGGAAGCGGAGGCTTGCCCTCTTGACTGTGCTTTTAGCCTTTACGAGTCTCTGATAAGATTAGCCTGCAGACTGACGCCGATGCACGACTACGCTGTGTTGTTCCCAGGGCCCATCTACATCATCACAGAGTACTGCTTCTACGGGGACCTGGTCAACTACCTGCACAAGAACAGAGAGAGCTTCATGAGCCTGAACCCGGAGAAAAGCAAAAAAGAGCTGGACATCTTTGGGATCAACCCTGCAGATGAGAGCAGCAGGAGGTAATGCTTCATGGCTTGTTATAGTACATGCATTTACAGTTCAAAAAGAGAAGCACATTTAAATTCGTCTGTCTACACCAAAACATTCCCTCTGTTTCCCCTCCCAAAGACCACAGCTACTGACAACAGTCTGCGCAGTGGTCACTCTCCCCTCACACTAACCGTATCGCCATTTTCTCCACACTTAAGGAGATTGTCTGGAGTCTTCACCAAATCAAATTGCAGTCTGAAGTGGTTTCAGCTTACCAGCTAATTGTGTTATACTGGAGATCACTGTTAATTCTGTCCGCCCAGACGTTCATGGTGAAACCCCCCCCACCAAGGCTCATCTGTGTTGATGGATGACTCACAGTGACCACACCTCAAAATGACCATAACACGATTTATTCCTGGCTACTGTGTTAGCCTCAACCACATCTCAACCTCAGCCATAGGGAGCGGGATGATTTAGGGACAGACACACACACACACACACAGACAAACTTTGTACACATAATAGAGGATTGAATAAAAACATTATCACAATGGCTGCATGGTTTAGTTTCTCTGTTCCTTGGCCCAGCCTTGTCCCTTAAAAGTCTTCCTCTCTTGTGTCTGCAGTTATGTGATCCTGTCCTTCGAGAGCAAAGGCGACTACATGGACATGAAGCAGGGGGACAACACTCAGTACGTGCCCATGCTGGAGATGAGCAGTGCCCCCAAATACTCAGACATCCAGACATCCAACTACGACCACCCACCCTCGCAGAAAGACTCGAGTGGTAGGCACTGCAGCTCTCTCCTCTGCTCTCTGCTCCCTCTCTGAGTTGCTGCTGTGTCCTCTCATGGCTTCCAGTGTTATGTTTGAGTCAGTGCCGGTTGAGGGGATACACCCTTGTCAGAATTTAGGAGCGGCACGGCCCTGTAATTACATCGAGAGGATAATTGCAGCACATGCATAATAATGCCCGGTTTCTCCTTGCCATTAGTAAAAGCCAGGTTTGAGCAGCCAGTGCTATATTTACCTTTCATAATGAACATACATGTACTGCTTAGGTACCACCTCATGGTGTTTTCTGTGTGTGTGTGTGCGTTATCCAAACCAGAGGGCGACCTGGACAACCTGTTGTCGGACGATATGAACGAGGGCCTCACCACCACCGACCTGCTCAGCTTCACCTACCAGGTGGCCAAAGGCATGGAGTTCCTGGCTTCCAAAAACGTACGTTTGTATGGACATCTGTTTTATTTTTTACCCCAGCAAATGTTTTTGTTTTGCCTTGGTGTGCATGCTACATGAGGACTCACACCCCCCTGCTTCCCACTGAGAGTCCTATATGATGACAGCTGTGCCGGCCAAAGTGGGGGGGACGACCAAGGAAACCAGTGGTTGTGTGATAAGCGGTTCTGTCAAGGCTGCTGAGTCCACTGAGGAGAGAGGCCAGGGGCTGAATATAGCAGCAGCACAGCCGGGGCTAGAATTACCAGGCAGGCACACACGCTGCAGCCCAAAGCCATTCATTCAGCTTCATAGTTATTATCCCTAAATATCCAGTGGTCAAAGCCATCCCTCCAACTGGCATCTTGACACAAAGCCCACGCTTTATAAAGCAATATGAAACGGTATTAAAAATGAACTCTGGAATGAAATACACAGAAATAGATGCAGTCAGTAGCTGCGGGTGGAGAATGTTGGAAATGGATGCAACAATTGCCCACTAATCACTTGTGCTTACTTACTGTTTTTGTGCAGTGTGTGCATCGAGACCTCGCAGCCAGGAATGTCCTCCTCTCCCAGGGCAAGATTGTGAAGATCTGTGACTTCGGACTGGCCAGAGACATCATGCATGACAACAACTATGTCTCCAAAGGCAGCGTGAGTCTCCATCCAAACCTTGCTCCGCCACCGACGTGTAGTATCAGCGCATTTGCCAGTTTGATTAAACATTCCTCTCTGTCATCACAGACCTTTCTGCCTGTGAAGTGGATGGCACCGGAGAGTATTTTTGACAATCTGTACACGACCCTCAGCGATGTTTGGTCCTACGGCATCCTCCTCTGGGAGATATTCTCCTTAGGTGAGCACTCAGTAGAGCACATGACTCTAAAGCTAAGGGTCAACAGACTCATAAATATCACTTACTTTACCTTTTAATAAAACCAATTAACAAAAGAAAATAGGAGACTGGTGTCCGGTGGTGACGTCATCTTGTCCACTTTTGTTTCTGGCTGCAGGTGGCACCCCATACCCCGGGATGGTCGTGGATTCAAGCTTCTACAACAAGATCAAGAGTGGATACAGGATGTCCAAGCCTGAGCATGCGCCTCATGACGTGTAGGTGATCACTCACATGCGGACTTTACCGTGACATAAAGATTCCCACACATGCTGTCAGACGAGGAATGTTGGGAGCTCAGAACAGTTTGTTTCGGAGCTGGTGATATACAGAGGCTGACATGAGTCGAGGCCAAATTACAAGGTGCAGGAGCCGTTTGTGCTGGTCTCCATGATGACGGCTTTTGTTGTTTTGCAGGTATGAAATGATGATGAAGTGCTGGAACAGCGAGCCAGAGAAGAGGCCCTCTTTCCTCGGCCTGAGTGATACTGTAGAGTCTTTGCTGCCCTCCAGCTACAAGCGGGTGAGCCCCCCCCCCCGTGACCTCTCACACTTTCAGACCACTTTGGATTGTGAACACCTGCTCTCTAATTTACCACCTCTCATTCTTGACCTCCGCAAAAACCCCTCTTTTCGTTTCACATGTATCCGGCGGATATTTGAAATGACCTCTCTGCAGCTTTTGTTGCCATGTTGACCAGCAGGCTAGTGGTTCATTTAAATTCACTTCCCCTGAGAGTGCATTAGGTGTTTTTCTGCTGTGGGCTCTCGTTTCTGTAAAAAAAAGTGATTAGAGTGTGAATGTGGCAGAGTGGCTGGCCTCAGTCTGGGTAATGACGCAGCTCCAGGTTCTCGCTTCCACCACCCAACCTTAATTACCCCATTAAACTCCACGCCACACATGGCACATCAAACCGGCGTTACCTCTGCCTCGGTCGCGGAGAGGCAAAGAAGGACCCAGCTCTTGTTTTAGCACCTCTGGTTAGCATGGGATGTGTGATTTCTTTCAGTTTGGATCACACCAGCAGCTGGAAACACAACTTGTGATCACACTTGAAAAATCACAGTTCTCGTTGGGCTCTGTTTGTTTCTTTTGTGCTGCAAGACAAATGTGGTGTTGTTCCTAATGCCTGTCCGTGTTGCGCAGCATTATGAGAGGGTCAACCAGGAGTTCCTGAAGAGTGACCACCCCGCAGTGACCCGGGTGTGCTTGGAGAACGACGACGCCTACATCGGCATCACGTACAAGAACCAGGGCAAGCTGAAGGACCGGGAAAGCGGCTTTGACGAGCAGCGGCTGAGCTCTGACAGCGGCTACATTATTCCTCTCCCCGACCTGGACCCTATATCTGATGATGAATACGGAAAGAGGAACAGACACAGGTGAGTGGAGCACATGTTGACATCTACCACATTAGGGTATGTCACCAGACATGGCTCTAACCTGTGGCGTTCACACCCCTTTGCAGCTCCCAGACATCTGAGGAGAGCGCCATTGAGACCGGCTCCAGCACCTCCACGTTTGCCAAGCGGGAGGGCGAGACCCTGGAGGACATCACGCTGCTGGACGAGATGTGTCTGGACTGTAGTGACCTGGTAGAGGACAGCTTTCTGTGACAACTGCCCACTGCAGAGCATGAGCACCAAGCGGAAAGGGTGTCAGGACCTAAGGTGACATAAGAGAAAGACTCAGCCAAAGACTCTGCCATCTACCGTCGAGCCCTCCTCCTCCTTGAACAAAACCATATCACTCTGTGGACGAGTCTGTGGGGATCGCGCCGCGCGCCCTATACTTCTCTAGGACATTGCCCCCTGTTGGGCTGGAGGAGGGAGTGAGTGTCGAGGAAACATCAAGATCTCGGAAGCGCCACAGCCACTGAGGCTGGGAGTTGGACAAGAAAGAAAGAAAGACTGTCTTTTTCATTTGTAGGGCTTTATTTTATCGGGCATTCTCTTAACAGCAACATAAGCAAGAAGGGACAGATCAAATGCGTCGGTCAGCAACTTTAAGTGAGCAGACACCACAGGACATCATTCACGTGATATGACATAGATATGTATATATTTAACCACTACAGATGCACTATTTAAACTAGATGAGTCCGAAACTAGCCCACCCCCCACCTGCTGCAAGAGAAGCACCTGATGCTGGTACAATCAGTAGCAATACTCGGATTTAAGCACAAAATCTGGACTATGTGCATTTGTTGTTTATGACCATATAATGTTGTCAGTGGTTAAATATACTTGCAGTAATTCAAATTTATTTTTTTACATCATTTATGTGTATACATGTATTATTTGTGAATACCGAGAAGATATTGACCAGAGCTGTTGGAAGTGTTATGGAAAGAGGAGCCGCTGAGTCGCATGGATCTTTGAGGAGTCTCACCTTTTTGTCCAAATCCAACCAAACATTCCCAAGCGTCGTCCCTGACGGCCTCCGAGGAGCCAAGTGTGATTGTATTGTAAATATCGCCAGAGTTGTTTTATAAGAGAGAATTATTGGGATAATGCTCAAGTGTTTTATGTAAGCACATTTTAAGCTTCTGAACCGTTCCTCATTGAAACGTTTTGCCATCATGGACAGCACAGAGTCAAATAGGAAACATTTGCAGATTAGACAGTTCAAATAAATATTCAGAATTCCTCATGTCTGTATATGGAAGGAGTTGAGACCATATAAATATGGAAAGCATAAAATGAAACCCCCAAAAAGTATTTAATCCAACAGCAGTGGTTTTCCAGCAGGCCATGTCTCATATGTTATCTATTGTCTATTAGCAGGTTCTAGTTATACTAAGACACTAGATGAACTAGAGATCCATCTGATGTCATACATCAGTTTTGTGTAGGCTCTTTGTAATCGTCTGTATCTTTCAGCTACTGTACCAGCTATGCCACTGCCACTCTGTTGACTGTGATATAATCTGCAATTGTTGTTGCACTTTTTCTTTTTGTCTTTTTTTTTCTCCATCTTGTTTTGGAAATTAGCCGGGCAGGAAAAAACTAAAGGAGTCTGGCTTTGGCGCCAGATCTGTAAAGCAGTATGGATGTGAATGTGTGTGCCACAGGTGATTGATTTGGTTTGTTTTTTGTTGACGGTACAGTATCTGTAATTATAGCTAATCACACCTTATGATTCAGTACTATGTCTCATTATTTTACTTCATGTACATTCAGATGATTTATATTTCAATAAATGATTTATAATGTAAAAACACATCCTCTCAGTGTCAATGCAAACAGAAGGACATGCATGAGCATGACCGTGTGGATCATGAGACTATGAAATATAAAACTGTATTGATATAAATGACAAATGAAGAGAAAAATTAAAGGTATAGGTAGGTAAATAAACACAGCAGCAGAGTAACATGGTTGGTGGTTGAAACATTTACTAAAACACCAACACAACACCTTTTTAATCTGTATTTGTATTTAATCAACACAAATTAAGAATGTTACTGTTTTTTTAATAAAATGGGATCCATATATTATTTTAGACCCATCATGCAGCTGTCCAATGATCACAAATGCAATATGAATGATTTCCAGCAGAGGGCCCTAATCCCACCCCCAAGGCCCTAAATTAGTTAATCACCAGTCTGTCCGACGAACATTAACAGTTATTAAAGACATCCGATGCCTTATTTCCCCAGATTTTTTTTCACTAGTGGATGAAGTTTCGCAAAAAGGAGATATAAAAAAAGTCCACAGTAGTAGCAAACCTGCTGTTACCACCAATCTCCACTTGAGGGAGCTAGTAACCAACTGATGCTTTGGTGCCTTCAGGGTGGGAGACAAGAGGAAGGTCAACAACATGTGAAGGCGGATGACTTGCTCCTCCTGAATCTGCGAACCTTCAGGATCACGCCCTCTTAAGTTTTCAACCCTGACCAGTTCAGCCTCTAATGTGTCCGTGCAGAAGGATGTAGGCTCCAAAAAGGTGCGGCAGCAGACTTTAATACCGCGCATTAAAGGGATAAAATCAATCTTTCCAATGTGTCCAAAGATGCCGAATCATAAAGCAACAAAGTAAATCATGTTAATAGGACAAATACTTGTTTGACAACAGATTTTTATTGCTCTTACACTCTTTATTTTGCAATCTTGAACACATGTGCACGGTTGCACAACTCTTTACCATGTTAACTTTTCTTTCATTGGTCATAAAAATGAATTCTTGTTTTTTTTTTTGTTTTTTTTTTTCCTCTGTTTGCTCAAACTGTTGAACCCTAAGGGCTGACCAAATTGGCTTCGAACCACAGCTGAAACCTTCAGGTGGCGTTTGGAAAGGAGCATATACGGGAAGAACGAGTAGTAGGAGTCGGAGAGTAGTGCTGGAGGATATTGGAAAACATTTCAGTGTGTTTAGGATAAACGGTTGCATGTAGGTTTCTGTGCAGTACTGAGCACAGGAGGGTTACGGTTTTGAGCTCATGGTACATTTCCACCTCTGCCAAAAAAATTAATCTGACATCTGGGGCTCGGCAAAGTTAACCCGGGTAAGATTTAAATTTCAGATGTGAGCTGCACTCTGTCAACAAGAGGCTCCAGAGGGAAAATAGTGTTTCAGTAAAACGCTCTTCTTGTAAAAACGTCTGAATATTTGTTCTCAGTTGAGCAGAAACAACTGTGCCCAAGTCTCCTTAGGAGGTTTTCTTCCGGAGGAAAATGAAGTCCCTTTTGGTGTGCCGGCTCCAGGAGAGATTCCCTTGAATTGATAACAAATGTGCCATTAACCCGACTTTGCTTAATACGAGGCCTGCATGCAAACTACTGTGGTGAATGTGCAGCATTAAAATAACCGTTTGTCTTGCTGAAATGACACTTCCTTGCAAATGCATTTAATGTGTCAACATTGTATCTGTTCCCTTCTTTACATCCATTGTGTGAACTATGGGCAGACATTTAACAGAGACGAAACCACATGATGTGTCCACCGGTTCATTTCATCTAATTGCCCATTATATTTAGTCTTTTTATGACAACTGGAGGCTACCACAGACTCTCGGTCCTGTTTGGAAGGGGAGGGTGAGGTGAGGGGGTGTTCAGCTGCAACATGCAAGACGGCCCACAGAGCTCATCCACGTGGCGCCAACAGTCCCCTCAGTCAGGCGGTGGAGAGGGATAAGGTGGCCTCTTGCTTGCAAAACAAGTGACAGATGTTGGACATCTGGGGGCAAAGGGGCTTACCTGTGGAGGTGGGCTGCAGAGCTTACACCACACGGCCAGCTTCAAGAAAACTGAGGCTACAGAGAAGAACCAAGAGCCGGCAGAGAGGGGTCTGATCAACCACACACACCCCACTCAAGATCACTGATGGCGTGCCCCATAGCTGAGCATGTTTCACTGCAACTGGGCACACATGTCATCCAATATTTACAATCGATTTCTGAATTTGTCATTTAGAGTTTTCAACCCGAAACAGACACAATACTGATGGTGGACCATTGGAGGAAACTCTTAACCTATGCTATGTGTGACACACACACACACACACAGATAGTGATAGATGGTGAAATACTGATGTTAAACAAATCAACCTTTTAACTCCACCTAACAAATGTGCAAATGTGAAGATAAGGATCTTGTTGACACGGTGACACAAAGATGGATGTTATTTACTGTGTCAACAGTTGTTTGTTTATCCCGCAATTTAGTGTGCTGTTGATACACTTCATGCTGTGTTTCTTCTCCGCGCTCGCTAATTTGCAGAGTCGCTCAGGACAGTTTCTGCCCTGTAGTGTTTTGAGCGTTGAAAGGCATCGACTCCAACCAACCTGGAGCACAGCTCACACGGCAGTTGACAGAATAACGCAACCAGGGGGTTCTGTTGACTCTTTGAGTTGCTAATGACTATTTGAGTGTCATAGACAAGATGCCTTGAAACATGATGCAACAACTCTAATTCTTCACAGGCTGATAACACCGTTTGCCAGGGAACAATAAGTGAAGATATTAACCGTACGGAAAGACGCAGCGAGACCCGACCAGATCGAGTCATGAAGAGTGGGAGGGAATTTGATTGCATCGTGTCTTTCTTTACCAGAGTGAGATGGAATCTGATTTCGATATATTTGGCTGCACGAGTGAGTGTGAGACAATTAGATTTGCAATCTCTTTGGTTTGTTTGATATGTAACATCAGTCTCCTTAGTGAAACCCGACACCTCGTTGTGGTCTCCATCCTGCGCTCCATTGGGAGACGAGGTCGAGGAGCGGTCCAGGATTTGCCTGGACCTGCTGCAAAACAGATTTGTCTCCCGGGTCGCTGTCTGTCCCTGGGGCCGGTGTCCTATTTCATGCTTTTTCTCTGAGGGGCCCACTTGCGCTTCCCGAGCTCTTCGTTTAACAGGGGGCATGATATCCAGATTAAAACACCAGCTCTGTAAAAGATGCTGCCATTGATTTGTCACACTGTAATGGGAAATCAAACGGCGGTTATGTTAAATAAACAGTACTTTCAAAGTGGCTTCCCAAAAAAGATCACTGTATATGCTGCAGAAATGCCAAAAACCCATAGCTTTTGCAAGGGGTAATGTCATCACATAGGCCCTGTTGTTGGGAACCTTCTGCAAGCCGGGAAAACATGCTAACTCATGACTGTGAAGACAGTTTGCTTTCAGGAATCATGTGAGACAGCTCCAGGCGGAGACAGTACAGGACTTCTTTTTATGTGTATTCTTTTATGTTACCAAGCCGATGTTTGTTTGGTCCGACTCGCTCCTTGACTGCACAACACAAAACAAATAATTTGAAATAAATAACATGGATATTTTTTGCACAAGTCTTTTTATGTGGGGTACTCCAGCGATCAGACATCAAATACCGTTTATTTGGAGTGTGAGGGTTCAACAAAGTTTAAGACACATCTTTAGAAAATGTTTATTTGTCCTTGTACAGAGATTTTATTACCTCATATTCGATAATGTTACTTGTTAGTGCTCGTGTTTAAGGTAAAATTAATGTGAAGTTAAATCACCAGTTCAGCATCAAGCATTCCAGTTTAAACTTTTTATTTCAGATTTTTAGTGCTAGTACTGAATTATAAACCAAATAAATCACTTAAACAGTACTGATATAGCTTGGCCCATTAAAGCCATGACATATATTGCTGTGGATTTCAACAGAATGTAAATAATCCATGAGGGGAAGTTCAGTTTGAATAGAAAGTCTTTGACAGTTCAGCTTTGACAAGCACCACTTGGTCTTGGACTATAGAGGTGACTGAAGAGGACACAGGACACCCGGCGATTCAGTTCCACCGCTGCCTCCACGGCTCTAGTCACATAGTATAATTAAACATTAATGCACCCGGACCGCCTCACGTTACTGTGTATCTCAGTTCTCAGTCGAACTCCGCTCTGCTGGACTGAAAAATAATCTGCCACGCACTCAAAAGACTCTTTGCCTCGCCCGCCCCCCGGTGCAAACTTATGAAACAAACAGGCTGCGGCTGACCACTGACGCTAAACTTCTGCAAAGCAACAACAGCCATTTGCATCGCCACCTCCCACCTCCCCCCTCCCCCCTCCTTTCAAAACACACAGACATCTTGGAATTTTTTGGGACAGTGTGATAATTGTTTTCATTTCATTTCGCAGTTTTTTTTCCCTCTCTTATCGTTCTATTTTATAGCTCATAGTCTGGAACACTGCGCCTCTTGTTGCTCTCTGAGGGACTTGACCTGGATACAATAATGTTTTTTCAAAGCAGTTGTATGTGCGCGCGCGGCTTTGTTTTTCAAAGTGTGAGGGTTTGATTTTGCATCAAACTGTTGTTGACTCCCCTGCTTGTATACCCCTGTTTGCTCTGGTGTATCTTTATGCCTGTGTGCACTTGCGTGCTACTGAGTCAGTGTAGTAGTCATGTGCCTTCTGACTTGTGGCCTTGGCCTGGGGATGACTCCCTTCCATTCATGTGATCAGTGACAGTGGGCTGTGTTGGTACTCTGGAGGAGCCCCAGGCTTTAGGGAGAATGATACACTCTTTTCATACGCCAGACAGACGGATAGAAATAAACTCTCTGAAGTCAGCAAAGTGCATCTGTCTCCCAGTTTCAGCTAATGGCCACAGTGTGCCCTCCATGGGTTGTGAGGCAAATGTTCAAATTCTCAGCCGCACTAACAAAGCAAATTGCCTTGTTTGCTGTGGACCTCCTTAAACTGACATTACTGGGGATAGTTTCATCTAATGTTGCAGCAGCAATAAAGCTGCAGCTTTACTGATTCAGCACAGACATCAGCCACAACGAGTCTTCATCTCTCTATTTTATTATTCTGGGGGAAAAAACACTAGAGCCAGTGTTGGTGTACAGATAGTGAAATTAACTTTAATGCAGTTATTTAACTCTCACTGGGGTCTCGTGTGGCAGAAAACACTTTGACACGGCTGTGATAAAGGTTTTTGCAAAGTTAAAGTCGATGGGAAAAGAGGAATTTGCTTCCAGAGTAAAACAAAATATTTGTTCATCATCCACAAACCCATCTCTCACCCTCAGGTTACTGCACTCATGGGTGTACTTATCAGTTTGGTGTCAGTTTGCTTTAAGGATTTAAGTGACAACTAAGAAGACATGCAAATAGAATCATCTGGATGGCAGTATTCGACTTGCAGTTCTCCATATATATATATATATTAGAAATTTAAGTATCTTACCATTATTGAGTAGTTACAAACTGTAGTAGTCTCCACTTTAGTGAAAGGGACGTCTTCATTCCACCGCATGTAGCGTATCTGATTTTAGTGTGTATGTGTTTATACACACCTCATTATAATGCCTACATTGATTTGACCTACTCACATATACCAACATTACTCACTGTTTGTATTGTTCCCCTTTTCGAATAGTCAAACATTGAAACTCTTTTGTATCAGTGCTGTAGGTATGTGCTCACAATCACAATGTGTTTGAAAAAAGCAGGACATAACAGACTATACAATGATCAATTCATAAAATATCCAAATCAAATGAAAATACCGTATCAAATTGAAACGTTCAAATAAAAATAGCCCAAGTTCTAAATCGAATAGTCACTTCTTAAAACAACAAATTGCGGCTGTTAGTCACACTCGGGGTGGAAAACCACTGTGAAGAAACACACTAGATAGTGAGATTGAATTTCTTGATGTGGGGAGCAGCTGAGTCTCTGAGCAGATGAGTGTGCACCTTATAAAAACACAGGCAGCAGATTACTGTTCCTGTGAAGTAAGGTGTGGCACAGATACATGTGTGGATGTGTCAATTAAAGGGATGGTTCACCCAAAAAGGGGATTTGGCTGCAGTGCTCTGTTGCGGTGAGCAGATAACGTATGACTTTTCATATTTGGGTAGTCTATCCCGTCAAACTCATGCACTGTTTTTTTTTTTTACTGAGAGGAGACAGACTCTGTCATTTGGGATATAGCATTCCAGCTACATTTCCAATGTGTTTTCACACACACACGGTTTGAGGGACTCTGGTCAACACATGCTTTAAATTTCCTTTGTCTCGATTAGCACTTATGAGGTCACAAAGCCCTGCTAATACAGTTGTTATTATGATCAGATGAGAAAATATTATGGACTCTGTCATCTTTAATCTCGCAACTGTGAGTGACGGATTATATGTGCTTTATGGCAGAATCCTCTGATGTGTCTGGAGGAGATATGATCCACTTACAGTTAAGACAAGATTTTGCACAATTCATGCCTTAACTTTTTCAAATACACCTCATATGTGTTTTCAGCACAAAATTGAATGATTTTAAAGAGGTTACCGTACATTATATGTCTACACCTATGTTGTTACACTGTGTGTTTATTGTTTATACCAATATTGGTTTAGGCAGACAAGGCCTACAGGGAGGGGGGAAGGAGAACTTCTGATGCTTATTTTCAGACGAGTTTTTCTTTTTCACAAGAAAATTTGAAACAAAAACAAAAAGCGACGGAGGAAATTACAGGGGGTGCTCACTCCAAGTTTCTGGAGTGAAATATCAAACCAGCCTCGTTTGAGTAAAGCCAGCAATCATAAGAATGTTTCTTCTCTCAGAGGTGCAATTTCCAGTCGTATCTCCTTGTAAATGTGTCTGAACCGAGGCAACAAACAGTTGGCCACAGTTTAAATGTCTGAAGGGTGATTGACTGCACGCTGAAAAAGGCAGTGCAGAGAGTATGAATGTTTAGTCAACCTGCTACTTCCTCTCTGGTGACTCTCAGGGTTCATATCAGTCGGTTAGCTGATACGTTTATAGCTGAGCAAACAAAGCATTATATTTAGAGGGGATGGCAACAAGTTCAAGGGATATGCATAAAATTGAAGGAAGTGCAAAGCAGCCACTTCACACCATAGAGCCCAGCAAGTGTGGATATCAGATACCCATGGCTTTTCAACTGGATATAGAAAAGAGGACACCCCAGTACAGCGCTTAACAGGCAGGTGGTAGCATGATTGAATTATTTGCACCAAGTTTTGCCAAAAAATCTATATATATATATATATATATAATGGTGGCCACTCAGTCCTGAAAAGCGTCAAACACAGAGTTAAATTCCAGACCGAAATACTTTTGGTACACTTGGTTCCTGCCAGACCCTCCAGGCAGACCTGTTCTGTGCCGATGTGAGTTGAGATCAGCCAGATGAGAGTGTTTGGCAGGAGAATCTGTGACCATTGGCACCATCAGGGAGGTGAGCGCTCGAGCAACTGGGACACTAGAAGGAAAACGTCTTGTGTGCACCACCAGGAGAGCAGGAGCCGTTTAACTTTGAACGTCGTTGGACAGGAGGGCTGATGATAGGCGTCAGGTCAAGTACATGGATAATGGCATCACCCTGAAAGTGGCGTGAGGAAGGTATGTTCAATGTGCACATTACCGGGGCAGTTACAGGGATGAAGCTGTCAAGTATCTCAGCCCCTTCCATCACAGCTCCTACTCCGGGCTGTGGTTGTCATTCCTCAACTGTGAGTAAGTAAATTAGCTGTTCACACACAGACATAATAAAAGTCTCAAAAACTCAAAAACAACACAACTGATGAAACAGGAAACATAAAACAACAACAAAAAAAAACTTCTGTTGCATCGATATGTCTACTGATAAAAAAGATTAAGAGCTGGAAAGATCATTGTTAGACAGATGCAAAACACCAGCAATATTAAATCCAATAAACAACGTCATTCAATCATTTTATCATAAGTCCTGATCTGTTGGAAGTTTGTTTACTTCAGTTTTATGGTGCCATTAAACAAAGTGAATCAGTCACCGAATCACAATGTCTTCCTGTATGGAGCTTTTTTCCTCTCCACTGTCACTATGTGTTTACTCATGCAGTGAATTATTATGTAACGTAATAATATTTATTATTATCTCTTTAACATTGGAAGACTGTAAGTTGTTGACTGTAAGTGCCTTAAGCTAATTGATGTACTGAGAGGCCAGGGTGTACTGGATTGAATTTGTCTTCATCTCTGTTACGTTTCACCTGCCTTTGTTAGGGGGAAGTTAATGTCCGTTGCTTCAGGACATTTGCATCACTTTTTTCATCCCAGCCTCATCATAAAATTGCAGGTAGATGTCTGAGTGAGACCATGGGAGTAAACAGAAGGACAATGTTGACAATGCTTCTTTGGTTTTGTGATCATTATAATATGAGATGTGAGTATCATGTTCATGGACGACCAGATTCACAGATTCTTTTCAGATCCTTCTTGATCCCTGAGAGTCATTTGTGGTCTTTACTGAAGTCAAAATTGCCTCCTGAGTGATTTGTACTCTCAACTGTCAACAATGTTTTTTCAACATTGCCCTAGATTGGTTTAACTTCCTGCTTTGTTTTTTCAATGTGTGGCTATGACTGCCACTGTGTCCTTTTCTGAACCAGGATGTGTCTGTGCCACAACATTTCCATGCTTTATTTTTGCCTGCAAGTCATACTAAGGGCAAATCAGCGCTCCACGCAAAGTGACCTCCAGGCCAGATGCCTGGTGGTTGGCCTGTGCTACTCTGTGGTAACATTTGGAAACATAACTCTGAACATAACCGCAATCACTGTATAGGATGTCCCATTTTAGCCATGGCTAAAACCTATAATTTCTTCCCAATTTTTTTTCAAAATTACATTTTGACAGCTGCTCCACATTAGCTGTGAACAGTGAACTAATGCCACCCCCCTCAAAATGTCCTCTTTTTCAACTCCACTCTCAGCCACTGGATCCTCCGTTGCCAAACTTATTTTGGGGATGACCCAGAGCACGTTTTTATCATACCAGTTTTAATTAAACACAGACCACAAAAAAACAAATCCAGTACTTTATACCTTTTATATAGCCAAGAGAATATAAATCTGATCATCACCTCTGATCAACTGTGAGGTCCTTTTCAATTAAATCATTCACCGTATATGCCAAGACTTTACTTCCTCTTTAAAGATTTTTTTTTTGTCACTGCCTAAATACTGAAATCATTAAAGGCTAAACATCCAGCTCTTGCACATTTCCATCAGCCCAACTTTGGCCCACAGCATTTTTTTTTGCAGAGACTGTGTGTCTGATCACTAGGATACCATTTGAACACTGGACAACAACCTGCCCAAACACGCCCCCCCCCCCCACAACCCCCCCCCCCCCCCCCCCCCCCCCCCCCCCCCCCCCCCCTTTAATCATCATTACTCCACCCAGGATGTTTTCAAGCATCCTAATGCCCCGGCTCTTTTATCCTTGTCCAGACCTCCAGCTGAGTGAATCCACAAACTCTGCTTGGAGGCAATTCTGGGAGGCAAAACATAAGTGGATAAAAGACAGGTTCCATGGCTCTTCTAATTCTCTCGCCACAGGTACAGTGCCATATTGTTTTAAGCATATTATTGCTCTGTCATAGCTATACTTCTTAAGACTCAGCTCTTCCCAATAAATTTAGCCTTTTTCTAAACTTCCCTTTAGGCATTTGAAAATATTTGTGACGTCAGGGCTCCAAGAACACAACAACACAGTGACAGCTCTTCTAGGAGTGACAAATTACTTCCTCTGATTTGCAGCACCATGATTGTCTTGGATCACCTGCCATGTATGACCAACCTTTACAGCGCTTTCATTTGATCTGTTATTTGGTTTACTGTGTTCACTTTTTCTTCTTTCTCTACACCATCTGTCATGCATCTGAATATGTTGAAACTTGGATACGTATGTGTGTTTTGTTTCTGCCTTTGTGAAGCCTGTTGGTGCATATTGTTTGCATCAGCAATACAAATGAAACAGCCCACACCAGGACTGAATCAAACTTTAGTATCTGCTCAATTACTCTTTTGAAAAGTCAGGTCACTTTGACAAGTGTATATATTACATCACAGCACATGTTGCTTTGATTTGCAGAATAGGAATCCTGCAGATTTTTGACATTTGCACTCTTGTGTATTAATCTGTCTTCATTTTTATTGATGCAATGCAGACTATTTAAAATAGACATAATCAGAGCTAAGTCACTGTTTATAGGGAGGGAGTTGTATGTTAACCCCAGCTTTTTAAGTCTTCATCTAATTGAGTAGTCACTGTTTTTTTTTTTTTTTTTAAATGAATGGTCCTTTCCTCTCCAACAATGTTATGTTTCTAACAGCTAAAATGCAGCCAAACATTTTCCAGCAGAGAATGCAACTTTGTTCGATGTCACAATCAAATAAACCTAACCAAAAATAGTTGGTACCCCACACAAAGCCTGAACACATAGACACACTTCCGCATTTATACAGCAATTTGCAGCATTCATGGGAAATGAGACAAAAACATATTGAAGTGCCAAATCTGGGCAGAGGCATGAATCAAGGGGGCACAACTACAAGACTTTTATTGTGTAGAAGCTGCAGGCATGTGATGTACGTACATGGAAATGTTGAGTTCTCACTCACAGCTTGACAAAAGTTGATTTAAATCAAGATATTTTAATCTTGAGTTTCACATCCCAAAATCATCCTCTTCAGAAACATAGCAGACATGGTGATACATGTGCATCTGCTTTCTCTTAACAGGAAATAGGCCTTGTTTTTATCATTGCAATGTAAAACAGCCAACTTTCTGTCACCCCATGGTGAGATCACAAATTCTTTCTTTTAATTTAGTATCGCAGAGTAAAAGTGCCATCTCATTCTTTTGATTTATAACTTTTCTAATGTTAGACAATGGGACAAAATGTAGAAACGTAAATGATAGTCTTGTGTCCACTTCCTTGTCGACACCTCAGCTGAGTTGTTCAAAGACCTAGTAATTACAGACCACTAGGTGAGGAAAGGATAATCAGCTTGTTCAAGTGCTGCCTGTGAGGGAACGAGCTCCTAGATTGCAATTCATCAGCCACGATTGTGAAATAGTTCACCGGAAAATAGTTGTGAGACTGAAGATAAATCAGTAATAAATAATCATAAATCATCTCCTAGTTCATTGAAAATACGCCTGGGAGAATAAAATTGCCATTTATCAATGTCTTATTTTCCATTTTCAACAAACTCCTTGATCTGTTCCGCTGTCCTGACATTGGCAAGGGGGTAGCAGGTTATTTTCAATTTCATTTCTTTTAAGGTGACATGAGCCCATGCACATGAAACAAAGAGCAGTTGTTCCAGTATCAGCTTCACGGGTACTGAGTTGAGGGTTCCTAAGGGGTTGTTGACAAAATCACATGCACAGGTTTTAACAAGCCTTGGATCCCAGACAAAGGGCTTCTCCCTGCATCATGCCCCCATCTAGATATCGCCAGTGGAAGAAATAAACAAACACTGAGTTAGATGTTTATTTCACATTGTCTGTTTGCATCTGGGGCCGCACGGTGGTGCAGTGGTTAGCACTGCTGCCTCTCAGTAAGAAGGTCCTGGGCTTGGATCCTGGGCAGGGCCAGCAGGGTCTTACAGTGTGGAGTTTACGTGTGCTTGCCTGGGTGGTTGTCTGTCTTTATGTGCCAGCGCTGCGATAAACTGACGACTTGTCCAGGGTGTGGCCCATCTCTCACACAATGACAGCTGGGATTGGCTCCAGCCCCTAAAACTTAGGCTGCTGTTCATCAGGTCGATCCTTCCTGGTGCATGATAACATTGGCACTGGTTAAAGTTGCATAGGGACCTAGAACTCTGTTCTAGCAGGTGTGTTATATGTTAGACTGTGACTAGACTTCTGTGGGAGAAGTATTTATTTGCACAACAAAGATATATCACCCACTGAGGAGAAGGGGAATTCCTAAAAAGCATAAGGAGGCCGTTTTAAGAGTCATTTTCTCAAAGTGAGTTTTTCCTCATAATTCATTGTAACACATGCATAAACTATATTGTTTTTTACCACTGATGTACATGTTCATAGCCATCAATTTGCTCCAATAATTTATGGCTCCTGACAGGGCTTTCTGATTTAAGGAGTTATATGTAGAGATATCCAAATTCCCCCATAAAAACCTTGGACTTGTATGTGTTCGCTAAATGGAACAAGACACTGGTTTTATCCAACGTTGACATTTGTGTTCAGGCCATGTCAAGATAGCAAATATTATAATGTCCCATTTTCATAATTACACAAAGAAATTCAGGGGAACTCGCTGCCTGCATGGGAGTTATCAAATTGTATCTAGTTCACCAAGTTTAACATTTATTTATTGGTTTAATGTTTTACTCTTTCTGCTCGTAGTATCTTGCCTGAAGCAGAGTTGGCAAACAGCTCTATCAAAAACGACAGCATCTGTGGACTTGGAGTCTGTTGCTCATGAATACACAGGTGCAGACACACCCCGTGCTCTCTCTCTCTCTCACACACACACACACACACACAGTGCATGTTCCAACCTCCCTTTCATAGTATCTTCTTCTCTTTCCCACCATGCAGTGTAGAAGCAGGGGGATGCTTCCTCTTCCTCTAAACACAGAACAAGTAAAAATAAAGTTTTTACAATTGTGTATTTGTCGGTAGAAAAGATGATCTGCTACTAATTCTAGTTGCCTCCTTCTTTAAAAAGTTAAGTCACTGACTCAGAAACTAACACTGCATTGACATCACTCCTCTCAGTGCCAAGAAAAGTTATTTGACTTATGATTCCCCCACCGAGCCGGAACATTTTTCTCGAGTGAAACGAGTAGAGTTGTGTTGAAAAAGACAACAGTAATAGACAAAGAAATAAACTGCGATGTAATTGGCTCACTGGATGTGACAAAACACTGTTGTGTTGATCAGACAAAAATCATTTTCAGTCATCCAGAAACATATTCTGGTAAATGGAAAAATCAATGTGTGATAATTGATGGGTCTTTTACAGAGTTAATGCTTCGAGGAAGTTAAATTAGAGATTTGGTTTCAGTGCGTGGGCCATCTGAGCCTTTAAGAGTGGTCTGCCGCGCTCATGTAATGAAAAACGATTGTGGAGGACTGTAAATGACAGAAGGTCAGAATCTTTTCAGGGCTGGGTTTATTGTATCTGTATCGTACCTGTGGGTGCTGCTACTTGTTTGTTTTTGTTTTTTTGATGGCATGGCAAGTGTGTGATACTGGAAACAGTGCTGCACACAGGATCCTGCCTTGATTTCTCCCTGTCAGTGGAAATAATATGCCACTGGACAGTGTTCTCAGGTTGGGCCATTTTATTTGCTTTTGCATTTATTTGCATTTTAAACTTAGAGAAAACCATTTCAGTGGGCTGTAAAAAATATATTGCATATGAATACAGCATGTGATTCTGTCACTTTCATGACATTTAAGACTTAACGCTCAAAAGAAATGGTTATGAGAATGATTAGATTCAGGTGCAAAGGGCCGCCAAAGCTTTTTGTTGTTATTTGCTCAACACCTTGTGATTAGGTGTGTAATTTGGCTGTTGGTTTAGGCCACACCCACACTCATTTACATGTTCTGGACATAAACCATGAGAAATGTGAAAAATGCATCTTAAGGACACCTCCTCGAAAAGGTAATCATCACCATCAAATTAAATTCATTGATTTTAGAGTTGAACAAAAAAAATTTAAGCCATTAAATCCATTTTAATATTCATGGACAACATCAACTCAGCTCATGAAAACAGTTCTCTTCCAGTTGTTTTCCTCTGGATTAATCTTAAATCTTGTGATGTCATCAGGGGCTTTGACACCATAACAGTTAGCTCTTCAAATATCCATATTAGTGATAAATCTTCACGGCATTAACAGGTAGAGGCAGAGTTTGCACATGCGGTCAGATGACAAAAAAGCCTGTAGGGTCAACAACCAATATATTTAAGGCCTCCAGTGTAAACACTTGAAATCCTGAACACTGTTTACAGCCCGACTAGTTTCTTTGATCACAGGAGCCGAAGGTCTCTCCACACCCACAAACACAGATACTTTCTGTTAGTGTCTCAGGGACGCAGCTGATGATCACTGCTGATCTATAGCACCACCTATACATATGCATATACATATGCATATATGCATATGGCTGCAGATTTATTGGAAAGCTGATGCATTTCTCTTTTTCTCCACCTGGACTGTCTGGAACATATTTCCTCTCCTACAGATTCAGACCAACACATTCACAGGCAGAATGTGTCCATGGAGTTTGACAGCAATGAGGTGCAAACGGGAAATGTTGATTTCTCCAAATCTCAAAAGTCCCCCATCTTTACAGAGGTCAAGAATGAAACCAATAAATGCTTGTCATAAAGATCACTCACTTCACTGTGGGCTATAACAGTACGAATAGAAATAGGACAGTAAACAGCAGATTCTGTTTTTCCAGGTTTGCCCTGATGGTGTCTGTGCTGTGCCCCCCCACCCCCCCATTGCAAAGTGAATTATAAAGAACAGATGTTGCCAATAAAAAGGAATGACATCAGAGTGGCAACATTGAACAACGTCAGTAAACAGCCTCTGCACCATGCTGTCCCATAGCAGGTGTAAAAAAAAAAAAAAAAAAAAAATGAGGCCACCTCTGAGAATGTGTGAGTGCACACCACTGTTCAAAAATGGTCATGTGCACGCTCAGGAGGGAGAAACAGACAAGGGGTCGTTTTGTGGTCTTGCCCTGTTATTTTCTACAATCACATTGGCTGATAAATGTATTATACAATAGCAGCCAAGCAGCTCTGATAAAAGGTTATGTCTCAGCTTTGGCTGAATTGGTGTTTGGCTCATGCGTAATGTTTGGATAAGAATAACAACATTAATTGTGGCCTACATTTGAATTTAGTATTAGGGCTCTTTTGATCCCCAAGTTATCTGTGTTATTATTTGGGTGTGTTGTTTGCTTCGCACCCTGTTATTGGGACAGATAATGAGGTAGTGGAAAAACTGGACTGGTTTTATCTTTTACATGATCAGTCTCTCTCTCTCTCTCTCTCTCTCTCTCTCTCTCTCTTTTTTTGGGGTGGGGGAAGTGGGGAAGTGTGTGTGGGGGGGGCAGACAGTAGGTCCCAAACACCTCCCTCTCAGTGTGTAGCATGTGAGTAATAGGCTCCACCACACCACTGGCTCCTATAAACATGTTGTTGACAGCACAGTCGCGCACAGTCAGATACCTGGTCGACCCGCATCGTCCCCTCTGGCGCGTTCCAGGAGAATAACAGCATGTTTGCAGACAGGCGACGGGCAGTACTGCTGTTCCGAGCCGCATTCTCTGAGCATCTGTGCCTTTAAAGACTTTGTGCGCCTCTTCCACAGCCCGCGGTCCAACTTGCCACAACTCCGACGTACGCGCACGGCGAGTAGACTGTGGAGCTACCTGAACCCAGAGAGGCACTGGCTCACCCTTCACAGCTAGACCCATGGAATAATAACTATGGAATACCACTGGATCCTGCTGGCTGTCTTTTTACACTCAACCTTCCGTCCAGGTAAGACCCAGCGTTTGCACTTGTTGCGCTACTTTGCGCACAGTACTTGCTGCCGCTCACTTTACAAACAAGGAAAGGCTTGATTGCATTTCACCACAGCAGCTTCTCAACTGGCTTCGGCGCGACCGAAGACAAAGATAATCCACATGATACACTGACGGGAACTGCTCCACTTGCTCCGCATCGCCTTGGCGCAATTCTCCGCTCATTTCTTTGTGCTGGGAAGTGGCGCACGGCTGCAGATAAAAAGAAGTCAACGAAACCAAACGAGGAAAGGGGATACTGTGGCTGATGATGTGGAAACCAAGTGCGCCACTTTAATAATGCATGGTATACTAAGAGAACAGTGAGCCATTGACAGAAAAAAGTAATCAAACAGTGTGAATTAAAGTGGGATGCTGAATAATATACGCGCAGACTTTCAGACGCTCCGCGGAGGGGACAGGTAACCGTCTTTATGGAAGTCGGTCCGCACGTCCTGGGAAGCGTGCATGCAAACGAGCAGCTGTCACACACAGAGTTACCTTCTGTATATACGCACTCTTCTGGGATAGATATTCAAATGTGCAACGCGTAACTGTCATATTTCCCCGCCATCACATTCTGGGTGCGTCTCATCTGCTTCTTGTCCCGGGGGTTGGATTTTGAAAACATATTTTAAAAAACAAAATTCATTTTCGGAGTCAAAGGTCAGGGTCAGTAAACGTCTTTGGATTTCTTTCTTTGTCTTTTTACGCAGTTCATTTAAATGGGTAGTTAGTTTTATTTATTGGAGCCTCTTACATCTTGTCAGGAGACAAGCGGCCAACAGCGAAATGTTGCCCCCTTTCTCCATATGCGCCCTTTGGTGCGTGCGCGGAGCCTTGCGCCACTCAGGCTGGCATCAGGTCGGCTCTATTTTCTGCCCTTATGACGATAGCTGATAATATGATGTGCTCGTCTAATGCCATGATATCGTGCAGGGAATTCGAATGGCTGCAATAGATCCAGGCTTATCCTGTACTTGCCATGTGATGCAATAAGACGCACCATGAAGTTTGCCGTAAGCCTTTAGGCACGCTGCAGAACTAATTCATGTTTAACAGGTTTTCTTGTGCCCTGGTGATAAGTAAATAAATATGCTAACACATCACCCTCATAATGATCAATATCTCACCAAGAGACTGCTGAGTTTCCTTCATGACCATCTCAATACACAACATTTACATTCAATTCCACAGATGATAGTCATATTTTTACGCATATAAGACAAACACAGAATCCATTAGAATCACCAGCCTCCAAACTGGAACGTCTCTGTGTTATGATAGACTGTTGCATGAAAATACTTATGTTGAATGCCAAACTTCAAATAGTTCAATGTTATGGATAAGGTTGTCTCCGCTTCTTTATTTTGATTCCTAAGAGAAGTGAAGTCTTCGTGGCCTGGAACCACTTGCTCCACATATGAAATGTATTTGTCATATTTAACTTGAGATGGAGATTGGCTAAATGTTTGTAGATGGATGAAGGTTGTCAGCAGCTCCGTTTCCACCCTCCTCCCCGCTCACAGCCAACCCTCCCCTCTGTTTATCACAACTGGCTTCAAAGTATAAAGCTACTTTCGTGGAATGTTTTTTTCGAGGAACACAGGTACGTTTCCACACCTGTTTTCAGTTGACGTGGCCGATTAGGTCTATCGGCTTTTTCTGTCCCTTCTTCTTCCATAGTGCATTTCTTGTCCGGCTCACGTTACACACATTTGTTTCATGTTATCCCATAACTGGTGTAATGCACACGATGGCACGTTGACATATTAACGTAATATCGTTATGGTTCAGACCACTGCTCAGATGTCAGGAGGTTGAGGGTTCAACCATTTTTGATATCCTTAAATTAAACTGTCTGAGAATGAAAAATGAACCCTGACTCTGTAATTCTTGTTCAGGTGGCACTCAAAGTGTTTTGAAGTTGATTGTGTGGATGAGGAAGGGTTTTTTTACACAGTGAATGTTGTGAGCCTGCAGGTGCTGACACACCCAGACCTTGCCATTGTGGGCGAATCTTCACTTAAATCCAACTTTTAAGTGGCTTTAAATTATTTTAATAAATGTCTTTAAACAACTTTTAAAAGACCTCAATCCACCGAGACTTTTAATTTCACTTAGGTATTCAAAAGTAGTCAGCCCCAGGGTAATGTTGCAATATAAGTATATGACCTTTGCTACCAGGCTGTGGTAAAATGGGCCTTTTTTTTTTGCTCTCACTTGCGTGCTGTGCAGTTGAACGTCTTCTATATCCCATTACAGGCAACACTAAGCCAATCATCACCCCCAGTGACCAGGATCACCTTGTCATCGATCTCAACCAGCCCTTCGAGCTGCTTTGCCGGGGTGAGAAGGAGATCCAATGGCAGCGGGAGGATCGGCCGAATGTGAGGCTGCGGGGCGAAAAAAGGATCAATGGCATGTCAACCCTGCACATCACCAGGGCTCAGCCTAGTCACATGGGTCGCTACATCTGCCTGGAGCCCAACTCCGGGGAGCAATCGTCCATCTACATCTATGTTCGAGGTAGCTGAATTTAAACCGTGTGTTCCATCGGGTTGGTATTTTGGTTTGTATTTTCACACAGGCTGCCTTGTGGAGCAGAGGAAATCTTTTTTGGCATTTTCTCTGCGATGATGGGGTCAGCGTGTGTGGGTGTGTTTGCAGCAGAAGGTGTTTGTAGCTTTGCCCTGGACAGGTACAGTTGATAGTGTAGCTATTTATTGAGTGCAACACAGTTCCTCTGTTATTCCTCCATGTGATTCTACATTTCTCTGGCTCCCAGCCATCCCTGCTGGCTTTGTGATCATTCATCCCAGTGTGCACATCTACCTGAGATACTGCTGCTTTTCACATAATAGCCTTAATAAAGAGGGTTAGGGTGAAAAAAAAATAACTTAAGAGTTAAACAGTCAGTTGTATTTGACAGCAAATTCACTTTTCACACAGTGTATTGCTTCTGTGGAGTTATTATCCATTGCACCCAACCAAATTAATATTAGGCTCTACCAGAAGGGGAGAATGTTCAGACTGTACGTGGCCATTTATCTGGACCGTTGCTTAAATCATTAACACAAAACCATGTCTTCGTGATGAAATGATGATAACAAGACAGCAGATCAAACACAAAAGCAAAATAAAGCAGTAAAACAGTAGATTATGTCCTTTATGATGGCTCCTGCCAGGCTGTCAGATCCCAGTCAGGGTCAGTGCATTAACACAGCTACCTACGCACACAGGATTAAAATGCAGAGCTGAAGCTGACTTACAGCTGAAAAACATGCAACTAAACTGAGTGAGTTTCAAAGACAGATTAAAGTAAGTGCGCAACAATCAGCTTCTTCAAGACCCCATTCTGACAGAAACATGTTTTATGGTGAGCGGGTGAATAGCTGAGAAATGGAAACTCATCAGAAGCAGGAGAAAGGGGAGCTGCTGCTACTGCTGCTGCTGCAGAGATGCTAGAACTGGAAAAAAGTCAAATCGTTCCAAATTGTGGGTTTGTCTTACAGAAGTGTCCCAGTGTGGATCACTGATTTGGCACCAGACACTGACTAAACACGAGGCAGTGCAAGATATTTCAGGTGTTTCTCCCATGCAGAAAAAAAAGCAGACATAACAAGTGTCCCCTCCCAACTCACGTGTTTGTAGGATGACTGCAGAGTTTAATACGAGAGAGGAATTACTTGATTCTCTGAAGCCGTACATGCTGTGGCACGTGCATCTGGAAAGGGGAAATCCTGCATGAAAAGGAGCCTGCTATGACATCATAATATGTTGGCGAACGTCCTTCATGTATTTGGCGAGAACTTTCAGAACACGAATAAGAGACACTGACACCTTTGGAACCTGCAGATGAACTCCACAACATTCACTGACCCAAACCTGAAAAGGCAGCTGCCAGTAGCTCTGCCAGTGGAGAATAACATGGTGTGTACGCTCATTTAGTTTGGCTTCAGTTCTAGTTGAAGCTTTTAATGAGCCCAGATGCAGCAACTGTGTTTATAGACACCGGCGAAAGGTGAAAAGGTATATCACGTGCAATGACAACAAACTCAGTGAGAGTTTCATGAAGTAATAAATCTTGTAACTTCCACATTTGGATGTTTCTGCTACACTGATGAGACTGGAATTAGAAGCAGATGAAAAGATCTGATCCATATGACCTGCTGAGGCAATTCTTAGTATTTCCGAAGGCAACACAAGAATGTCCAAAACAGTTTCCATTAAAAAAAATAATCACGTCATCCAAATCAAAGCAAACTGCATTTATCACCGCCCGCCACCCATTTGTTGGACTAATTCAAATCATAGGAGATGGAATGGAGCCAACGAGATGGCTGTATTAATGTATTGCCAGACATTTCAAAAAAATCTGATGGAAAAGAAGACATTTCTGTTTGCTCCATGTGCTTGTCTGCGGAAGGCCACAGGCTTCCCATTGGAGAACACAAATCACATGTTTTCATCTGCCCCAGATTCCCTTCTCCTCGAGTGGAACAGTCACATGTTTTGTATACATTGCGATGTATTCACTCACTTCAACTTTGAGTCCATTACACTTTATTGCATTTTGCCTTTATATGCCAAGTTTTCCGGACTCACTAAAAGCCTTTTGTTACATGGAGACTTTTATATGTGCCCTAGAATCCATTCATCATTATCCAGTGCTCCGTCCACAAGTGATGGAGCAGGCGAGCATCCAGACACTCCGATGTAATCATTTGGCTGCCAGTTAAAATAACAATTCTTTTAACAAATATGGTTAGAAAATAGTCTGTGTAGCACAGTGCAGTGTTGTTACATAATAGGTGTCATAAACTTGACTTGTCCTGCTTCCACCTCTGGCACCACCTCTGATGAGCGCTCACATTTGTTTTGGCAGATCTTGACAATCCCTTCAGAAAATCAATGGTGTTCAACATCCTCACTCGTGTGGGAGACATTGCAACCATCCCCTGCTTGGCAACTGATCCAAGTTTGGACAACCTGCGCCTGGAAACATGCTCCAGTGGAGCACCGGCCTCTGGGCTCCAGTATACTGCGAGCCTGGAACAAGGCATTACTATCCACAACACGCAGAAGGCCTACGAAGGTTGCTATGTGTGCACGGGAAAACTCAGGGGCAGGTACATCCGATCACATGACTACTCCCTGACAGTGAGACCAGGTAAAGTGGTGAACACGCGTCACCGTATTATTCTGCTTTTCTCAAACGGACGCACTTGCAAAGTCAGTCTTTTTCGTTCGTTCCTTTTAGTCCCTGTCGCTCCTCCCGTGATTGAGATGCAGGCCCCCAAAAGAGTGATTCTCACCCTCGGCGAGAGTCTCTCACTCACCTGCAACACCACCAACGTCAACGGAGAGATCAAGATGCAGTGGGTGACCCCACCTGGCTCGGTGAGACCCTTTATTAACTGTGTGCTGTGCTGTTCATGGGAGATTCAACTGCTGAAAACATTGTAATTTACCTGTCAAGCGTTGTGTTGTCTTTAACTCCAGCATTACTCCATAGAGATATTTTAGTGAAGGATCGTTCATTATCTGCGGCTGTGAGAGGTTGCAGGCTTACCCTGCAAGTCATCTTTTTAAATGCTTACAGAAATGTTACAAACGCATGCACTTATTATTGTTATTAATATTATTACATTCATGATAGTAGATCTGTGCTACCTAAGCTGTGATGTAATTTGACTTAAAAGATGTTCATTTTACAATATTTAAACATACATTTAAACATGTCTATAATATGTACTTTTTACTGAGTAACTGCACTTGCTGTCAAGTTCTAATGTCTGAGGGTGATGGGTCACAGTTTGCGCTGTTTAAGCTTCAGGATCTTGACTGTGTGTGCACATTGTAGACTAACATTTGCATAGGAATGTGTGCATGTGTGACTGTATCAGTATTTGTGTGCTTGGCAAGGATAGACATGCAGACAGGGTTAATCTCTAGAGATCTCTGGGCGTTGACAGGGTGCCGTCTGGTATCCACAGCAACCAGCAAAGGTTGACGGTGCGTCTCGTATCCTGACGGAGCACTTCACTCATGTGCGCAGCTCCACATTGCATATTGCGACGGTCAGACCACAAGACGCTGGGAGGTACCGGTGTGAAGCTGAGAATGAAAAGGGGGTCAGCACGCAGTCAGTGTGGCTCGATGTTTATGGTGAGTAATAGAAGGGGTTTGTCTTTAGTTACCCCTGCACACTGTAAAAGCAGTAAAAGCATATCATTGTGTTCAATAGCTTGATATGTCAAAGTGAGAAACAAGAGAAGAAATATACGCTTTTACTTTCCTTTTTAGATTTAGGTGAGAAGAGTGATACCACTCACATATCTAAAAATGACATACTAAGTGCCTTCCAGCCCTTTGTTGGTTTATCTCATCGCTCACCCATCCAGTGTACAATAGTTCTTGGTTAAGGTCCACTGAGATCCCTGCCCAGACAGAATAACAGCCATTCACTCCATGACTCATGTGATCAATAAGGACTCACATGATGGTCGGGTGGGTCACATGTGACCTCTCATGAGACCTAACTGACCCTCTAGGTGTTAATGACCCCACAAGAGGTTAAATGTTTCTCCACTAGTCCGCTAGAATGGAGGAGGCCTTTGAGATGAGACGTTAAAAGTCTTCAACTCCAAGCAAGTCCCTTTGCTTAAAGCACTTGGACGCAAAGACTGGATCCGAGCTGTGTTCAGTAATATATATTCACTAAAGCTTTTACACTTATTATGTCGTAGAGTAGTATTTACAGAGTGGGAGGTGACCTCCCTCAGAAGAGAGCCCGTCCCGGCTCCACACAGATTCAAGCACACATGGATAAAATACCCCAGACAAAACAAAATTTCTGGTCTCTGAAATAAAAGTGTGTTTTGTGTAGAGAGAGGAACTGTGATGTTGTCACATTCAAATGGCAGGTGCGAGCAGATGCACTCTGAGAAGTCCAATTGTGATGCTATCACTCAAGATGGATGACAACAGTCTGCAGGTCTGAACAGGGCAGGGGCGAGGCCCATGGTGTCAGACTAAGAGCAGCCCTGTCTGTCCACCCTGACGATTAATGTGTTTACAGTCTTAATGCAGAACTAATTTAGCAGCTACGATCTGACAGCTTGTGACACAGACATTAGTGTTTAAAGTGCCTGAGGTGGGATCACTGTTCTTGTAAGATGCCAAATCTGAAGGGATTTCCTGAAAGGTGAAAGTTTTGCAAAGTGTTAAGAATTAAGTACCTGGCCTTAATATAATTGTTTTAAATATAAAACCACCATTCTAAGGTAAAAACAAATATAGAAATAGATATTTTGAAACATTTTAGATGATCACACAAAGATCCCTTTCATCTAAATCTCCTGTTAAAATCTATGTAGGGTAAGTTTGTGTTTGTGTTCTTCATGTGCATGTCTGGTTACAGATTTGAACTTGTTCCTGAAACAATATCTGATTTCTCTCTTCTTTAGAAAGAGGATTCATTAACTTAACACCCACCAGCAACAAAACAATCCGTGTGCGCTCAGGTGAGAGTTTGTCCCTAAACGTTGACATGGAGGCGTATCCCAAACCACACACCTTCTCCTGGAGCTTCATGAGCACTGAGCTGAAGAACACCACGGACCATGGCATCACCACACACAGCCATGAATACAGGTGAGGCAACACAAGCACACACTTGCTTCCAGTGCCTATACTGGAGCCAGACCCAGCTTTATCGCATGCATGATAATGTTAACTTCCTCATCCAGGGGAATTTAGCACCTCTGGTTTGGAGCGAGGTGATGCCGATGTAGCAGCTGTTTCTTTTTTTTCTCAGCTCCCTGAGAAACAAGGCTGAAATTAGTCTTCACGCAGAAAGAAACCATGAAATGTGAAAATATGCTGAATTTTGTTGTTTCATACAAAAGCCACATGTTCAGCTTTTGAGCTCATGCATCACCAATAAAAACGACTTCAAATATGGGAGCACTGGAGCATCTCTCCCCAAGGCAAATTGGAAATGGGAGACTACGATGCTAAAAATCTATAAATCAATATCAGTAGCCTTAAGTATTATTGGTTGTAAAATGGGGATATTTATTTGATGGTATTTTACAGAACAGATGATCACATTCTTTCTCTGGCAGCTCTGACATGACAAGACTGGAATCAGCTGTTTTCACTCTCTGTGCAATTAAATGAATAGAATGTGTTTGAGCAAATCAATAAATGCAACGTTTGACGATGTAACGCCTTCGCTATTCGCTCAGGTACGGCAGTGAGCTGAGGCTGGTGCGACTGAAAATGTCAGAAGGTGGAGTTTACACCTTTCGAGCCTCCAACGGCGACGCATCAGTAAATCAGACGTTCACCATCTTTGTGATCAGTGAGTTGACGCTTCGATTTTCTGAAAGGTCTTTTGTTCCCTGAAGCCAAACAGTGAATTTCATTACTTCTCATTGCATTCATCTTCAGAGGCTGACATGTGGGAACAGGCTGTAGTGATCCTTCCTTTGTTGTGAACGGGCTGTTCTCTTCATCACCATGAGAAAGGTTCAATACAGTTTTGTTTTTTTAGGTAAACCTGAGATTAAATCTCACGATGGCCCAGTGGATGGACAGGTGCGCTGTGTGGCAGAGGGGTTCCCTGCCCCCCAGATCACCTGGTACTACTGCGAGCAGCCGTATATCAGGTGAGGTCATCTAATCTGACTTTCAGCCCATTACATGACCTTTCCTGGCACAGTTTCATCCATATGGTCTTCTTCAGCAATTCTAATACACAGGGGCCCCTCTCTACAAATATCTGATAACAATCAGGCTCCACCATCTAGAGCCAATCAAAACACCAAAAGTACGATCGTGTTTCATGGATTTATAGGAGCATAAATTCTAAATATTAAGCAGAAGGTCACTCAGTAGAGCACATACCTCCACCAAGGCCCAAAGGTCCCCTAATGAGATCACATTCAAATCTGCTCTCGAAATTTTTATTGGCCTAATCATGAGTCCCCTAAACCGGTTTTATTCTCCAACTTCCATGAATTATTGACCAAATTCTGATGAAAAAATTTTAATGAGAAAAAGATTCAGCTTTTGCCTTTCTTATTAAACAAGATTATGTCAAAATCCTGATAAAAGCTTCTTGAGAAAGACAATCCACCCTTGTTTTTTATTATTGACAAGATTTTGTCAGAATGTGGAGAACATTTCTCATGAGAAAAACAATCTGCTCTTTATCTGACATAATATCCTTGTTAAAGAAAACACATCTGATTGATTTTTATGGACTACTTCTTGGCCCTGACAATTATTTTTCCTTTGTTTGACCATTTTCAATATGTTTTATTAAAAATGTTTGAGACATTTGAAGTGATCACACACATCGAATAACCTGTCTCACCACCAACAGACATATTAAGAGGGGGGTGGCCATTTAACAACTACTGTGTGTTGCCCTTCGAAGCGTTGCCCGCTCATAGCCCCACCCCTTTGAGGAGGATTGTTGGATTTGACGTGGCTGACTTGTGATTGGTTAACAGTGATAAAATGACCCCCCCCATGTGACAGCAGTCAGTTAGGAATTGTTTCTATGATCGGGAGGGGCTTGAGACATATCTGCCCAAGAGCACCTGGACTCAGTTCATCCCACGTCAGATATAAAGTGTGTGGGAGGCGGAGCATCTGGTTGCTGTAGCGACACCGATCCCAAACAGAATCATAGGTGATAATCCAAACTTTATCCCATCACTTTTTTTTTTAATCATATCCAAATACGTTAAAAGCCATCACATACAAGGAGAGAACCAGGGAGCAATATGATCTGAGTAAGCCGATAAAAGGTGCTGTGGGGCCATGACAACATGCAGCCCTGGGCTCCTTTGACATATTTCACATTTTACATACCTCACTGTTGTTATAACATCAAGTGGAATGGCTCCTGCAAAAACACAACAAATGAATGAGGGCACACATGGTTTAACTTGCAGTGCTTTTATGACTTAGGATTGGAATGTGTGTCTTTAGAGAAGTTTCAGGTGAGAGGCAATTGATTAAAAAAAAAGCTTCATTCAGCTTGATCCCACCAGCCCTTTGTCAACAAGCTATAATCTTCTGATTTCAGATGCTCCCAGCAGGGCAATGCCACCCAGGAGGAGCACAACGTCCTCACCGTCACACTGTCCAGCCCAATATTCGGGAAAACAGAGGTGGAGAGCCGGGTGAATGTCAGCAGGGGACGATTCAATACTCTGGAATGTGTGGCGACGGTGGACGGGGAGCAGGCCTACACACTCTTCTCTATCAGTGGTGAGTAAGATTTCACACTCAACAAGAGCAGAATGCAGTATTTTAAGTAAGTAAGTTTCTCACCTGCCTGTGACTTTTCGCTCTGTTGACATGCAACACAAAGTTATCTCAGCTCTGTCCCCCAGTAAACCCCGGTAGATTAACTTGTCAACTCAAAATATTTACTAAAAGCATGACTTTGAGGGTTAAAAGGTATGTTAAGCAATGTGGTCTTACAACCAGTGGTTGGTCCTTTATAATTTGTAGGTAAACAGAGATACCTCAGGCATGATTTGCCAAGATAAATGCTTGTCACTTACACAAAGGAATTAGTCCATTGTTTACTTTATGACTCCAAATCCGCTCTGTTGTAACGGCCTCCCCCATCTGCTGCTCGGTGTCGCAGAAGTGATGTGATAGCAGTAACTGCAAAGTTTGTGTCTGCCTGGAGCCTGGAGACCCGGGCTTATGCAGGACACTGGGGCCAAACTGCGGCTGTGGTGTGTGTGTGTGTGTGGGTGAGCATTATGGGAGAGGAGAGCGTCTGCAGCCAGGCAGGACAGGCCGTCGGGAGCGTGTGCCCAGGATTTTTGTGCTTCGCAGAGTAACAGCAGACCAGGCGGAGGCGCTGAGAGTGTGGAGCGCAGTAGGAGTCCTGGCGTGGCTGGGTGTTCCGAGCCTGTAGGAGGCTTGGAGGTGTCAGGGAGCTGCAGCAGAGAATACACAGAGCTTTAGATACCACTGACAGGTTTACAGGGGATTAGTTCCTGCAGACTCTGCATTCTCAGATTTAAAGTGGAGAGAAAGCTCCTTATCTCTAAAGAGCTTATTACACCCCACTGTACAGAGGAGCAAAACAAAAGGCATCACAAACAGCCACGAAGGAACACAACTCTGATTATACATAATGACTCACAGCACAGCTGTAAAAGCAGCAGACGTTCAGTTCAATGCTATTTTGGGTCTATAAACTAAAGAAAGAAAACTACAGCATATATTAAATATCATTGGAATAGCTTGGTGTGAGCAAAGAAGGCTTCACTGTGCTGGCGTACTTAAAAGCTCCTCTGATTTCATTTGTAAACAAGCTGTTTGAACGTTTTTAATGTCCCATAATCGTTTTGTTTCGTCTCCCTCCAGAAAGAACCGTTCCCCACGATCTCTTCACCCCGCTGCTGATAGGCTCCGTATCAGCGGCAGGCATCCTCTGCCTGGTCCTCATCATGTTGTTCTACAAGTACATGCAGGTACACGAGTACATGCAGGATGGAGCCTGTTGGCAGGCCACAAGATCACTTGTAACAAATATGTTCTTTAATGCCAGAAACCCAAATACCAGATTCAGTGGAAGGTTATTGAGGGCATCCATGGAAACAACTATGTGTATATTGACCCCACCCAACTACCGTACGATCATCAGTGGGAGTTTCCTCGAAACAACTTGCGTTTTGGTGAGTGTCTCTCTCTCAGTAGCAACATCATTAGCACAGATGCCCGATCGAGGCGTCATGAATCCATTGACAAGTCTCTGACACAGTAGACATCCAGGTTGTAAACTGAAGTTGTAAATCACCTGGAGTGGAGCGATGTTTAGATAAATGAGGTTTCGTCTCAGTGACAGTCGGTAATAAAGCCTAACAGTGCAGTTGACGTAACCTTATTACTGCCAGCCTCTGGCCATTCTATGCTGATTGACACACTCTGTTTTCTGACGATGTGGGCACAGCATGGAGCCTTTGTCCATGTCAGTGGTCAATTACCAACAAACCAGTTCCTCATTAATGATGTAACCCTACTCCTGCACTGCGCACACATTACTGTTGACACACTCTGGGTGTTGTTTTTAACAAACCTCCTCAAACAGGATCCTGCGTGTCCTGGTGCCTATGTACACAGCCTGGGGGCTAAAACTTGTGTTGTTCTAGGAAACCTGGTAAAGAGCCAGTTTGTGGGAGTGAAGCAGGATGGGGAATAACAGTTTTGTGTTTGTCTTCTTGGCTGCAGGGAAAACACTGGGATCTGGCGCATTTGGGAAAGTGGTGGAAGCCACCGCATACGGACTCTCCAAAGCAGATTCGGTCATGACGGTCGCTGTGAAAATGCTCAAATGTAAGTGAACGCATGAAGAGGGAGCTATTCCGACCATGTGACAGATCTACTCAGTGGCTGTAATGATTGAAGAGATCATTTAACTGCAGGTGCTCAGAAACAGGCAGCGGCGACATTTTTCAGCTGCTTTGCACACGACCTCTTTATTTAAAGAGTGACTAAATGTTGTTTTGACCTGCATTTTACAGCCCATGACAATTGTGTTTTCTTCTTTTTTTTCCCTCAGCAAGCGCTCATGCCACTGAGAAAGAGGCCCTGATGTCAGAGCTGAAAGTCCTCAGTTATTTGGGGAACCACATGAATATTGTCAACCTGCTGGGAGCCTGCACTGTGGGAGGTGCGGCAGCCATGTTGCATTAATTGTTAAAAACTCAGAGACTGGTTGCAGACTTTGAATTGAACGGATGGGCCTCACGGTGCACGCTTCTCTACCCTCAGGCCCTACACTCGTGATAACAGAGTACTGCTGCTTTGGAGACCTTCTCAACTTCCTGCGACGAAAGAGAGAATCCTTCATCTGCTACAAGATGGAGGAAGACTGCTACTACCGCAACATCGCACCGCAGAGAGACGCAGCAGGGTCAGTGCTCTTTTATATGCATGATGATGGCGGTTGATTGAGTATATGAACGAGTAAGGAGACAATAGTGTTTACTATCCAGAACGTGTGTAGGAGGAGGAGGGTATTTGGACAGCAGTGTGCCTATGTGTGTGTGGCTGTGCTCAGCTGAGACCAGGCTGCTCCTTTCCTCTTCACAGAGACAGCTTGAACAGCTACATGACCATGAAGCCTTCTGTCGCTGGCAGCCATCCTTTCGCTTCATCCCCTGAGAAGAGACGCACACTACGCAAAGGCGAGTGGAGCCAGCCATTCACCGAATGTGTCGGTCTCCGTTACAGTATGCAGAAGTGAAGCTCATGCAATTGCAGAAGTATTCACCCCGACCGTGTTTGTCCTCTCAGGCGGCTCCTACAGCGAAGCGGACGCAGACAGTGAGATGTTCGACGAGGACGGCTTGTCTCTGGACACAGAGGACCTTCTCAGCTTCTCTTACCAAGTGGCCAAAGGCATGGAGTTCTTAGCCTCCAAAAATGTGAGCATCATCTCACTTGAGTTCTACATAAAACCCTCATTTGGATTTCCACAAATGATATTTGACTTTTCTGTCAATACTGAGTTGTATCGAGTTTCAGCAGCTAGTAAACAGGCCTTAAACGCATGTCAGAGCATGCTACTAAAACATTTATGAGAGCCTCAGATACTGTGGCTGGTGAGCTCAAATATCTGTGTCAGCGGTTGTCTGTTACGGATTCAAGTGCGGACAGTCAGTCGCAAATCTCATTAGAAATGGTCCTTCTTTAACAAAGGTTAAATTATTCAGTGTTCATGTATATAACATGCATTTGTTGAAGGTAAAGGTGCCTTTGTTTTGCAGTGTATCCATAGAGACCTGGCAGCGAGAAACATCCTCCTGACTCAAGGAAGGGTGGCAAAGATTTGTGATTTTGGTCTGGCCCGGGACATCACCACAGACGCCAACTACGTAGTCAAAGGAAATGTAAGTCAATGGAAACTGTGTGGCTCTGTGGGAACGTGAGACCAGATGCAGGTTACAATGCAGCGGTGGCCATCATAAAATCCCTTCTTCAAACATGCCATGCTAGTATTAAAGTCAACCCCGGTTTGTGGCGGTCTGCCTTTTCACGCTAACACCTGGTCTTTATCTAGCCTGGATTGTTTACAACACATATTATGAAGACGAAGACGAGTAATCATTGACTCAACTTATTTACTTTATAGAATCGCTATAACGCACGGCCTTTGTAGCATGGCAAAGAGAGCAAAGCTAAATCCTAGAACCCCTGATCTAGATCTGCTTCGACATGAAGTCCACTTTTCTGCCTTTTGGATTAAAGCTCCCACAAGAGCAGTGTGGTGCACTTCTCCTTTTTTTTTGTGTTGCTAAGCAACTACCAAATCAACTGTCCTTATCTATGATTCTGATTTGCAATAAACTTACTTATTTGTACTTGCTCTTTAAATACATATCCTGCAGGCGGAGGGCATTTGCTCGGCCTGTGATTGAGGGCGAGAGGCTGTTCCCACATAAAACGATGGACACAGAGAAATAAAGATGTTTGTGCACATGAGACCCTCAGAGATAGGGAGACTCACAGGGGAGGACCACCAGCTGGTCCCGGAACTCTGCCTGGATAATGATCTCTTCCAGGCTTATTATGGGATGACTTGGAGAAAATTTGACAGTCTGCTGTGAATGGCTCCATTTTGTTCAGAAAAGTCTTGTAGCTTGTCTACAGAGAATTGACGTTGAGTGTTAGGGTTATCAGTGCAGTGTAAATAGATGAAGAATGCAGTATATGAGAATATATCTCAAGTCCAGCAATAATTTGCTTCTGAACCATCAGTTTTCTTCATGTGGTTAAAGTCATGGTTATCCAGCAACACTGTACAGATACAACTAGTGTCGCCTACATGACTATTGCTGTGCAATTTCCTCCCCGAGGTTAGCAATATAGGCAAAGCACTCGCCACACAAATCAAATAGACAGGATGCAAATACTGCACCCCTCCAAAAAAATCCATGGATGTCTTTTGCATAATCTTAAAAATAACTGACGAAAACTCTTTACACAATGTTTTTGTCCACAGTGTTACATTTTGAGATGGCTCAGTGAGTTTCAGTTTGTTCATATTACCTTGCTACACATTTCCTTACATTCGTTCTTTACGTGACGAAGCTAAAACACTTCTTGACTGAGAAACCTTCAAAAGGGTTTTTGAGGGTTTTGCCAGAGCTTTGAGTTTTCACTCAGGCAGCTGCCACATTGTGAAAGTGTTCATGTCACACATTTGGTGCAGTGTGTACATTTAGCACTCCCAGAAAAATAATTCATGGTGTCCATTTCAGTGAGCGCTCTGTTTTTCTTTCAGGCCCGTCTGCCAGTGAAGTGGATGTCTCCCGAAAGCATCTTTGAGTGTGTGTACACGTTTGAAAGTGACGTGTGGTCCTACGGAATCCTGCTTTGGGAAATCTTCTCGCTAGGTATCTATATCATTGTGTATCAGTGTTGCAGGTTGCTGTCTCTGCGTTTTGTGAAGTGCTTTATGTAACTGAATCTGCGTTGAACGTAGGAAACAGTCCTTATCCTGGTATGCCTGTGGATGCCAAGTTCTACAAACTGATAAAAGAAGGATACAGAATGGATGCTCCAGAGTTTGCACCCAGTGAAATGTGAGTTTTTGTTGAAGATGAATGAGAGTGTATGTCTAGGTTTTAGAAAGCAGCCCTTTCTCATCCTGTTGCATTTGGCTTTTCACAAGCATACCCAAAAACTGGGAACACCTTGAACCTCATAAATGGAAGACAGGGAAATAAAATGGTTTGTATGTCTGCCTGCTGTTGCAGGTATCAGATTATGCGCTCCTGCTGGGATGCTGACCCCCTCAACAGACCCCCCTTCAGGAAGGTCGTGGAAAGGATTGAGCAGCAGCTGTCAGATGCCACTAAGCATGTAGGTGGATGTCGTGCACTTTCACGAGAAAAGGTTTCAACAGCATTTCTTTGACAACAATGACCTAAGAAGACTTTGCAGGCCAATGAGCAAGAGTTTTTTTTGAGTTAGTTTTTCTGACCTGGTGCCCGCGGGCACTGTGTTGGCGACCCCTGGTCTAAAGCCTCTCACAGCATGAACAGATGTGTTTGAAGTCTTGTGTGATGCACTAAGCTACTGTCCAACAACACAACGCCTTTGGGACTTCAAAAGACTAATATGTTGATAAAAATGCAAATAATGACATTTTCATAAATTACAGCTAGGTGACTCAAGATTTTTTTTTTTTTTTGGATTGAACAAACAAGATCATCAAGATATTATCAAGGTTTAATTTTTTAGTTGCTAACATAGTATTCCTTTCAACTGTGTCTAACTTTTTGTGAGCTTGTTAAATTTTGTGGCCACATTAGCTTATGTAAGCATTTAACTCAAAATTTAAATCTAGTAATGACTGTAATGACTTTTCATCTGCCTTCATTAGGGTCAGGCTTTGGGAAAGGACAAGGAATATATTTTTTTAAAAAGTAAAAAAAAAAAATTCCAAATATTGACGATAATGTTATTTTTATTATTATTTTTTTTTGTTATTATTTTTTTGTTATTTTTGTTATAAATACTGTTCTGTGGTGAAACATCGAAAGTGGAATACTAAAACACATCAACACTGACAGACATTGTTGTCTCTGTCTCTCTCTTTCTTATCTTTAGATTTATCTGAACTTCAGCTTCAGGCTTCCTGTGACGCCCAGAGACCGGGAGGAGCCCAGCGTTTCACAGAGTGCAGCGTTTCACAGTCTCAACTCAGCAGGCACTCACAGCGCTGCGACTCAGCCTTTACTGGTCCAGCACGAGGTCTTCCTGGAGGGGACAACGCTCACAGCCCAGCGGGTGTGAGCTCCACTCGACCTGTCTGGCTGACTCATAAAGTGCCTGAAACGTTCCGCCACATACCACCCAACCGCTGCCGCGGCGCTAGCAGCACACGTGTTGCAGACTGATGGCAATCACCACGCATGACAAGAAAGAACAACTGAGGACAAATGGCTTTTTACCATTGTCATCACTGTCATTGCCTCGAACAGTTGGACCAATTCTCCCATAGTCACAAAGAATTGTCAAGGTACCCGGGATGGACACAAGTCATTATTATAAAACTGTCACCGAGTCCACTTTGACAGTGTTATCCATTTTTGTTATGTCCACTTTTTTCATTTTTCCTACACATTTCATAAAGGTTGTTTTTAGGCACTCCGTATAACACTTTATTTCTGTCTACTTTTTACGTTTTTTGCTATTATTTGTTTTTTCTTCTGTCTTGGAAACGTATGCAGCATTCTCACATTTGGTTGGCTGTTGCAATTGTTGGAGGAAGAAAAAAAGCACTCGGGGCACTTGACGCTTCACGTCATTCCATACGTCACGTAATACCACTTATGCTTCTCTGTTTTTCTTCTTCTCACTCCTCTATTGTCAGTATTATTTTTCACCTGTCCAGACCTGAGTTACTTTACGGGGGCCAATTTAAATTGCGATGTAGAGACACTGGTATATAAGCTATTAGATAGCATGGTTGGCCATGCTTAGACTCCATAAGTGCTTCAAGTCTTTTAGGCGATTCATGTGTGCTCTTTTTATGTTGGATGTTACTATCAATTAGAGAGCAGAGGAATATATTTACCGGATCTGATCAACCGTGGGTCAGCCCTTGATGACTCTACCCACAGTTGTCTTCACAGCTAAGGTAGAAACATGGTACGCTAGTTTTCCATTTATGTCCTTGTTGACTGTATATGTGTAAATATCTGAGAGTAATGATCATAGTTATTGCTATAAGACGATGAAATGGAAAGGGCTGGACAAAGGCGACACTGTGTGAAACCTGTGACTCTTAGCTTATGTCTCAGCTTTGTTACATTAGCAGGTAAAGCAGGTTCGTGCCTGTAGTTTTAAAAGCCAGACTGCTGTAGAGTTCTCTTGTAAAGGTGTAAATAACTGCTAAGGTGTATATGGTTGCTGTCCTGCCAGATCCAGTGTACGATCTTTGTTTACAAGCGCGACACAGGTACTGCTGTTCCTGAGATGTGGGTTTTCTCTCTCTCTCTCTCTCTCTCTCTCTTTTCACCTTCTTCTGCTTCCCGAAGGACCAGAAAATGGGAGCGTTTCTGTTTTGGCTGACAGACAGTTGCAGGGGCTACATTGCGGTTAAAGTCAGAATGACGCTCAAAATGAAATGCCATGGAGCGGGCTGCAGAACTCCCTGAGGTGACAAGTCGGAAGAAAGCGGATGCTCCCCAAAGCTCTCTGTTTAGACGCGGACACTGGGTACGGAGCTCGCTGTTGGTCATCTCATTGTTCTCCAGCCAGTAACTGGTTTCCCAGCAGTCCTCTTCTTTGTGTCCAGCTGTTTCCTCCATCAGGAGTGGGACTTTCAGTCCTTCTTAGCCAGTAGTCTGTTTCAGTCCAGACCGTAATGATTTCCCTCCTCCCACTGGTGGACATTGTTGTGAAGAGTATCAGGAAAGTGTCGTTTGTGTGTACGAATGTGTCTGTGTGTGTGTGTATGCATGTCTATTTGTCCTTGTGTGCACGTCTGTGTGACTGCCGAATTCAAACATTTACTGTAAAGAGGTGCCACTACAAATTTTTCATCGACTCATTTAGGCTATTGAAACCCCACAGTCTTACCGATCGCTCTTTTGTAAATATAAATGTGCGTTTGTTGTAAAGTAACGTTGATGCTTTCGAAGATGTTTATCTTAATGAAGATGTGGTACACTGCTGCAGAAATGTATTGTGATTTTTTTTTTTTTCAGAAGTGTGAAGAGATTTTCAACAGAAAGAGCTGCTTGTTTCTCTGTCACCATGGAAACGACGCGGTTCACTTTGGCTAAATGTTTTAATGTTTCGCTTGCTCATCATTTTAAGCAGCAGTCCACTTGGAAACCGCTACATGGTCCTGTCTCAACGTCAATACTGACAATACTAACCAGGAAGGAGCTGCCTTGTACTCCCAGATTATTTTACATCCTGTTGCTCTTCTCACAAGGTTTTTCCTGCATTTTGCTACATATTTATTAAAGGCTTTAGTGTTACAGCATAAATTTGATGTGTCAATGTAAATAAAACTGTGTATATTGAATCCCAGCTGAATTTCTTACGGCCTCTTTTTACTTCCTTGCTCCTGGACATGTCCCGCTCAACACAGGGTTGTTCTGTGCAGCTTTGCTCATTTGCAAGCATATGACAATCACATTTTTCTGAGCGCAGTGCCAGCCGTCTCGCGCTCTCTCTCTCCCTCTGAGTGTGCGAATGCTTGTGGTAGTTTGTCCCCTGAGGCGGTTGTCACAAGTGATTCATCATCTCTACTCTGCTGTGAAATGGAGGTTAACTGGATCTTAGGTTTACCACACGCTACTGTAAAGAACAGTAATGGATGACACACTGTCTGATTTGTTTTGTTTAGGTTTTTTTTTTCTTTTCATTCTCCGTGCTCTACCCTTAATCCTCCTAAATCCTGGCCCCAGCCCAGAAAGGGACATCTGGTCATAAGGGGAAAGACACGAGGACAGCAGCATGTGAAACAGGCCCAGTGCACAATATCTGCGGGGGCAGAGTCCATTGTTTCGGGATCTAGCTGATAAGAGACAAGCAGGATATCCCACCACTGAAGGAGAGCGGCTGAATGCAAATGTTTGTTAGTCAGATTGGAGGAACGTCCAAAAATAAATAAATAAATAAAAAAGGACAGCTAAGATTCATCTTTGTGGTCTTACAGTAAAATGTTACTTTTCACAAAACAGAATATTTAAATGTAAATAATTTATACTGATTGTATACATTTAAATGATTCCACAGGTTGGCAAGCAAGAGAAGTGTATTATGAAGTTCCAAGGTACAGGTGCTTCTTGTATTTGGCTTTCATGCGCATGTTTTAAGAGAATAAGCCTTTGAATACATACTGACTACTGTTTCCTGCAATAGTAAATCATCATGCCAAGGTTCAAACAGGCACACACTCGCATGAAGATAAAAATGTTCATGTCTCGGCAAGTAAACCACACCTATTAAGCCTGTACATGTAGGCCTTTCCAATTACATTTCTAATCGAGCCATCATTCATCTCCTGACAATCATCACTTCTTTATTAATACTTTCTCAAGATGCAAAACCTGATAGTGTTATGGCTCCAGAACAGTAGATTCATGTACATGTTGTTGAATTCCAGAATACAAAGTGCGGCGCGTGTGGTCTGTAGCAGGTCCCATGCCAGTGTGCGCTGGCTGGGATTGCTCAACCAGCTGTGGTTCCTGGCAGGGGCAGTAAATTTGTTGAGAATGTCACCCTTCTTCCGATACTGTTTGTGGTAAATCTGGCCGTTTAATATAAAACACCTCATGTATATTGTCAAGCTTGTCCTGGGGCGGCAAAAAAAAAGAACGCCGCACTGTGTAGACTTTCTGTGGACTCGACAAACTCTGTGTGCTTTCCTTCCTAGATTTCCTGCAGATATTGCAGCAAATACCCTGAAAGAAAGTTGTTTTCAACTTCACAGAAGTGAAGTTGATGAATCATTAATGTAGTAATAAAAAAAAAACAAATAAATTAATAAATAAATAAATAAATAAAAGTACTGCTCCGGGGGGCCTTCTCTTAAATGACCTTCCTTGACCACATCACAATGTCTTTCAACGGCACCATGTGATGCTTCATGACTAACCATGTGACGCTTCTGCTCCATCTTTTTTCATAAGCCACTATGCAGCAGAGATAAAAATCAAGTCTTCAGTTAGAAAAATGATGTACAACAGAGCACATTCCCATAAACATTTCCCACAACTTAGCTGAGCTGAATACGAGCATTGTCAAACTCTGGCCTGCGTAAAACCAACGCGACGTAACTCGAGGCCAATTTTTGAGTAATTGCTAAACAAGTAAAGACAGCCAGTTATTTTTCTTTTCAGGGTACATTTTTAGCAGTTGAACGACATGCTGCGGTGGCCAAAAAAAAAAAAAAAGCAACATGGGTGCAACATATGGGTTCCGTTCCTGGTCTCCACCACTTCCCATATTTGTTCAAGCTGCTCAGGAAGCAAACAAACCCCAGTGCACCCTGGCACAGCCGAGGATGGGTGCTGCTGTGGACTCAGAAGCTCCGAGATACACAAACCGCAGAGAGAGCAGGGTGCGTTGGCGAGTGCATTGGTGTGTGTGTGTGTGTGTGTGTGTGTGTGTGTGTGTGTGTGTGGTAAGGCCTGTTCATGTATTTGTGGGTTTGGGCATTGAGGGGCAACATTTTATCTAAGGTACACTGCACTTCCTCCTGTGTTGAGAGTGCACCTTCTGTTCCCAGCCCTGTGTGTCAGGTCAGTGACAGGCTGCATTCCCAGGCCAGCGGGGCTCAGGACTCCGACAGATGGCTGCCACGTCTCTGTTGACAATATAGAAGTGAGCAAACTCTGAAGACCAACAACTTTTAATGTTTGATTTGTAACATACTATCCATTCCGTCCACTGACGTGTTGTTTGGTTAAACTGTTTAACATAAGGGGACATTTGAGGAAATAGTTGCAGTAAATTTTAGGAACTGAACTGACTTTGTTACTAATCCCGATCGCTCTCATATCTGAAGCTGGGGTGGAAAGCTGGACACTTTCTGCCCACTCTTGACCACAAAGCAGAAGTAAATTTGCATAAGCAAACAAACATTTTTGGGTAATATCACAGTTGTACTTCTTTTTCCACAACTACCGCAAAATAACCAGCCCTGTTTTAAAAAAAAAAAAAGTAGATATTTTGTGTCTTGAGTTTTAAGCAACCTTTGATTACTCTGGAAGACAATCTCTTTCAACTCTGACACCTACCCTGAGGTTAATGTTTCATGTCCAGCGTCGGTCTTTGGGATGTCAACAAACCCGGCAGAATGTATCAGTATTGTTTTAACGTAAATGCATGAGCTGTTAGAATTTATTGAGCATCATCAGCTCTAACAGCTTCACTAAAGTTTCGGTCAGAAGGGTCCCTCTCGTTTCTGAAATATTTTTCTGGGCCTCCATGTGAGCTGGAACATTCCAGTGGGCCGGAGGATATCACTTGTCTATTGATCAAATATTTAGTTGCTGCTGCGAGGCTGACAAAAGCAAGGTATTGTGTTCATTTAATCTCCAGTTTCTTTGGATCTGGCACTGCATGGATCATGACGTTTACCCAGAGTTACTTTGCCAAACATGCCATTCATTCCAGTTCAATCTATTGTGCTCCACACTGTTATCTTTGCTCTGCACTCTGTGTGTTTTCCAAATTAAATTAAACCACGTCAATCACACAGTTACACATTTTAAACACTTGCAATTGCTTTGTAATGGAAAGCGGAATCGCAGCTTTCAAAACAGCTCACATCTCCTGCTCCTATGTGTTGATACATAATCCAATGATAACTTTCTATTGAGTATGCCTGGATTAGCTAGGAAAGTAGAATGTGTTTCACTTCAATGAGTCCCTGAGATTTTTTTTTTTTTAACTTTCTGCATTCATTTTCACTCATTGCATAAATTTTGCCTGTGTGACTTTTTAAAATTTTTGCTCAGTATCTGGAAGGTATTTGAGGTTGGTCTGTTAAAGATTAGGACTCTCAGATCTTTCTTTGAGGACAAATTAATATCAGTGAGATTACGGGATCATAAACTGGATCCTTTAAAGCGAGGGTTCTGCGTTTGATTGAAACGTCTCTAATATGTGAATAGTTGGACACAGTTAGGAAATGATTGCGCTGGACAGGGGAATTTATCACCTGCTGTTAGAAACACTCTGATAGAAACACTGACCCCTCCACATATGGTGTTGATGTGAGGAAATCCAGGGCCTGCATGCATGAGTTAGTGATCTACTTTTGGTTTCCTCTTTCTTTTTCAACTCAAAAGTTTTAGTTTATAAGAACATACAGTGAAGCAGGAGTTTAATTCTCACCCTCCATGTACTTCTGTTTCGACGTTATCCTATGAGATCTTCTAAAGACAAGTGTCTGACTTTCCAAATCATATCTAATCAGAGCTTGTCGCCTCAGTAATTTATCTTAATACTTGTAATTACGACATAATGGGTTTTCCTTTTGAAGAAATCAACAAAATAAAGTTTGTTTTTTTCACTATGCCACTATCGGGTAATGAGTGTAAATTCACTGCAGGATTTGATATTATTTTAGGGGTTTCATAGGTATTATTATAGGGCTGCAGCATAAACAAATGTGACAAACGTGACAGGGTTACATTATTTACAGCGCACCGTATGAGAGCGCCACATTTGCCCAGTGTTTTGACTCATGTTTTATCATTGGGGAGGTTTGAAGCATGGGGCTGGTCAGGGGTGACATCCGATAAAAGCCTCAACACCCTGGTTTCCTGTTGCCTTTCCAAGGTTTGATCTCTCATTAACACCATATGTGAAGGGGTTGAGGGATTTTGACAAACAGCATGCTTGAAATTCCACAGTCCAGTGCCCACATTACCCCATTTACTGCAGCATATGGAATCATTTTAGATGTAGCTATTTATACATGTTGTGCAACTCCTTTAATCGAATGAGGAACACGTTTCATATACTGATAGACGCCTTACATACGTTGTCGGACTGAGATCAACAGGTCTTTTAGGAGAGATCCGAGAACCAAAATCTTTTACAGACCCTCCTAAAATTTCTTCCAGAGACTGTGGAGAACCGAAAAAAGCACATGTCATTCAGCCAGGCCTGCATTCCAACACTGTACGCTCAAGGAACCTTTACCTTCTGCATGACCTCCTGAGCCAAAGCCACCACTACAGCACCAACTCAGCCTGAGGCCGTGAACGCACATAGTTCCTCTACTTTAACCAGGCAGCTCTCCTCTCAGCAAGCCGCCGTCTCACCAGCACCATAACCAAATCAGCCCTGTGGATCTTTTACCACAACACACATCTTCTAGTTGCCTTGACTTCCCTTACATCATAGTGTCTTGTAGGCAGGGTTAAGGAAACCATCAAAACATCTCATACCATCTCATGCAATCATTCAAATCTGACAATCCCAGACTCCCACATCACAAATCTAGCATTTTTGTCAGCGTTGTCATCCCCTGCATTTGTCCTTGCCACCCAAATTTCCCAAATATTATGGGATGATCTGTATTATGAATAAATAAATAAATAAATAAATACAGAGTGTATTCTACCAACATCACAATCTTTTTATATCACACACAAACCCACCTGCACCTTGAATGCTCATTTCTAGACACAGGACAAACATGACCTAAACTTTCACAGCCATCATGGCCACCATGTAACTTTCATGTAAATGTTTGCAGAGCTAGATTTAAATAGGAAGCATGTCTCGGTCCTCTCGTCCAGAACTTTTGGTTTTCCTTGCAGAAAATGAAACAGAGGGATTATGTGGAATATCCTGTTGGAAAACCTTTCAAGGACATTGATTACCTTTCCCCAAAACAAGCAGTTTCGGTTTCATAGTTCCTCCAAGTTGAACCGAGAGGTTGGGATCCATCATATGATTTCTACCTCCTGAGGCACAGGGTTGATGTAAAGAGCAGTAAAAGCCTGACCTATCATTTATGCCGTTCTGAATAACCTCGATAATATTTTTCACTTGAATTCCCACCACGTGTTTCAATGTGTCCTTGCACCTCGGAAGAGCTCATGTTCCACATCAGATAAAGGGTTTTCCTGTAGAAATTGTGATCTGACAGTTGGCTTCTTTTAACCCGGAGCAGCATTTCACTTGGGACACAGTAAACTTTTTATATTTTAGCTTTCGGCAGTATACACTTGAGATCCCTGGTTCTGGAAACAGGGAAAGAGAGTAGCAGAACAGTTTGTGCATTGTTTGGACATGCTGTATGGACTACAATGTAAATAATTCAATCAGAATTTGTGGGAAAAGTAAATGAGTACTAGTAATCTGGAGCAGCTGTGGCTCAGGAGGTAGAGCGGGTCGGTCACTTAACACCCCATGTTTTGATCCCCTGCTCCTCACTCTGCGCTTCAAAATGTCCTCGGGCAAGACACTGGAGCCAGACAAATTCCACCTGAATGCTGCAGCGACTGTGTGCATGTGTGCTTGTTTGACGTGACCTGTGCTGCAAAGCACTCTGGGTGGTCGACCGAAAGCACAATGTAAATACAGTTTATTTACCCTGAAGTTACTAAAGCGCTAACAATGGCTTTTAACTTGGACATGATCCGGACCATTGACAATGGATCCTTGAAGGAATAAGAAGATAGTATCTATAAATGCAATATATCAGCATTTCATAAAAGTGTAAACATCACTGTTATGTTCTGCAAAGATTCAGCCACTCTTCAAACTCTGTACATGGAATTATTATCCTCTGAATGCATTTCATAATCTGGCAGCAGATTTCAGGTCTGCGTATAAAAACGTAAGTACACATTCTTTAATGGATTTTAATTACTACCGCAGTACATTTTTGTTTCCAGTCCATTAATCTCTACCTGTCTTTGTTGACTCTTGGAATGTGATGTCCCATAGCTCACCTAAATATCTCGGCCATGGCCTGTGGTGTTGCTTGTGTTGCTTTAGAGGTGATGAATGTATCGCCGTCTTCACTGAGACGCATGTGGCTGAGGGGATGAAGCCATTTGCAGATGTTTGAAACCACAGTTTAGGCAGTTTTTCTTGTTGCAGTTGCGTGGGTTAAGTGGACGTTGACAGACACTGACAGATTCTTGGTGTCACACCTTATACGTCTCCTCCTCTGTACATAACCGCACACAAATACAGTGAACAATGAGGACATCTCTCAACTTGTCCTGAGAGGGAACATCGCTACAGCGTCACTGTGATTCTGCTCCACTGTTGTTGAGTCTCTGTGAGGTGTGCACTGTTGAAAGATAAACAAATATTTCTCACAATATTTTGACAAATACATGCAAACACTTCTGCTTGTATTGAGAAATGTAGCCCTGCAGGCCCTGTCCGGGAATCAAACCCACTGTGAGGCAGCTGTGCACCACTGCAACACCGTGCTGCCCTTAATGTAATTACTTCACTTAATACACCAGTGCCGTGCATATTGTTGGAAGGGGCTTTTTTGGAGACAATTTTCCAAACAACATTGCACTCAACACTGCACATGGGTCCCAAACAATAAACCTGTCATTACATATTTCTGTCCCCTGGCTGTGCTGCAGTAAATTTTTCAATTGTGGGTAACAGCTCACATGAACATTTTTTACGGCATCAGTCAAGTCAAAGCCCCGAAATCCATCTTGAATACGAAAAGTACCACAAGAACACATAATAGCGTTACACAATAAAAAAAAAACATGGATCTGTTTTGTTCGCAGCTGACCCCAGGGTGGTCTGCACAATGTCACACAAATAGCACCTCTCACAAACATTCTGTGTCGGCAGCTTACCAAAGACCCTTCCCAGGAGCGGGAGCTAGCTGCTCTGCATTGACAATTCTGGCTCACAAAATCCTGGCATGTGCATGATGTACATATTAACTGACATGAGAAAGTGTAGCTTCATGCTTTCTCAATGAGCACTTGTCCAAACACCCCCAAAGTCGTCACTGGGCTGTTTTGGGTTCTCATCTATTCAGTCGCCAAGTTTGAAAAAGATGGATGGGGTGTTTAGGAAACGGAACAGAAATTGAACAGGCTGACAGAGAATTCACCATGTGCAGTTAGAAACTGATGATATGAGAACATAATACACAGTGATGAATACCGCTTGTATGTTTGAATGTCTTCCACATTTGATGATGATGATAGGTTGCTAACAACCAGCAGATGTGGAGGGTCAGGTGATGTTATATCATAAATTTGGTAGCCTAGCGTCACTGGCCTTGTTTCAGCTTCTTAAACACAACACGCCCTCATCTAAAACAGGTTGATCAGACCCGGGCGTTCCTCACATCCTGGGGCCCAGTTGGGATCTTTCCTCTCGAGCCAGAGCCATTGGCCAAAGCTCGGCATTCTCTGATGTCTCTTTTATGGTCTGGTGCAGGGCTTGTCTGTTGATCATTAGATCTTTGAGCAACCTGATGGTGGATGTTGCAACAAAACCCCAGCACACAGTTCTTTTGCAGCCTCAGACGCCATCTACGTATCACAGCCGTTTCCCCTCACTTCGTCAACAGCATCCTGTCAGGGCACTGTGAGCTCTACGAAGTCGTAGACACACAGGGTGCTGGGTCAGAGCATCAGGCCTGTTCTTGAACTGGTGATAATCTGTGTGACGGGGCTGTGAGATGATGGAAGAGTTCCTCTCTATCGGAGGTAGAGCACGCTGTCCATTTACCAGAAGTGGTTAGAGGGGTAGATCCAAGGCAGTTCCAATCTGCATGCCAAAAATAGATGATGCTGTCCCTGATGGCTGCAAGAAAACTGTGAATTATTAGTGTTTGAAAAAGAGCTGTGTGTTGCAGTTGCTGTATGAATGTATGTGGCTTCTGTAAAGCCCTTTGAATGTGAAAGCTCCGAATACAGCCCATTAGCATGTTTTGTGAACAAGAAGCCTATTATGCATATTGGGTCTTTTTTATGTAGTGATATTACTTTCTTCTTCAAATTCCTTAAGAAGCCTTTATCCTGTCCAGCACTTCTTGGCTTCCCCTCGTGACATTTCCCTTTGAGAAATGAGTTAGAAATTAGTTATAGTGCTTTCCGTGTTCTGCTTCAACTAAAGGTGGGCAACGTTTAGTAAACCTGAGGGTGAGGAAAGACTCCTGCAGTTGTGCATCATTCCATCTGCTGTAACTATATTGTAGTTTCAGGATTTACTGGAGATTCTGTCACCTGCACATAACTGGCGGATATATGGGAATGTTTTGTTTGTCTGTGGTGTTATTAGAACTGGATTGTTGGTATATTAGGTTTAATATCCCTGAAGATAGACTGGCCTGGGGATAGTTTTTGTTATTTTAGGGATCTGAGTAGGGTTAAAGCAGTCTGCAACTCCACGGGATGTTCAAAGGTCATCGACCTGAAACAGCAGCTCCATTTTTAATATTTTACTGCAACCTGTGTTTACTTCACTAACCTTGACTTTGGTTGAATGAAACTGTTTTTTTTGAGGGCACAAAACAACTGTGACAAATTGTGTTGTGCTAAGAAGTGAGTACTACCATGTATACGGTATACGGTATTTAATATTAGACAGAAATAAGAATGTTGAGACTTTCTTGAAGTTGTACATTGAACTAGTCCTCTCCTCCTCTCTCCTCCAGCCCATTCTCTGTGCAGTATCTCCTCACGGTGCACACCAAACATCCTGTTTCTGCATTCATCATTTTGAGTAAGGATATCACTCTTCCTTCCCCTCCAGTGCTAAACAAACATTTGCACACATGTGTTCACTCTCCCATCTCTCTTACGTCCCTGATCATTCAGATAACATCTGAAAATTCTATTTGTGTGACACATTCATTACTTGTCTTTTCAACAGCAGCTCTTGTGGCAGATGTTTGGACTCGCCATAGCAGGAAAACACTACCGTAACTAATGAGCTGCTCCAGTTAGCCTCCAGTCACAGTATAGGGTTTGCTTGTATATGTCGGGGGGATTTGGATGGAATGTAGCCATAATTACTGGCAGTGGACTGTCAAATCCACAGTGACCTTTTTAGTCTTCACATACCTGCAATAAAGACCTCCATTTAGTTTAGTCACTGGCAGCAGGTAAAGATTAATTTATAGGACAACAAAAGTTCATTGTTCATGTCCATATAGTTGGACTTAGGGGTGCACTTTATAGCCATATTTATTGACCTATTTGTTTGTTTGTTTCTTTATTTTTGAATCAAACGGTATTCCATGGCGTTCCAGTCTTACAGTCACTTCTCTGTGCTTCCTTTAAGTGACTCTCAAAAGTGACTTATTCAAAGTACCCATTTCTTTTGGGCTCTCACCTGGGTCCCCTGAGACCCCTGTGAACAGATTCCCTGCTGAAATCTCCTGTCCCCAGAGACATAGAGGACATTTCTCCACAGAATAAAAGACTCCAACTGTATCTGCTACGGCTCACTGTCCCACTGGGACAAGTGAGTATTGCTATACGTTATAGCTATAGCCATATTTCTGGTAACACCTGTGTTTTTCTTCCTGTGACTGTGTCTGCAGTGCAAATGTCTGTGAATGCCTCTTGTGTTAAACTTCAATTCACCCTCTCGTCTGCCTGCCTCTCTCCACTGCCAGCACAGCTCGTCAGTGTTTACTTGATCCTGGTGCGCCTGCTAATTTGAATCCTTCATTTCCCTCTAAACGCCTGGGAAGTGTAACAGCTGAAAGATTAAGAGAATATTGCTGAAGTAATGGGCCATTGAAGCCATTTAAATGTGCCTTCAGGTACCCCATGGCAGGGGAGTGCTTTCCAAAAATGCAGCTTTTTTCACATTAAGAGACGCATAAAGTTTATCTCAATTCACTCCCTCTCAGCGCTACTGATCAAAACAGTACTTTCAAATTGTCAACTGCATTAACACAGACCTCATTCAACAACTGAACCTCACACCTGAATGTTCAGTTATATCTGCAGAGTTCATATCGATTGTGATATCACCAAATCCTTCGAAAGGTGGCTAGGTGTTGACCAAAAGACATGATTGTTCATGAAGGCTTCACCTAACTGACACAACTGGACGCGGAGAAACGATTCAATTCAATTCAAATAACTTGCGCAGTCAAAAGTGTTAAACTGGTTGCATTGCTTGTAATCACAAAGATATACAGTTTTCTTGGATTATCAGTATGTTTGTTTTGGGAAATCAGTGTGTCAGTGCTGTGTTGCTGTCGCAGCTCTGTGGGAGTTCTCCGTTGGTGTTTTTTCTGTGGAGAGCACTTACATCTGCACTCGAGCTGGGGAATGACGTGAGTGTCCGCTGTGAGCTGTGATAACCTGAGAGGGTCTGGTCCCTTCCTGTACAGCTGCACTTGACCGGCACAACAACATTTGTGAATTATTCACCAAAGACATATGCACACACACACACACGCACTCACAAACACAATAAGGCACTGGTGACATTCGCAGGTTGCCTCTTTTCCTTGATATAAAGTGTAGTCACTGTAGCTGGACATTCCTTTTTCAAAGGAAGGAGCCAGAAGTGTTATCATGACAGAGAGAAAAACATCCTGGAGTTTCATACGCGCTTGCCCGCCACCCCGCCAGCTTTTAATATCCAACAGCTGGTTGACCTCATGAGAAATTTGTGAATGGACAGTCCAACCAGTAGTCTTATCTGGTTCTGCAGATTTCAGTGCCGTGTAGGACCATGACACACAATAACAGCGAGGCGGCACATCCGGCCTCATTCAATACATAATGGAAGATTGTGCAATCAATTGTTGTGCGTAAACAGTGCAGTTGCATAGGATTCATTTAGGTCATGACCCAGCAGCAGCTGCAGATAGATGTATTAAGCTCACGCCGTCTGGCTGGAGCTTTCATTCACATCCCAGCCACCACACTCACTTTTGCAAATTCCTGGACCATAGTGATGTGGATTAAAAATATAAAGGGACATTCAAAGATCTGTGTGTTTAAAAAAAAAACTGGGTTGAATCACCCTTCCATGGTGGTTCTAAATGCATAGTTTTATTCAATCTACGTTCTTTCTTTCTATTAAATGCCATAATTCAAAGGTTGGTTTTGGAGAAACAGTCATTTCCTACCCTCTCCTTGAACTGCCACCTTACCGTGGTGGAGGGGTTTGAGAATCCGAATGATCCGAGGAGCTATGTTGTCTGGGACTTAATGTCCCTGGTAGGGTCTCCCAAGGCAAACCAGCTCTATACCCTCCATAGGGTGCTTGAGGGCTTATGGGAGTTTGCCCAACCAGTCCACATGTGTTTTGTGGACCTGGAGAAGGCTTTCGACCATGTCCCTCGTGGTATTCTGTGGGAGGTGCTCCAGGAGTATGGGGTCGGAGGCCCTCTGCTAAGGGCTGGTTCGCATTGCCGGCAGTAAGTCAGACCTGTTCCCTGTGCAAGTCCAAGGCCATGGTTCTCCACCGGAAAAAGGTGGCTTGCCCCCTCGTGGTGAATGGAGAGCTCCTGCCTCAGGTGGAGGAGTTTAAGTATCTCGGGGTCTTGTTCACGAGTGAGGGAAGGATGGAGCGTGAGTTTGATAGGCGGATCGGTCCGGCGGCCGCAGTAATGCGGTCATTGTATCTGTCTGTTGTGGTGAAGAAGGAGCTGAGCCGAAAGGCAAAGCTCTTGATTTACCGATCAATACGTTCCTACCCTCACCTATGGTCATGAACTTTGGGTCATGACCGAAAGAATTAGATCCCGGATACAAGCGGCCAAAATGGGTTTTCTCTGCAGGGTGGCGGGGCGCTCCCTTAGAGATAGGGTGAGGAGCTCTGTCTGCTACCCCTGCGACCCGGTCCCGGATGAGCGGTGGAAAATGAGATGAGATGAGTTGTTTCCTACAAAAGAAAAGGCTTAAAATTTAGATTTTTTTTTTTTTATGAGCAGCATCTCTTCTTATATCTCTCTCCAAAGGTTTTTCATCAAATACAAAATTTCCCAGTGGTAAAAGTTTATTGATTTATGATTTCTATGCCTCATATAATACCAGTTTCTGTTTAATAACTCTACAACCCTTTCTTCTTTTCCTTTTCATCAATAAATTTTACCTCCCATTGTCTTTGACTGTTCTGGCAAATATCAAAGTAAAACTGAACTGCAGGGATATGGTTCCTGTTTTTCTAAAGCCTCATTGATATTTATCACTATGGTGGGCCAGCAGGGTCAAAAAACAACATCTAACAAAGCGTTGGGCAAATGTCCCATCAATACAGGGATAGATGAAAGCTGAATCTCAAGGGGCAGAGCAGAAGACCCATGTCAGCTAGATGTAGATCAGATATGATGGAGATGATGATGATGATTTCAATTGGATGAAGATCTGGTGTCTTTCATGTCATGGAATGGAGAGAAGATGCTGATACATACATCGTACAATTCATCAAATCATGAAAATTAGCTGAGCTGTTTTTGTGTGATCCATCCATCAGACAGGGTGCACCACCACCACATGTAGGCTGCAGCCCCACAGCTCTTTGAACAATGTTGCATCTGTTTTTTGTTTGAAATGAGACGGACAGCTTAATTCTAAATTCTAAAAACTCATGGTCAAAATAAAAGTCCTTTTATTTTAAAGGGAACTCAAAATCACCCAAACAGGGGAAAAGGCTCATCAAAAAAGGAATCAAAGTAATAATAAGAGCTGGCATGGAAACAGAGGCTTGAAATACTCATGGTAGCAGGCAAGACAATCTGGCAGCGTGACATGGGTGTGAGGAGTATATATACAGGCCCCAGCTAATGGGGAACAGGTGAAAATAATCAGGAAATCAAACACTGGAAGTAAAGCAACGGAAAGCAACACAAACCGGCTTTCAAAGTAAAACAGGAAGTGAGAACTGAAGGAACTAAAAACAGACATAACTTGACTATTTCTTAGTCCTTACAGTTATAATTCTGAGAGGCGTCTCTATGTGCCTTACATCTTGGGATTCTGGAGGCACAGATTCAGCAGATCTGGTTATCAGGAGGAGGACTGTCCCTGAGTCAGCTGAAACCCCGGAGGACATTGCTGAGGATGGGAATGTGATTCTGACAAATATAGAATGAGAATTAAACAATGTAGGTGTTCTCAATAGGGGAGGAGGTGAATGCCTATACTGTAGTAAATGTATCAATAGACCTATGCATTTTTGTCTTGTATGTAACTCCTATTTAATTTATGTTCTACTCTCTGCTATGCAGACGGAGTGGTGGGTGACTTGTTTTATTCTACAAAACCTTTACAAATCCTGTCAGTGATGCAGTCAAATCCAATGCAATTGAAATGGAGACTGAGCGTTCAAATTAAAAAAAAAAAAAAAGAAGTATCCAAACAATTTATAACCCCAGACTGATTTAATTTGGTGTGGAATTATTTGGTTAATATTTCCCCAATGTGTTCATTCAGTTCACATGGTTTCCACCACAAGTGTTTTGCAGTAATGTCCTCCCTCCCCTTTCAGCTTTTATCTTTAACAACGAACACCGCCATTAATCAGAGGTTATAAGGGCATGTACAGTCTTTTAAAATTTACTCTGTGTTTGTTGGATTCACTTTTATAAGACAGCCTACGCATACAGTTGACCTGCTGCACATGTAAGACATAAAAGATATTTTTTTCCATGTCCTCCCTATCCCACTCCCTATGTTGGGCCTCTCTCCACTTCCCTCAGACTCTACCTGTCATCTACCAATCTGAAGCTGGACAATATGAACAATATGAAGTCTGTTGGAGAATAGCTGGGCCACTCTTGTGCCTATTTAGGGTGAGGCGCACATTTATGAACTGTCAACGGAGGGTATGTTCTTGCTGCTGCCAGCTTCAGATCTGGCCATTGATAAGAACGAGCCCCTGAGGTTAAAGCTCAAAATAAACTGCTAGCTCAGAGTGTTATAAAGTCACAATGTTTGCATTCTGCCTTAACGCTCCAGTCAGCTCTCAGCCACACTCACTGTCTGAGCCTCCTGACCTCTCGGCAGTGTTGAACAAACATCTTGTCTCCTCCCCGCCTCCTCACCATCCCTATGATTGCATCACAGACTTCAAGAGTACTGGTCCACCCGCCAAGAGTCCGCTTCATAACTTCACTTGACACGCTGCCATGGACAAAACGCGTCCAGGACTCTCACACCAGAAATCATTTGTTGCCTCTTCCCTGCGGGGGACACTGTTTTTATTATTGTTGGGCAAAGGGATGGTACATTAAGACCCTCTGCAGTCTTGTGTGGGCTGAATAACCAAACAAATACACTGCGTCATTAATTCTACAAGTTAAAGCAGTGCCATACCGACTGGCTGGTCTATGTCCTTAAAGGGAATAAATGGACCACAGTGTTGATGTGTCACATTGAATATTACGTCAGGCCATTTGGCATCCCACAATATTTCAGGCTTTTGTGAACGATGTCCTCTGTGATGTTTAAAAATGTTTGTTTATGTGGATGACATGTGGGGATCCAGAGGGGTCACACTAGGTCATTTCAGGACCTCCTGGGGAATATACAGGATACATGTCTCTCTTCTTGGTTACATTAGGTGTTGATGGACCCCACCAAGATATCACAAGGCTGGAATAGACCAACCTCAAATGTCTGCAGGATGTCTTCACATCACCAAAATGTTTTTAGCCCATGTTCACCTCACAGTGCTTCACAAGGTGCAACAGCCTTTTCCTTTAAACCCATAGAGCAATACTAAAACCTTGTGACCTCAGAGGGAGTCACATTTGCATGGAGGTGGTACTGATGACCCTTTCAGGGAATCTGCACCAAACTTTTTCATAACCTGTGTTGGCTTTGGAGCCCCATGAGTCAGGGGACTGCCAACAGATACAGACCAGAAAATTGGAAAACTGGGCCATTATATGCGATGCAGGCATTTTGCAGAAGTCTTTCTTTGTAGTGGCTTCATGAATCTGGTTGTGCTGTGTCCCCTCTAACTGCCCCCCAGAACTTCCACTCTAGCACTCAGGTCTCCCATTATCTGTTTGTTGAATCTGTCCAGGGCTTGCAGTCTTGGCCCACTTTAGACTGTTCTCTTAAGTGTATGTATTTATTTTCCTAAGACTTCCATGTGTGCTCTGCAGCCCGCGTGTTTCTTAGGACACGTGTGAGTGAGGCTAAATCTGACCTGTTGCTCAACACTCTGATGTTTTACATTTACTTGGACATTGATTAATTTGGCGTCAATATATTTTTAGAGCGGAGCCAAATTCAACAAGTGTTTCCAGTTTGTTGGCCGCTGACATGTTTTGAGTGCAAAAACTCAGCTGAAAAGCAAACAAACAGATAAGGCAAGAGAGAGAGACAATTCAAGTTTGTGACACAAGAAACCAAACACCAGAAACAATGGAAAGAAGGACAAGTGGAACAAATAATGAGAAAGGAAACAAAGAAGGACAGAAATAAAAGAGACAGAAAACATGACAGTGACTTTAAATTAAAATAAATTGTTAATCTGTTTCCACACACCTAATCCTCTATGAACTGAAGTAATCAAAACTATAAACTACCCTTGGATTTCAGAGACGCCTGCCAATTAGTGCTGGTTAAACTCACACCTCACGGTTCAGAGACTGTTATTTGCCTTTTCCATTCCCCACAGCATTCATGGGGAATATGCACAGAGGCTGGGATTTACACATCACTAGCTCCGAGATGGCAGGAAAGGCCCCACATGCTAGCTCTCCGCACAGGAGGAGCTGAAAGGTTCTCTGCACTCACCTCACTTACCTCTGGCTCCCCACAGACCTCAGCGCGGTCATGTATGACGAGTAAAATAAAAATGAAGCAAAAGGGGATTTAGAGGCTATAGCATTGCAAGTTGCTGCATAAGTAAATACCATATATTTATTGTCCTGTTGGTGCCATTCTTCCTTTTTCTCTTCCTTTCCCTCTTAAAATGAGACATCCTTGTAATGTTCTGAGATGGACTTGATCTGAGTGACCACACACACCTAACCACAGATGTCACAAGTCATTTTTTGCAACAATAACTCCCATTAAAATAATTCACACAAGCACAAATCTCCATGAGCCCAATGACGTAATTGATAAAGGGTGAAGTCACCCCATGTTTGTATTTTAACAAAGCTGTAGCTGGAGGCCACACTTAGAAAAAAGAGCCCCCCCCACACACACACACACACACACACACACACACACACAGAGAGAGAGAAAGCAAGTACTCAAACATAAAATTCAAGAAAAAGGACATTATTGTGGGTGTGACCCAGTTGCAGTGGAGGATGACAGAATATCCAAAACATGCTAGAGATTTAAAGGCGTGCGCCGGCGAACGGTATAAAGCTACGGAGCACCATACGACTCAGTGGCCGAAGGAAGGCTCATGGGGTATTGAAGCAATTACTGTAAAAGTGTTTGGAAAGCAAAAGAGGTCATGGCAGGGAAAAGTGGAAAGACAAGAAGAGTGCTTAGAAATCTGGAAGGAGAGGGGCAGAACGGATTTTGAACCCGCCACACAACAACCTAGAAACTAACGAGAAGCTGTTCACAGACAAAACACAACGCCCCACAACACAAACAACCTGAACCACACAGAGGTGTTCATGCTCCTCAACCAATCACAGCCTGTTGACATAAAGCTAGGCGAGGAATGGTCCAGAAATGTAACTGATAACGTCCCAGATATGATCTCTGCCATTTAGAGCTAGTGTTTGTGGAGGTTTGATTAGGGGAAGGAGCCGTGCCACCGAGGAGCCACAGCAGACATGCACAACCAATTAGCCTCAGCTGTCAGTCATGAATTACATCATGAGATGTGGACAGAGGAGGCTGCAGCTGGGCCAGTGGTAATCGGACCACTCAGGGCTGCTGGCCCCAAATTAGGAGAGTAGCAGATTGCTGGAACAACTCTAAAATGCCTGTTGAGAAGGGCTCAGTCCCAGCAGCTTCTCAGATACAACACAGAACCCTCTGGCTCCCTGGCAAGACCCAAGCTCCAATGAGGAAACACAAGGTCTCCCACATAGGGAACAGGGAAGTTACCCCTCTGTGTATCTGCTAGATACAAGAATTGTATTCTATGCCATTTAATTCCATCAACGGCATTTTGAAGAGATTCTTATTTGTGGTCATAATCCATCCTCTACACCCTGTGGTGCATTAGCAGCGTAAAATACATGACACAGATCATAATGTTGTGTATGTTTAACTTGTATAGTGAGTACAGATTCACTGTCATGCTGCACACCGCCACACACGCACGATATTGCTGTGTGTGTCAGACAAACACCTTCCATGCAGCCTGTAGGCTGCAGGTGAGCGGCAGGTGAGACTGACAGGCTGACAGGAACATCGCTCTGAGCCTCTGCCCAGAGGCTGCATCACACCTCCACGTCACTCCTGCTGCCAGACCCACCTCCAAACAAAAGGTTAGCCTTTAACTTGGGTTCTCCTTGATAAATCAGGCAGTGAACTTTATCATTGTCATTCTCTTAGTAAATTGCGCTAATTTAAGGGAATGAAGTCATTCAGGTACAATTAATCCTTAATACTTTTATACTTTTTTATCTGTGAACATTTCGAGACACATTTGCTCCGAGGTGGCTTCATCCCTCCCTGCTGCCTAATGCCACAGGAGATGATTTACCTCTAGATTGTTGTTGTTTATCACTAAAGTCCATCTTCACTGGCAGCAAGTGATTGGCAGGCTTGTATGAGCAGCATTTAAAAGCTTGGGGCATCTGACAAGAGCGTGAGATAAAGCTGTAACGGGCCTGTCGGTGAAATAAGCATATCTATCAAATCACTGTGTGTGTGTGTGTGTGTGTGTGTGTGTGTGTGTGTGTGTGTGTGTGTTTCGTTGTGTGCAAGTATTGATTGATAAGCACTGTGTTTTCTTTTTCAAGTCAGGCTCTGCAGGTATTTATCAGCTGACACAGGTTACAGGAAATCACCAGCTGTTATCTCTGAATGACGCACTGATTTATGTCTGACATGTTCACAAGCGCATCTGTCAAACGTCTGTGCGTGCGTGCGTCTTGTATTTCAGTGAATCTGCTCTGATGTGATTAGACGGGTGATAATTACAGATGATTGGAAAGATCATGTATACGTAATCCTGCAGAGGCACCCGTCCCTTGTCTCGTTTCTGGCCACATACCAAATGTCAGATTCCATCTGCATCTTTTCCTCCACATTTCGGCCGTGACATTAGACCCTGCTGCACTTTCTGCCTCGCTGTGACTGCACAGTTTAGCAGAGTTCGGGGCTCGGATGTTGGACCGTTACTACCACTTAGTGGTAGGAGTTATAGTTTGAATGAAAGAGTCACGTGAGTCAAATGACCGTCTGCAGCATCCCTGTGATTGTGTCGTGATGTGAACGTTACACTGAGTGAGCTGAAACTGCTGGTTTTAAAGTGTATATCCTCACTTCGATTCATTTAAAACTGGATGTTATTGGAAATGATGGAGGTCTGTGTGCTTGTCTGCCTCCCTTTGTTCTGTCTGTGTACATATTTGTCTTTGGCTCTCTGTCTCACTGTCTGCTCATTTAAAGGTCATTCTGTCTGCCTGTACTTTCTATCTATGTGTCCATCCCTCTGTGTGTCTCTCTGTCCCACTGTCTGTCTCCGTGTCTGTCTCCTTGTCAGGCTGTCTATCTTCTGTCTGCTCATCCAGTTGACTTCAGTCATGATGGATGTGGTACGGACATGAGGAAGTGCAGTGTCACTTGATTGCTCATCCATTTTCCAGATGAGTGGCTCTCCAAAGACAGTTGTGTGTGTTTGCATGTGCTGACCTTCCTCCGCTTGTCTGAATCTGTGAAGTTGTGATCTCTGGTTGTTGACTCATAAATGCTAACCCTTCTGCAAGAACAGCTTTACCCTCAGGTGCTGAAAAAAATCTTTCAGCCTTCAGTGTTGAACCTTAAGCTTGAGCTAGATGAAGCAGAAAAAGTCAGTGAGGACATCTGCAGCACTGATACGGTTTGGATTTGTATGTCAATCAAGCCATAATTCCAAAAGCTTTTATGTGTCCGTCTATTAGTTGTATTTATTCAGTCAGTATAAACACTTTAGTCATAACATTAGTAATAGCATGCACACACAGACACAAACACAAACCCAGAAATGAGGCCTTGTCTCATTAAGGCCTTGGGTCCTGACAAGGTCAGTGTTTATATTGGGAAAGGTCCTAAAAACGCCTCAATTCCACATGGGCAGACCCTGAAACACAAAGCATTTCTGTATCTGCACATTTGTTCTGCAGAAACAAGTTATCAGCTTTTCAGCATTATCTTTTCTTAAAGTACTTGTTCTGCAATAAAAAGCCATGTGACTAAAGCATATGATTTCATGCATCATTATTTGAATGCTCAGACTGATATAGGGGCATAAAGAAGAAAGAGTATTCATCTTTGTTTTTTTTTTATTTTATTATTCTAGCTTTATGAGACGTGTCATGGGGAGGAAACAATAAAAGCTGAAGAACGATATTTGCCTGCAGGCAGTCACATTCACATGACACTACATGCAGTCACATCATCTTGGATTATATAAAATGGCTGCAAGCACAGCATCGTCCGGCGTGGCACAGTCGCGTCTGCCGACAATTACTGGGGAAGTTCCATCAACGTGATAAGATGTTAAATGCAGCCAGCAGATTCAGCGGTCCCAGCATCTTTGTCATAAAGTATATGGAGGATGTGTATGTCGCAGAGAGAGGAACGATTTCACCACCTTCATCTATGTTTGCCTCCTCCTCCTCCCTAGAGAGCAGTCAGGACGTCACCCTGATGATTCACCACCATCAACCTCACACTCAGAGCAAGTGTAATTTATGAAATAGAGGTAAGTGCTGAGAACTAATAATAAGAACTGAAATAAAAGCCGAAAAAGCTCTTAACTCACAACACACAATGCAACAGCTGTAAAGAATCATGCCCTGGCTGCCAGATGTGTGTGTGTGTGTGTGTGTGTGTGGTGAGCCTGCTTGCCTGTTTATCTGTCTGGTCTGGATGTTGTTGGTTGCTGTTGTTGGTTAACTGGCAGCTTGGCTCAGCGTGCACTAATTCACTGGGACTGGTGATGTCTGTTTGGATGCCAACTTATTTCCTGCCAGTGCAGGGATCTGCCTACGTCCTTCTTGTCCATTCCTGAGGAAATGAGAGTTCCTGCAGTGGGAGACGTTTGTCCAGACACACACACTCACAGTCCACAGCTGCAAGACACTGCCACATGAAGCATGTGTCATGTGAGGAATGCTTTAATTTTTACTTGACTGCTTTGCCTTTGTTCCCCCGCTGATATCATGTAGATGTGGAAAATGGACACTTACATCTGCCGCGCAGCAGAGGGCACTGTTTAAAATTTTCCATGAATTGCGGACTACTATTGGTTGATTTTTTTCAAACACAGCTTCTCATACCATTAATCTATGCTTTTGCACAATCATGAGAAATAGCAGGTCTGAAAAGCCACTCGTCCGCTGCCATGAGAACACTCAGACACTGAGTGGTCCCTCCAGCCTCCTGCAGCGGTAATGAGGGAGGACTTTCTAAATTTAAACCCCGGTGTTACGTGTGGAAGTATGGAAACTGCTCCTCCGAGGCCGCAAGCTCTTCCCCTTGTGCTCTATAATTAGCAAGTGTTTGTTGTCCTTCGTAGACAAAACACGTTGTGTTCACACGAGCTCTCATCGTCCACTGAGACCAGACACCCACGTGTCTCGGAACTTTTAGTCCCGCCACCACCACCACCACCATAACCAGCTGCGGTAAACAATCCATAAACATTTACTACTTCATGCAACAACCTGCCATCAGGTTGTAGAACAAACACCTGACATGATGATGTCATGGAAGTGTCAGAAAATAAAAATGATCCTCACTCCTATGAGGATCCTTTTTATTCTTTATCCCACAGCTGCGTTTTGGATTTTTCCCTTACTTTGTTTTCATACTGGCCTTGGTGGACTATTGTGGGCACTGTGAGCTGAACATGGGTTAGAAAATACCCAAGGCTGGAAGGGCATTGTTCCTTTACACACACACACACACACACACACACACACACACACAAAGGGGGAATGACCAAGGCTGAGAAAGTGTCGCTTTCTCAACGATTGTGCCAGAGAAAGGAAACGAGAGATGATACGAACGAACACACAAACCGGCCCCTTAAGTTTCCATGTCAGAGCAAACATCCACTCTCCAAAGGCCCCTAATCAGTAAGTATTTTTTATTTTATAAAACTAGTTATTGCAGATTTAGTCATACACTTTCAATAAAATACTGTCAGGTATACAAGACGAACTGTACAAATGTGATTTCAGAGGGATGAGTCAGACTGAGCTGAGAGAACTGCCCCCCCCCACCAGCTATTCACTGTGCCAACACAACACAACAGGAAAAAAAAGAGAATGAAAAAAGAAAACATTTGCTGATTCAATTATCCCAAAAAATTCCAGATGCCATTTCCTGCAATAGAGGAAGTGGGTGGATTTGGCCTCAGGAAGTGGGCGCGGCCCCTGTGCCTGCTCAGACCTTTTACTCGCTGTGTAAACATGATAGCATTCCTCCAGCTCGGAGCAGAGCCGCACTTACAACCTTATCACACAGCCTTCACGTTTCTCCACGTTACTTAAGACATCTCCAGCACCTCAGCACCACGGTGAACAGAGCTCTGTTGCATGCTTCATTGTTCCTAAAGCGAAAAACCAGTGGAAGGGAAACCATTACATTACAGTGAAAAGACCCAGGATGATGAGGGGTGACTGGGATGTTTGCGGTCAGACGGGTGGCGTGCTGTAGCGGATCTCGGCGTTGAACTTCTCGGGCGTCTTGGGCAGCGGAGGCTTCTTCAGCATTTTGTGCTTCATGATCACCTCCTCGTTAGCATAGATGGGGCTGTCGGTGTCGTCAGAGTGGTACCCTGACTGGTAGCCACTGGTCTGATTGGACGATTCGGAGGCGAGAGACTCTTTACTCTTACAGCGCATCATCTGGCTAAAGTAAAAAAAAAAAAAAAAAAACAGGCAGGAGACAAACCTTGAAACTTTTGATTTTTTTTTTTTTTTTTGCATTTTCCAAATCTGAGTCATAGTGGAAAAAATGTGAGAACCTATGCTGAGGTCCTGCTCTCACCCAAAGTTCGTTTGCATCCGTTGATTCAAACCCTTCACCTCCTCTTGTGAGAAGCCCACTCCACTGTCTGTGTGACCCTCCTGCAGAAGTGATGACAGCTGGTTGGTACTTGACAGGGAATCACAATGACAATCTGGCTGCAAATCTGAAAATATAAAATAAAATCTAAGCCTATGCATTACAAACACACTGACCATGACGCTGCTATGCACCACAGGGATGTCTTCGAACGTCTTCACGCTGAGGGGTCGACTGTACCTCTCATTCTGCTGGGAGAGTCTGCACAGACAATATCAGATGAATGAGGTCTCACCACCGTGTGCTTTGACATTTAGAGGCAATGAGTGGCACAGTGTGGGGCGAAAGGTAAGACATTCATCGTGCTGACCCGAGGGGCCGCGGGTCGTCATAGTGGAGCTGGGAGTCTGGGAGTTCTCCACTTTGAGGCCTGCTGTAAGGGCTCCTGGGTTCAGGGGTCACTGGGGACCCAGCTGCCTCGCCTGCTGTCAGGGGGATGTAGTCCTTTCCATCCTGGAGACATGTAATACTGTGATGATATCACCTCAAACACGTACAATATACTGTTGTGTCATCTGCCTTTTCTGGTGGGACTGGTTTGGCTGAGTCTGTTTGCTCAACTCGAGTGACTTCCTAAAGTTCCCAGAAGGACTTGGCACCGCTCAGTGAAGGGGCGTGAACTTGCAGTAATCAGCTGTGTGCTACAGGGACACACATGGAACACTGAGTGCCTTGAACAACAGCGGAGACATCAGTGGCGAGGCTTTGATTGAAATGGCATGGAGGAAGTATGCATATTTACAAGGACACCATTTTTCAGCCAGTTAATACAACAGTCTCATAAAGACACTGCGACATAAAGGCCAGATTCTGATTAATCTAATGAGGTCACAATCTGAATTAGCACTAATCACATAAGTGGAGTATTCAGGCCATTGAATAATGTACTCTGTTAAAGAGCTCTGTCCCCTTCAGACATATTGGACACAGGAGGTCTTTGGGTCAACCCATACACACACACACACACCTGTTGAGCACTGGCCAGCAGCAGGTTGCCCAGATGCTCAACCAGTTCTGCAAACGTCGGCCGGTCGGTGGGACGATCGAGCCAGCAGTCCAACATGGTCTGGTATCTAAGAACACACATACAAAATAAAATAAATTATACCATAGTACAAGACTTTACATATATAACTGCATCAATCTAACCACTCACATCTCAGTGGTGGCGTATTCTGGCGGTCTCATCCTGGTTCCGACTTTGAGCCGTCTGCAGAAAGACTCATCGATGCAAACACCCGGATAGGGAGACGCGCCTGCAGGAGCAACGACAAAGGTCATATGAAAGGTGTACAGGGGTCATGGGAGTCTTCTGCGTACCAGGCATTCTGTGTGTGTTTACCCAAAGAGAAGATCTCCCAGAGAAGGACCCCAAAGGACCAAACATCGCTTTGTGTGGTGTACACCCGGTCAAATATGGTCTCAGGAGCCATCCACTTCAGAGGGAGACGTGCCTGGAGTGAAGATGAAAACGTCATTGTCAGTTCACATGACCCAAAAAATAATGTGACTGACAGCCTACGCAGCAGTGCAGGGGACTCACGTCTCCTTTGCGGACGTAGTCGGGGTCTTTGTACACATCTCTGGCGAGGCCAAAGTCGCAGATCTTCACCACGTTGTTCTCAGAGAGCAGGATGTTTCTGGCTGCTAGATCTCTGTGGATACACTACACAGTAAACAGGCACACACAAATTTAAACTCTCACGTGTAGCAGACTGATTATTATCTTTTGTTTTTGAAGTCAGATAGTAAATATAGCTGTGGTTGCACCTTGCGGGAGGAGAGAAACTCCATGCCTTTGGCCACCTGGAAGCTGTAGCTTATCAGGTCCTCCATAGTCAGATGGTCGTCATCTGAGCACTCCTCTGTGGTCACATGATGAATTATACAGTCGTGAATGTGTGCAAAATGTGCACAAGCGCATTGAACTGGGCACAACAATGAGAAGTGTGTCATGAGCAAGTTGCCTTGCAGCACCTCGCTGGGCGTCCACGCCACCGCCTCGAGTCTCGTCTCCAGCTATGGAGCAGACCGCCGTGCCCGTGCAGATGTCCAGCTGAGCGATTTTACCCAGACCAAGGTCGCATTCTGTCACATCCTCCTCGGCAGCTGCCCACGTCTGGCTGTCCACCCGCCTCTTCTGCTGACCCACCAGGAGAAAGCATTTAGGGAGAGGGCGAGGGAAAAAGTCAGAACGTTTTATTCATTGTGCATGTGTGGACCAGCCCTGCAGTGCATTGCTGTGTCATGGTCTGTGCAGCAGTCCAGGCCTGGTACAACCGTATCAGATGGTCGGGTGTGTGTGGGTTGCACATCATTTACCTTGTATGGGCTGTACTCGCCACGCTTGCTCTTCAGGTAGGTGGAGAGGTTTCCATGTTTACAGTATTCTACGATCACCATCAGTGGACCTGTGTAGCACGAGGAAGAAGACGGCACGAATCACAGAAAGATCAAGGACTCATAATTACACACTGCAGGGTACATCAGAGAGAAAAATAAACAGGCTGTCCCAAATGATGAGAGGTAAGTTTTTGTTTGAGGGCCAAGAGCAATTTGTTTATTTTGATCACCTGCTCTGCAGGCATGTACTCACCGCCGGGCTTTGTGCACGCTCCCAGCAGGTTCACAACATTGAGGTGATGTCCAATGTGAATGAGGATTTTCAGCTCTGACATCAAGGCGTGATACTCACTGGATGTTGCTCCCTCTGCAACACACAGCGTTACGTTTAGAGGGAGTCGTTCGTGGAGTGTTTCAGCCTGCTTCCTGAAGACACAACACTCACCCTTGAGCATCTTGACAGCGACAGTGGTGCACGTGGTCGCTTTCTCAATGCCGAAGGCGGCGGCTTCCACCACCTGACCGAACGCTCCCCTGCCTAGAGGTTCACCTGCAACGCAAAACACAAAAAAGTCTGCATGCAACACCATCAATATGGATATTGTCTATTTTATCTCAGTGACCTGCCATATTAGGTTCCAATTCAGATTTGATATTCATGGTCTCCAGATGATGAATCTAACTGACTTTGTGATCGTTGACCTCCTTTTTTGAGTTTTTATTTGTGGAATATTTTGACCGCTGTTGGGGATGAATGGCTGATACACACAAAGCGCAGTCTTGTTCTCCACAGGATGAATATTAATCATCTACCGCCACCATCAGGTCAAAATGTTCATTTGTCCAATAGTTTTATGACAGCATCAGACCCATCTTTAGATTGCGCATATGTATAAAGCTGCACATGCCTAACGTTGTCTAACCATAAAGAGAAATCAAACTGAAGGTGGTTGAAGGGGACATTTTAATTCCAATTCCTGTTTTTCACTTCCTGTGTATAAGACCAAGTCTAAGTAAGTCTAAGTAAGTCTGTGGTCGTTTCTCTGTCTATCAGTTTGCTTCTCTCACCCAGCTTCAGTCTGTCGCGAGGAAACTCCCACTTGTTGGCGTCATACATGAGCCTCTCACACTGCTCGTCCATGGGCATGTCCTCAGAGTCCAGGATCATGGACAGGTAACCCGGCTTCAGGTCCCCACCATTTGGCTGAAACAGTGACAGAGTGAGAGATATGATGGACAACCAGGCATGTAATGTGTAAATGAATGAGCTGCCATTTGTCTCCCCTTTCACTGAATTAAATCTGTACAGTCGTTTTCTTGTCACTCTGGTTCCTGTCCAGTAATAAGGGGCCCCATCAGTGCTGTAGGTCTACATCACTGAGTGGCCCTGTTGTTCCCGCACACAAAGGAGGGCGACCACTGAGAGCCAGGCCGGTCACTTCCAATCAGTCTTACATCCCCACAGTGTGTGTGTGTGTGTGGTTTTGTTTTATCTGCAATTCCCCCCCCCCATTATTGGGTCCCCCGTGTGTAGCCGGAGGGAAAATCCAAGGATGGAAAAGTGTGGCAAAAGGGAGGATGAGGAGGTTCTTACTCTTTTTCTTCCACGGATGACAAAGACGATCAGTAACCAGAAAAACATGGCAATGACCACCGACCCGATCGGAACAATCAGTTCCACATTGGTCTTTTCCTCGGCTCCTAGAACAAACACAAAAGCGCAATTTGCACAAGTGTTCACCAAACGACCAACGAGCAGAACGGATTGTGCAACTAATCCATGGAATCTGAGGTCCATTCTTCAGAGAACACAGCAGGAGGGTCACGGGTAAAAAAATGACCGTTCAGACAGGTTTTGTCATTGTCCTTGGCATGTGACAGTGTGAGTGTGTTTGGGTTGGAGGAAAGAGACTGTCGCATTCAGGACTGTGAGCAAACTGATATTCTATCTAGTCATAACAAATGGTCCGGAGTCCTTACGGACAGCTAGTGCCAAAGACAGCTTGGAAAAGGTCCGTCAGAGCTGTCGTCATCTTTAACTACGTGCTGGAATAAACGTGTCTCAGCCAGTATAAAAGCAAGGGGCTAGGTAGTTCGAAACCCCAGTTACATCCTGTCATTGATTTTATGGACAAACAGTCTTATAAACATGCATCATCTGAGCCGATTGAAACATATTATTGGTTGAGACACTGCTTGTTCCGCTCCCATACAGAGATGTACTTGTTGGTTACCGTCCCCAGTAATGGGGCTGGCGCCTGAGCAGAGCTGGGAGCTCCTGTAACTGGGTCTGCATTGTGCTGACGGGGACCAGGTCACGTAGGCCTTGGTTCTTGTTAGTGTTTTTGTTTGTTTGTTGCTGCGTCGCTGTGTTCAGGCGAAAAAATACGGGTGGACAGGAGAGCAGACGTTTGAGCTGGGGCAGGGCCTCTCGCTTTTGTCTTGCGGCTTCCACATTGTTTTGGGTTTAGAAACTCCCAGGAGGATGTTCACAAACTAAGCCAACTTCCTGACATGCGGAAGCAAAGTTATTCTTGTCCACATCTTTGATATTAAAAATATAATGTGTGTAATATGAAAGCTTAGGGCCACATATAAACACAAGGTCTTTGTGAGAATTCTGGATGATGCCAAGAGCATAAGACTAAACTCAGATGTGTGAACTTGACAGTGTTCCAAAAGAAACTCCAAAGAGTCAGGGGGAAATGTTAAAAACGTTCTCTTGTTCTAAAGTCAATCAAATCACTATCAAGTAGCACAAAACGATATGTCAGGCTGACAAGAACCATGAGGTCAGTGTGACCAAAATACAGTCAGCTCATCCAAATCTGAAGAAATCTTTTCCAGGCATTCTTGAAATTTCCTTAGTGGCACAAGAACAAAAAGCCTAAGGAAAAGAAATCATTTGCCTATAATGCTCATATAGCACTCTCTTTCCATGTTCACACATTGCATTCATCCAGCAATAATTCATTTGGACAGTGACTGACCTTCAGTTGTCAGAAAGGCCTGTGAGCTGTCGCAGCCGAGGCTGTTGCAAGCGGTGCAGCTGTACAGGCCGCTGTCCTCCTTCTTCGCGCGCTGAATCGTCAAAACGTGGTTGTTCTGGCTCAGGATCACACCTGAAAGCAGCACAAAGCGTTTAGAAGAGCCCCGGCGACTCACAGCTTTGCAAAGTCCGCGTCTCACCTGAGCCCTCCACCACGGTGCGGTTGTTTTTGGTCCACACCACCAGCGGGCTCGGTATCCCAGCAGCATCACAGTGGAGAGCGATCGTTGCGCTGATGTTGACTTTCTGGTCGGTTAAATTATTGAGGAGCCTCGCTGGCTCGAGAGCTGTAGAAACAGGATATTAAATAAAGAAAGAGTTTGAGTTGTGAGAGGTAAAAACACACGAGCAGTGCGTAATGAATTGAAGCAGTCATATGAGTGGAACAGTGTGTGTTTCTTACCTCTGAGTGAGAGTCGGCGCAGCAGGCAGGTTTTCTCCTTGGTCTTGATGCTCTCCACCTGGCAAGCGTACAGACCCTCGTCCTGACGGGTGGCGTTGGGCAGCAGCAGGTCCAGCGTTACGTTAGTGCCCTGGTCGATGGACTGGCCCGCCTGCGCCAGGGGCCTCCGCTGCAGCCGCAGGAAGCGGCAGGGCTTCACCGACGGCACCTGCACTGAGGCGTTTGCCACGCGGAACCAGGCGAGGTTGCCGTATATCAGCCGATCTGCCTTGCACCTCAGAACCACACGGTCTTCCTCCAAGGGCTCGTTGGAGGGTGACATGCTCACCTCCAGTCCACCTGAGGCGGAAAGGCAATCGAACAGTGAGAACAGGTGATGATGTGACGCGCCAGCCAGAAGGAAGAGATGCACAGTGCTCACGGGTCACGTGGAAGAAGATGATGCGTGAGTCCTCTCCCACTTTGTTGGCAGCCAGGCATCTGTAGAGGGCGTGGGCCTCAGATTTCTGAATCTTCAAGGAGCTCACGGTTTTCTATGGAAACACATTCACTTTGTTAATATATAATATATAAGAATACACAGCTGCAGGTCACACGTCCACAATTACATCTGAAGACGCTCATGACGCTCACTGCAGGAGATCTGAGCTGGGACCAGGAGGAATGGCTCACCTTTTGAGCGTGATCAGTGTCAGTCATAATCCGTTCCACAGGGTTTTGACCAGTGCTGTTGCTGATATCTCTCCAGACTGTGCACTCCTTCAGCTGCGTCTCAGACCTCACCAGGCCTGACCTGTTGGAATCAGCACAAACGGAAATCTGTTGTGATATTTAGAGGTTTTGATTTCTCACAAATATGGTCATTATTATCATGATTATTATCATCAGGCAAATAAATGCTTTGTTCCATCACAATACCGAAATGAACGAACCGCCCCAGTAAAACATTTTCACATGAATACACGGACAGAAACGTGACAGCGAACATCTTGAAACTTATTTTTAGTGGAGACACAAACTGTTTTCAAGGAAATACAAAGGAGCACTGAGGATTTTGTCAATATTGTGGACATGATAACAAGGGCAAAAAAAAAGAGGCTGAGCTTCTGCAGGAAGAAGCTCTTTTTTGACAGAGAGCAAGATGGCAACAACAGGAAGTACAGCACAGGACAGAGGAAGTGGTCTGAGACTGAAGATAAGGAACAGGCTTATGGACAACACGGTCATGCACATCTTCTCCTTTCTGACAACAGAGTTCACGCACACCTGTCTGGGACAGCTGATCCAGAGAGGACATGGACTCTACCACAACTGTCTGATTGGACAAATTGTTGTGGCTCAGAATAACTGATGTCTTTCAACTGGACACAGGGAGGAGAATGAATCACATCCGCTGATGTGCATCAGGTCAAAGTGCGTCCTCATTGTCTCTTCTCTTGTTTTTGTCAACATCACGAAAGCAGCCTTTGCTCTCGACATAAACAACCTGTTGACAATGACTGAGTGGCCTCTGAACACATGCATGCACAAAAGGACGCCCCCCCCTTCTCTGTCTTTTTTCTCTCTGTGTCACACCTGCAGGAAAATAGAGGTGACTTACATAAAAACCTCTGGACAGTCCTCTTTGGACATCCACTGCCACTGGATCTCTGCAGGTACGGGAAATCCACGAGCGGTGCACCTCAGGGTGGGGCTGCCGCCATATGGGTACACGTCAGCGTCCATTGCCACCTCCTTCTCAATGATATGGGGCGGAACTGTAGAGGGAGACATTGAGTGTGAGCACCGCTGTCTCTCGACCAACAGCACCAAGCAGTTCAGAGAACAAATCAGAGGACAAAACAGAAAACGTGCCATTGACCAGCAGCTGGAAGGAGCGCCTCTGCTCCTCTTTAGTAATCCTATTGGTAAGGACTATGGTGTAATTTCCTGCATCTGTCTCTGTGACACCACGGATGACGAGGGCATCGCTCCTCTGTTTTATTCTGTAGTCTTCCAGTGGTAGGCCATTTTTCAACCTGGGCAGTCAGAGAAGAGAGTGGAAAGGCGTGAAGGTAAGTAATATACTAATAGTCAGATAATTATAATAGAAAAAACAAAATACAATTGAAGACCACTGTAAAAAAAAGAGTCAATAAATAATGTATCCATGTGATCAGCAAGACACAATTAGAGCAGCTCTCAGGTAACACTGGCTGTAGTGAACATCAGCTAGATACTATATAAGCCCATATGCCAACCTTAGTATCTGTATTAGACTGAGCACATACCATCTGAAGCTGGGGTCTGGATAAGCTGTGTACTTGACAGGGATCTGTCTGGTCTGATCTCCAACATTTACCTCCCAGACCTTTATCCATGGCTCCTTTATATCAATGAAAGGCTTTTCTACAAAAGACAAATCAACACTATGGTCATATGCAACGCAGTGTTGCTTTGGCAAGCTCACATACAGCAACCCAAGAAAACACGTGTTTCAGTTTTTAATAAATTAATACATTTAACTGTACAAGCATATTGCTGGGAGGAAACTGCAGGTGTCCATCTTGTAAACTTGAGCGCACCTACCGTACACTTTGAGGACTGCCGAGGCGCTTTTGTCCATCTTTCCACTGGATGCTGTGCAGGTGTATTCTCCACTGTGATCCAACGTCACATTCTCCACGATGAGAGTGTTGGATAGCTCCAGAGAGTTCCACAGCTTCTTCTTGTGTGGCGTGGCGTGGGTCGAACCATTGAGCAAGCTCTGAAATCAGGGAGAGAGGTCACACACGAGGAACGTCCACAAGCGAACATGTGGAGAATGGAAGAAACTTTTTTTGAGAAATAAGGAATCAGATGATGTCACAGAGACAAACTGGAGGATTCTTGAGATGAGGAAAGGAAGGGAATGTTCAACCGGAAGTGAGATGCAGAACTTCTGGTATCTTATGTCAGTCCTCAGTGATGAGTCAAACAGGAAGGCCAATGCCTGTCACAGGACATTTAAAACTGTACAGGGACATTAAACCACAGGAGCCTCGAGCACTGACCAGGGCCTGGCCAGAGTGAGTCCAGTTGAACTCGATGCCCACGTTCAGCTCGGTGTAGGCCGTGCAGCACAGCACCAGCCGCTCCCCCACAGACATCTTCGTTTGTGGCAGGGTCAGGGTGAGGTCATGGATCTTGTATCCTGCGGAAAAGGGAGGGAAGACACAGCAGTCAGTCGACGGGCCATTGTTCTACCGAGACGACAGACTCTCTGTCTCTGTCTCTCCCCCTCTCTCTCTCTCTCTCTCTCTCGCACACAAGCAGAATTCCACTTTGGGACACAGTCTCTCTGTGACATTCACTTGAGTGAAGCAGTTTTCCATCATACACACCAACAACAGCCACGATGTAGAGAGGGGACTTGAACGTCTCATTTCCAATGTGGGTCTGACAGGACACGACGCCGGCATAACTGATCAGGTAACTGGGCAGAATGAAGCCCGTCTTGGCGTCCCACACTGAATCCCTCCCATCTGGATGGAGCTCCTTATTTGGATACTTCTGACAGACAGAGAAATGAACTGAGTTTGAAAAGTTAAGAAGCGAATCGCGTGAGCACAGCTTATCTGATTATATAAATATGACTTACACATTAGCGATAAGAGCTATGTAAACTGATACGAGGTTATCAGCAGCTGGGATTACTGATAACAGAGGAGCTGAAGCCACTCGTGGGAATCCATTTATCAGTGTGAGAGGCTGAATGCATTTTGCCTCGCTTTCACTTTTTCACAGAGTATTTCATTTCACATTTTTTAATATGAATAGTTAGTTTACTAATTATGAAGAGTTCTAAAGTTTGAAAAGTAGAATTGATGAAGCCTGTGTTCTAACTCAGGCCATGGAATAACGCCAGGTATGAAAGATGAAATTGTCTCATTGCACGAGCCAGTGTTTCCTCACAGGCCATCACAGCCAAACTGAACTGTTCCGAGTCCCCCAAACGTACTGGTATTGTTGCAGCAGCATCGAGTACGATTGGGTATTAGTTTGTTGGAACGTGGCACATCAATCAAACAGTGAAACGGAGGAGCAGAAAACACTCTTTCTCACAGTGTGGAGCGAAACGTTCAGGTTCTCCAGCGAGCCTCGGCACGGTATCACCACCCGCTCGCCTTCACGGATGAACACGACCTCGAATTCGTTTGCAGACGGGACAAACGGCATCTTGTAATCTAAAATCAAAGCGCGCACACACACATCAAGCATTTACATCAGCCCATTGACACTGAAAAGAGGCGAACAAGAGGCAAATGACAACGTTGGCCGTGTATGTATGCGTGATACAGAAAGTGCTGCACATAGAAGATGATATAGGTTGTAATGTCGCGGCACATAAATTAAACTGAACAGAATTGATATGATTTGAAAATGATTGGTCCAGTCAGCGACAATAAGGCGACATCACATCAAAAGGCAGCACCACGATGCCGCTGCCACCACAGTGGCCGCACGTCTGCGGTCGTACCGTGAACAAACACGTAGGCCGCAGCTGCAGTCTTGCCATCTTCCACTTTCATGCCCCTGTAGTGGCACTGGTACTGTCCAGTTTCATTGACCGTCGCGTTGGAGATCCTCAGCGTTGTGCAGAAGAGTCCTGACCCGCTGCAGTCGCTGATGGAGAAGCGGGTGCTTGTCGGGGGAGTTGACCACCTCAGGTACACGCGACCCCTGCCAGTCAAGAGACAAGACGGCGATCTGATGATGATGATCTGCTCACGCTTGGGTCAGTGGAGGGAGGGGGAGGGCAGTAAAGGGCATTAATCAGCCATAAATACCTGCATGTCAGCTCCAGGCTGTCAGATTTGTTCATCCTATGTGTGCCAGGCAGGTTAATTGTTGGCGGATCAGGCATAAACCGCAGTTCAATGGCTGCGCGAGGCAAACACATGACAACACAAGTCAATCACAGCATACACAGTGACACCAGTCTGACTGGGCCGGGGTCAGAGTTCATGTCGTGGTTCTTTTTGAACAAAATGAAATCAGTTTGAAATCACACAGTAGAAACTGAAGGAGCAGAGCAGAACAAAAGCGGAGTATGTGGGACAGGCCGTGTGGCTCTGTGGCTCTTCAGGTGCCATTTTTCCACCCCCGCAGAAAATGGCGGCGCTGTGTAAAAACAGGAAGCAGGGGAAGATGGGTTGCGTCAGGCTCAATAGCCCAGCACAGGGTGGTGTCGGCAGGGTTCCTGTTTCTGAGGATACAGGCTGTCCCCCACCTCCCTGGGAGGCCCTAAAGCTCATATCTGTATTGTATGGGGAGGAAGACCTGTTGAGCTGGACATTATGATGACTGATAAATGAATACGTTGATCTGACGACCCTGAGCTGGGACTGCGACTCGTTTGTTTCTCTTCTTTTTATCAACAAATCCCTTTGTCCTTACATAAGAGCAGAAATCAGCTGACATCACAGACAGTTTTCATATTCCTCTCCTGTCACGCGTATTCAGTTCAATAACCGTACAAATACTGAGAAAGCCCATTTGTGTCTGTCCTCTCACCTCATGCATTCATCTGAATGAAATCCAAAAAGTCCATCAATACAAACTTCTATAATATAAAAGTCAATTTTGTTACAGAATTGAGTCAACAAGTGACGAGTAGTATTTGTTTCACTTACCAGCAACATAGCTGATCCTCACAATAATGCCAAGTATTAGAATGATGGAAACTGCCTGAGCCATCATCCCACACAAGACGTGGACAGAGTCCTCATCAAAAATCCAGATAAAATTACAGACTCTTTGCAGAAACAGTCCTCAATTGTCGCTCGGTGGCGGCGGCAGGTCACTAATCCACTGGTCCCTGGTGCTTTGTGTCCCACTGCACAGAGAGTTGGTCTCGGAGAGAAGTCATGAGAACAAGAGGAGCAGAGCACTGGACGGGGACAAGCACCACGACTGGTGAGCCTGTCGATCTGTGTGTGTGTGTGTGTGTGTGTGAGATGAGGATGGAGAGGAGACTCCTGCAGGGGAGGAGCGTCTCCTCCTCTAACAAAAGTTTCCAAACATTACATTTATTGATTCCAACAGGGTTTTTGATGGAAATGTCCATGAACAGGGGAGGAGCTACAGTAGTTTCTCTGCAGTTTATTATTTATCAGAAGATTAGTTTCAACTCAAAATATATTAAGCCTGACATCCCTACACATCTTGATTTTATATCACTTAAATGAAATGAAATGAATGAAACCAGTTAATGTAAATGTGTTGGTTACTTTGGTACGTGGTACTTTCCTTTATTTAAGCCCAGGACACAATAGCCTGACTGAGTTTTACCGCCCAGTTGTGGGCTGTAAAACAAGATGTGAAAACAATGGAGTCTGATAACTTTGGTTTCAAATTACAAAACACAGCCAAGATCACAGGACGGGATTTATCAGCATTTTCTTCCTGTTGAAAACTCCTTCCAATCAGTGACAAGCTTATCAATACCAGATACCTGCTTCCTCTTGGACGTTAATGCTGTTTCTTCTCTATCATAGATAATAGATCAAGCTTTAGAATTTATTGATTTTTCTATTTGAACATTGAAAAACAGTTTATTTTGGCTCCTCTGTTAGGAAAGGTTGCAGAGAAGTAAATTTAGTTTAGGGCCTTGAATTCTGAACTATAGGTATAATACGTTTTAATTCTATTATTGTTTGTGGCATCACAAGCAATAATAACATCACAAACTGAATTCTGGTTGAATGGATAAGGGTTGATTTTGGCCCTGAAGATGAGAGTGTAGAAGTTCAAGCTAAAGACGAATTAATTGTATTTAAGTTCTGTCTGACTGAGACTCTGATTGTTTTGTTTTTCACACTCACAGTTGCCCTCAGTGTGATGAGTGTGACATTTCACCTGATGATGATGATGACGGGGCGGGGGGGTTGTGTTTTGAAGCTGGCGTGGATTCAACAGGGTTTATGAAGTGAGATGATCGGTTTGAATGTAATGAGCTATGTGCACATGTTTCCTGGCCTGGTCACTCCTACAGGGACACTCTGCCGTCTATACCACCTTCACCAGTGCTTCCTGACTCAAAGTACTGCTGGAAAACTGGAAACAGAAACATATTTCCATTTCCCTATCTACCTTTGTTTTTTAAACTCTACATGGGGTGAATTCATTAAAAACAAATTGAAATGAAGTATTTTGCCAAACCCTGAACATGTACCTTTAGTTTTTAGTTCTGTTGTGAGTCAAGTTCATAGAAGAGGAGTAAACAATAGTTTGCACAGAAATCTTTTAACGTCTTCACAAATAAAAAGCGGCAAATTGTCTTGGCTCTGTTCGTGTTTATGCTCTGAGATCACAGGAGGGATCACAAAGGTCAATGTCCCACAATTCAACACAGAAAGAATGGGCACACACTGGGACAGAGATGGGGGGGGGGGAGTTGTGTTTGTGTGTTCACCCTGCATTGTTATAACGAACAGAAAAGAGGGCACAGCACAGATGGCATCAGTGGATTGTGCAAGAAACTCAGCAGAGGTCACAGCATGAAATGAAGATAAGAAATAAGAAATGAAATCCCTATAAAAAAGGCCAAGCAGTTGTTTAAGAGGGATATTTGTACAACTTTACAAGTTCCAGGGTTCTACTCACACTGCTCAACTGATCACAGGAGCTCTGAGGCTTTGAATGAGGCAGATGATGTGACAAGGTGCAGACACAAGAATCGATGAACACATAAAGAGAGACTTCTTGAACATAGCCATGCAAGTTATTTCTACCTGTTTCAAGCCTTTATGCTAAGCTGAGCTCAGAGATGCCTTCACTGCTAAAGGATTGGAGTCAGGTACGTTTTTATTTGACATTAAATAAATTAATATCATTTGTTTTGGTTTAGGATGGGGACAGGAGCTGTGGAATGTCCATCTGATTCTGGACATACTCAAGTCTTCTGATCCACTGCTCACCGCGTTGTTTATGAGGCAGTATTGAGGGGCCTGCTGAGGGTCCAGGTCTTGGTGCAATAAAAAAAAAAAAAAAAAAAAAAGGCCAGGGATGGGAGGGAAGCAGGAAACAGTCCACACTTCCTCAGACAGGATACTGTGTTCCTCTAAGAGTCATCCTGGAATCTGATGCCTCAAAGGCCTGAAACACATCTTTGACACAAACGCACTTCTTTTCCTGTTGTAATAATTAACATCTAATTAACATCATGTAAATTTGTGTGACTGGTTGAAGCAAGACTTCATCGGGCCTGTGGATGTGACTTTTTTGTCTGCAGTGATGCTTCATGCACTCTGGTCTCGGTGTGTCAGCTCTGAATGGAGAGCGTGTTGGCACTGTTTACTTTTTCTACAGTCCCGATGGTCAGTTGCAGTCTGTTTATATCCTTTAGGTCGAGTTGATACGAATTATCCATAAACTGATTGCTGTATTATTCAAAGTCAATGATTCAGGTCATTTTAAAACCTGGTTCCATCTGGCAACATGAACCTGATTTAATTGGTCCCTAATTCTAAAGGAGTGAGTGGGTGGTTTCAACAACTCAAAAAAAATCTCTATGTTCACAGTCATACTGACAAGTCACAAAGTAAATAGTAGAAATACTCTCATACTGGCTTTACTGTCATGTTGTATTAAAGCTTAACGTGCTGCCACCTCCTGGAGAATTTCTACACATATTTTCTACACACATTTCTCACGGAAGCTGGTTAATGAACATTTCACACGAGTACGTGTACTCGTACATAATACAATCGGATTATTTAATCCGAATCGCTGAGTTTGAATTTACTGTCATCAGATATCACCCGGAACCTTTTGAGAGCGTTTTCCTGACGGTCACTATTCCCTGCTGCACAAAACAACGCCGCGCCGAAAATGACTCCGCGCTCACCCTTCAGTTGGATCCACTCGTTCTGGTCTCTTCTAGCTTGTTGTTTCCTCGCTGCGCTGTGTGTCCACAAGCTCTCCGGGAAATACCAAACCTGTCGGGTATACGTTATATTTCAGGATCTGATTCGCTACGGAAAAACGAAAGAAAACCTGAAAAGAGACGAGTGGCTAAGAGTGTTTGACGTCCCCAAGAGGTGAGGCTCGATTCCATCCCATCCGGTGTGTGTCATTTCTACAGAGATTAAAATTAAGAAGGCTGTCCATTGTGTACAAAATGAATAATCAGAGTTTGTAGATACCCAGGAATCGTTCCTCTGCCCCCTCCTCCCTCCAGGTGGTTCTGGCACTTCTACGCAGTCTCGGTTTGCTGGAATGGTTTCCTCCTCATCTTGTACCTGGACCTCACGTGTCAGCGTGGCTCGCTGCCCTCGTGGCTCAATGAGATCTCAGACATGTTGTCAGGTGTGAGAGGAGCGGACAGTCAGGGTAGGCTCTGCTCTGTTCAAGCTGTCCCGTCCCTCCTTTGCTCCGGTGTGTGATGCTGGTCCCGCCTGTAGTCCCACAGCTGTCCACTCTCCTGGTGCAGCTGCTGCTCTGGCTCCACTCCCTCAGGAGGCTGCTGGAGTGCCTGTGTGTCAGCGTCTTCTCTGATGGAGCCATGCACGTGGTGCAGTATGTCTTCGGGCTCGGGTATTACGTCATGCTGGGGCTGACAGTGCTCTGCTCGGGTCACGGGGGGAAAGGTGAGACTGAAAAGACCACCCGTCATGTATGAACTATTCACTGCTTCTGTTGGTTCGTGTTGATGTTGGTGCTGTTCTGTTCTAGGAGCTGGCTCCCTCCTCTCCCAGTTGAGCTGGTTTCACGTGGCTGGGTTTGGACTTTTCATTGCAGCCTCTCTGCTGCAGCATCAGTCCACCGTGCTGCTGGCCAGGATACGCACTGGAAAGTCAGGTAAGCCTGTGCAGCTGTCTTCCAGGTCCAGATTTCTTTCATTTGAATGAGCATTTCCTTAATTATTGAGTTAAGTTGGGGGCTATCAATAAAAACAATGAGATTTATGAGAATTATGCTCCTGTCCAGCAGATGTACAAATGTTCCTTTTTTTGTTCTAAATAGCCTCAAGAACTCTGTCAATTGAATTTCATCCTTTGCTCACATGAAAGGCACATGATGTATGTTCTGTCTGTTGTGTTGCAGGAGCAGTGGAGACGCTGGCTCACAGAGTGCCAACTGGAGGCTGGTTTGAGCTGGTTTCGTGCCCGCATTACTTGGCTGAGCTGCTGATCTACATCTCACTGGCTTTGGTGTTCGGAGGCCTGTCTCTGACCTGGTGGCTTGTTGTCCTTTATGTGCTCTTCAACCAGGCACTGGCAGCACAGCTCTGTCATGAGTTGTATATCAGCAAATATGAATCATACCCGAGACACAAAAAAGCTTTCATACCTTTTGTGTTTTGAATACTTGTGAATTTTGTTTTGATCTGAATGAGCAGGAGTGAAACACAGCGTTGATTGAAACGGTGCACTCAACTAAGACAAGCTGTTGTCAAAAGGTTTTCATTCAGTGCAGTTGCTCCCAGATGTGAACGTGGCTGCAGGATTGTTCTTCAAAAGCAGAAGAGTCTGCAGATGAAATGTGAGCTGTTCTTCAAACACTGATGTGAAGGAATGAGGGACCGTATCACAAAACACTTGTTTGTTACAGTAAAACCTGTTTTAGAACTGAGTTCTTTTATGAAATGGAAAAATATGTTTGTGTTATTAAATTAAAGATCGTTTCAAAACATAATGTGTTTTCTTTAAAGCATAAACTGATGATGATAGAAACCAATCGGACAGCCAGACATGTTTCCTTAATAATGGTTTAATTTTAAAAAAACTATATAGATAGTTTAGATAGATAACAGCAATCATTCCATTCATGCTTTATCATTCTTGTTTATGTGCTGGCTTATCTGTTTATTATGAGTCTGTGTGCAGTTTTTCTGATGTGACTTGTGGCAATCGTCAACCTATGTCTGAAAACGGATTATTTGAAATTAAAGATTAAACACATAAACATAAACCGCTGATGTGTCAGGGTGCAGTGGCAGCTCTTCACCAGTAGAGGCTTGATTCAAACAGCAGATTTGATTTTATTTTAAAGTATTTTTCTTAGCCCTCAATACTTACGTTGACGGTGAGAGTGACCAATCACTGAGCTCTCCGATGCCTACGTCATTGTTGTGCTCGTCCAATCATCGCTCCGCTCCCTAGGCCAGTGGGCTGTAACTTCCTCCAGAGTTGTCTCGGGTTTCTCTGAGCGTGACGTGTATCACGGAGGACACCCTCACCCTGTGGATGCGGCTACTATGAAGTTAGCCCGTCCTGCTGCCAGCGATATCAAGTGACCAGCGCGAGAGAAGTTCACGAGCCAACGCTCTTCGGTCGGTGCTTCCAGTATAAAAATGTCGGCGACGGTGTGTGGGGCGAACGGACGCGCCGGGGGAGGTGTATTGCGCGTCCTGGTCACGCTCTCCGCCGCCGTGTTTTTGTTGTCGATCGGAGTCGCTGCAGTTCCAGAGGAGCACAAAGCTGTCCCGGCCCAGGAGCTGGTCCCACAGGAGGTCAGGAGCCTTAACGTCACTCTCCCCCTGCGACTGTAACCCTCACATAGCGTCCAGTGCGACGCCGGTGCCGTTAGTGCTGCCTGCTAGCACCGTTGAGCTAGCCTGCACGCTAACAGACCGTTGTTTCCGGTCTTAAGTTGCACAGGCTCACCAGTATATAGTGGGGGTCACGTGTTGAGGATTGCGATGTGATAATGTTGTGTTTACATGTTAAAGATGGCGGTGAAACATGAGGGCCCAGCAGCGGCAGGAGAGACGAGACAGACTGGAATTATCGATTAGAAAGTACACAGGATATTAGACCACATACAGGATACATATTGTATTGATTAGAACACATAGTATAGATACTGTATTGATTAGAACACATGCAGGATACATATATACATCACTACTTTAATAGTTAGCAGTCAAACATACAGGATAGATAGATAATGTAGGAAGGAAGTGCAGTAGTATGTATAAAGCAAGCTTTGCAAATACTTTATACAGCTAGAGGTGATCAATATAAAATGATTGCATAGGAATACTACATGTGAACATGTTTACTGACTGTTACTGTGTGGGTTTTCTCTGCAGAAAGCAGTAACTCCTCATCCAATGGGCCCTGCAGTTTCAGAGGATGGCTCCAACAAAGGAAACATGGGTTTCATTCACGCCTTCGCAGCCTCTATCTCTGTCATCATTGTTTCAGAGTTGGGAGACAAGACGTTTTTTATCGCAGCCATCATGGCCATGCGCTACAACCGTCTCACCGTGTTGACAGGCGCCATACTGGCCCTGGGAGTCATGACTTGTCTCTCCGGTTAGTAGAAGTGGATGTTTGCTTCTGTTTAAGTGACTGCCTCCTCTCCAAGCAATAATGAAGTATCCTCTACACTTGACTCCACAGTGCTGTTTGGTTATGCCACCACCATCATCCCTAGGATCTACACATACTATGTATCCACGGCTCTGTTCGCCATCTTTGGTGTGCGCATGCTGAGAGAAGGGCTGAAGATGAGTCCAGATGAGGGGCAAGAGGAGCTGGAGGAAGTGCAGGCAGAGATCAAGAAGAAGGATGAGGAGGTGAGTCAAGATGTTACCGGGCCTGTCAATAGCAACTCAGACAAAAGTCACTTTGTAGTACCTTGCAAAAAAAGGTCAATTTAGATACACACATACCAGCCACAGTAAAGTGAGGCCTGTGGCTGCTTCTATTTAGCAAGACAGTTGTGATGAGGCTGCTGCCTTTAGCTGTTTTTCCAGTTTTTGCAAGAGTCAGTTTTGAAAACACTACCTCCAGAAGTGGTTTCCCTAATAGATCTTAGGACCTACGAGCTGGATCAGAGGCAGGTTGGAGCCTCTTGTTGCTTCAGGTTGTCATACCGCTCATCTTCTTCCACACCAAACATTTGAACAAAGGTGTTTTGTTCTTTTTTATGTCCGGAAACCTCTTGCACAATGCCTGGAGGAACATAATCTATTCAAATATCATGCAAGGTGTTTGTTTTTGCACACAACCAGTTCTTCCAGCTCTGCAGCAGCAAAAAGGTCCTTTGCGAATTCTGACCTTTTTCATCACTGCCACTGTGTCTCCACAGACTGAGCACAGTTATAATCAAATTGAAAATAATCAAGTGTCCATCTCTCATATCACATCTCTACGGTTACTGACTGGTCACACCTTGATTCTTAGGTACCCTATAAGTTCCACTTTAACACAGATCCTGTTTTAACGCTGGAGCCCTTTGTGGGTTCATCATTTCCCAATCAAGCCACATGTTACCTGAAGAATCTCTTTGTCTGCTCAGCTGCAGCGATCTAAGCTGGCCAATGGGACTGCAGATGTGGAGGCAGGATCGGGGACAACGCTGCCTCAGAGGAAGTGGCACAGCTTCATCTCACCTATCTTCCTCCAGGCTCTCACCCTCACCTTCCTCGCAGAGTGGGGGGACCGCTCCCAGCTGACCACCATTATTCTCGCAGCACGGGAGGTTTGTTGCATCTTTTCCTGGCGTGTGTTAAAGGAGATTTTAACTGAGCATAAAAATGCAGTCATTAATTAAAGTGTGTAAACTGCTGGAAGGGGCAGTCATCATGATGAGCTTATGTATGACAGCAGTGAAACAAAACCACAGTGTGATTTTCTGACATTGTTGCAGTGATTAACACTGCTGCACTTTTCCCAGGATCCTTTTGGAGTTGCTGTGGGTGGTACACTGGGACACTGTTTGTGTACGGGACTGGCGGTGATAGGAGGGAGAATGATCGCCCAGAAAATCTCAGTCCGAACAGGTAGGCTGTTATGTTGTTTTTATAGATTGTTTCTTTTCCTGTTATCACTACACCACTGAGCCACACAGTCCTCTTAGCATTAGCAAGCTGCCTGGACACAGTTAGCACAGGGAGATGCAAAATATTTCTATTTCCAAAATGTGAGTGAGCAAGAACAGAGCTCCTCGGTAGAAGTGAGAGTAAAATACTTTGAATTAGTACTTGCACCAGTTTAAACAAAAAGTAATCCATTTGATTATACCATGGAAAAATAATAACACCATGACTTTAGAGGACTTACACAGATCTCCTTTCTCTGGCCTTAGTTATTACTTTTGTAGAAGATGTTGTGTCCCTTCAGAATGTAATGATTTACATCACATTTGGACTTACAATCTGTCCCATAGTGACTTTGAGTCTAAGGTTTAGGTTCCACAGGTGGTTGTGTTCATCAGAGGACATCATTGATAACCGGAGTTGTTTTGTTTCCACAGTCACGATCATCGGAGGAATTGTTTTTCTGGCGTTCGCCTTCTCTGCCCTCCTCATCAAGCCAGAGTCTGGATTTTGATTGGACGAAATACTTTCAGGTTCACTCTGTATATAAGTGTACAGTTTGGTTCACTTGCTGTTGAGAGATTGTGTGTGTCAGTGTGTGTGTGTGTGTGTGTGTGTGTCCAACAAACCTTGTGACAAGTTGAACAGAAAGCCAAAGTCCCAGCGTCCTTCCTTTAGACAACTCCTGGTCCACTATAGCCTGTAACTGTGGGTAGTAAGGGGTTCTACATTAAATAAGGTTTACATCACCAAAACCTTTAGGGAGCTGTTGGATACTTACAAACTCAGTGTGAACTTGATGCAGTGCAGAGGTCAGACACACATTTTATGTAGAACAGAAGCCTCAGTGAGGAGAAGAAAGCATTGAGCAACAGACTTTGGTTTGATCGGAGGCTCGAGGAGAGGAGCCAGTGCTGTGGCTTTCTGTTCAAGCTGTGTTCTCCTCATAAAGTGTGTGTGAGGAAGAAGAACAGTCGCTGCCCTCCAACCTATCTGTTAGAGTTTGTGTGGCTCAGTCAGAGCCCGACATGCAGTACTTCTCTATCATCAGCACTCAACTTCAAAAACACTCAACTTCAAAAACACTCAAAGTCCCGTTCAAAGTCATTGCCTTTTGCCTTGTTTGTAAATGTTGGTTGTTTTTTTTGTCTTCCTACCGTGAGCCCAGCTGCTGGTGTTTATTTCACCTTCCCCCTTTGAGTCATTGGCTGCTGATACAAAGGAGCATTTATTTTAGAGTCCTGAACCACTAGAATACCTCTTCAGGTGTCGCTACACTACCCTATCCAGAGAGCTGCTCCTCAGTACTAGAGACATTGATGAGGGTCCACACCTGGTACCAACATACTGTCCTGAATGTGTTACCCATGACCACCTGGTTGGATCTTTCTTCCTTGGTCCATATGCAAATCACACATGTCATCTCTGTTTCAAAGGTCAATTTACAGTTTTACAAGTGTGTGCAGGAGAGGGTGGAGTCCGAATTAATGACTGACATTTTAACCATTTAAAAAAAAAGCATGATTGTGGTGCTCAGTGTTGATAGTTAGTGTGGTCACATGCATGGACTCAAAGAGGAAACAGGGGCCCAGGTCAGAGGACATCAGCTGACTAGGCACCCCTTCATCTGTAATTCATGAGGCCTTGTGTCTCAGACCACACTGACCACTGGTGATGAGAGCATTCAGGATAGATGGTACTAGTAGATGTGAAGGGGTCAGTTACTGACAGTTTCATGTTGTTGCTCGGTCAGGAATCAGCATCACAGGTTAAAACTCAAAGATCCTTTCATTAAAAATAACTTGGTTCTTGGTTCCAAATCACAAAAGCTGCTTTTAAACGTGGACCACATAGTGTCCAGACATTCTCCAGAAGGGCTCTATGAGTCCGTAGAAAACCCAGAACACTCCAGAGATTTCTGTGTTGCTCATGAGTGACGGGAGAACTCTGTATAAAGTCTGGACCCCTGCCATCAACAACTGTTTGTATCTGAGAATGATTAAAGTCACTGATTTATGACATGCAGAGGAAACCATCTTTTCTCGTCTTGGTTTTCCCCCTTCAGCCATAAGCAGCTTTGTTGTAGTGAGAGCGACACCCCAACCAGCAGTGTAATAAAACACTTGTTTCGCTTTTATTTAAATGCTCTGTGCTTATTTAGCTTAACTTTCTTTTAGCGTACGTACTGTAGACAGGGAACAGGGTGGGGCAGATGTCAAAAGAAGGGATGGAATTATTTTTTTAACTGAACAGGCCGAAGCTGTGTTGTCAATATTTGACAGGCTGTGCCCGGCTGTGAAATCCGTCTGTTTGTGAGACAGGTTGGTTGAAATCTGTGGAGAAATTATCTCAATAAAAAAAATGTTTCATGTCTTTTCTTCTTTCTGAATGTGTGATGGCTACTGACACACATACTGAAAAGATGATAAATACGAGTGAGAGGAAACAACATGGAGACATTTCATATAGATTTATTTCAGACAGAAGGGGAGCAAACGGTTGATACATCTGCCTCAGAAGGTTGTGTTGAAGTTCTGAATGGTTTGGCTCAAGAAAGAAATGCAGAGCGGCACACAGACCAAACCCTGAGCTGTGACTGAGCACCAGAGTCGAGAGTGACATACACCGATGATCTGATGCTGAGGTCTGAAGATGTTTGACCTCAAACTGAACAGCAGGTGGCAGTAGTGGATCTGGGGAGAAAATGTTCTCGTGCAGAATTGTTAAGAGTTAAACTCTTCCCCATAACACAATAGCACGGTTTTATTTATAAGTGCTGTTCAAGTAAAGTGGTCTATATTTTTCTCTATATAAATTTCAACAGCTTGGCCTTATGATTTCAAGCTCAAGATAAGGCCACATTTTATTTCATTCGTATTTTGCTGTGGATTTTTTTCCTTTATCACAGTAAATTCATTTTTATTAGGCTGTTTGACACAGAAACCCCAAAAGTTTTATTTAGACATGTCAGATTAAAATAGATTTTTAAAAAATAATTGATTGTCAATTTGGTAGTCTTTAAAATGCTGGTAACCACGGATCTATTTACATTAACATTAACCATTCACATGGGAAAAAATTTAAATTCATCATTTTGTTTATATATCAATAGAGTAGTTTAATGCAGCAATTCAGGTGCTGATATTATAAGTTACTGAGAAAATGATTTTTGACCAGATCAAAGTTAATAAAACCTTTTGTTGCAATGAACAAAACATTGTTAGAAAGTGGCATCGAACTTTGCGATTAGTACGTGGCTGAGCTGAAACCCTGAAGTGCAGTGATGTCAGAGCAGGTGTTGGCCATCACCTGGGAAAGGCAAACAGTGGCTGTGACATGAACCTGCAGGATTCAGGGCACATTAACCTTTTGGAAATGTCAGGGGATTTTGTTGCTGAGTGGACTGCAGCAGTACATTTCCTGAGCCAAACCTGAAACGCTACACAAATATGAAGTGAAAGCAGAGAAAGCACAGAGACACAAGAGCTTCTAGTGTGTACATCAGAACTACACAACACTGAACAGAATTCACTGTGTCCTTTCGTTTAGGAGCTCACCCTTCTGGAGTGGCCCCCCGCTCTTTGGATTACAAAACATTTTCCCTTATGTGTCCGCGACTGAAACCACTCACTGATAACTGAACAAAAAAAAAAAAAAAAAGCATTGCTTTGTCTTTTGAAATGTGTCAGTTTCCACATGGATCCCAGCATGACAGAAAACAACGAGTGTGAACATGATCACAGAGAAAACAACCCTCATATCTAACAGTCTTGACCGATATCTTTGCTGGCCTGAATGAGCAGATATATTTGTTGTTGTTGGCTGCTGTCAATTTTTTTTAAGTTTAGGTTTCAGAATTCAAGTTCTTTATATTTTTCTTTTTATGTATAGTGAGATTCACTGTTAACTGTGAACTGTTAAAAGGATTTCATATTGATACCATAGGTATCAATGTCAAATTTTTTATATATATATATAAATAATCAGCCAATGATTCCAGATTCTTTGAATATCTGCAGTCTCCAAAACTCCACATCAGTTGGTCTCCTCTTTGTTTAACCACAAGTCTTTATGTGAATATGTCACAGTTGGCTTAGATCCTGCATCTCTTGTCAATCCCTTGGATTCATATAAAGTTTGCACATTTAAAGGCAAAATCATTTCCTTCTCTTACTGACTCTGTCCTATCGTACATTGTGCAAAGGCTCTCGCGGCCACAAACCTCCTCATGCAACACACTCATGTAAATGACACGTAATAACATTCCTGCAGTTTTATTGCACCTTGTAACTCTCTCTCCAGAGGAACCGGGTTCCCTGTGCAGCGTTGTGAGATTGTGTTTAGCAGGTAACTCGTAACTTGTATTAAAATACTGAAATGAGCTGCAGGAGAATGACTGATGACAAGGAAAGGATGGAGTGGGGAGAGTGAAGATGGACCAGACCGCGAGGTCCAGCTACAGTGGAGGCAGCAGGCGTCAGGGACTGTACAAAACAACAGTCTCCTAGTTTGAAAGTCATGGAGTTAATGAATAAACACACTGTCCATACTCGTGACACGGCACTGGTGAACGTGACAGCCAACACGTGTCATACAATAACTGTCAATATGAAAGGACCACTTCAGCCAACATGATGGCTGCTGACACAAACATGATCCAATCCATCGATGTAAATTATACACTACAGGAGGATGAGAGCGACCAAACACTCAACATTTAAGACCATGTATGCCAAATATCAACACTCAGCATAATCAAATGATAAAACTCATCTTGGCTTCAGGATATCGGCAGTTGAGCAGCTGCTGTAACAGTAACCTGTTAGAGGGTGTGTGTGTGTGTTCATGTGTTCCACCTCTTGGGTCCAAGGCTGTATCCCCTAGCAGTTAGCCACAAAGAGGGTTATTATTAGCATTTTTCCACCGCTCCTCAAAGCTGGGCTCAAACCAAACACGACTTCTACGTGTATCGCTGCACAGTGGATGAATTACTGCGAACTTCCGTGTCAGACAGAAATTTCCCACACAAGAACACGACAGTCAAATGTACGGAGGAGAACACACAAAGTGCACGGCGGTATCACCAGATACCTCGAGTCAGAGCCCAGAACGTGAACGTTGTATGTTTTCAGCAGACGTGTGGCCGCCACTTCACACACAGATGAAGAATGAGCAGTCAGCTCGATACCATCTGGTGGGGAATTACATCAGATGGTATAGTTCAACAAGCAAACCTTTTGAGAACCAGTTGGTGTTTTCATTAGTTTGCCATAGACGGCTTAGCCACATTATTGCTTCACTGGAGAAGTCACTGTTTACATTTCTAATTTCCCAGGAGCCCTTGCACAGACTTTAAGCACAGCATGAGCAATGGCAGACTACAGTGTCTGTTTTCAGCTGTTGCTCCCAGCTTTATAACGTAAGCATTCAAACACACATATTGACAGCATTTGAGCTTTTTAAGTGCCTTGGGGCCATCTCACAGTTGGCACAGGGGGGCGCTGCTGCCTCCGATAAATAGAAAAAAAAGAACGGATGGATGGATCTGTGCGCTGATGGGAAATAAATGATTAAGATACCGTGCAGGAACTTTGAATGGCAAAAGTGCTCAAATCTGAATGAAGGATGAAGCTGGCATTCCTTCTGTTGCATGTTCAGCTTGACCTTGGTGCTTATTTCTTTCACAATGTGTCTCAAGCTGAATTTTGAAACATGTATCACTTCTGACAGTTTTATGAAATGGTGTTAAAATACAAGTCAAAGATTAAACAAACTGTGACACAACAAGCAGCATGAACGCTGTCTGCTATGCAGACACACAAACAAACACATCCCCTTGGAGAAAGGAAGCCTGTGAAAATATCAGCCGCTGAGCGTTTAAGATCTTTTTTCTGAGGACTAGAAAAAAGCATATTCAAAGCTGTAAATAACAGACTATGCATTTATTTCATGCATCATATAAAATATTTGTTATTTCTTTTTCAATATATTTACAGTATATATTACACACAATGTTCTGTACAGTAAAAGTTCTACAACACCTTGTTAAAAATATTTTCTGACCCATAATTATTTTTACACAAAGAACAAGAATAGGAGAAAACATCCAAAACAAACCAGCTGTGGCCTGTTTAGAAGGACGTCCTTGAAGCTCTGATTGAAGCTTCACTGCATTAACTGGTGAGCTCTGCATAAAATAATCCTGTGAGGGTGACTAGAGTGCACACACACACAAGCTCCTGCAAACACACACGCAATAAACACACACAACACAAGGGCAGGGGAGGGGTACTGGGGACGTCCAATACAGGAAACATGGCTCCCCATTTTCTTGGAGAAAAGGCTTCAAACCAGAGACAAAGCAAACTGCCAGAGCCGCAGCTAGCACGGTCCTGAGTTCTCTTCTCGGCAGCACTTTGTGCTCAGGAGATCAGTGCAAACAGCAAAAAAATCCTTTTCTGGGGAGGGGTGCCTTAGCCTGCCCGCCCAGTCACTTACAAATGAGGCACGGTCTCAGGGTTACACTTTCAGCAGAACCCCTCTTTAGACGGCCATCACAAAAACTCCCGCACCTCTGTTTTTGTCCCAGTCCGCTCCTGATTGGCTGTAGCCAGCTACTGTGGCTGCGTAGTGGAGCGGTCAGACAAACTATCTGCTCTGTGGGGAGCCAGTTGCTGTTTCTGCTGTTGCAACTGCTTCTGCTGTTGCTGTTGTTGATGCTGTAACTGTTGCTGCTGCTGCTGTGTTGGGGCAGCAAAGGCTCCCTGCTGCTGCAAAGGGAACGCAGCCTGCAGGATCAACTGGGTGGACTGGTTTCCATGAAGAAGTCGAGAAGCCTTCGGTGACAAAACGTGATTTTAGCTGAATTTTGGAAAAAGCTTTCCCCAGCGGATCCCAGATTGTAATTTAACAACTACACCAGGCAACTTTGAGTTTTGGAATTTGAAATGATGATTGCTGTTTTCTTTTTCTGTAGAGGATCTGGAATGACAGCAGTTTTCTCAGAGGATACGACCTCCAAGTCACTGAGTAGCAAAATAAACTGCATTTTCCCAGGATAGCAACAAACAATTATAACCCCTGCCAAAGAGAATTGGTTTTTGTGTGTTTGTCTATGTGCTACCACAATTACTCAATTACTGAGATAATCAAAAACAATAAGCATTTATTTCCCACTATTTTTTCTTGACAAATATACTTAGAATTATTAATATTATTTTAATGTTAATCAAGTAATTTCTTCAATCATTTTACTGGTATTTGATGGTAAAATCTTCCTTTTATATCCATCTGTCTATTGTACTCAACATTTCCCAATTACAGTGTTATGAATGACAACTGATGATGATAAATTTGCGTTTGCTACTCACATGCATTCTAAATATAATTATGGTATTTAGTAAATAGATGGCGACCCTGTGAACACATGCTGAAATTATAGTTGGTCATATGAACAGCTAACATTGAAACTACCAAAGTTACCTGGTGCAGTGTTACTCTTCATTTCCCTTTGAGTGTTACCTGTAGGAACTGTGTTTGCTGCTGGGCCAGTGGAGCCTGCCCAGGCTGCATGGCTGTGATCTGTGACTGCGGCTGTACCTGCTGTTCCTGCTGCTGCTGAGGCTGCTGTTGTTGTTGATGCTGCTGCTGTGGTGGAGGCTGCTGGGAGATGCTGATGGTCTGCGCCTGACCCTGCTGAGGGGCGAAGGCCGTCACCACTTGGCCCATAAACATGGTTGTGGGGACCATTACTGCCCCGCATGCCATCTGTCCAGTCACTAGCTTGGTGAGTAGCTGAGGCGCAGCAGGGAACCTGGGAGGTACAGGAACTGAGTGAAGGTCAGGTAGCAATAACAAAAACATGTACAAATGAGGTCAGGACACTTACGAATGCAGTTGCCATTCTGGAAATATCTACATTGTGACCATGGCAATAAAATAGAATAAAAGAAAACTGTGAACCTTATCTGACCAGCACGGTCCTGTGCAAATGTTGCCACTGCAGGAGTGCTGGGTCCAGTGTTCTGTGCCAGGCTGGTAGCAATCTGGACCACATTAGCCGGACTTTGTTGAGGGATCATCATTGTATTGTAGAGAGACACGGGCAGAGGATTCTGTTGAGGCTGCAGGGTGAGAGGCAACCGCTGAGACTGAAATACATAAAACCAGAGTCAGTGAGAAGATGTGTGTGTGTATTTGTGTGTAGCATCTGTCAGCAAGAGGCTGTGTGTCATGTGTGGAATGAACAGTCAGAGTGTCTGACCTGAGAGAGTGCTGAGCTCTGCTCCCGCAGGAGTGTTTGTTGCTGGGACTGTGGCTGGACGGTGTGTTGTTGCTTTATGTTGTTCTGTAGAGGCCCAGCAGAGACCACTTGGCCGTGCATGCTGAGCATCCCCCCCTGCTGCAGAGCGCTCCCCTGGGCCATCTGAACAGAGCCAAGACTCAGTCCTCCAGCTCCTTTCTGCAAGAACATCTGAAGCACACAGCATGCATTCAGAATCCCAAAGCATCAGAGCCAAGAGCTAATACAATGAATATAATTAAATGCACAAAGCACTGATATATATACTCTGAGCAGCATTAAACTCTCACCTGCAAGCTCTGTCCCTGCACCCTCTGCAGCTCCTCCTGAATTTCCCGCAGCTCATCCTGCTGCCGCTGTATGTTAGACTCGATCATCCTGGTCCTCTGCTCCAACTGCTCTTTCAGGTGATGCATGGTTTCTATCTGGCTGGAGAACTGCACCATTGACTGTCAACAAGCAATGGCAGGAGGGAGTTACCAAAGTGGTCAATGTGTGGACGTACAATAAGGTGCATGAGATACAGTTTTCATAAAAAAGGGCACATTCAAACATGCAAAGGTCTGAGACAGTGCCTCCAGTGAGGCCCCAAAAATATTCAACTGACTCACATTTTGTTTTTGTTGTGAACCTATTTGACCAATTTGCATGTGTGCAAATTGTGGGAGGAAGCTGGAATACCCAAAGAAAAAGAAACCACAGATACAAGGAGAACATGCAAACTCCAAACAAAAACCCCCTGGGTGAGTAATACAAGATAAAAAAAATACAGTTAATAATTTGTGTCTTACTTGTACATTGTTCTGAACTGGTTGCTGTTGAAGCTGTTGTTGTTGTTGCTGCTGCTGCAGCTGTTGTTGTTGTTGTTGTTGAGAAACCATGGAGGGAGTCATGTTCTGTCCAGTATTTTGGGAGCTCATCGAGTGCTGACAGAAACAACACAAAACACCAGGAAAAAGTCATGATAATGTGCAGAGAGATCAGGCTGCTTCAACTCTCATGCCCGGGGACAGCTATCAAGACATTTTACACTGTTCCGCCAACCTGACTGCTGATAGATGATCTCCGTGGTGATGTCATCTCCATGGCAGAGACAGATTGGCGCCCTGGTGTACTCCTATCCCCCTGCAGCTTCATCTGTGATGCTGAGGATAAGACAGGAGGATCAGATTTTTTTTAAAGACAACTTATTTTGACATGGTGATGGTTGTGAGATACTGGGTTGTACAGTAATGACATGTTTATTAATGGTGCTTACAGATTGGCTCAGACACGGCCGTGTGTGATGATTTGCGTGAGCTGCGTGACGAGAGCGAGGGTGTCCGGCTGTGGTCAAAGCGCTCCAAAACCTCTTTCAGACTGGAAGTGTTGAGTTGGGACTCTGAGCCTGAAACCTGGGACTGCTGTGGGAAGAGGTAGAGAGGCTCATTAATATCAGTGAAGGAAAACTGCAGCTGTGCCCTTGAAAGACAAACATAAGAAAATGAACAAAAGTCTCACCTTATCTGCTGTAAACTCAGGTGGAGATTCTTCAATTCCAAGTTCTCTGCGCTGTTCTGCTCTTACTTCAGCATAACTGCACAGACAGTGGCAATATAAACGTATATAATATTTCGGTAACAGTAGGAGATCTGGCACAAGTGCATTTCATTTAATTTTTATTTCTTGAATGTTGATATCAGAGTAAATCTTCCACGCACCTTACAACAGTGTGTGTGCAGACAATAAACTCTGGTCTGGAGTTCCACTGGTGGTAAGTGATGTAGTAGTGAGTCTGAAGCCAAATCCACTGCTGGCCTTTTGTAAGGAATCTGTAGTAGCAGGACTTTCCTTTGCCGTATTGCATTACTACAGACCAGGAGGAAAAGCTGGATGTTATTTAGTGTTTAAACACACAAAAAGAAAATGGAACATGTAAATCTGCACCAGGGAGGTGTACTTACAGTGTTCATGGCACTTGGCCAGTGTCTCCAGGTCATCTACATGGTAGTAGTCATACCCTGATGTACCCAGGACCTCGAACGGAAGGTATCCTATGATGGGTGGAGCTCTGGACAAGTAAATGTTATGTTAAATGTTTCTGAGAACTGCAGGCTTTCTTCTTCTATTAAATTACAAACACTGTACTGTACGTGAGTTACTTTGGAGCTAATTATAAAGAAGTTTCCACAACAGAAAAGAAAACAAGTTTGAGAGTGATATTTTTCCTGTTCTCCTACTGTAAGAGCTCCCCTAGCTGCAACAGACCTAGATTAAAAACAGGCAGAACATCATGTGATCTGGGATCATTTATTTGCATGTGACTTAATTCCATTAACCCCACTATGAGGACTCATTTGATCTCTGCTTCACAGATTTACTTCTAACTCTGTTAAACCACAGAGAGACTGTGAAGGTGACCTCCGGTGACACATGATGAGATTTGATCAATGGAAAGAAAAAGAAATGATGGTGAGGAAGAAGAAAGAAGATGAGAGTACAAAGTTGAAGAAGAAAAGAAAACACTATTTTGAGCAAGAAAAGAAGATGAAGATGAGGAGGAGGAGGGGACAACCAGACTAAGAAGAAAGTGAAGAAGATGAAGTAGAATATGAAGAAGAAGATAAAAAAAGAAGGGTGGAGGTTGTTGTTAGAAGTGAAACAGGGTGAGGAATCATGACTTTCAGATTACTCATTGATGGGGTAGTTGATGTGATCCTGAATCAGCAGCTCAACATGAACTCATGTGAGAAAATGTAGGTGACTCAGGTGACTGGCAGCAAGTTATTCATTGTACTGAGATATGGGGTAGTTGCACGTTGGTTTAATTTACTGCTACAAAACATGAAGTACGCCAAAGCCAAATACAACCCTGGTTTAAGAGAGAATCCAACAGTCACGTTCTGACATGCATTTTTTGTTACCATGGTTACAAAACAAGGTTGGATCTTCCAAACAGCTTAGCCAGACTGGAAACAGCTTGTGTGATATTTCACAATCACTGGATAGATTCAATGGCAATGGAACTACTGAATTAATGGAAAATATTTGTCCACTCTCACAGTGTTGTGAGCCTGCACACTGATGTGTTCTGCTTTCACACGACTAACACACCTGAACAGAAGCAGAACAACACCCGTCCTCTTCAGGTGGTTTTAGCCTTCACTTGACAAACACACTGAAATGAAGAAATTGACAAAAAGCCTGAAAAACTGTACCTGTGGTCCAAGAAGAGAAATTTCCACTCTAAACTATGTCTGGAGGTGAATTCCTCATTAGGCTCATCTACAGTACACATCTCCTATAAGGGACAGAGGAAGAGTTGAATGTAATTACATATGAATAGACAACAGTTTAGAAACAAATATGAATAGCACATAGCTTCAAAAAGGCTAAAACCCTTAAAAATTAAACTTTTCAATGATTTACTGACTTAGATTTATTCCCAATGTGTTGATGTATTATCCCATGATATGGATTAGTTATTGCTGCCTTTATATTCAACAATCAATTGATTTAGTAAGTCAAATCAACAGTAACTCTGCTCTTTAAAACATTGGGTGGGGGGAGGAAAAAAAGGCGCTCTTTTGTTTTTGAATCCATTAAAAAGTGACCACAGGAGACTGCACCTAACAGCTGATGTGGATCCAAACAATGTTTGCCCAGAGTGATTGAGAAACGATTACCATTGATCCCTGCCCTGAATGAAACTAAATTTTCTATCCCTGCAGCATGAAAAAGAATGGGTGCCAACCTAATAAAAGAAGAAAGGGCAATTGAAAGTATAAAGAGGAAGTGCAGCTAATGACTCTCACCTTGATAAACTGTGGTTTGGCGAGTCTCACAGTTGCAATGAGACACACTCTGTCTTCAAAGGCAGAGTGAAGCGATCGCTGGATCACTCCTTCAAAACCGTTTCGGGTACAGTTAGGCACTTGGGAAAAGACAAGCACAGAAAGTTAGACCCTGCAAGCAGAAAATCTCTCCTTCGGGCTCAGACACTGTTTTTCACTGACTCACCATTATTCAGGGACTTGAAGTTTCCAATGAACTTGACGTATTCGTACACAGGGGGCTCTTTGGGGTCGATAGTCCCTCGGAGCATGTGGCAACAGAAGTCTAGCTGATTTTTTGCTGGAGAAAAAGATCAGTGATTGAGAAAAACAAGACCTCCCGCACTTGGCTGACAGAAGTAATATAATATAAAATCAAATCAGACAGCTTCAGCACTTACTCTTCAGATATTCAGGAGTCAGCGGCTCTCCCTCCATGATGTGAGAGGACAGGGCCTTGTAAACATCTGAATGCTCCCCCATGGGTAGGAAGTTCAATAGGTTCTGATCGACAAGATCAGACTGAAACCAAATGAAAATGAATGAATGTTAAATCTTAACACATTTCACTTAAGATTGCCATGAGTAACAAGAACATATAAGTGATAAAAAATATCTATATCAATCCAATTATTTCACTGATTACAGGCTCACAATGACACCTGTAACCTGCATCACCAGGGTTTAAAACAGACACTTCCCTATTATCATACATCCAGAGCTTGTTATACTCACAGGTAAATGTTCAAGAAGAGACGTCACACTCTCAGAGACATAGATTATATTCCCATCAGTCATAATTGCAAGGAAAAATCCATCCAATCCCTGTCAGAACAAAATACACCTCCTTTACTATTCTCATACTTTTGCATGTGAATGAAAGCATACGACAGGGAGAAATTCTTATCATTCAGGAGAGCTCCTAACTCACCTCTAACATCAGCTGAGTGAACTCTTCATTACTAAGAAAAGGAGGCTTCCAGTCTTGTCTGATCTCAGTTGACTCAGACTGAGCAGCGATTTCTATAAGACAGAAATGTGTTTACATTCAGCTGCAGCCAAGTGTTTAACTGTTTTCTAACAATCACCACAGTTCCTCACCCTTGTGTTTGTGCAGATAGTCAATGCTCTTCTGCAAAATAGTGGACTTGTCCATTTTGCGGGTGTTACCCGGCAACATTGTGCCCAGCTCCTTGATGAGGACATTGAACTGGTCTCTGCGCTTCTTCTCAGACTTGTTACGCGACACACTGAGAATATGGAAGCAATACATATATTCATTTTCATCCTATAGTTACTAGCAAAATCTACACAAGACGAGTCGTGAAAGACTGCACTTGGGCTATAGAGCCAAGGGGACATCTGTGGCACCCCTGCTTTACAGTCAGGGTAGATAGGGCAGGTGCATTTTAAATCTCTTCCTCAATTAAGCTCGAACAATCAAACAATCAAATCATGTGAAGGAGAATCTTACCGTTTCGCTTTATCCTTTTCATCTTCTTCCATTAACCCATCAAAGATACTGCTGTCGTCCCTGCAGACAGCAACGAGCCAATAGTTGAAGGACAATTTTAATTGTTCTGCATTACTCAGAAAGGAAAAGAGTGTTAAGCTACTTCTTGAGTACCAGCAAAAACTTTTACCAAATTTGAAAAAAGTTCTTCATAACATTACTGAGTCATCAGATGGACTGGAAAAGGAAAGGTGGAGGGATGAAAGCCATTGTCCAGTAACTCAAAACATCTGACGCACCTGTCAATGCTGGAGGTCATTTTGTGTCCTGTTCAGGGTCGACGTGTTGGAGAGAGCTCTTTTAATCGTGAGGTAGACATTTGTGAATGAACCTGTGAGGGAAAAAGACCATAATTACTAATTGATCAGAACATTACAAACAGTTTAACTTCAAATCCAGATGTTTACCTTACTGCCAGCACAGCTAGTCCTGTGGGAGGATGATGCTGCTGGAGGAAGGCGGGGTATGCGTGGACACGCTGTGGTGGTGAAGGGCTGAGAGTCTTCGAGGAGAGGCACTGACTGTGTCCTGGATCAGAGGGGAGAGAGTTGCCAAAAGGTGTTTGGCCTGGGTTTTCCGTCTGCTTCGGGCGAGGGTGTGGCTCATGGCAGCAACATCTGAGTCTAAGGGAGATATGACACATGCACGCAGTCATTAGAGAAGTCTCAACAGATGATGAATTTCCAGTTTCATGTTATTGATCAGCTGTCATACAAACACAGAACATATTGAAAATACAGTATCTATCTACTACGTTTATTTTCATCTACTGTTTTAGTTTCAGTTGGAAAACATCTAAGCAGGAAGTAATACAAACAATCAGCTAGAGACTGCAACATTGCAACATGACACAATCCTCTCCCACATCTATTTAAAATGTACTTCATTAAGACTCATTGACTTGTACTTGTGTCAAAGTTATGCAGGTATTATTTTTTGGCAAGAAAAATATGCTCAGATGCTCCAGCTTTGTTTTTGTTCTCTTGTTCTCCATGCAAAATAGAGTGGCCCACAGTGAGGCTAGCTGAGGACCATAGATGGGCATGTTAAGCTGACTATAGTGTGAAATTTGAGTCTGCAAAGAATATCTTTGTATTCAGATGCATTCTGTTTTACAGATCCAGATGGCCTGCAGACTCCTGCTGCACTGTGGCAGATCTTGATTTTAGCAGCCAGGCTAAGCTCACTGATCCAACAGTCTGTCTGAGTTTTAAAGCTGCATTTGAAAAAAATGTACATGCGAAATGTTGACTGTCTGTCCAAAGAAAAGGATAAGGAGTCACATGCTGCAGGTCACTAACATCTGGCTTTCAATAGAGTCAATGCTGCAGTAAACATGTGTTTTTATTGGCTTCAGGATCAAAACAGATGCTCGGGTGAAAATGCTAATTTGGCACAACAGCAAGTTCAGAGAGCACATCATGTCACTGCATTAGTGACGTCATACATGACACAACAAGGGGCAAAACAATTAGGCAAACTAAGTTAACCAGCCTTTTTAAAAGGGAGAAGAGCTGGCAAAAGGCAGGGGCATCTTGAGACAGGAATACAGGAGAAGTTTCAAGCCATTCCCTGACATGCCAACCCATGAGTATACACTAATCATGACTACATAGGTACTTATTACTAATAGGTTGGACCACAACCATCTTCACACTTCCTGCCTTCACTGGACCAGCAAGTTTCACGTCTGTATCCTAAATGGTCACAATGCTATTGTGATGATAAAATCTTTCCACAGACAATTGCGCATTCCAATATAACTATTCATTCAGCCAACTCCATTCTTTCCCTTGCACAGGTAGGCGTACAATAGACTATCAAATTATAAACAAGCAGACCCACTGGGTCTCTAGCCTAAATATCTGACCCATTTATTTCATGAACCAGTTACCATCACAACCTGTGTGGGAGCTTTTCCCATCATAACAGCCTCTTTGTGAAGGTGAGAAAATCCCAGCAGTGCTGCTTCCCCTGCATCATGGCACACAGTAACATTTATTTTCATCCCATACATGGGTTCAAATCAAGTGTGCTATAGTGGGCAACATTTGTTCAAGCCATACAGCATACAGGCACCTACGCTTAGTTATACAAAGATAACTGGCATAAGCCCACATTCACAGTCTGGGGGAGGCCCACAAAATACCAAAGCAGACACTTACACACCACTTCGCATCTGCTTCTTTTTAATTTTGACAAAGTGCACATTTCAGCACTTAAAACCACTTAAGAAGCTATTCAACTTTTTAAATCAAAGTGTGTGTGTGGGGGGGGGGTGTGAAGTTCTCTTATGAATACATATTTAAAGCCAGATGAACTAGTGACCTAGATTTGTCTCAGCACACAGGAGATCTGACAGGGAAAACCTCATTTCCCACAGATTTAGTTTTTGTTACTAAAAAAAAATGAATGCAATGCCAGATTCACCAAACAAATGAGGTGTGTCAGCACTGCATGCACTACTATTATTATTATTAATAATAGTTATTATTTGGAAATACAAAGGAAAGAAATGAGGGAAAGGAGTAGTTTATACCATGACCCATTGACTTTTACATTAAAAATTAGTGTTTTCTAAGATAGTCAACACCAGCGGACAACGACACTTTAAGGTATCATTAAATAAAGAGTGAAGACTTGTTGTATTGAGCTTTATATGTTGGCTTTCAACTAAAAAAAAAAACAGATGGACACTGCTGTTGCAGTTTTACTCCACAGCATCTCACAGTCGACCAAACACCAAGACTGAAACTGGCAGAGAGAAAACACTGAAAAAAATGAAAAAAAATATATCAATGAAATGAGATCAAAACAACAGAAGAAAAGAGGAGAGGCGATTGTTGGCCGTTGGCAGTAGTGTGTGAGCAGAGGTTGCAGCAAGAGCTGCAGCACGGAGCAAGCGTTGTGTAACTGCCAGAGCAGGGGTTGTATAACTGTGATGTCATCGGTGCTACAGTGACCTGCTGGCCCAATGACCTACTTTTCTCCTCCTCCTCCTCCGATCTAACTTAATCACAACTCCACAGGCAACACCTTCCCGTTTTTACAAATAACACTGTACTCCCTGTTAACATAGACCATTCAGAAACTCGACATTTTATCCAGCAGGTACGTCCACTGAGGTGTGAGCAGGGTTTCAGAGCATCTTCATCTGATCACATGAGCTACAAAGGGTTCCTGGTGTTCCCTAACCCACAGCAGAGACAGATGTCAATGAAAATTAAAGTGCAGGTGCTGAATTTCCAACAGCTCTTTCCAGTTTTCAGTTTTTTGTCAATCACGTTTAGTAGAAGACCGATTGCTATGTACTCTGAAATATGTCAAGTCGCATTCTGAGAACTATGCTCTCATATTTTTTTCTATTGCTCACACGGTATTGTTGACTGTCTCTAAGTTTGTGTATGTGGGTGTGTGCATGAATACTCATATGTAGGGCAGCAGAGCTCTGAGGAAATGAGTCATTCTGAAGTGGATCTATGGCGCCGCTCGTCACGCACCCCGCCGCACCCCTCACCGAGATGCCAGCATAGCAACGGTGCCAATGGGCAACGCCATAGCAACTGGCCGCATCGTTCGGAGTAAAAATAGCCTGGCTGAATTCCTTCACAGCTGATTCTGCCGCCATCATATACTGAGACTCATTAAAAGAGAGTTCCTCACTTTGTCACGGGCAATGGGGCAGACTAACAGGTCGACTGGTGGAGCTCAGCAGTGACAAGCGTCATGTAGACATTACTGTGCTGCATCATTCAGAGGGAGCCAATGACAAACAGGCAACTCCTTCTATGATAAAGCAGATTTTCTGCAGCAGGAAAAGTCTTACTCTTACTATTATAATAGGAGAAAATGCACACAGCGGATAAATAATGTAATGAAAGAATGAATACAGCAGACCTTGATATCACCACTGATCACAATAATAGGCGACATATTATACAAACTAAACCACAGACAAGTGCTTTTGTGTTTTTTTTGCTCCACTGGAAAGGATAATATTATTGGGTATTATACTGTAATACCACTGTCATGAGGGACGGCTGAAACTACTTGTTGATTTGCAAAGGCAGGAGCAGCAGTATTTAAGAGACAGCATTATAGGTTGGCTTGTCCGCTGCTCTTTAAAACCTCAATGCCTCCCCATCAACAGGATTATGTCAGAAGAACTGTGTAATGATGATGTTTCTAACATGCGACAGAGCCAAAAAGTAATAAGAACAAAACAGATTTTAAAAAATATCTCAGAATGAGGAAGAGATGAAATGAAGAAAACAATGAGAGCTTTTGGTGATAAGGGCCAACATAAGTGTTGCTGGACTGCAAACGAACACATGTGATGTCCACAGCAGAAGGTTTACGTCATATCCAGCCACACGCCTGCTGCACCTGGAGAATGTCTTGCTGTTTTCTTTGTAAGCCCAAAGAAAATCCAGATCCAATTTTCCACAAAAATCTGGGATCTTCTGCAAACTCTGTCCAATAATATAATTGAAATTTATTAGACTTTAATCCGTCGCTGCAGACAGTTCTGTCTTGTGGTTTTGTATCACAGGATTTGTGTATCCTCAACAATCTCAGATGTCACAGCATGCATCAAAGTGCACCCTTATGGGAGATAAGGAAAAGAGGGGTGTTCAGTCATATCTTGTCTTGTAGTTTGTAACATCCAGCAAACAACACACTCATACCACACAAATAAACAAAAACATGTTTAACTCATGTCTTTGACAGCATCCAGACACATCCACAGATGTGTTCCCCTCAGTTTCCAGGAATTGCTGTTTCCTGAGGTCTGGTTTTATGTTCATTTGGCTTGTAAGTAAAAAAAAAAAAAAAACTACAACACAAGCTTGTGAACACTGCCCGCCACACTAGTGTACAGTTGGGCCAAACCCTCAGCGCTGAGCAGCCAGCTGTGTTTCCACTCTATGCAGACACATCTACGGAACTAGCAGCAGCACAAAAGGAGCCTTTGTTTTTCCTTTTCACTCCACAGCCCACAGTCAGGAATATATGAGAGCAAAGCAGCGGTGGTTGGCAGGGGCCCCTCCACTGCTGTTGGCCTCCTGTCCCAGCGGAGCAGGAACTCAGCCAGGGGCCTTACACTGATGCCAAGTGGGTCACTGAAGTTCAGACAGACGACTGATAACACACGGAAGCAATCAAGACTGAATGTAGACCTACAGGCATTAGAACCACGTATGAACAAAACATGACTAACATATGTCCAACAAATCTTAATGCTAACTATGCTAACTCACGTTTGTTCTCTCGATACTGCTCTGAGCAAGTACAAACGTTTGAGACCCAAATATAACGGACACCTTTACTTGACGTTCTCCATGTGAACCATATGGCTTTGGTCTGCAATAGATGTGCAGTCATTATATTATTTTCCACAGATTAATCTGTCAGGGGATTTCCAACCTACTCCATCCAGATCACAGTCACAATTTACTGACTGCACTTGATCTCAGTAAAGGTAGTGCTGCCATAGTCGGCCACAACCACCATTCATCATGAAGACCTCACATATAGTCAGTACTTCTGGATGGGGCTCTGCAACATATACATATGTTTCATATGACTGTTTATTATTACTACTCAGCCTGCCACCATTTCTAGATGCAGCAGATTGTTTTTCATCTTGTGTGTTAGTGTGTGTAAATCTTTCATGGTATCTCGACAGATGCGATGAAGTAACATTTGCAGCCACTCAGATTAAAGACACAACCTACACTTTATATTATTATTTTCATTTCATTATGATATGACGTCACTAGGAATCTTGTGGATTAAATTTGACTTGATGTGATGAAGTGAAATACGCATACAAGTAAAGACTGCACGTCCTTATCTAGCTTCTTTATTCAAGACAATTGCTCCACACACTCTTACTTTAGATGACCTGAATTCCTTTTTTTCTCTCATGACGTCATTAAATACGTCCTCTCCACAGCAGCAGATATTTGTGCTGACACAACAGCAGGTGAACACCTGGCAAACACCTGTGCCTTTCCTGCTGTGCCATATTAGACTCAGCATTCATCATACCAGAAGAAACCTTGAGCAGAGGCAGGCTCTGGGTGGACGGCCATCTGCCTGGCTGGTTTCACTCTCATGTCATTACCTGCATCTTTTTCACGGCAGATATAAAAAGGTCAGTTATCTCACGTTAGGTGAGTCAGGTCAGTTTCAGCTGTGGGATGCAGAAACCTCAGGCTTTTTTTCTATCTCTGTGGTTGTCCCCAGTCCCAGAGAGTGTCAAACTGACTTCAAGATTGAAGCAGTCTGTTTTTGTTGGGATATCCTCAGGCACCTCAGTCTCCATGGATTCAGGATCAGGGAGAGTGTGAAGGAGCAGTTCCTGCTGCTTGTATGCTTTGTTCTTAACTGCAGGCTCATTCTCACACTTATCCTCCTGCCTCACCTCAGTTTTTCTTGGGAGGCTGATTGCCCATTCAGCCTTGAGCTGAATAGAGTTTTCCACTTCTCCACCTCTCTATCTCAGGAGCAAGTTTGGACTTTTCCTAACAACAGGCATTCCTGCTAAGTCTTCCGGTTTTATTAGCATGCCTACATGACGCTCGATTTCCTTCTCAATATCACACTGAAGGTCATCAGCCTGCTGCCTCACTCTCAGGACAACAGCTTAATTGCTTTAGCTGTCCTCTTGGTATGAACTTCCAACTATCGCCAGTTCTTTTAATAGAGGCTTGTTTGTCTCCTTGATGTCTTGGGCAACAGACTTCCTGTTCAGTCTTGAGGTTTTGGACAGAGAGCAGACGCTGTGACACCTCGACTACAATGAGAGTTGATTTCCACGTCGAGCTCACGCTGAAGGTCATCAGCCTGCTTTGACTCTGATGACATTGGTTTCGTACATTTGGTTGACATCTTGCTATGAAGCTCTGTTCTCAGTTATTCTTGGAAAACCGTGTTTTCCCCCTTCTGCAGGAAATAAGCCTCCATCGTTTCTCTCTGCTTATGTGAAGCCTCTGCAGCTATGCTTTTGAGAGGCAATGTTGCTGGTGCTTTATTGCACTTCTGCAAGTTCTCTTGCTAATGACATTTTCTATTCTGCTTTTGATGGAGAAGTGTGTGAAGTCTTTGAAAGGAAAATTGAACTGCTTTTTATTTTCATCCAACTCTATGCAAAGTATGAATCTCCACTGTCACTCTTTACAACAACTCTTCCTAACACCCAACAGTTGACTGAAAATCCAAATGCCCTCATGAAGTGCCTGTTTGTTCCAAACATTGCTTTTGAGAGTAACTGAAACATGCGTCATTATCAATTGTCATTTTACAGGCTGTTGTTGGAACAAACTCAACATATATTTCCTCAAACTTCACTAGATAACACTGTACGTACTAAAGAATGAGGCTTCACATTGCTTCATCTGCACAACGCAGTCCACTGCCACACAAAGAGCAACATCCAGTCAGTCATTTCCAAGATTGCTCACCTTTGTCTTTGAGCGAAGGTTGATCTGCTACACGCTTTCACCTCATGATGGAGTTCAGTGACGTTATATAAATCCTTCACCTGTTGAAAGAGAAAAGCTATACTTACAAATGAGCAGCAGAAAATTGCAGAGTAACTCACATTACACACTATGTCTCCAACACACACACACACAGTTCAATACCCATCTTGCCAATTCTGCAAACCCTGCACTGTTCCATTATTTCTTCAGCCAAAGGTCATCTATTCTGGAATAGTTGTGTACATCATTTGATTTTCAATTTAGATGTAACTCTAAATAGTTTTTGGTGTCTCTCTGCAGACAATGTACTTTATTCTTTCACACAAAAACAACATATTTCACAACGCACCACATTTTTCCTTATGTAGTTGCAACAACAAATTAATTTGCTAATGACTCATTTAAGCACTTACATACAAAGCTGGTTTTACAGCTATAATAATGCAACCCCCCACCCCCAAAGACTTGACCCATTTTTTTATCATAGCAAAAATCAGATAGCATCGTTCTGAGAAAGTCTTCAATTGCCCTTGTTTTCCATGTAGGTCAACGTTTTTCAATACAGGAAGCAACACTAAGCAAGTCTCACGCTGTTGTTCTCTCAGGTACTGCTCATATTAAAGGTGAAGAATCACGTGAATTCTAGCTACCTTCATTTAAGTTCACTGATAGAAACAACAGCCTACACACACCTTCCCACTGCAGTAAACATGTAGTTATCACTGAGTGTAACCCAAAGGCTGCGTGATATAATATGGTATTTTCATGGAGCATAAGAAAGAGCAATTACATGCACTGAGACCCAGTTAAAGGATGGGCTGTGTAACGTGTTGAGCAGAGGAGTGGACAGTATGATATTACCTTTGTATTGGTAAAAACAACTTATCCTCAACTGTTTATTTGTTGGTTTGTTGGTTGTTTGATATAGCTGTTTGTTGAGCAGAGAAGAACCCATTCATTTGTTTTCAGTACAGCAGTTTGAATTGTCTTGTACATGAAATGTGCTATATAAATAAAGTTGCCTAAGTTGATCTGGATGAAAAAAAAAATCTGGCACATTTGTTTGTACAGAGTTTGTAGTCCAGTCTAATACATTCAGCCATTCATGCAGGAACCCATTTTCACTAGTTTTAAAGTGCTACATCGTATCCGACAAAATGAGAATAAGATGAGAAGAATCCACCCAGTGGCACAAAAACAATCCTTTCTTCTCGCTGGCAGTTCATGTTTTTCTCCAGATGGACTCTTCTAACAGCAAAGGCAGACCAGTAGAATTTATTAGTATTTCTACTTTTAATATCAGGAACTGCCAGTGTGTATATTTATAAGCAGGCTCATTAAAATGTTTTCTTCACTGCAGATCTTTGTTCAAAGGAGATGTCATAAAGTAATAGTGAAAAACAGTCTGTAATAAAGCAGTCGCATGCAATCTTCTAAATGAGCACACAGTAACACCAGGAAGAAAGAGCTGAATGTCACCAATCGAATAGACACCTAGTAAAAAAACAGTAAATTTAAATTCCAGTTGCATCAAGCGCAGAAACGTATTAATTTTGCATTCTGTTGTTTGAGAACGATGAGAATCTCATCCTAAGTTGTTTTCTATGCTCCAGTGACTGTCCCAACCAGTCTCAATGGTTCACTGCTAAATGTCTTTTGTTTACAAATACACCTGAAAGGTATTATTAGTTAGCAATGACCTCTGAGAAAATACCACTGTGAGGGACCAGCCCATAAAGAAAAAAATGTATTCATAATCACCAATGGCCAAGCAAGATATAACCTAGATTACAAAAATAAAATCATACTGGGAGCGACTAGCAGGCACCTACATTTTCATGCATTTAGATCATTAAATTCACTTTAGTAAATGCAGGCAGATAATAATCGCTTATTTACACATTGACTTACGTTACAGGATGTAAAAAGAGTGATTTGTTTCAAATCTGTTCCACATTCTTTACTAATTAAGTCTGTGTAAAATATTTATCTTGCAACAATCAGGCTGAACCAGTTGAGAGATGAAACAGTTGGCCTAACTGAAAATCATTGATTTCAGTTGAGTTTGAACCAAGTCACTCACATGATATGGCATTTATTATGAATTAACAGTACTAACCTAATTTAATTGAAATGGGATTTCAATGTCATTTTTATCACTGACGATCTTGAGATTGTCTGGAACAACAGTCTGAGTTGTCATCCAAACTTTGAGACACTGATACTCAACATGGTCATCTGTGCTTCTTCTCTTTACTTCAATTTTAATTGAATTTCAGTAACACGAACCAGCCTCTGCTGCTGCCCATGTGTTTCACACTCATGTGGCCGGTTCTCTGACAGTCATCTCCACATGGAGATAACACATGGAGCCATCGCGCCAGGTGCACCACATGACTCCGGTCCGCATCTAACACCTCTTCAGCAACATGTGGTGTTCGGACCGGACACAGCTGACAGGTGTAGCGGTGCATGAGCGGCACCAGCCGAACACACGAAGGGCACACGGCTGGAGATTCGGAGTGAACCCCGTTTGCCACAGATCGAGTAAAGGACACGGATAACAATCCGACATACCCTTCTAAAGACGAGGCAGACGTGCAGAAGCCTGGGCCGGTGAGAGGTGGAAGGCTGTCAGGCGTGTGTGTGAGGTCGCCTGAACCCGGCGAGCAGCCCGGATCCAACCGGGGTCCAACCCTCCGCGGAGCAGCCGCCTGTCCGCTGCCGCTGAAGCCGGCCGGCAAACCGGGCACTGATTGCTAGGAGGCTAACTCCACCTAGCTTGCAAGCTAACGCCAATTACCGAACCAAAACAACAGTTTGCGAGTTTAACACACTCACGGCGACGTGGGACTCACACCGGCACCGCTCCCCGGTCCGTGAGAAATTAGACAGGCGTCATTTCCCCGCCGAATCACGACTTTACAATAAATATAAAACACAGCGAGTGCTCAACTCGCCTGCACCAGCGCAGCAGCGAATGTGTGTCAGCCCACTTCAGCCGGAGCTAGCTAGCTAGCTAAGCTAACATCCAGCATTAGGTAAGAATGTGGGTCACCGGGCCTCTGGCCAGTCTCCGTCCCCAAACAGGCAAAAGCGCAACTGTCCCTGTTTGCAGCTTCGCGCCTGACAGCGCCACCAGGAGAGGCAGCGCGTACATGCGAAACGAACACGGAACGGGGTTCGGCGGTCCGAGATGTCACACTTACCCCGAGCAGCCTCCCCTCTCACCGGGATATCCCTGCAGCCAGTGGCGCCGCTGTCGGAGGACTGCGCAGGGCTGAGGCGGGAGGACTGGGGCTGGAACAGGAGCCAAGAGGAGAGAAGGGCCCGTTGCTGTGCTCCAGATCTCACACACGTCCCACCAGCATCCACACTCAGGTCCCCACCTTATGTCCTCATAGATATCTGTCATTTGTTTTCGTTTTTACAGGGTGAAACCCGCACATTACACTTCATAATAACTTGTGGATGAACTTGTCGGTGTTGTTAGTGTTCCCCTTTCTGAAGGCAAATGTTGCATAATTCATTTATTACAAAATAAAGATAATTTATTCCTATTTGGCCTCATTGTGTGGATTCTGCTGTTTATTTATAGTGCTGCTCTTCTACATTCAAACAATAGATTACATGGAAAGACTCTTAACTCTTACATTTTTGTTGTGAATTCTGGATGTTTTACATGGAAAAACTCCACATTGTTCACAAATCCCCTTTGGAAGTTATTTTATTCATTTTAAGATTAATGACTCCACTGATTGTATTCTACTATGTCGTGTATAAAACATGCTTATAATCTGCCTGGAATCATGCCTTCTCATAAATACACTTCACTGTAATGGTTGTTTTCGTTGGCAACAAACAGAGAGACGTTTCTTTTATTTCTATGAGGTAGTTCTCCACGCTGCTCTTTATTCGAGGGTCTTTTGGACTCTCCATCAATTTGTTTTGTTTCCCTGTCTCCGTTGTGTTACTCATCACCATGGCAACAGCCGAGGTCGAAAAGCTGTGATACTGTTTTTGGCCACATGGATTCCAGCAGCGGGTGGCGCTGTTTCAACATTTGAGCGAGGGGGGGAGGGGGGGTTAAAAAGAAAAAGTAATTTGCCTTCAATATGGAGCAGCATCGTTTTTATTTTACACATCCATCCATGTATGGGTTATATTCTGAAGATGCGTTTCTGTATACAGCCTGTAATCACTTTCATCCAGCTAATGTGGAACACAAGCGAGTGGAAAACCTGGTCCAAATATTGCTCTATTAATTATTAATGTTCAATTATAGTACTTTATTAAAAGTTCTTTGATATTGTATAATTAATTAGATCAAAAATCCATACACTCTAAAATGAATTAAAAATTCCCAGAGAAAACACATATTGTGGTTTGTGGTCAGATCCAACTTTGTTATTGGAAATGCTTCAGCACTCCATCTTTCATGGAATGTGACTGGTCTGTTGTTCACATTCAGTGATGGGTGGTTTGCAGTGCTGCAGCTGACCCTTCAGACATAAAACACTAATGATCTGCCTCTCTGTACCATTTCACTGCTGAATTAAATCTGTAATTATATTGTATCTGTCATCTTTGCAATTGAAATGCCCGTGTCAGAGTTGAATAAAGGTAATGTTGGGTTGCGGTCAGATTTATCAGACAATCAGTGCAGGTATCTGAACAAATTAACATTTTTAATATTAATCTGATAAATTGTTGCAGTGGATGTGCAATGCATGAAATAGGATTTATCCATTAAATCCAGAGCAGTATCACCTTGCGTAAACTTTAAAAGAAAGCAGTAGAATGAGATGCCAACTGGTGGACAATTGCGACACCTACTGTTGATGATAGTAATAACATGCTACTGTTTTTATAGTATGTCATTGAATGCGTAATTATGTTTGCAGTCAGAAATTCTGCAAGAAGAAAGACACATCAATAAAAAAAGAAAACCTGACAACTTGTTGAAAAGAATTCTCATTGTTGTAGTTACACTGAACCTACTTCCTAATATTACTGATATATTTTATTGACTGAGTTTCTGGCCTACTTTAATTTGATTGATTTATTTACAGTCCTTACTGCTTAGTTTTACTCATGAATAGTTTTATTTATTTAAACATGTGAATACCTTCTCTTCACACAGCATTGTATGCAAAACAAATGCTTTTATTGTGGTTTAAATTTCAATTCAGTGCACATATGTAACGTCCATATATGCAAACAACACTTTGTTTAATATTTTCCAAAAAGCGGTAAAAAAAAACAAAACAAAACCCAAAGTTATACCACATTATAGCATTTTAACACAAATGACAACCATATAACGCAAAATAAAATCTCAGTCAAATGATTATTTGAATGATATTCTTTGTGTACATTCAGACATCACTATACAGCAGTGGCAGAGGACTGAGGTCCCAGTCTGGATCAGTCAGTTGGGGTGCAGCAGCTCGGGTCTTGCTATCTGGTGTTGTCTCTTTACTTCAGCGGTGGAGACTGTGAAACATTCATAAACATTATTAGAAGACACCAAGAACGCACACTGATTTGTCTCTCACAGTGCTCCCTGATGGTGTTAGCAGCCTATAGTTCTCTACAAGTCACCACTGTCACAGGGGTAGCGATAAGATTGTAGGGATTGTTTTGAAATGTGTTTTTTTTCCAGTGACTGAATAGCATCTTGGAATTGATCTGCTTACTAATATAAAATTAAAATAATAATTTGCATACAGCTCCTGAACATTCCAAATGCTGTATATCTCTCTGATTCAGACTCAGTAATGAGTTAGAAAGCAACAAACCAATAAAATATCTTTAGAAATGTACCTTAAATTTACTCGTATTCTAAGGATCGTCTTCCATTCCGTGGCTGCAAGTGCAAACAAATTGTATTATTTTTATTGTATTATTCATGTTCAACAGATCATCAAGGAGCTCTTTTTGATTTTTCATCCTGACAGAGAAATGTTCTTACCCGATAGAGGAAGTAACCTCTACTCTGGATTCCACCAGGTCCCTGCAGTTCAGCCTGTACAGACAGAGAATCTAACTTTATGGGTCGGTGCAGCACAGCAGCAAAAGCCAACAACACACACACACTGACACTTCACATCTGGATTTTCCTAAGCCCACACACTCCACGTGTCTCGCTCACAAATCCTCTGTCGACTTTGTGAATGTCAGTGGTTGATAGCAACGGAGGATAAGTTCACCTGTCAGCGGCACTAATTTTAGACCATAATTATTGCCAGAGTGGGGAAGAACAACAGATGAAGCTCATACAGAGAGCGAGCAGAGGTGCTCCGCGTCAACCAGTGTTATTGACATGTAAGCTCAGGAAGAGCAAAACACGGTTTGAAGGCGAGTACAGAACACAACGCATGCTCTTCAATATCTGCTAAAGAAAAAAGAAAATAAAATCTATATTTTCAACCAAGAGTGACAGCTGAATAAATTCTTTAATTAACCCATTTGCATACTATATATCAGTATTGATGACAGTACAATATGTGTACAATAGTGTTTTGCATGTCTGTATATTGAAAAATAAAACATCTTGATTTTGATTTCATCGATGTGATTATTTCACGAGGCTGAAAACAGAAGACGCAACACAGACATGTTAATAAAATACAATTATGTCCTCGGAGCAGCAGGCATCTATTTCTCATGATGTCTGATGATAGAGAGAATGTAAACAGTTCACTTTTCTTTGTCAAAGCAGCAGAAGAAAATACTTTTCATGAAACTCACTGCAGTATTTCTGCAACTTTTTCTCTGTTTCTTGACATGTCTTTTATTAACTGACACATAAGAGCTCTGTGTTTAAGGTGATTTGTCACAACTTCCTGGATCAAAAACACACAAACAAGTCAACGTCGGCCTCCTCTAACCATTTCATATGGAACAGTAGTTACAGAAAACAGAATTTCACTTACCCTTTTAATTTTTTCTTGCAATTCCAGCTCCTGAGAGGAAAAAAACAATGTCTCATTGTCTATATTTGTAAAAGTCAATTTATGTGGAATATGAGCAATACGGAGCACTTAAGTTTTTGAGGGAGAGTGTGAAGTACCTTTGACTTCTGAACCAGCATCATGACACATAGCTCCTCTAAGACATCAGATGCCTTAAATAAAATTCAAAAGGAAATAAATTATAATAAAGGGAATATTATGAGAGTGTTTTTTGTAGAATTATTAAGAAAACGCAGCGAAAACGAGGTGGGCAGAATGCGGTGTCACTCACCCAAAGCTTAATGTCTGCAGAGAGGTAGGATGAGCACACAGCGTCTATCTGTGGAGCGTTAGAGGTTGAGATGATAAAACAGCATGATTAAGAAAGGCAGAAAAGCAGAGAGAAAGAAATATTTAATACCTGGCTGAATAGCTGCCTCTGGTCTGTTGTAGCTTGCTGAACTTCTGCTGGAGCACCTGTTGTTTCATGCAACAGAAACACACGCTGAGGCTGAAATAATATAACACAATGTGCTATTTGAAATCGTCCTCACAAACATTTACATCTGACAACAATGGTAGGTTATTAACTGACAGGACGCAGCAGTAGTGCTATGACCATTTAGTGGAAGCTCTGCTCTGACATGATTGCGGAGGAAGTCCATTAGCAGGGCTACAGCTTTGCTATTTAGCAGCTTGTGTAAGTTATTGTTCCAACATGTTGACACGAGATTACTGCCTTACTATCTCCATCAGTGTGTGGTCCTCCTGCAAATATGCAACATGCAGCTTGGAGGTGGCTGCTGAATCCTGGAGCTTTCATTGACCAATGCAAAGACAGTCCTGACATTACAAAGAGTGGGAAGTGACATCCATCTACATTTTCTAACATTTCAATCATGCAGGACTGGGGCTCAGGTAGCAGACACGACAAATCTGAGGTTGAGCGATCAGGAGGGCATTTCTGGTTGCAAGTGTTTTCCAAAAAATGCGTCTCTATTTGACAAATTCAAATACTTGAAGAGTGACAAAGCACTCATGTGTTGATTCAGCTGAATAATGGGGGGCTGCTGCAACAATGCTAAATAACTCTGATAAGCTTAAATATATAAAAAAAAAAAAACATAAAAAAAATATTTCTAATAACAATAATAAATAATCAACAATAAAAACTACATTTCTATTGTTCAATGAAAGGTGTACAAACACATATACATTATGGTATTATAAGATATAGGACATGTTTATATAGGATAAAGTAATAAAATATGAGTATAAGGAAAATTTAACAAAGAGATAGATAGATAGATAGATAGATAGATAGATAGATAGATAGATAGATAGATAGATAGATAGATAGATAGATAGATAGATAGATAGTATTTTCACACCTGCATGAACCTCAGTTTACTCAAAGTTAGAGGTCAGGTGAAATAGAAAGGCACAAAGCAAAGCAGTGTGTGGGACTCACTGGTGCAGACTGGTATGCTGAGGATGAGCAGGGCTGCCAGGGTGATGCTGGCCGTGCTCAGTGGACTCATGGCGCCGCCGCCGCTGCTGCTGCTGCTGCCGCTGCTGGAGGCTCCGCACCGCTCAGGATCAATTTGGCTCTGGAAGGTCCTCATGTCTCTCTCACTGGACTGTCCTCGCTCCTTTGGTCTTTCCCTCCCTTTTGTTTGGATTCTTGACTTCTTGCTCTTCTGAGAGTTGCAGCCTCACGTCAGAGGAATATGAAGGCTCGTGTCAAACACGCACCCGCACTGACACTTGACTGCGTCATTAGAGGCGCGTGAGAAGTTGGGGAATGTGATGGATTGATTGAATGAGTAAAGTGGTCACCAGCTGAGCAGCGGCAAGCATTTATTCTTATGTACATTATCACTCTCACGTTATAATCATTGGGTTCTAATCTTAGTTTAATTGGCAAAGTCTTCTCATCAGCCAGGGGCGGATCTAGGGGTTTCAGGGGCCACAGTTTATACAGATTCGTTCCACAATTCCTGATTCATCTCGCTGCACATTTTTAGTCATTCCTTGTTTCCTGTTTGATTCAAAGCCACACATCATCAAACATACTGCATCTTTGCCGAGGAGCTCAGGTCTTAAAGTTGAAGTCCTTAAGGGGAAGCTGAAATTAGAGCAATATGTTATTTTGTTTCCACTAATTTTTAAAAAAAGTCATTTGTTGTCAGTATTGTGAGTAATCACAAGTGGGTTTTTTTTTTTATTAAAGATGACAGGGTCACATTTGGATGCCAATCTGATTTCAACTATATATATATATATATATATATATTAAAGATGACAGGGTCACATTTGGATGCCAATCTGATTTCAACTATATATATATATATATATATTATACAGGAAGTCAGTGTGGAGATTTGAGAGCAGGAGTGATTTAATCCATTTTTTTTCGTCTCAGTGAGTACTATACACATATACAGTATATTTTTTTCAAAGGTTGAAATTGGCCATGATTTTCTTTTTGTACACACATCGGGAAAATATTTCTGACCTTACTTCACTTATGTAATCTCGTACCTGTACCCTATTTTAGTGACCAATAGTTAGTCCGGAGACAATATTTAGTTTTAATATATTGTAATAAAATAATATGTGCCATATTCTGATTTGTCATTACATAATGGACAATTTCTAACATCCCATATCTCATAAAAGCCCACTTTTAAATGTTTGCCAGAGGAGCGCCTGGATCCATGTCCAACCAGGAGCATGTTCTTCATTTGAATTTCTGAGCTCTGTGGATTTCCTCTCAATTGAATTTTTTGAGGGCAGAATCAACCAAATTTCTAATTGCGTAATTCAGTGCCGTCATTACACTAATCCACACCACACCCCCACACGGATCTCTCAGTCTTTCCTAAGAACATGAATTAAGAACCAACAGTGGATGTCAATGAACAATCATACAGCATCAGAAGCCTTCTTGTCTCCTGAAGGCTCTGGAGGAAGCGTCACTTTGTCCACTGTTCAGAAGAAGTCGTCAAATGTCATGACCTTAAAAGAGTTTCATTTGGTTATTAAGTTGACTGGCATTTGCATTGGCTGGTCTAATTGGTTTGTTTGAGTTAAACCCCAGAGGTGCTGGTGGAAGGTTATTGTCTGTGATTCACACAGCGTCACACCTTGAGGACACAACTCAGATTACTATCTTCGTTATGTTACTCTGTTTCCAAAGCACAGTTGGGACCCCGAAATAATTATGCAGGAAATATCATAGAATTTCTCCAGCGTGTGGAGAAAATGTGCCTGAAAGTCCAATAAACTAACTACTCCCCAAAAGATTCTCACTGAACCCCCTGGATGGATTACAGGCCAGAAATCCCACTTCCACCATGATAAACCTGGTTTCTGAAACAACTCTGGCTACAAATGAAAAGACAAGTCGCCAGTTCATCGCAGGGCTGACACACAAAGGTAGGCCATTCACTTCTACAGGCAATTCAGATTGACCATTTAACCTGACATGCTTGTCTTGTGGGAGGAAACCCACGCAAGCACTGGGAGAACATGCAAACTCCACACAGAAAGGCCCAGGAATCAAACCCAGGACCTTCTTATTATGAGGCAGCTGTGCAAACCACTGCATCACCAGAATATTTGGACTCAATTGTGTATAGAAAGCAGATGTGCATCTTTATTTACTTTATAATCTGTGTTTCCTAGCTGTGGCTTCAGATGTCACCAACAGTTACAATTATGGGAGTCCTCATGAAATTCACCAGAAAGCTTTTAACTCCTCTGATACTGATGTCATGATTAAATATAGTGACTCAGACCCACCCAAACACATCCATCCTTTATGTTTATGACTAATGATTCACGAACACAAGTGGAAACTGAGCAGGGAGAGTCACCTATTAGCAAGTCATATCCTACAGAGACAATTAGTTAATCCTATAAAATCTTTATTGTATTTCCAAAGTATTGGACTAATCAAAGTCGTGTTGCTTTGTAGACAGCTGCCGGAATATACTCCCTCTGTCTTTGAATGTGAAAGTTACTGCTCTGACTACAAACTGAAATAACTGAAAAATAGATGAATGAATATTGCAATAATAACAGTCAGAGTGTTCTGTTCATATTAGGCACATAATGTCCATTGTTAATATTCTAGTGCTTAGATCGGGTTGCAGAGTAATTCAGAAATTGATCCGTTTAATATTACATGATAAAAATGAGGGATTATTAACTAAAATGATCTTATTACTTTTGGTGTAATGGAGCTCCTTGTCATAAGTTATCGTTTTGATTTTGACATCTGCTTCAAACCTCTCAATCATAATGCTACTTGTGCCAATTGTATCAAGTAACAGAAATGAGGTTTATTCTCATTTTACATCAGGTGCAATTATGTGATGCTGCATGCTCCAATATTAAGCAATCACCCTTTTATAATATCAAATCAGTCATTTTAAACAGAGTTTGGTGTATTTGCTTCTGCTGCAGCTCCTGGTCCAGGTAGCCAGGGATTGTGGGTAATATCTACCTTTCAATCGTGTTTCGGTTCAGTGAGAGTGACTTCAGCAGGAAGAGCTCTGCTTTCAAACTACAAATGTACTTATATCATCATGATTTTCCGGTTGAAGCTGACAACTGATTGTGAGGTGTTTGTTCTTCTTTTTCTTGGTGTTTTACCTAAAAACATTCTTTACTCGTCATCGTATTGACTGGTGTATTCTACAGGGATAGGGCACATTAATAAATGATGCTGTGGATACACTAGAGTCACTGCTGCCGGTTGTTTTCCAGTTTTTCTTTTCATTATGAACATTATTGAAATCATTTATAAGCAGAGTCACTTTATGAGATGTTATAGATGAATTAGAGGGACATTCGGATGCATAGTCAGACAATGTGTTTTAACTTGTGTTGTCTGGAATGAAATCCCACTGTGTCTTTGAGTGTTTCTGCCAGAGCATCGTTTAAAACCCTTTGTTTCTCCAGTCAGAGTTGGGTGGAGTAATGTCACAAAGGTGACAGTAGAATAAAGATGTCATTCCTCCATAAATCCCAGCAGTCACCTCAAATTCGAGCTACACCAAACTGAATGTGAATCAATTCACCATGTGACTCATCAAGATCTCTTAATTATTCTGTCAGAAATGAGTAACAATCTCAGATATCTGCCCTCTGATCAGGATCTGCTCCGAAAGGTACTGAGTTCTTCCATGACCCATAAAACCTTGTTGCTGTTTTTCTTTTTCTTGGCTGTTCATTGTCTGTCGTCCTAAACTGCAAAATGAATTTCCCAGTTGAGTGACAATAAAAACGATTCTGACTCTGACCTCCTTCCATCCAACCAAGCAACAAATAACTGCCTCCACTGGCAGGAGGTAAATGACAACAGTAGCAGGTTAATGAAGTTTATGTGTACACATCCACACTTTCCTGGAAGGAGGCAACAAATGAGTGAATGTAGAATAAATATTCTTTGTTATACTGAAGGCTTTTTACACTGTATACATTCAGATGAAACACTGCCTCATAGAAATCTCAGAATAAAATACAAATACACATGTCTTGGTTTTACTACCTATAAGGGAGAAAGTATAGAAGAAGTATAGACATCCATGTAGTTTGAAACTTTTAAACCCTCTGCTGCTCGACTGCACAATCCCCATCTCCCTCTGATTGCTGAGTGGAGATAATGAGCCAACATTTTCTCTAATCACCAAGTGAATCCACGAGCGGCAACACAACTCATGCTGTATATTCTTTCTCAGATCTGATGTTATTCTCAGTTCAATTTCCACTCATTGTTGTCAACTTTTCTATTTTGAATACATGCTTGTCTTCATATTCATCCATGATAATCCTCTCACATTCTCTGCCCTCTAATCCTCACCTAACCCCCCCCTCCCCACTTCACTAACAGGAAAGCACTCTTACAGTACACATACATATACGTACTCTTTAAATGACATGATTGCTTTAAAACAAACTCGCACACATCGACCTCTGCTAACAAGCAGAGAGCTCTGTGCGGAGCATTGCTCATGTAATAGCGGCTCTCATGCTTCAGTTTGGAAACCCAGCGTGTTTTTCTTTGTGTGCAATTTGGTGGGAATGAGTGAGGGCCTCACCTTGGGATGAGGTTACCAAAGTGGGCAAAGAGTGTCCACACAAGTTTTCATAAAGGTGCCCATTACTGCGCTGCGCTGCTCATACAGGGTCTGTGTGAGGATGCAGCCAATGTCGCCATCATTTGCATAATGAAAGAAGGAAAGTCACATGATGGGAGACACCAGGACAGCAGCTTAAAGACAATCAAGTCGCAACGTATTTAAAGAGGACATTTTTTGCTGTTTGAGGCTTGAAAAAGCCAGAAACTGATGTAAAGAATTTCAGATACATTACAATTGTTGCATTATTCATTTACAATGCAACAATTATGAGTCAAAAACAACAGTGATGCATTGAAGGCTGCACAAAATGTCATCCAGATAGCAACTCAAATGTTTCTGATTCCAAACAGAAATAGAAAATGCTATCAGCCTTTAATCACCCGTGTGAATGTCAAATGTAGATTAAACAGATGCAATCACCTTCCCTTGAGGCTGCAGCACCGGCACAAAAAGCCCTTTTGTTTTGTGAGCAACATCTGGATGTCATCCACCGTGCATGTCACTGGGGCTCCCTCATCAATGCACTGCCCTCCCGACATGACAGGTTCATTCAGTGGGGACATCTCTCACCTCCTGTGCAGGTTTCTGCTCCTTATCAAGCGAACGGGTTCTTCTACGCCACAGTCCAGCCTGCACGGTGTGATTGTTTTTGTTTTCGCCGGATGTGTCAGCCTGTTTTAAGAACATCAACGTCAGCAATGGATATACAGACCTTTGACATTCACAGAATACATGGAGTAAGTGCCAGAATAGCAAGGTGAATCATGACAACGTATCAAAACAGATATGACGAATATAGATAATTAAAGTGTGTGTGTGTGTGTGTGTGTGTGTGTGTCTGTTTTGTAATATGTGTGTGCGTTCTTTGATTCGACATGCTGGATGAGAAAAGGAGGGCATTATTTTTATGGACATGATTGTACCGTCACAATCACGAAATGTATGTGTGAGGGAAAATATGAGCCGGTTTATGTTAAACTGTTAAATTCACATTGTTAAAGGTACCTGTGAGATGAAGGCTCCTACACTGGAGGGTGACATATCACTTCAATTTTATATATGACTTTAGACCTCTATAGACTTACTGGAAATTCCTCTGCTGGCAAAAATGAATGATTTCCCTCTGTCATGTTTCATATTGAAGTGATAACTCTTCTACATACACACCGCAGGCCAGACATATGTGACGCTCACACTGAACCGAGTCATTTTCCTCCTGCCACTTGTTAGTGGCTTTCTCATCAGTCACATCTGACTCGCTGTGTTGACACTGCTGCCTCGGTTTGCTTCAGATTTTTCTTGTTCACGCATAATATGGAAAGTGTTGTAGTTAAAGCACAAATCAACAGTGACAACAAGCACATTCCCAACATGTAACAATACAACAAAAAATGGAGACGACAGACACGACAACTTGGACTAACAATGCCACCTAATGTTCTGAAAAGGTATTGCATGGTATCCTCCCGCAGATGAATCCTTGAGAAAATATTGTGAAGGATTTCTGGAGATATTTTTGTAAAAACATGCGCAGGCCTCGTTTTGCACATATCTTCTAGAACAGTGGCTGGGGCCTGGGGATGTGATTTATTTATTTTAACTATTTATAGTGTAACTAGAACTTGCTTGTAGTTCCTGTGTCTTCAGTTTAGGAGATTAGACTTGCTCCCACTTTATTCATTTATAAATCATTGCATAATGACAAGTTCCAACCAGTTTTAACAGATTTCTTTTGATAATCTTTTAATTTATGTTAAATTATGTATTAATGCATGTTCTTATTTTTGGTTAGTGTTGTCTTAGTGCACTTTCTAACTTTGTTAAAACAAGTGCGACACAATTAAAGCTTTATTTATCTCTTCGTTGTCCCCCTAGTGGCTCTGGGTGAAGCAGACACATGACCAGTAGACGAGGATGTTGACAGCGTCGTTACCACGTGACGGCTCCGCCTGGGAACCCGGAAGAAAGAGGGCGGGGCTTCACTCAGGACTGGTGGGCTGAGAAAACAAGGTACTGGCACCTCGCGATTAATTACAAATGTCGAGGATCTAAATACGATACACATCCCAGTATTGTACCTCCTCTGGTTTGTTGCGCCGTCTTCCATGAAAGTAACTGGAACTCACAGCAAGCTAGCTCGCTCAGGCTAGCAGCAGCGTTAGCAGCCAGCGAGCTAACAGACAGAGGACACCGAGGGCCTGCGTCTCTCCGTTTGGTCCAGTCCTTCAGTGGACAGCACCGGATCTGACCGCACTGTTGTCTTTCTTTAAGCTTGTGGTGGAGCTAGAATCGTCAGCCTAGAGTTTGATGGGCTAACCAAAGCGGAGCCACTGTTTATTAGCGTTTAAAACATCTGGAAATAATATCTTATATAAAGCGAGTCAGTTGGATGTTGCCTTGGTGTGTGCACGCATGTGAAGGATCTGTCACCAGCCCTACTGCCTCCTCTATTTTCATCCGTTTGTAAAACATTTACCATCAATTATCTTGTCAGAGAAATAACAACAGTTGATGTTATGTTGTTTGTTTTTGTAGACTTTGTAAATCTGTAACTGTTTGATTTGTGGATGACAGCTTTTGTAATGTTTGAAAGTTTTTTAATCTTCTTTGTTAACCTGCTGCATCTGGTGTTGTGTGCTACAGTATCCACCATGACGGCCATCAAGCACGCCCTCCAGAGGGACATCTTCACGCCCAACGATGAGCGACTCCTCGGCATCGTCAACGTCTGCAAGGCAGGAAAGAAGAAGAAGAACTGCTTCTTGTGTGCGACGGGTGAGTGAGTCACAGAGGCAGCTTTGAGTAACCGTGAAATCACAAAAGGCAAATGTGTCCGATGCAGTGTGTTTGTTTTTCCTCGTCCAGTTACCACAGAGAAGCCTGTCCAGGTTAAAGTGGTGAAAGTCAAGAAGTCTGACAAGGGGGACTTTTACAAGCGACAGCAGACCTGGGAGCTCAGAGATCTGACCGAGGTGGATGCCAAAGATGCCAGCAAGGTCAGAAAATGACTGCAAACCTTCCACCTTTTTCTTTTACTTCACCCAAAACCATGATCTGTTATTATGAGCAAACATCCATTTCTTCATTCAGTCCATGTCCCTATAATCTTTTAGGAGAATCCTGAATTCGACCTTCATTTCGAGAAGGTGTACCGATGGCTGGCCAGCAGCACGGCTGAAAAAAACTCCTTCATTTCCTGCATCTGGAAGCTGAACCAGCGTTATCTGAGGAAGAAGGTGGAGTTTGTGAATGTCAGTTCCCAGCTGCTGGAAGGTGTGGAAACTCTCAATCCTTAGTCAGCCCTTTGACCGCGTGCCGCATGCTTTTCATGATTTATAACCTTTGCTTAAAGGTGTGTCTTTGACTTTGGTTATGTTTTATGTACTCTAATCTAAACCAGGAATACGGAGCATGGGTTGCTTTTGTTTGATATGATTTGATAATTGCATGTTTAGATATCTCTTCTTTGTATCCTGGTTTGTGGTTTGGCTTTCTGTGTTAAAATCTTCTTTATTCTGACTTTTCTCTCTGAAACTTTCTCTGGCCAGAACTTCCTAAAGCGGAAGGTTGGTAGGACTTAACTTTCCCCTCTCCTCACTCCTCTCCATTGTATGCTCATGACCTCAAATCACCATCTCATTAGAGACTTTCACCTCGTCAGCAGCTCCTGCTGTTTGAACTTGTAAACTTTGTAAATAAGGACAGGCATGATTTTTTTTTTTTTTTTTATTAATAACGATCATAACGTTTAAGTCATATTACTTAACATTTTACTTGTCCGTATCACTGTAATTCCTACAAATATTTACTATCATATTCATTTTTGTACGCTGTAGTTAATGTGAACCAGAAATGTAACTCCTGGTCCAGCTTATAGAGCAGATCGAATATAGAGATGTTTATTTTGCTAGTGAAAGCCATGGCATATTCATATACCTTTACTTTCAAACCTCTTGCCTGTATCTCAGATATCAGTATTTTGGTTTTATGGAGTCAAAAACCTGCTGTTTGATTTTCACATTTAAGTTATATGTTAAACCATGGTAGTCAGTTTGTACAGTGAAGGCTTATTTAAAACATCTAGACTTAATTATGGATTTGTAAAACAATGTATCATCACTTAATTCATATTTTAGCTGGAGGATTATAAAACGTGATGAAAGAAAGATTACATAGTGTGTCTTGAGCTCTCTTTGTGCTGGTGTCATTTACATGTCTTGCCATGTGTTTCCATGGGTGTAGAGTCGGTGCCAAGTGGTGAGAGCCAGAGCATTGCCGGGGGCGATGAAGATGCCCTGGATGACTACCAGGAGCTGAGCACCCGTGACGAGCAGGATATCGAAGGCATGATGGAGATGTGTGAGTATGCCATCTCCAATGCTGAGGCCTTTGCGGAGCAGCTCTCCAAGGAGCTGCAGGTTTTAGATGGGGTGAGTGAAATCAGAATTCCTATTCATATTCTTCTTATTCGTATTCCCCTTCTATGCGTTGGAAAGAAACATTTACTGAAAACAACACAGAAACGTAATGACACACTTTGCATTGTATCTGACTTTAAGGCCAACATCCAATCCATCATGGCATCGGAGAAGCAGGTGAACATCTTGATGCAGTTGCTGGACGAGTCTCTGGCAGAGGTGGACACTATTGAGGGAAAACTGAGCAGCTATGAGGAGATGCTCCAGAGCGTCAAGGAGCAGATGGACCAGATCTCCCAGAGCAACCGCCTCATCCAGATCAGCAACACCAACAATGGCAAACTGCTGGATGAGATCCAGTTCCTGGTGGTGAGGAGCACGTTGAAATGTCTTCAGCTGTATGTTCATGAAATAAAGTGACAGATTACTGTGATCTGTGTGTTCCCTCACACAGAACTACATGGACTTGTCTAAGGGACACATCAGGGCCTTACAGGATGGAGATCTGACCTCCCCTAAAGGTATAGAGGCCTGCATCAATGCCTCTGAAGCTCTTCTGCAGTGCATGAATGTGGCGCTTCGACCAGGTTGGTGCACAGATGGAGTGTTACGGACTACTTGCTGATGTGATATGTCATATAGTAGTTGTTTTTAAAGCAAATACTCAAATGACAGTTAGATTTCTATCCTAGGCCATGAGAAGCTGATGGCTGTGAAGCAGCAGCAGCTCCTGTTCGCAGACCTCAGAGACACCTTTGCTCGCCGCCTCACCAATCACCTCAACAACGTGTTTGTTCACCAGGTAACACACGCACTGGATATATTATCAGTAAGGTGTACATCTGTACACAAACAGTTGTAGCTTGTTGATGATCTGCAAGTTAGGTTGAGGTGTGATTTGATCAAGTTAATGCAGGTGTCTTTGTTTCTAAATCTATAGAAGTACAGTACTGTTGCATTTTGTCCATGGTGTAATTATTTTCATCTTTAAAAATATGTTCTAGATATATTCATTTTTATATATTTTAATTATGTTTTTTTCTTTTAAATTCGACTATCAGTTTTCAGTTTGAATTAGCTTGTGTTTGCTGAATCAAAGGCCACGCAATGCTTTGCATGCATAAACAAATAGGTACTTCATACTTGTTTCTGGGGTCAGCCCTTGCTCTCCTTTGTTGGCCGCACACCTTACAGTTGCGAGTGTGCTGCATCACAGAGGTCTGCAGCCTCTCCAGTCCCCCCCCCCCCCGCCCCCCCCCCCCCTCTCTCTCTCTCACCCTCTCCCCCTGTCTCTCCTCACTGACGTCCTGTTTATCTGTAACTCTTTTCCTGGGGCTTCCTCTGTGTCGTTTCCTCCCACCCGTGTCCCTCCTTTTCCTTGCTCACGTTGAATCACCCCACTCTGCTCTCTGTCTCTGTGTCAGTTCAACCACTTCAGTCACTTCAAAATGACCATCCCTCAGTTCTATAGGTCCTCCTGTCTGTCACTTCCAGTGAGTACCCTCACAGCAACACCTGTGTGCCCCCTATCTTTGCTCATGTTTGACCTGGCATACCTCACTCCAACGACTTGAGACACCCCCAAGCTCTGCCGTCATCTCTTGCATGGGACATGTGTCTAACCTCTCTCATGTGACCTTTAAGCTCAGGAGGCACAGTTCATCTTTTTCCTCATTCACCAACTGTCTGCACTCGGCTAAGGATTATATTGTTTGGATGCTAACATGGCTTTGATGCTAAGGGTGTCATAAAATCCTGTGCCTGTCTGCTTCGCGTGCATGTCCAGTCAAAGCACTAGAGACCGAACAGGCTAACAAAGAAGGGAGGTGAGGAGACAATCTGTGTTGCAGTTGGGTTCCTTTTTTTTTTCGCTAAGTTAAGGTGAAGAAGAAGGCGACAGGAAGAAAGATGAGTAGTCCTCATGTGTGGTTGTGTTTGTGTTAACAAAGGAAAATGGAATTAGACTTAATAGCAGTGGGTTCTGTCTTCATTAGCTCTTTTAGTGAATATACTAGCGAATCATCTCCTCTTGCTTTGTCGTCCAGGGCCATGACCAGAGTTCCACGCTGTCCCAGCACACAGCAGAGCTTACGCTGCCCAAACACAGCCCCCTGCACAGGGACCTGCTGCGCTACGCCAAGCTCATGGAGTGGCTAAAGAACACCCACCGGGAGAAGTACGAGGGTCTCTCAAGGGTCAGTTATGTTAAACTAACCTTTGTATTGTGCTTTCATACCGAAACGTGTGCCTTCCGTCTGAGACCTCCACCTCTTTATTTTTCAGACGTATGTGGATTATATGAGCAGACTCTATGAGCGAGAAATCAAAGATTTCTTTGAGGTGGCCAAGATAAAGATGGCGGGAACAACCAAGGAAGCCAAGGGCAAGTTTGGTAAGAGCTGCGATTCAGACCTGTTGCAGTTATGAAGCATGTTCGCCTTTACTATGTTAATCAAGAGCAACAACTCTTTTGTGTTTGTCTTCCTTTTTACAACATGTAGTTCTCTCAGGCAATGGGATTTTCACTGCACCTTTTAGAGTATTTTGTCTAATATTTGTATTCTAGTGTCAGAGAGATTATTGTTTAAATGTTTAAATATCGAAACAAAGCCTCATTCTCTTTACAGACTTTTCTACATCTGCAACAAATGTTTATTTTCTCCAAACAATTTGCTTCCAGTGTGTTCAGGTCTTGCTTCTTGTTTTGTTGTTTTGATAACATCTCCTCTTCCCTTCGCACGGAGACCTAACAGGCTGAATTCTGGACTCTTAAATATAAGACCTTTGTTGAGCTTTGGTTTTGGCAGAATAGTGGAACTCTGCTTTCTGCACTCTGTGTTGGCTTTTCCTTCTGGAAAAAAAAAATAAGAATTTGTTTTCCAAAGGTTTGTCCGAACCTACAAGCATTCGTACCTCGACGCACGTCAGCGTACATATGTAACTTTGTGCAGCTAACGTCTGGCCTCACTCCTCTCATGCTGCATGTTTTGAGCCTAACCTGTCTCTGTCTTTGATGCCTGCCTTTTTAACTGGCTGCAGCCACGCTTCCGCGGAAAGAAAGTGCACTCAAACAGGAAACAGAAAGTAAGTATGACTGGAAATATCTGGATAGTAGAGCTACTCCATTGTTATTCATACGCTCTGCCTCTCTCTGTACTATCCTGATAAGCTTTAAACACCATTAACTCACCGTCTATCTGGTTGGTTTGTGCTGAATGTTCACAGTGCTGCTTCTGCTTCATCACATAATCACATTCTATTTTAAATACCTACATTTTTAGTTTGTAATTTTTAGTTAATTTGTATATACTCATTTTTTTTTTTTTTTTTGCGAATCGTGAATTGACAGACAAAAGCTGGACGTTTGAATAATATTCCAAAAATGTGGGCTCAGTCTCACTGAGAGTTGAAAACCTCACTGTGTGTTTGTTGCGCCGTCTCAGGCCTTCATGGCAGCTCAGGGAAGCTGACGGGCTCAACCTCAAGCCTGAACAAGCTGACAGTACAGGGCTCCAACAGCCGGCGCTCGCAGTCTTCGTCACTGCTGGACATGGGAAACATGTCCGCCTCTGATCTGGACGTGGCGGACAGGACCAAGTTTGACAAGGTGACTTCGCCAGAGATGCATATGTGATTAAATTAGCTGTGTGTTTACACGTTGCTCTGTACCAGGAGGGTTAAACCAAGTTGTCCTTTCATTGCGTAGATCTTTGAGCAGGTCCTCAGTGAGCTGGAGCCTCTCTGTCTCGCTGAACAAGACTTCATCAGCAAGTTCTTTAAACTGCAGCAGCACCCAACAGTGACACCCCCACTTGCTCAGGTAAATCTCATCACATGATGAAAAGGCAGCAACGCGAAGGTCACATAGCAAGACATCTGTTGATCAACCAGTAACAGACTGTGACGTGTCTTCTGTTACACTAACAATCATGAACATGTTAGAATATGTTAGTTTGGAATTGTCATGTTCTGTGTCTGTACCCGGCAGCCTGAAACCGAGGACACAGATGGAGCCGTGCCATCAAGAGTGGCTCCCCAGGCAGAACACAGACACTCCTTTTCATCAGAGTGAGTAGTTGCACATTTGCACGTTTGCTGTCGTCACAATGTTATATCTTCTTTCCACTAGAGAGCTCTGACTGCTATTTTACCACAACTTTCTGTCCCTCCCAGGAAAGACATGGTGCGGCTGATGATGAATAAAATCTTCCAGAGTATCGAGACGGAGCTCAACAGTCTGATCGCTCTGGGTGACAAGATAGACAGCTTCAACTCTCTCTACATGCTGGTGAAGATGAGTCACCACGTGTGGACAGCTGAGAACGTTGACCCGGCCTCGTACCTCAGCACCACTCTGGGAAATGTGCTGGTCACCGTCAAGAGGAACTTTGACAAATGCATAGTGAGTGGAGGGCATATGACAGGGGAAAATCCACGCTTTATCTAGGCGGTTTGTTTCAGTAAAAACCTGTGTACTAATAATAATTTCCTGTTTTCTTAAAGTCTGGTCAGATCAGACAGATGGAAGAAGTGAAGATTTCCAAGAAAAGCAAAGTTGGTATTCTACTTTTTGTTACTGGATTTGAAGAGTTTGCTGAGCTGGCTGAAATGATCTTCCGTAATGCTGAACGACGAGGGGATCTGGACAAAGCTTACGTCAAACTTATCAGGGCCGTCTTCGTGAATGGTAAGACATATGAAACCAAAAATGAATCTGCTTACTAACTCTGAAGTTTCAAAATGTTCTGAATATCAATTTTGTGTCCAGTGGAGAAGGTTGCCAGTGAGAGTCAGAAGACTCCACGGGATGTCGTGATGATGGAGAATTTCCATCACATCTTTTCCACACTGTCCCGACTAAAGATCTCCTGCCTGGACGCAGAGAGACGTGAGGCCAAGCACAAATACACAGACCATCTGCAGTCCTATGTAATCAACTCCCTGGGCCAGCCTCTGGAAAAACTCAATGTAAGACCAACTGTCATGTCAAGTAATGAAAGAAGTAAGTGACTGCAAAGTAGGTCACCTTAACTGTTTGCACCATATTGCAGCATTTCTTTGAAGGAGTTGAGGCACGCGTCGCTCAGGGTGTCCGTGAGGAGGAGGTTAGCTACCAACTAGCCTTCAACAAACAAGAGCTACGCAAAGTAATTAAAGAGTATCCTGGCAAAGAGGTGAAAAAGGGACTTGACAACCTTTACAAGAAGGTGGACAAACATCTGTGTGAAGAGGAGAGCCTGCTTCAGGTGAGAAAGACTGGGTTTTAGGAGGTGAAATGTTTTGGCTCATCATTGGTGGCAAATTTCTCATCCTGATTCTCTCCACTAGGTGGTGTGGCACTCCATGCAAGATGAGTTCATCAGGCAATACAAGCACTTTGAAGACTTGATTGGCAGATGCTATCCTGGATCTGGAATCACTATGGAGTTTACCATAAGAGACATGTTGGAGTACTTCTCCAGCATCGCTCAGTCCCATTAGTCTAGCTGCTGTGCACTGTTGAATAGGGACTCGCTGCTGCCTCAAACTGGCTGAACGTACCCTAGCTATTCACAGGCTGCCATGTGTTCATTTCTGGATGATGAAACATTTCCTATTTGTGTGTCTGGGAGTTCTGATGAACGGTTGGATGCAGGTGTCTCTGCATTCAGTGTGTGCCTGTTGCAGTGCGATTCAACACTTCTAAATATTTGTTTCTAAGTATTTTTATTTGTGTATTCCATGTGTACATAATAAATTAGCATCGGCCAAACGTACTTCATCAGGTCTATGTTAATGATTTGTTATTTTTGATTATTGTGTCATGCACACTACGCGCCCAGGCAAGATACCATCATTTACATGAAGATAAATTACAAATAAGAAAGAAACCAGAGCAGCAGCATCAATAGAGAAACTGAACAAGATGTGTTATTTGTTTTTTCCCTTATTTGGAAACCAAGACAGCAAATGTAAGCATTAAGAAAGTTTTTTCATTTTGTGTTTTCATTCATCCTATCTTAATTTCAAATCCATTATAATTTCAATCCATTCCTCCTTCCTGGGACCAGCCCGCCCCTCCGCCTTCTGCGCGGAGAGCGCGGGTTCACAAAACAAGCGGCCCCGGATGTCCTCGTGTGCGCCTCACTTCCTTAGTGACGAAACCAAACCGGAGTTCAGCGGCGCACTTTTCAAACGCTTTACCGCGGAAACATGTCGACTCTCGGGTTGTTTATTATCTAACTTTGCGCAAAGAATCACGCCCGACGTTGGAATAAATGTGGTGCAAGTGCATGCGGGGGATGTAGAGCTCCGCTGAGGTCGGCGCCGCTGACGCTAGCTGAAGAGGAAACGCCAAGCACGGTAGGCTGAGGAGACCCTGAGATTTAATGTTATCAAGTGGCTAACTGTTGTCTAACAGCACTCGCGAGAGGCTTAACGCCACCGTTCACCTCTGAAAAGCGGCTCTATCTTCGTAGATAACATCGCTAAATGCTAATGTCACACCCCCTGGTCCAGTAAAGACTTATTAGCCACTTTGCGTCAAGCTAACCAGCTAACGTTAGACAACAACAACAACAAGAAACCCCCGGCTAAATGAGCGACTGCATGTAACTCATAAGTCAACAATGCACTGTATCTCCCACATTGTTTTTGGTGTCTTCTGACTGGGGCTGCTTTGCTAATCGGTGTTAATGCTGCTGTTTTGTGTTATGTCAGCTTCAGTGTGACATCACAGCCATGAACAGCACCGCAGAGAGGAAGTTCGTCAACCTGAGGAAGCGATTGGATCAGCTGGGCTACAGGCAGCCACTGGGAATAGAGTCACTGCCACTAGTGGAGAAACTATTCAGGTGGAACCTCAAAGCCCTTTCCTACATCCCATAATGTCGTCCACTCAGTCACAGAGGATATTGATAGTGAGCCTCTCTTGTCTTACAGTGACCTGGTCCACACGACTGAGAGTCTGCGCAATGCCAAACTGTCAGCAGGTAAAACCGAAAAGGAAAGCCGGAATGTTGATGCCCTTCTGGAGCCGTACAGGACAGAGAACGCCCGGGTGGTGAGGGAAAACAATGAGTTGCACCTGGAGCTGCTGCAGATGAAGGAGGAGAAGGATCGTGTCACCAGAGGTGAGCTGTCACAGTAAACCAGCCTCTACACGTTCACCTCTGTGACCAACTGACACGTTTGACATCTCCATGCAATCGCCGTCTCGTTTCAGAGCTCAAGACCCACATCAGGAAACTGGACCATGACACCTCTGACCTGAAGTTTTTAAACAACCAGTATGTGCACAAGGTTCGCTGCCTGGAGAAGGACAGCAAGGCGAAAGCTGAGCGCATCCAGCAGCTGCAGGAGAAGAACATGCAAGCTGTGGTGCAGACACCAGGTAAATATCAGATCTTTGACCTAATTAAAACCTGTAATCAACATAAGAGATGAGTAAGTTCAAGAGGGCGCCAGTGATAGTTGGCATTTTGACTTTTTTTGATGACATTCACAGGTGGAAAGAAACGCAGTATTCCTTTCAGACGTCAAAGGATGCAGATTGATGAGCTCATACCTCCCTCCTCAGCATCAGCTTACCCTGTGTTGCAGCCTGATGATCCATACGTGGCTGACCTGCTGCAGTTGGCAGATAGAAGGTTTGTTTTCTGTTCAGCTAAACTGTATTATTGTGAGAAGTATTGGTATTTTCTTGATGAATGTGAGGATATGTGTGTTATTTCTGTTTGACTGAAAGTGATTTTTGATTTGTAGAATTCATGAGCTGCAGGAAGACGTCTTAAAGGTCAAATTAGACCTGGAAAAATCTCAGGAATATATCAAACACTTAAATACTCAGGTAAGAAACTAAAGACGTACAAATCCTTGTTACATATGTTTAATATTATTGTGCATTTGTTAGACGATTAATTGTATACTTCTATTAGGTAGAGCAGAGGGACAAAGAGATCGAACGTCTGAACCATGTACTTCAGGGAGGACGGCCTCACGATGTCATTTCCCTCGAGGCTCAGAACATCAGCAACGAGAAACTTATTTCTCATCTTAACCTTCAGGTAAGTACTATTACCATAGTTAATCAACATTTGGGAAAACTGTTTTGGTTGTGCACAGTGGTCTTTAGCCTATTTCCTCTGGGGTAGAAGAAGGTTGTTACACCCCCCGTGTCTGTGCTTCTACTTAACGTCACACAGATCGAGTACCTGCAGGAGACCAACAGGACACTGGAGCAGAAGGTAGAAGGACTGCAACAGAAGAAGAAAGATGCCTCAACTGAAGTGGCTAATCTGTCCCTAAAGAATCTAGAACTGTGTGAAGAGCTCACGCATATAGATGACCTTGCAAAGCGACTGGAGATGGACAAAGAGCAGGTTTTGGAAACAGTTGACATGGAACTACAAGACAGTAAAGTGAGAATAATATGATTCAGGGACAAAAGAGACAAATAAAAATGTGCTCATGTGTGACATTTGAGTTCCAATAATAACAAAAATATGTTTTTTTTTAACAGAAAGAGATCCAGAAGCAACAGAGAGTCATTGAAGACCTGGAAAACATTATCACAAAATTAAGAAAGGTTTTGACTCTCTTCTTATTCTATGTTTATCATACAATTTAATACTTAGTTATTAAATTAACATACATCGCTATTCTTTGCCAAAAAATCTGTCCTATTATATTCTGTAACAGCAGTTGGAAAATGACATGACATGACAAACTTGAATCATCTTTTAATGGCTTAACTCAGGAGCAGTCTGAAGGTGACTTTGAAAAGGACCGTCTCAGAGATCAGCTGCTGGAGCTAAAAGAACAAAACGAGAAAATGGAGGGGCTGGTGAGCTTCCTGGAGGACGAGAAAATCAGGCTGCAGGACAAAATTGAGAAAGTGATGTCTGCTGGTAAGCAACACACTGGCATAACTCAGTTGTTTAAATATATTTTTAGAGAAGTTTTTTGACGTGAATGTTTTACTCTAGACAAAGGTCTGGTGCTAGAGCTGGAAACCATGCGGGCTAAACATGGTGTTTGTGGAAGAGAGCGCTCGCCATCACGTCTTGATGCATTTGTCAAGAGTCTAGAGGAGGAGAGGGATTACTATCGCCAGGAGTCTGAGCTCTACAAAAGAGTCAGAGGCACAGGTGGTCTGGACTTGAGCCCAAGTCGTGGTCCAGGCAGAGGAAGGAGTCCAATGTCTAAACATGCAGCTAGGGTAAGAAGCAATGCTTGTTTTATTGACTATTTTGTTTCAAACTGTTTTATGCACTCAAAGAATTCTACAGAAAGTATACATGTTTAAACTCTCAGGGAGGTGAGGCAGAGGCAGAACTGCTCCATGCTGTAAAGGAAAGAGACGAGCTGAAGGCTGTTCTCATAGAATTTGAGAAGCACATAGAGGACATTCAAAACAATGTGAAGGTCGTCTGCAGTGAGAGAGACCATTTCAAGAGCCAGTTTAAACAGGTGAGTTTAAACATGTGTGAACTTGATGTTTTTATTCTATGATTCTAAAGATCAAATCTTCTTGTTCATTCAGACTCAAGAGGACTTGAAAGTGGCCCAGAGCGCAGACATGTCAGCCGACGTCCTGAAACTGCAGGCGGAGCTTAAACTGGCAGAAATCAAAATAGAGCAGATGACCACTGAAAAAGACTCACTCATGGAAATGTTAAAGGTCAGTCCACCAACTCTCATGGTGCCCAGGGTTCTGCTGCACTACCGTAGTGATTTCCGTAGAGAAGATAATGAATCCTCAGGACATATTGAGATATGTATGGTATATTTTTAGATCAGTTGCTTTAGCCTAATGTGCACAAACCTTTTTCAGGCTGCCCAGACCACAGCAACCACAGAGAGACAGGAAGAGGAGAGGAGGATTCTTAACCTGCAAAATGCCATTAAATGTGTAAGACTAATGCAATGTTCACAGCTGTAACTTTGGTCCTACATGGCTTCATCTTCATGCTGCTCATTGAGTAATGTGCTGCAGTTGGAGCAGGAGAGACTGGACCTGCAGTCACAGGTGTGTCAGCTCATGGAGAGCAGGGAGGCGGTGGGGGAGGACCTGAAGATTCAGTCTGCTGTCATGGTCCACAATGCCGAGGAAGCAGCTCAGCAGAGGGCCGAAGCCAACGCTCTGAGGTTGGTGTTAAAAACACATGGATGTTGAGGAAATGATTATTGTGGTATAAATACCCTGGTTTCTGTGGCTGAGGGTTGGTGGTTTCGCATTCCCAAACTGCTATGTGTGTGTTGAGGCCCTGTAAGAATGTGTCTGTAAGGCAGGAATGTGACTTGTAGTATGTATGATATGTACTATGAGTGTGGAGGGAAATAAACAATCCGGTAACAAACAGGAATTTGAGTTTAACATAGATGGAGTTCAACAGAAGTCATCTGTAACCTCTTACTACCTCTTTTCTATATTTTCCCCGACACTGATTATTGTGGTATAAATACCCTAGTTGCTGTGGCTGAGCAGGTCGTCCTCTGCCCAGAGGGTTGGTGGTTCACTTCCCCAAACGAATGTGTCTGTGATGCAGACATAGTGTACTGTCAGTGGTGGGAGAAATGTTATATAATAAGAAAATGTGATGGTAATTTCCAGTTTAATCCATATCTGTAACCTCTCACTACCTCATTACTATATTTACTTCATTTTCCCGACACTCTTCATTTATTGTGACTGTTAATAACCTGCAAATAGCCCGGGATTGTTGCAATGTTTTCTCTGCTTGTCTATCTGCAGGCTGCTACAGGATCAGATGGAACAGTCACTGTCTGACACCCAACACAGACTGTCTGTAAAGATGAATGAGCTGCACAGTGCCCATCAGCAGATTGAGAAACTGGAGGAGAGACTAGGTAGATGTTGATGGCTTTTACGACGTGCATGAGATGCATTGTACTGTTCTAACAGTATTTTTGTACTTTCACTGTTGTTGCTAAGCTCCTTGATTATGGTTTGTCTGCCAGGGGAGTTCAGTCAGCGAGGCTCCAAGCACAAGGAGGAAGTGGCTGCTCTTCAGAAGTCCATCTCTGCTCTGGATAGAGAGAAAGATGCTCTGCAGGATGAAGTAGATCAAAAGACTGAAAAGCTGGTAGCTCTCCAGGAGGAGTTTTCCAAAAAGGTAGTTATCACCAACAAATGTCACTAAAATCATCATCATCAATTTTTGAGATGAGTTAAAGTCTGCTTTTTGTCCAGTAACAATGTTATCAAATTATCTCTTATCTGTTTTCTCAGGAAAAGACCCTTGAAGAAGTCAAACTTACGGTTCTCAATTTGGACACATCTTTATCGTGAGTACCTTGGTCTGAAACCTCTAAGTTGTTTTACGATGAATGTGATAAAATAAAATCAAACATGTGGTCCTTGTAGTCAACTGCAGGGGGCCTTCAACAGCCGGGAGAGAGAGATGAGCAGCCTGAGGAGGCAGCTTGACGCCTCTCAGGAAGAGCTGGTCGCACTCAGGAGAGAGAAGGAAATCACAATCAGAGAGAACAGGAGGCTGCAAGACGACTTGGCCACGATGACCAGAGAAAACCAGGTGTGTTAAACCTCACGTTCCGTTTCTTCTGTGTCACATGAACGAATACAATGAAGAATTAACATCAGCTCTGCTTTTCTCTGTTTATCCAGGTTGTACACATAGAGATGGAGGAGGCTATGCACGAGAGGGACGAGCTGAAAATGAGAGTGCACTCATACATTTCTGAAGTGTCCAGAATCGAGAAACTGATGGCAACCAAGGCAAGAGATCTATATTTGAAGTCTCTTGATGTTGACGTCTGCTTAGACTCATTTTGCTGTGTGTTCCACCCACAGGAGCAGGAGAACAGGAACCTCCTGGAGGGCTTCAGAGTGGCTCACTCTGAGGTGGAGGAGCGTGAGCAGAAGCTGCTGCAGGCCGAAGGCCTCAATAACTCCATCCGCCTGGAGCTGCTCTCTTCAGACACAGAGCGCAGACACCTCCGAGACACTGTCAGCCACCAGGAGAGAGAAATCCATCAGGTGAGAGGTTGGCTCGAACAAGCAGCTTTCACTTTTGAGGGAAAGACTGCCAAGAGCCATCATATGTTAGAAGCTAGTCTTTGTGCTGGCGTGGATTGATGTACTCGCCACTTACTGTTTTCTCCAGCACACACAAGCACTGCAGGCTTACGAGGCCCAGGTATCCTCGCTGGTTCGCGGGATGTCCCGACTAGAACAGGAGCTCCACAAGACACAGGAGGAGAAGGCAGCTCTGCTCTCAGATCTGGCCTCTGTCAGGGAGCTCTGTGTCAAACTGGACTCTGGCAAGGATCTCACTGCACGTCAGCTCACCGCCAAAAGCATGGACCTGGAGAGGGTGAGCTCGACCCACTTGTCATGGCCAAGACACATTGCATTCCACCAGGGAGGCACGCCGGCTCTCCCTGAGCAGTTGTCAGTCATGAGAATTTATGCTTTGTGCATGTGTTTTTTTTTTTAGGTCACAGGAGAGGTGGAGGATGTTCGATCCGAGGTGGAGCTACTTAAGAAGCAGCTGGCCAGTGAGAGGTTGACCGTCCGTAACCTCGAGACGCTTCTCTCGAGCAATCGGCAAAAAGAGTTCCAGACCCATCTGACAGCCAGTGAAAGAGAGTCAGAGCTGAAAGTCCTTCGTGACAGGCTCATGCTGGCCGATAGCAAAACGTAAATAAATCCTACTACTTACTACTTAAATATCACTTTAGAAAGTGTTGAGTATTATTTGTGTGTGTACATTACCTCAGTGCAGAGCACGCCAGGGAGGTGTCCCAGCTCCGCGGTAAAGTGTCTCAGCTGCAGACGGAGATGGATGTTCTGAAAAGACAGCTGACCACTGAACGCTTTGAACGGTGAGTTTACCAGCTGCTGATGCATGATATACTGCACTTACGTCAATAGTGTGAGTTCTCTTCAAATTATTATTGTGACCTTGTCTCGTCGTTTCTGTCCGTCCCCAGAGAGAGGGCAGTCCAGGAGATGCGCAAACAGGGTTTGTCATTCTCATCTCTCCACAGCTCATTGCCCCTCAGCACCTCCTCTGGTACTCATTACCTCTCTCCTGAACACTCCATCCTCAGAAGTCTTGACCGCTCAACTGACAAGTCAGCAGAGAAGTAAGGCCTGTGACATGAAAATGATGAGGCTAGTTCACTGGCCGTTTTTTATATACAGTATATCATATAGGAATTTACTTTACTGTTTGGGATGAATACAGTCTGGGTAAATCTTGCCTCCTGCCCTTCTTATTCCCCTGAAATGTTTTTCTTTCTCTTTTCAGAAGTGTGAGCTTCAAGGATTAGAGTCTGGATGTGATTTATGAAGGCCTGTGTAAACCTGAGAATGATTTAGCCCGTGGCATTCCTCCGTGCCTCTTTATCTCCAAGTCTAGCCTTAAGCACTGGGGATAAAAAAAACATGTATTTCTACATTAAAACAAACTGTGACATAACTATTTTCCATCAGTATCTTGTTCAGCCACTAATAGATTGAGGAGTGCTCAGAAGTGCTTCAGAAATCAGTTGTGCTCATTACTAAGCTCACCCATAGTTTTTTAGAGAGGAGTCTGTTCATTCCTGTTGTTTTATAATGTCCTTTATATTCATGTTTTTTTATGTCTAAATTATTTCATAATTCACAAAATAAAATGATGCAAAATAACAGAAACTGGCGATGTGCATCCCTAAACTTAAACTTCTGGGTTTATTCATTGGTAAATAGCGAGAAGTAAATAGAAAAGACAGGATGGTACATCCACGAAAACACAAGCTTGATTTAAACCCCGCCACCCTCAGAGTACATGGTGTGTGTTTTAGCCTGCTAAACCACTGAATGCCCACTGAAGCTACTTAACCTTTACTCTCCCCAAGAAACTACAAAATACAGAGTTTGGTCTCCCAACATTATTTACATTTGCATCCATATATAGTGAACTGATTGATTTCCTGTAACAGTGCATGTAACATATTTTAATAATGCTTTCCTGTGTCTGCCGCTGATTCAAGTTTTAGTGGTTTTTAAAGTGAATTCTTACACTGTTCCAATAATCAGCATTTAAAATGATTTAAGGACCTGTCAAGTAAAAAAAAAAACGTGTAACAGCTGTCAGTGTCCCCTAAGCATAAAAAAGAAATAAATGATTCTCTACAAAATACTATTCTCCAAACTCTCACAGTGCAGCTTTAATGCCGGCAGTGTTCAGTGGTTGTGTTGGGAAGTGCATACGCGAACAGGGAAAAGTCTAAAATGTACTTGGGCAGCAGTTCCCTCAGCAGCTTTTGCGGTAAGCTGCAGAGATAATAGTGTAACGTCTCCGTGGTGACTGGCTTGTACCATGTCTGCCGCTCTGGGAAATGAACGTAGGGAGGCGCTCCAATTCGCTGGAGCACGAACTCAGCGTCACTTTCCAGGTGCTCATAGGAGCCAAAGAAGTCGTAGGATACAGCACACGGTTGGCACAGGTTGTACACCGGCATCCAGTGCTCGTTCATACGCTCCACGTCCTCGTCCAGCAAGTAGCGGACGAACTCTGCAAAGGTAACGTCATCTCCTTTCACAGATGCGTCATTGGCGTGACCTTTCCTGTACCGCTTTATGATCTCAACACCATACTTTTTCTTATAGGACTCGATTTCTCCAAACTTGTTCCTGTAAGCGGAGAGCAGGCGCTCCATGGGCTCCCTCACGAACATGAACTTGAAGTAGTGCTTAAGGCGGTAGCGGATCTCCTCTGGTTTCATGGAGGACAAAAACTGCAGGTCACTGCGATGGTCCATCTTGATGTTGACATCCACACTCTCCAGCGTGCCGCTCAGCACCTTCAGGACCCTCTTCCAGTTGGAGCAGGCCACTTTAGGGACATAGCAGTAGAGGAAGTGGTACTCGTCGTTGACCAGGATGTGCTGCAGCAGCGTCTTCCTCTGTAGGGGGCTCAGGGACCAGATGCTGTGGGGCATGTTCTTCTGGCTGCACATGGTCCTGATGGTGCGGTTCCGGATCTCCTGGAGGATCTAGTAGGTGAACACAAACCAGTAACTTAAAGGAGCATTTTAACAAACGTACACATAAGCACAAGATTACGAGTGAAAATACTTCTCAGCCTGTGAGGATAGCTGCGTAAATCGTCCACATCATGGATCACGGTGGCAGCTTAGGTCTACAGTGTTCCTGTACACATATACTTCAGTTACTAACTATGCATAGAGTGTTTATGCCAGGGGCCAGCTCTGGCTCTGTTACACACAGAATGTACTCCCCTCGTGTCCATCCTGGGAGAGGAACCGTTCACGTGTGGATCTGAGGTTCCTTACACTGTTCCTGTCCATAGCCTGGGTTAATGGCAGATTATGTCACAGTTTTTTAAGCCCTAAGAGGCGATTTGTGAACATGGGCTGTGCTGGTGAGAGGGCTTTCTTTCCAAGTCTTATGTATTGTTATTTAGCACAGATTAAATACTTTGGTGGAACTTTGTGAAACCAGATGTAGTTATAGGAAGCGACGAGTGGTTCTTTGGAAAATTGCACAATACTAAGAAAGACAAGATCGGGTTATCACAGAACCTGACACAACGTGTCAAAGTTGTGAACGGCACTTTCATATTGGGACTTTAATCCGTTATGACCTCATTCTCTGCGGGCTGCCCTGCGCTCTCCTCCCGGTGAAGCCCCCATGGGGCCTCCATACTTTCACCGTACCTGGGACTCCACGTCTACGGGGGCCGAGCCCTGCTTGCCGGCCTGGCGGATGGGGTCCAGCCGCCTGCCGCTCCCCCGGGGTGGAGGCGTCTCCATGCTGTTGAGCATTCCTTTCTCGATCATGAGCAGCAGGCCTCCGGATGCGACGATCACCAGGAACGTTAGCACCGACGGCAGCACGGCGGAGCTGCGGCGCCCGGAGTTCACGGTCGTCCTGAAGTGAATAACAGAGCCGCTCCGGGCCGCTCCGGTCCGTTTCGCCCCGTAGTCCTGCCTGCGAGGGAGCATGGTGGGTGTCCGGAGAGTCCGTTCAAACACCGGAGAGCGTGAGAGTTCCCTGATGAACACCGAGGCAGAGAAACTCCGTTGTTCTCTTACCACGTATCCATTCTTAACTTTTACGCTGCGCCAGGTTAGCCAGCGGACACACGGCGCTTCCTGTCTCACCCGTCAAAATAAAACTCACCTTGTAAACAAGTTATCATAAGTTAATTACCATGGTTCTAAAAAAAACAAGCATGAATCAGGACTGTCATAAATCTCCCTCCTCCTTGTTTATTTCATCTTAGTACGTTCATGATTGACACTTACAATAACCTCTAGATTTATGAAAGCGCTTCGGTCAATATTTTCAAAATAAAAGCACATATTTGAATATGTTTTTATTCACTAGAGGCTCCAAAGACCACTTTTTTTTACTCATCGCTCCACTTCCCTGATGTAGTGTGAAATTAATTAAAGTGCCGAGGACAGGGTCAAACTGAAGGAGGTGCTATGATCACTCCAGACAGCACCTCCTCCCAGGGGATACTGGAGTGCCCCCAGGCCCTCTGGGAGATGTAGTTCAGCTCGTTTATACAGGAATTGCCCCAGAGTCCTTGTTCAGTTATAATGTAGGAGATTCTCAAAGAACCTTTGAGTTTTATAACCTGGTTTTTAAGAAGCAGTTACACTCTACTGTAGGCTCATGAGCTTTCAGTGTTCATGAAGCCCCACTGATGAGCTAACAGAGCCTCCACAGTGAAGTGACTGAACAATAATCACAACACTTGAGTTATAATCCCTCACCTAATTCTACCTTTCAGCCCTGCCTTGCTTAATGGCCACTCACTGCATTTGTTTACCCTTCTCGATGCTGGTTTCTCAGTGCATTCATGTCACCCTAATGATTTATACCCCAGTATTTGAAAAAAAAATCCATCACCAGCATTACATAACAGTCTTGGAAAGCAGCTCTTACAATAAAACGAGTGGACTTTATGTCCCTTGACTCATGACGAGGCCTCACTGTTCATAGATCAGATTCTGTCTCACCAATCAATAGCAGTATACTTGAGCTGCACATGTTGGTTGTGTCGCAAGTCACCTTCCCCACAGCATCAGGGCACAAATACACAACCTCCAGCCTCCTGAGACAAATGGGCGACATGAAAAAAAAATCATCTGCACGTCACATCAATGATAATGTCCTCATCCATTAACCTTGTTGGTGTAAGTCTTAATCATGTTCATACAGGTCAGGGGGTCATTCCATGCGAGCCAATCTTGTATGAGCATAAAACAGACGACAGAATAGAAGAGAGTTTATAAATAGAATTACAGTAGAACCATAGTGACCAGTAGTTCCCAGAGGTGATAACACCTTCAGGAACATACACGGTGTCTCTTTCTCCTCTTCTTCCTCCAGCCGCTCTCATCTTTTCCATTCCATTCACCTCCCGGTGTCTGTGCTCGCTATACTTCCTAAATGCACGCGCTTACGTTACAGTAACGTGCACGCATCGCTACAGTGCTCTGTCCTCTCTCTCAGTCTCGCAGCCACACCCTCCTCACATCTCCGTCTCGCACACGCGTGCAGCCTGCGCGACTCTTGCAAGCTGTGACGGTGGGTGCGTGCGTGCAGCCCCCCCCCCCCCCCCCCCCCCCCCCCGTGCAGCCCCCCCCCCCCCCGCCCCCCTCTCTTCGTCGTCGGGCACCCGCAGCATCAGCAACACAAAAGGGTGGAAGAAGGAGCCGCGCTGCCCTCAGTGCGGGAGCAGGAGGAGTAGAAGCAGCAGGACGAACAATAAGGTGCAGCCTTGTTTTTTTCTCTCTCTCTCCCTTATCTGTTCCATTTTCATTTCCACGACGCTGATGACCTTGTCACTGTTTCTCCTATTTCTCATTGACATGCTCTCATCCTCAGCTCCATCCCTCCTTTCTTGTGTGTGAGCGCGCGTGCGTGTGTCAATGGGCTCGGACTCCTTTACGTGAAATGCGCAAACGCCGAAGTCAACAGGCCAAATTGTCCCTCAATTGGCTACCCCCCCCCCCCCCCCCCCCCCCCCCCCCCCCCCCCCCCCCACTTGGCGCCCCCCCCCCCCCCCCCCCCCAAATCCCCCAAACGAGGCTAATCAGTGTGGTTGTCGGCTCTGGCTCTTCGTGTGAGGGAAAAATCTGCGTGCACAGTCTTTGTTCTCAGTCTGCATTTAATAGACTGTAAACCTTGTGTGGCAGCATCCGGTAATGTGCCGGTACCGGGTCGGTATCGACCCCCCAGGTCTGAGTTGACGTGATCTTCCAGTCTGTGCTGTAGCATCAGCTGCAGAGGCAGCACAGGCCACGGGCAGCGGCGCGGGCCTGCATGTGCAACCAAACACATGCAAGGGTCACGTCAATCAGAGCCGCATCATCCTCGGTGGACTCGGTGGACTGAGATAAACAAGAGAGGAGTGGTCGATTGACAGCTGTTGGTGGCGTCATGATGCTGGTTGGAGTAAACTGGTTGAAGCTGTAGTATCATCTGGAGGCTGTGAATAATTAATACATGGATTTATGTGAATGATTTTAAGCCTCAGAGCTGTGCGCGTGTGTCATCCAGGCTTATAGCTGAGATCTGACACTCACTGATCCCGGGTTTTTTATTTTTTTTTTAAGCACTGCAACGTTTGAGCTTCTCGTCAGCCCTGATGCTCTGGACTCTCAGATGTGGAAGCACAGTAAACAAAGACATGAACATGTCGTGTCCACTGTACTTCTCTGCCTGTGGAACGGCGTTTTCGGCGATCTCTGTGGCGTGCCTTCGCCATGCCTGACAGCATCCATTCTTTAAGTCATGCTTCAGCCTTTGACCTGAGATAAAACTAACAATGGGCTCCATCTGAATCGCTTTAAGGTGAACAAAAGAAATTCTGACTCAGTGTTTTCTGTGCGTCTCAATGTCCACTGATACCGTCTTACAGCTGGAAACACCCAGCCCGTTAAAAATGAAACAACAGACTGCTTTTAAATGTCAGATGTTCAGATGAGGCAGCATGCATGCTGATTATTTAATTGGCATATGGCACAGATGAAGCTTCAGTAAGAGCTGTGCTACGTATTTAATGTGTATTTACATCAGTGCTGCCCTTATCGGAAGCACATTACTGTAATTACGCCACTCTGAATTTCTTAAGAGACATTCTGTGTTAATAAGAAGCTCCTCCAGTGTAATGCAAGTATCATCCCATCATGTAGCTCCCTGATGAGGTGATACATGTTCATGTCACACATCTCTGCTCTAATAATGTCATACAATATGGCTGATGGGTAAAGGAATTTAAATTTCATCAATACTTATATGCCAAAGGTTCAACGTTTGTTGATTCATTGTGTAAACGCAGCGAGGTTTCTGCATCAACGTCACACGTTTGTAAATTGGTTTGCTGTTTATCAAGTGCTTGACTGCCTCTGCTCACACAGAAGAGTTTAAAACCACAAGCTTCATTCGAGAGCAAAAACCAGTCTGTGAACTTACAAGAAAAATTAACTAGCTTCTCTCAGCCCCTACATTACAGTGTGTATTCAGTTCAAACTGCTATTGTTATGATATCACTGACATTTTTGAAGAAACCTCAGACATTTCACTGTTTCCTAATGACGAGTAAATGCAATCTCTCACTTATATAGCATCACTTCACACACTAATACATACATGCAGCTTTCTGGAACAGGCAGAATATGTCAGTATATCCAGGTATTTATTTTAGTATCTGAAAATTCAGAGTGATTGGTCTTCCACAGGTCAAGTGCACCAGCTGCTGCTGTCTCACTGGGAGTCACTGAGGGTGGTTGATCTTTTCCCATAGACTGGAGTCATTAAGACTCTCTGCTTGTCCTGTGTGTGTGTGTGTGTGTGAGTACATGTGGATGATTTGTTCCCACAGACTTGTGTTCCAGTTTTACTGGGGGCTTTTTCTTTGTGCTCAGAGTCAGGCAGAGGAGCAGTCTGTGTTTGAAGTACTATGCTGCTGTACTATAGGCAGCATCCAGGTTGGTAAAGCCCCATCATTACCATATCTCTCTAAGACTGCAGTGTGATGCTGCCAAAAGGGGAGAGTGTGTGAGGGGGGGCGGGGCTTATTTCACACAGCTTCTTCTGATTCCAGATCAGATTAATGTACAGTGAGGATCATATTTGGTCCTTTGGGATTGATGGAGCTAAGCTGCTCTAAAGAGTAAACCCCTGAGCAGCCTGACCAGTCGACCCACGTGCACTGTCCTCCAGGTACACCTCCATTAAAGCTTTTTATTTGTGACCATAACGTTATTAAGATGTTACACTTGCGCCACATTACAAGCCATCACGATCACACATGTGCATGCACGTTACTGTTAACGCACAATGAAAGCCTTTGTGAGCATTGGCCAGTTGGAATGATGAATGCCACTCTGTTCTCCTGCACTGGCTATCTGGCGGGGAAACAAAGTGACACTTTGTGCCTCTCAGCACAGCAGCACTAACAGACACAGGAGAACGCCCATCTCTCCTCACTCGCCACTGACACACCCCCCTCCCCTCAGACCCTGATGTGCTTCAGTCCAACACGCATCTGCTCTATCCCGACTTTTCAGTCCAGAGAACATGACTGCGGCCTACAAGGGCAATCAAATTTTCATCAATATCAGAATAAAAAGGGTGGGGGGTTTAATCCAGCGTTTTCCTGCACACCCCCAAACACACACGCTCCCTCAGTCACACACAGGTAAACCCTCACTGTATCTGACACCTGACTCCAGGTAATGCCCTAGATCCACAGTGACAGCAGGCAGGTGGAACAGCCGCACACTCATAGATACCCTGGCACGCAGAGCGCCTGCAGCACGGTAAGAAGACATGCTCATGCACAGAGTTAGCTTTAGGTCTTGAACACAGCGTACAGGTTGCCTTTCTCGATACGTTGTATTTAATTTCTCGCTCTGCTCGCTGCCTCTCTGTGGACACGGCCATGTTGTACAGGGTGATCTCGTGCAGCAATGTAACAATGTGACAGTAAGTCTGGCATTTTGGTAAATGTCATCCGAACGCATCACGAGTCGCAGTGTTTGTGTTTGAGACGCTGACTCAGGAGAAGGTGGCATTTTGTTGTTTGTTTACATACAAGCTTTGTTAGTTAGCCAGAGTAGGAAATGTGAACACGGTCATGTGATCTGGGCCGAGCATCATTCTAAAATCCATTATTTCTGCCCATGCACCCTTTCGACTCCTGGTGTAGACAAATGCCAAGAACAGCTGACAGCACAATGTCTGAAAAAAGAAAGTGGAGCGGAATGTTATATAATTCACAAACGTGTGTGGTTGTTGGGCTGGATGTGCCTTCTGTACTGATGGGCACTGCTGGTGTTTGTTTAGTATCTCTTACCAGGCTTTTAGCCACCATGGCTCACGGCGGTTTACCAGTTATTCAGGTCATCTGACTGAAACATCTAAACAATTATTGATGGATTTCAATCACTAAAGATAAATCTTCCCTGAGGATGTATCCTACTGACTTTGGTTATCATCTGACTTTTCTCAGCTGCTGTCATGTGACTGTGTGACACAGGTGTAGATGCAGCCTGTGACATATGCATGTCACGCAATCTAAATTACTCGTGGAAACAAACACTAACTGGATCAAATGTAAACAACTGCAAGGACCTTAGATTGAATACAGCATACACACCTGATCAGCATGAGCGTTTCAGCATGTTGATGTTAGCGTTTAGCTCTCAGGGTGAGGCTGCGGAGTCCTTTAATACACCGCACCTCAGCGCTACCATGTTGACAGAGATTTGGGTCAGACATGCTGAACCCAGCTTGACACATCTGGGCCTTTTTTCTTGGCAACATAAAGACTGGGGAAATCGTTGCCACATGTCGGTGCTTTAAATGTTCCTTACCCATTTGTTGTTGTTTTTAGGCCCTTCATAGCATGCATGGTATAAAAATGAGACTTGAATGGAAATGAAGCAGAACACTTAAAGCAGGTTTGTGTTTGATGTTGTCCCTGAAATAGAAGAGAAGAAGAAGAAATAGGTCTGTTGACAGCTTTGTTAAACTGAGATGCGTGACAGAAATGTGCAGCAATCGCATCGATGAATCACAGCGATGAATAATGTGAATCAACACTGATAGCCAGCCTGTATGTTTGTATTTATATCGAAGATAAACATCTGTTGTGACTGTGAGAGGAAACTGAGCGTGTTAGTCTGCTCCCAGCTCTGGAACAGATGATTCATATGGGAAAACTTGGGGTTTCTCAGTTTTAGCTGCAGTGTTGGGGACAATGAACCTCTGATGTTATTTTTACCACTGCCAGGAAGGTTGTGTTTGTAGCCCTGTCTGTTGTTGGTTGGTTGGTTTGGAAGCTAGATTCAACAGAAGCTATTGAACAGATTTCCAGGAGACTCAGTTGGACGATCGGCATCAGAAGGCATTAATATTGTGTTGGTGGGAGTTTTTCACCATCTCCCCGGGGAGTAATACAGGTTCTGATGAAGTGGACTGAAATTCGTGAGTGTGTGTAATCTGATGCAGGTGCCATTACAAATCTGTACCCTAGGGAATTTGTGAAAATGTAGCTCCATGAGGGGACTGTTGGGCGTTGGTGGTGGTATGCGTTCAACTGAGTGATAGTGTGATTACCCCACCCTTCCCTCATCCTTGTGCACTCAGCTGCTCAGTGTAGCTGCAGTTACAGATCCATACAGGAACCAGGAAAAACTATTTCAGTCTGTTTGCATTGATGAGACATCAAATTAATAAAATGTCATCTGCTTCTGCAAACACGTTGCCATGGAAACAGGAGGTTGCTCAAACCCTGCAGAATGGTATGGAGTGAGATTGGGACCAAGAGTTGGTGTTGATGACCTGCTGGATGGCAGCAGTGATGGTGAAGGTTTGCTGCAGTCAACTCACACGCGACTGACCATGTCCTTCTGTTTGGAAGTGCTTCCTCATCCAACCCTCCTCATGTCACCCTACATGCCACTGTTCCTCAGACTGAGTGATGCTAACAGACCTAACAAACCCAAACCTGCTCTTCTTTCTCTCTTCTGTATTGACTTTCACCGTTTCTCTCCCAAAGCCACAGCGGAGGCGTCGTCCGTCTGGGTAAAACAAGCTTTGCGCAAAAGGGCAGATCGATGTTCCCTAAGGTTTTACTGCAGTGGTGCACAGCCATCTCAAGCTGTGCGGCTCAAATAGGTAAACTGTTCCTCGGCTCCACCACGTTCGTCTGTGTGCTTTGTCAGCAAGCTACATGCGCTGTGAGGCTATGGCACTTTGTGGCTACAGCAACACTGAGCTACGCCAGCAGGGCTGTGGCAGTTGTCTGGCCTGTTCTGATGCAGAGCTGCTGGGACGTTTGAGACCGCCGCGACGCAGCATTGTGTTATGACACCGTCATACTATAATGCGGCTGTATCCTTGTCAAAGGCATCGCTCTGCTTCTGTAGAGCACATGGCTGTTCCTTGTGCTTCCCTCATCTCATCTCCGTCCGCTCCCCGAGTCTGTCCTCCGCTGCAGTCGGACTACAAACACACACCAGTAAACACAGACCTTTTCTGAACACTGGGACTGGCAGCCAAACAGATACACAATGAAAAGAAGATCCACAGCATCTCTCTTTACACCAGCAGACACAATCACACACAGTCTCTCTCTCTCTCTCTCCAAAGTCACACACACCCGACTACCAAACACGCTTGTTCGCTCCTTGCTCTGTGCTGGCTGGAGTCAGACAGGACAAAGAGCCTTTTGGGGCCAGACATTTCTGAGAGAGAGTCGATCCAGCTTTGTCCTCCCTCAGGAAGGAAGCCCACAGCATGCTGATCCCACTGAAGACAGCGGGCTTCTCTCCAGCTCTCTCTGTACTGTCTCTCACACTCCTGTGGGTTTACACACAATCCATGTCTCCGCAGTACATCAGAAAACCTCTGGCTCAGGTGTTGGCTGTCTGGCTGCAGACAGGTGTTTGCAGGAGGGTGCGGAGTGTAAATGCAGGTTTATGTGGGTATTGTGTATTTTTATCTGCTGTATCTTACTGGAGGATCTCTAATCATGAGACAGGGCAATGGTTATTCCACTCAGAGCATGAGAACATGCTCATCTCAGCTTCCACAAGAGGCTTTTTTAAATTGTGTTAACTGGATATTATCTGCCCCACAACCACTTGTGAGGTTTTGAGGCCTCAGAGCCGGGGGGGCTCCTCTTTCTTTTCAAACCAGCGTTTGAAAGCTCCTACTTTCTCCTTTAAAGCAGGTAACAGCATCCCAGCGTTCACCTCCTTCTTCTCTCACCACAGCCAAGGAGTGAAGTGATCATGGCAACGGACGCCGTGGAAAATAAGCATGATATGCTTTTAGAGGTAACCGAATCCAAAGGCCCAGGTAAACAGGAAAACAGTGAGTGCTTTTAGTCACAGCTTAAAGAGACAGTGACTTCGGTTTAACTCGCTGTCTCTTTAAGAACTGCATGGTGTGGTGGTGGGTTTGATAGAAGGGAAGGGATCTGCTGAGACCTTTCCTCGTGCTTGTGGTGTGCTGTGTCCACCTTTGGTTTTCGGGCCTCTTTAAACTCTCCTTCCTATGTTACACCAGTGTTTCATAACAACAGTGTCAAGAAGAGATAAGTAACTGTACCAGCGCTCCAGGAATTCCATTAGAGATATTGTATTGTGTTGCATTAGACACAGCACAGAGATCAAATCCTCCTTATCAGTCAGTCAGTATTTGCTATTTTCAGAAACACACTTCAGCACTTTCTCTTGAGGAGTCAGATAACAACATTGAAACATTTTTTTAAGTCCACTAATCATATGCAAAGCTATTGCAAGCAGCTCAGCAAAATTTTGGGAAATAGGCCTTTTCCCTTCCTAAACTGAAAGAGATGTTTATGTGGGGAATATGAACCAACAGGCAGAAGCTAGTTAGCTTAGCTTGGCATCAATCATGGAAACAGCAGCTATATAGCTCACTAATAAACAAAATGCTTCTTATTCCTCATTCCTAACTGCTGTCACATAAATATCCAATCAAATGGCAAGATGTCATTTTACTAAATTTACTAAATTTGTTTAACTGGGTTCATTTTGTAACCCTCTGAGAGGCTAGCAATTTGCACTGTTTCCAGTCTTTGTGCTAAGCTAAGCTAACAGGCTGCTGTCTGCAGCTTCATACTGAATGTGGTGTGGTATCATAATTCACATTTTTTAAAAAGCATATTCTCAAATGTCAAACTACTGATTGTCTATACAATCTATGTTCCAACCCCCTGATTGTTACTGCGCTGACTGTGCATCAACCTTAGATCGTGGGAATTTAAAAGTACTTCTCTAACCCTTCGCCTCCTGCTGGTTTTCTGTGCTGCCAGCGAGTTTATTTACCTTCACCAGATGTGAGATATTCACCGTTCACATGGCAAGAGTAAAAACCCGGCAGGGTCCAGGAGTCCTGGGTCAGAACACACAAGAGTACAGAAAGCCAGAGTTAACCCTAGCGATATGTCAGGGGGCTTCTCTGTGGAGTCGCTACACTGCAGGAAAAATGTCCTTTCTCGTTTCACGCATGAGTGTGTGAGCATGCCCATGGCAGTGCATTATGGGCTTTATAACAGAGTAGAAGGAGTGGACCTGGCGCTGATGCTGGAAGAGCACGCTGCAGGGTGACAGAACATCAGTGTCACACGATAATATCACTCAATGCACCAGGAGTAAGTGGGAGAGGGTCTGACAGTATCGAGTGCGTCATCAATTTGACAAGTGCTACGTTCAAACACTGTGTCTCTGAAAATCAGTTTGGCGATTTACAGAAGTCTCACAAAGTCTCCAAGTGGAACAGATTGATGAACAATGTCCATGCAATTCATTCTAAAATATGATAGATAGAATTCATAGTTTACAGACGAATAAGAAGGGGACGGTGCTAGTTTGGACCCTAACCCGTTCAAAAACCTGACAGAGAAACACAACATGAAGTTATCTAGGTTAACCAGTGTTAACCTGTAGCCTCAACTGCCTATAGTCTTAGAGTTACCGGGGCACTGACTGTCAAACGTATGGGCTCTGTGTATTGTTAGGATTAGTCAGCTCAGACAGTGTTATAACAAATACCTCCTACACAAAAACAGTCTTCTCATATCTTTGTCAGTGAACAAATATCGATACACATATGCCAATTAGAACTAGTCTTTACTCCCACACACTAATAACGACACACGCAGGGGTCATGGATCTAACTGTGGAAATTAGTTTACTGTATCATTCCCCATGATGCCTCTGGGTTAGTGAAATCCCACACCCGTTGCTACTTATAGCTCTGAAAGGGATACTCGCCGAGCTCTGAGAACGCCTGTCTGCACAGTGGTGTAGAGTAGCTGTGTAGCTCTGTAACCTCACCCACTGAGTCTAACCAGCGGACCTCTGCAAGGAGCCGCGGCTCAGAAATACAAATAGATGCACAGACCAAAACACAACCCACCCACACACTGATGTTTGGCGACATGGCTGTTCTGAAGAAACACTCCTTATTGCTTTTATCAACAGCAAAGAGATATCCCTTTACATTCCCATTTTCTTTTCAGTTTAGTTTGTGTTGAAGAGTTTTTATCTATTTATAACATCCGGACGTGGAAGAATGATGGGAAATAACCAAAAGTTCAAAGGTTCCTTTGATTCTTGACTTCTTTGTGGCCCAGCACTTATCTCCATGGCAACAACATCATTTGTTTTATTTCCCCAGTTCAGTTGGCGGCACATCTGTTTCTGACTTTATTATTCTAATTATTGTAATTTGAAGTTACTGGAATTGCCTCCCAGATAGACGGATCGATTAGCACAGCCGTTAAATAGCAACGATTGCTGTTATCAACTGAAGTGTTGCTTAAACCAGTTGTGATATGACTCACACGCATGTCAATGACCTTTGAAGCTTTGTGGATATCACTGCTCTCCTTTCTCCCGAGACAAATCACGGACGTTGCGTTTCAGTCGGTCATTCAAAGACTTGCTCTCTGTATTGCTGAAGCTAATGCTGTGGCTGTGGGTGCTCTTGTGTTGTTTAACTTGTGATATTTGACTTCCTGTAAACGCAAGTAAGTATGAGAGCCAAGGTTTACTCCTCATTCCATATGCTATTTGGATTAATTTCCCCAAAAGTGTCAATCAATTGCATTTCATTATCCACGTGCACAAACACACCCATACACACACTCCTGCTTGTTATATAAAGATATAAAGATTTCATTGCATGTAGCCGTGGTTATAATTTCTTTTCCTTCTCCCGCAGACAGAAAACGACAGGGCAAATTCCAGCCCTTCAGACGACTGTTCGGGAGAAAGAAGAGGGAGCGAAAGGGTAAAGGTGGATTTGATGGAGCGGAGCTGAAGGCGAGTGTTTCTACTGGGGAAGTGTGCAATGGACTCGTATCTGACGATGAAGAGTCCAATCAAAATCTGAGGTCAGTGACATGGATTATAAGGATGGGTTTTTTTTTTATTATTGTCTGGACAGCAGGAAGAAACTGAACCTCTAATTCAGTTATGTCTTGGCACCTAGGAAGATAAGTGAAAGTGTGAAAACAGAGCCTCAAGTTGTGGTTTCACAATGAGCAGAAAAGCAGGGTGCGGCTCTGCTCACACGCAGCTTATAAAAATGCCCGGCGCTGATTTGAGCTTTTAATAAATGTGCTCAAACAGCTGCTTTGTAAAGAGGTCGTTCAGTTCTCCGTGCACAAGGACTGAGCCTGCTCATAAATGAATAAATGACGGACAGTGCTGACTGTCTGTTTCTACTGCAGGGGGTTGAATCCCATCGGCTCTCGAGCTCTCTCACACGACAGCATCTTCATCCCTGAGGAGCAGGCGACAGAGCCCAGCCTGGATCACAGCATGTCCCAGGAAAACGTGTCGGATAAGGTTCGAAATCTGCAGGTGGGCTGTGTTGAGATATCCGCTGTTACGAATCAATTATCTCCTCTGTATTAGAATAACGTTTTTTTTTTTACTCCTTGTTGATGACACAGAGGCAGATAGCACAAGGTATAAAGTTTGGCCAGAGGCCGTCTTCCCTGAGGAAGAGTGAGGGAGATGAGGGAAGTTCAGATGAGGAAGAGGTTCCCCGGAGCCCTCTGAAGGTGTTGGCCCAGGTGGAGGCCGAGCCTCCAAAAACAGAACCAAAGGTAAAAGCTCGTCAACTTGGGCCGGCTTTTATTGTCCCACCCCTGACTTAGTGCTGTCTCTTAATGTGGGCTCCCATCAAACACCCTTAAATGCCTGGATTACAACTGTTGACAGACCTACCTGCTCCTCATAGACAGTACTATCAGTAGTCTGTTGCATCGTGGGTAATATCGGTGCCCTCTTTGTTGCTAAATCCCAGGAAATAATTGTCGGCCCACTACAGCAATCAAAATGAAATGTGATTCCAACGATGCTACAGAGGCTAACAAACGCTCTGTTATCTGACAGCAGCCGGTGCAAGGGGCTCACGCACACACCACCCCAGTCAAGTCCCCCAGATCCAAACGAGTTCTTCCTCCCACTGGCACGATCGAGTCCATCAACCTGGACGCCATCCCACAGTCTGCGCCTCGCCTAGACAACACAGCTGCCAAGCATAAGCTGTCCGTCAAACCAAAAAACCAGAGAATTTCTCGCAAGCATCGGCGCGTCACACAGGTGAGCAGCGAGTAAGATTCAACGAAGGGGGTTGCCGTGTTTATTGATTCTGTGACTTTCATCAGCATTTTAAGACGAAAGAAACATATTAACAACCATGTTTCCACATCCCCAGGACCTCCAAGAGGTTTCCGTCCCCGGTGTTCTTCAGGAGGACCAGGAGGCAGCAGGAGGGTCCAGTGATGACCAGCGCAGGGCGTCTGTGGCGTCCCTCGATGGCTTCAAGAAACAGAGACTCCATGAGGAGGAAAGACAGGATACGAGGAGGAAGAGGGAGCTGGAGGAGCAGAGGCTGAGACAGGAGGAAGAGGAGAGGAGGAAGAGAGAGCTGGAGGAGCAGAGGCTCAGACAGGAGGAAGAGGAGAGGAGGAAGAGAGAGCTGGAGGAGCAGAGGCTCAGACAGGAGGAAGAGGAGAGGAGGAGGAGGGCAGAGGAGATGAGGCTGCGTGAGCAAGAGGAGGAAAATGAGAGATGTCGTAAACGGCAGGAGGAGGAGGAGAGAATACTTAGGGAGGAGGCAGAGAGAAGGCTAAGGGAAGCTGAGGAGAGGAGGATTAGGGAAGAGGAAGAAATGAGGAGGCGAAAGGAGGAGGAGAGGATCCAGCGGGAGGAAGAAGAGAGGAAAATGCGAGAAGAGGAGGAGGCGAGGAGGCGTGAGGAGAAAGAAGAGGCTGAGAGGAAGAGGAAGCTGAGGGAGGAAGAGGAGAAAAGGAAAAAGGAGGAAGCCGAGAGGCTAAGATTGCAAGAGTTGGAGGAAAAGAAAAAGATGGAGGAAGAGGACAGGATGAGAAAGGAGGAGGAGCAGAGGAGGATGTTTGAGGACGCTGATTTAAGCTCAGATCCACAGGAGAGGAAGCGGAGGGCCGAGGAGCTCCGATGGAGGGAGATGGAGGAGAGACAGAGGCCTTTCTCTTTCAAGGTTTCCTCTGGAGAAAAGCAGATTTTGTTCCAGAAGGTCAATCTCACGCCCGTTACACCGGCCTCTGGCCACCAGAGTGGTTCGGCGGCTGAACAAAGAGATGGAGCCTTTTCCTCCGAGGGACCAGACTCCCCCAACCTGCCAGCGTCTCCATATGTCCCCCACACGGCCATTTTAGTGACAGGCGCCCAGCTCTGTGGGACGGCCGTCAATTTAGACCAGATTAAAGACACCGCCTGCAAGTCTCTGCTTGGTCTGGGGGAGGATAGAAAGGCCCAGGGTACGCCGCCAACCAAGAGTAAAACATCACCCGACCGCAAGTCCGGCAAAACCAAATCGCTCAACGAGTCTGCAACAGACAACGCAGGTGCAGCCGTCCTGGCAGAGTGGGCGAGTATCCGATCCAAGATATTCAAGGGGGTGGAAGAGGGCAAGTATGATGACTACCCAGATAGAAGCCCGCCTCAGCCCGGCAGCGAGGACCAGCTCTCGCTCTCCCACACCAACCTCAGGAAGACCATGTCTGCCAACGCCAAGTTCTCCATCACCCCTGCGAAGAAGAAGTTTGGAGATTCAAACAGGAACTCTGAGGTGTTCAGTGCAGACTCCAAGGAAGTGGAAGAGGAAGTGCCGCTGTCTGACATCCCCGCAGATGAGGCCTCTCCAGCTCCAGCCCCCAAGCCTCAGAGCAAGACGAGTAAAACTGTCCGCATTGTAGAAAGAGGGTCAGAGGAATGTATGTTTGCCAAAGACCTCCCCTCTTTCCTGGTTCCCAGCCCTGGAGCCAAATCCGACGGGGCAGAGCCGAGGAGCAGGGCCCAGAGTGAGACAGTGACTTCTGACAGCAGAGAGGAGGGAGAGGAGCAGAGCCAGGGCAGTGAGGACAAGGCCTCACCTTTTGGAATAAAACTGAGGAGGACGAACTTCTCCCTGCGTTTTCATAGCGAACAGTCCACTGAGAAAAGGAAGAAACGCTACAGTGCCGGGGACAGCTTTGACGGTGTCCCTTCACCTCTCACCCCCATCGAGCCTGACCTCGATGCAGCGTCCGTCTTCTCTGACAAATCAAGTCCTGCGTCTCCCCAGACAGAAGGCGCGGTCGGCAGGTTCCTGCACGCGTCTGCCTCGCCCGTTGGCCCTCGGGCTAAACAGGGAAAGTCTACAAGCCCATCCGCACACAGCGAAAGTGACACAGTGATTTCAAAACCACCGATCTACCGAAGACCAACCACGTCGCCCAGATCTACCGGATCAGTCCCGACTCCTCCCCCATCGCCGCTGCCTAAAGTTACGCACGGGCCTCCCAGTGACACCCTGATCCTGAGATCCAGCCAGGAGCCGACGAGCAGGAGCGAGGAACCGTCAGCGGTGGCCCACCTGCACCGAAGCAGTCAGGTCCAAGGGGAGGAGGAGGTGAAGGAGAAGAGGTCCTTCTTCCCCTCTATCAACATCCCCTGGAGAGAGAAGGCAGACAGAAAGACGGAGCTCATCAGGAGAGGTCAGTGTCACTTTGTCCAGGGACTCCATCATTAGCCATTATCAGAACTCGATGTTATAGCCTGAAGATGCTGTTAGCCGAGCCCCTGAAATATTAAACGTGTCCCAGTGACCTTTGACCTTTGATCACCAAATTCTCATCAGGTCATCCATGAGTCCAAGTGAATTGTGCCAGATGTTATGGGACCGTGACCTTTGAAAACTGAAGTATTTTAAAAGGTATATGTAGTATATGCTGCGTATAATAAATACTATTTTACTATAATTTGACCTTGTCATTTGGCTACCAATCAAATCCATTCAGATTTGAGACCAAATATTTGAAGAAATTCCTTCAGAAATTCTCGAGACGTTGTCTTCTAAGATGATGGAGTGAGATGGACAGATTTGAAAACATCTTGTGGCTGTCGTATCTTTGGCTTCTTGCGTTGGATGAAATATATTTGCAGAAAGGCAAGTTATATCATACCTTATATAATATAGTCTACACACATACAGTTGTTCAGAAACAGGATCACAACACTTCAAACTCTATACTGTTCTTTTAGTGTATCAAAATAATGATGTGTTCCTGTGTAGACAAACCGTCCCTGCAGAGCAGACACTCACTGGACAGCGCTAGAGTGCAGGAGAAGGAGGCGGGACCCCTGTGGATCACTTTGGCTCTGCAGAAGCAGAAGGGCTTCAGGGAGCAGCAGCAGAGCCGAGAGGAGCACCGAAGCCAAAGAGAGGCCAAACTGGCTGAGAAACAAGCTCGAGAGAGAGACAGTGTACGTGAGCCAGCCACAGCACGTCTCCTTTACGTGCTCTCTGATAGATCTAATTATCATCATCATATCCTGAACATGGGTTCCCTCCCCTGAAACGGTCTGAATGTGTCTTGCAGGTGACTCTGCTGAGTCCCACGGACAGCAAAGGCAGTGGGAGTTGTAGTCCTTCCAAACCTCAGACACCAGAGGAGCCCAAGAGACCCGACAGCCTCTTCGGTCGATTAGAGCGCAAAGAACAACTGAAGAAAGCCAACACTCTACCCAGCTCTGTCACTGGTAAGAACACACATGTCCAATGGTAAAGCCAATATATTACTCACAATTAGCTTGAATTGATCAATTTATATTTTAGATCATCTTTTTTCTGTTGTAATTTCAAAATTGATCCTTGCTATTATGATTAATATTATTTTTATAAAACCATTCTGAAGAACTGTTTCCTGATTTAGTTGAAATTGCAGACTCTACACCATCGCCCCCTGCTGTCAAAGAGGTGTCAAAGCGCTTCCCCTCCAGCGACTCCTCGCAGGTGTCCACGGAGCCGGCGTGGCTGGCTCTGGCCAAGCGGAAGGCCAAGGCCTGGAGCGACTGTCCTCAGATCATCAAATAACACCCTGTCCTAGCCTCACACTCTCTCACACACACACACAGACACACACACTCACAGACTGCACACTGCCCACCTCGAGAGTCAGCGTCACGCCTGCCCTCTCAAAACCCCCCATATCCCTCCTCGCTCCTTGGAAACACCCTCTGACTGTGAACCCCCCCCCCCCCCCCCCCCCCCCCACACACACACACACACTGGCTGGTACTATTATCACGTTAAAGTGCGCTTCACATTCAAATAACCCAGTACAACTGCACAGATATATTTAAACAACTGCTGCGAGCATGCACATCCTGTATACAAATCCACAACTTATATGTCCTGACAAGGCCCAGTCCTCAGCAGCCAATCACAACCATGGCTGGCTGATGCAATAGCCAACCCCCCAATATTCTTTTTTTTTTTATTTCTTAGGCAACTGAGTCACCATGGTTGTGATAACTCACAGTGTGGGAAGCTCTCACATGTGACGTGTTTCATCAGCCGAGGGGAACCGTCTGAAGTGTTTTAAGGGCTACCAGTAACAATAATACTCAACATGAGCCTGCTGAATCTGCTTGTGGACGACCGGTGGAATCGTCGCGGACTCTCTTAATATTTCCACAAAGCAGCAGATTTGTGTTTATGTCGAATAAAACAAAACTGTATCCCTATTCTGAGCCTGTTTGTCATGTACAAAAGAAGATGAAGCCTTTTATTCCTCTTTTTTTTACTCATACTGGAAACCTTAGCGTAACTATTCTCACTGTGCCCGTGATTACTGTGATAGCTGTCAAGCTATTGTACAATTATGCCATTGGAAAGGGGCGGGATCATCATCACACGGTGGGTGCACCGAAACACAGCACTGAAGACCACAAGTGTTACCGGGCAGTTTACAGTGAGCCGCACACTTTCCCTTGCGGCCGTGTCACAACGTACACTGGATTTCTTTGCTTCGCTAAACGGACGCCGAACGCCTGCTGTAACATATGACTCTTCTAGCCGTCCTCCTGTAATACAGTTTGTAGGCTTACGCCATCACTTCCTCGTAAATGTGATATGATCTTCTTACATGATGTGAAATTTTTAAAAAAAGGAAGCCTCCAGCATTCTCATTTCCTGCCACTCACTTAATGATCTGTATATGTATGTAAGTATGTACTGTATGTTAAATCAAAAGCTTCAGTCAGAGGGGGGAGGCCCCTGCGCCCGAGTCCCTTTGTCATTTGGTTTCTAACTATGGTCGTGCACAATAGAGTAGTGTACGCAGTGTTATACGTACAAAAAAATGTTTGGTATTATTTGCACTTTTTTGTCCCACTTAGAGGTATTCATGAGAAAATTCGTAAAGAGAAACAAAATGTCATGAATAATGTAAATTAAATACTGATGTCTGAAACCTGCGGGACTGGATTATTTGACTGTTGGAAATCGTTAGGCTTGTGAATCATCTATTCTGTTCTATTCAAGATATCTCTGGGATCACTAAAGTGGATCTAGACCAACCTGAATATTGAATATCCTAATTATAAAAAAGTCAAGATATTGTGGTTAGGATTATATTTCATGCCGTTTACGACTGGAACAATGAGATCTGTGTTTTGTGGGCCAGGTAACATATATGCAACCTCTAAAACCACGCTGTGATTTGCTCTGCACCATGAAGTCAGTCTTTGATTCTCTCCCTTCATTGCAGTGACTGCAAATGAGCGGGAGGCAGGCTCATCATTTAAACATCACATATGAACAGCCTGGCGCTGTATGTTATTTTCAGACTGGAATTTGTTCACTGCAGTAGGTAGAAATACTCAGCCATAGCATTGACTGGTTAGTTTGTTTAAATATGTTTTTAATTATATAAAAGACAAGGGGCATACTCAGATATGGAGATTTTTACTATAAAATCTGTAAAAAAAACATGAGTGCATTTAATCCTGATGTGCTTTTTCTTTAAGAGTCAGCTTTAAACAATACACGTAGTCATTGCGGCACCCGATGACAAGCGACCGTTTGTACACGACTGGGGAGGAAAACAGTTCCCCGGGTAGAGAGTGTGAGGCCAACATCTGTCCGGTTTCACCGTCCAGGACCCAGACTGTGCCGTCTGTCGAGGCCAGGCCCACCAGCAGCCCCCTCCTGCCCACAGCCGAGCCCTGGAACACGCACGGACTGGAGAACACTTTGCCTGACGTCCGGAAAGTCCAGACTAAAGATCCGTCGGCTAAGTTCAAACAGTACAGGTGACCGTCATGTGACCCACACAGCAGCCTCTGCTGGTCCGGTGTGACACACGGAGACGAGAAGACTGGTCCGTTTGTTGAGAACTTCCACATCTGGAGACAAATACAAGAGCATGGGATAACTGCTGTTTGAGTTTTGACTGCTGGAGAGTCAAACTACATGGCAAAATAGAGTCTGCTTCTCACCAGGCTCCCCGTGTCGCTGTAGCAGCAGATGTTTCCGTCCACAGACCCGATCGCAACAAGGCCAGAGGAGCAGTTTGGTGATGAGAAGAACGGGACGTCCCTGCAGTCGGACCACAGGACCTCTCCACTGTCCTGGGAATCACAAACACATGCCTACATGTTTGAGCCCCTGTCAATACTCAACAAAAGGACACAGTCTGGGATTTCTTCACTCACCGGGCTGAGGCAGAGGAGGCGACCCCCCAGTGACGCCACGTACAGCTGTCTGAGGCAGGGATGGAGACCGGGGGAGGAGAACACGGCTCCACCACCACAATAATGCTTCCAAACACACTGCTTCAGCTGAAGACACACACACACACACACTTTATTAAACCCGGGAGGGAAACAGCTGTGGTCATCCAAACACAAAAGACTGAAAGGCCAAAAATAAAATCACAGCAGGCATGATGAATACTCTGAGGGGACAGCAGTTCTGCTCAGGAACCGCTGATTAAAAAATAATAACTGAGACTTTGCAAAACCTCTTAATTCCACCCAAAATGAGAACACACACACACAGTAGGAACATTTTTACCTCATGACCTTTGGCAGATGATGGGCCTAAAACATTTTTTGTAAAATATATAAATATATGAACCGTCATCCATTTTTTGAAAGTTAGAAAGTTTGAAAGTTGTAGAAAATAATAGACAAAATAAAGGTGTGTTCACCTTGTTTTGCAACACTGAATCTGCACACTATGTGTTCTTCTGTCCATAGTACTCACCTCCGGGTTCACGGCGTACACGTGTCCATCATGTGAGCCCACTATCACCAGACCTGTGTGGGGATCCACAGCAGGAGAGCTCTTCACGGCGTCCCCCGTCTCAAATATCCACTGCGTCTTACCGGACGCAGCACACAGGAAATAAACACAGCCATCATAGCAACCTGGGAAGATGCAGACAGTTAAAGACAGTAACTGACATTTCCAGTATTAAAGATATTTGTAAAGCAGCTACAGACCTACAATCACCAACTTCCCACAGTGAGACACAGCAGCCGATGCCTCGATCCTGTCCCCGAGGACTCGCTCCCACAGGAGGCTCCCGGTGTCCAGGTCTAGAGCCTGGATTCTGTGAGAGTGAGAGCCGATGAACACGCTTGTTTTGGCCTCATCTGACCTGTGATCTGTTCTTTCGTGGACTAGAAGCACCGGGGAGGCGTCCACGCATCTGCCTGTGTCCGAGGACCAGCTCAGACACAGGCCCATCGCCTCATCTCTCTGTTTATAACTGTTTTCTGCAGCTGCATCTGCCCGAATGACCGATCTGGACTCCTCATTTTTGATGTTCACCTCTATCACCTCCCCTGCTCGTCTTATGACTTTAAAGGGCTGTCTCTCCCCTTGCGGCCTCTCCTCTGCTGCAGACGGAGACTCTTTGCGTTCTCTCTTCGCTAAAACCACGGACGGCACATCAGCGTGCCGTTTCTTGGCCTCGGGAACCGACAACAGGCAGCTTTCGAGAGGCGGCATCAGTGTCGCTGTGGCAACGTAGCGCAGGACGTCTGAAAAGCTGCCGTCAAGCACAACCCCCAGGAGTTCAGGGGAGGTGACTCCCACAGCGGAGAGGAGGTCCTCACAGAGGTGCAGCGCCTTCAGAGAATCTCCTCCACTCAACAGGAAGTTGGATTCCTCGTCAATAGTCACATCTTCAGGTAAACCCAAAGCCTCCTGTAGGGACACAAAGAGGACAGTGAACATATATAGACATTAATGCATTCAAATGTGGAGCTGTGCCATTGACTGGGGACATACCTGCCACAGAGACTGTAGGGTTTGCTTCAGTTTGTTGAAATCTCCCTGTGGAGCCTCTAAACACTGTTTCTTTCTCTGGTATATTTTCATAAGTGCCTTCATGTCCACTTTGCCTGGCAAAAACAAACAGCGTTAGAATCCTTACAATGCTGTGTGTCCTGTGCCCTGCGTGCGCTGCTCACCATGGGGCGTCAGGCATAAGGCCGGGACCAGCAGCAGCGTGTCAGGAACGCTGTGCGATGGAAGCAGCAGAGACAGCTGGTCCACAATCTGCCTGCTCACATCTCCGTCCGCACCGGCGCCCCTCTGCTGCTGCTGCTGGAGTCTTGCGGGAGAGCGAAGGTTGTCCCGACGCTGAGCCATAGCCGAGGGGGATTTCTCCACATGCTGCTGTGCAGGAGGAGGAGCAGCTGCTTTCTGGCTTCCAGATGTGGACGCCACTACAAAGGCAAGAAGCCGAACGCCTTCAGACAGACCCACAGCACAGGCCTCCACCTGAGGCAGACTCAATATGAGCTGATGGAGGAGGAGATAAATGTAAACACAGTGATCAATCAATTAGTCTGCAAACAAAGAAAGAACTGTCCTTTGTTGTTGCTGAAATGTTTAGTGATTTTAAAGCCCTATAGGTCTCTTCTTCTTCTCTGATAAAATGTAGACTGAGGTTTGTTCTCTGTTTAAATACAAGCATACAGATGTCCATTCATGAGAGAAAAGACAGAAAGAAAGTTTATGGCATCATTAAACAGATGCAATTTTATTTCTGCTCTGAGTTTTGTTTTTTATTACATCCGTCAAGGCAGTTATGTTTTCATCCCAACGTCTGTTTATTTCTTTCAAAACACAATTATGCAAAAACAGATTTCCCCAAAAAACAAAGAATGCAGGATGGGTATAACAAGGTTTCAACGTGTCAGTGTGTTGCACTGCCCCCATGTGGCCAGTGAACTCAACGGTTCCTGTTTTAGGAATCAGCTGCAGATTACACATCTCTCTCATGTTTACAGTTTGATTTGTGTATTTTGAGGAATTTGTTGAAAAACCTTGGAATTCATTCTTCAAATTAACTCTCGAGAAACTAAAAATAGAATATGGCACTGAACACTGTACCTGCTGCAAGCCGTCCAAGTTTACCCGTTTCCCGTGGCGTTTAATCAGCCTGTCTCTCCGCCCCAGGTAGAACAGCTGTCCATCTTTAACATTCACCCAGTCTCCAGTGGCTCGCATTGTCCCTGGGATAACATCCTCCTCATCGTCCAGGAGACACACTCTGTCCTCTCCACCTGCAAACACAGGTCACATGGAATCACTGAAATCAATGTGTGTGTGTGTGTGTTTCACAGTGAGATATTTCTCACCTATGAACACCTGTCCTTCACCCTCTGTAACAACACCACCATGTTCATCTCTGACTTCCACCACTGTGTCCATCAGAGGCGTCCCAAGAGGCACTGAAGATGCCAAGCTGAAGGATCTGAGATGGTAAAGTTGTTTTTTACTTCAGCTGAAATTTTGGGATTTCAGAAATAACATCGAAGAGGAGCACTCACGGGTTACAGGACTGTGGTATTTTGTAGCAGCAGGCCCAGCATGACACCTCAGTGACACCATAAATATTGAAGAAGTGGGTTTTGTTGTCCTCGTGCCTCCAGCTCCTCAGCAGAGCCGGCGAGGGACAGGCCTCTCCACCCAGAGCCAACACCCGTACCGAGGAGTCACGTGACAACACCTCCTGTTGTAGGACATGGGGTCCGAAGCGGCAGAGCAGAGTGGGCGTGACCTGCGGACACAAGAAAAGTCCATATTTAGAAGGTATAAAGTGATTCCCTGCAGGTTTAAAACATAAATGATAGTGAAGCATTATGTGAGACAGATATGTAGGGGTCCCATGAATTACGCACACTTGTTTAAACTAACCCAGATACACCATATTATCTTGCAATCTACAGAAATATGTATTGGACAAAACAAACACAGTAGAATTATATGAACATACATTCAAGTAAGATGTACAAGACAGTATTTTGACATATTTTAGACTTTTAAGAGGCTGTTAAAATCCTGACTGATGAAAATCAAAATTATTCTTGCCTGTAAGAAAGTTGTTTTGTGATGCTTGAACAGCAGCTGAGCCAGTCGATTGGGCATTTTCTTGATCACAGAGGGAATAATGAGGAGCTTTGCTCCCGATGATAAGGCCAGGAAAATATCCACCACAGAGGGGTCAAAGGTCAAAGGTGATGCCATGAAGACCACATCCTCTGGTCTCATCTGAAACAACGATCTGAGCAAAGAGAAGCGCAGTTTTAATATGTAGCAAAAATGAAATTCCAGAGCAGAAGACAAAGGCATGAAGATGGAATGTCTGACCTCAGCTGCAGTATATTGGGGAGTATACACTTGTGTGGTACCCTCACAGTCTTTGGAAAGCCAGTGGTTCCAGATGTGTGAAGCACATATGCCAAGTTCTTGCGGCCACAGTCTTTTAGCACCACAGCTGCATCACAGACTCCAGCTCCACCTTTCCTCAACACACTCTGTTGTGTTTCTGGATTGTCTTCAGCGACAGGCAGCAGTGTGACCACTGTCAGTTTAAGCTTGGGCAACACCACACACACATCAACAGACATGTGATTAACAACAGCCGCCTGGAAACGCTGGATGGAAAAAGGAGAGAAAATCAAGCTATAAAGGGATAGTAGAAGTAAAACGTTTTTATTCCTCCCCCATGGGGGAAACAAACATTTACAGTAGCTCAAAGGGCAAACAGTAAAAGGCAGCAAAAGAAACAATTCAAATGAAATCTTTAATCTTTAAATAGTATGCACATATTATTAATAATTTGATAGGATAGTAATAATAAGTTGAATATTTTACGGGCAGGAGCTCAGTCTTCACAGCACAATACTTCAGCCGACACTGGTTCATGACTCTGGCAGAGAATAGTCCTGGGGCCTCTGGGTCCAGTGGGACATAAGCAGCTGGAGACTGAAGGATCCTGACAACAACACAGAGTCATTCACAGATGAATGAAATCGCACGCACACACACACACACACTGAACTCACCCCAGGATCCACACTGGTATGAACAAATCATCACTACAGTACAGCCCAATGACTCCGTTAGAGTTGGGACAGTTGTCCCGCAAAGCAAGAGCCAGATGCGCGGAGAGCTCCACCACCTCTCGGTACCGCAGAGACACCGGGCTGCCGGGCGCGGAGCCGCCACCGCTGTCGTATGTCACCGCTTCCCGATCTGGGTGCAGAGAGGCGGCGACGGACACGAGCTCCTGCAGCGTCTCTACAGCCATAAGTAACCCTCTGAACGCTGTCTCCAGAATCACATGGTTTCGATGTTGTTAAATACAGTCTGCCTTGGTTTTGTTTATATCCGGGCAGAGCACGGTTGTCGCTTGAAGATGACGCAGATGTGAAGCTGACGTCGCTCATATGGTTAGTTCCATGACACAAACTGGGAACGATCAGATGTACTCCAACAACAATAATATCGATGAGCACAAAATTATGATAATAATTATGATAACTTTTTATGTTTATGTTTATTTTTATCCTGCTTCTATGTGTATTTATGTTTATATTATGGGGTTTAGTTCCTTAACTGATAAACTCGAACAGGCATCAATGTGTTCGTTTCATAATTTCCCAGGACACTTGAACGCCCCATTTGTCTGCTGTCCAATCAGGTTTCACCACTGTGTGAAAAAAAAGTTTTGAACCTGAACGCGCCATCTTCACTCCGCCAGTTAGCCTGTGTGCTTTCTTCAGCTCCCGCTAGCTCCCGACTCTCACCATCAGGAAAACCTTTGTTTATGTTATCTCCAACATGGACGCGGCCTTTGAACAAACACTCAGTGAAAACAGCCTCCGATTCAAACGGTCGCTGGACCGAATCGCGGAAAAGGTGCGTTGTGGTCGATGTTAGCATAAGCTAGGAGTAGCCAACGTTAGCACAAGTTAAAGCTAGTTAAAGCTCAGCGGCAGAAATGTGGTCAGACAGTTAGCTAACCTCTGCTATTGTCTCCATCAGTATTCAAAGCTCCAGGGCCTGGACGGGGGGATCGAGGTGGATCTCGCAAATATGAAACACCAAAGTAATACAGACCACACAATTCAAATGTGTATTATGTGATGCACTGGTTTTCCACTCGCACTACTTTACTAATGAACATGTCCACTTGCAAATGATCTCTATATCGTATACAATTCATGTTATATATGTGTGACTCTTACTTTGAGGATCAATACTATTTAAAGATACATTTATATTTACACCAATATACATATCAAGTATGTGTACATTATGAACATCTCTCTAATAATGTTGTGTAGAACATCCTAGCATTATAAAGTAGTAGTGGTGATGTTGCCTGGTCTCATTGTGTCTGTTCTGTCCCCACTCTCGGCATGGAAAAGCACTTGAGCGCTGCCTGAAGAAATCCAGACAAAACATGATCAATCTTGAATCAAAGGTTTGTGTCACACAAAAAAAGTTTGTCCATTCTGTCCTGTGAATCCTGAATACATTCTGATTTGTTTCAACAGCTGGACTTAACATATGAAGACAGTGGGGCTGAAAATACTAGTGCATCCAGCAGCCATTGTCCAGGGGATGATGATGATGGTAAGAGGAGAGAAGCCATAGAAATATAGTATTGAGGCCAGCAAGGGAATGAAGTGAGTTTTATTTGTAGTCACACCGGTAATGTTCTTCTTTCCATTTCCTCTCTACAGGGATGCAAAAAAATAACATGACTGAGCTGACTGTTGGCTCATTGGAGCGGAGTGTGCAGAACGTTTCTGAAACCGAGCTCCAGCCTGAGGACCAAGATGAGGAACTGGAAATGACTCTGAGGAGTCAGGGCAGCTCGTTTGCGGATCTCTACCCCAGCATGATCAGTCGAATAGAAAAGGCCTGTAAACGTCAGAATCTCTCCAGGGCCGCTGACTCAGTACTGAGGAGGTACCAAAGGTGGAGGCAAAAGTCAAGAGAAGGCAGCCTGAACAACACTCTGAGGCACAGTAACCCAGGAAAGATGGCTGCCAGAATGCAGCTCAAGGGGACCTCTAACGGCCCAGAGAGAAGACAGTTTGTGGTGACTGACTCTACCCCTCGTTCTCCTTTGAAGTTCACAACCAATCAGCTGGCTTTGCAAGCACCTCAACCATCTCCTGTTAGGGAGAGAGGCCCACTCAGAAGAGAGCGCCACCATTCTCCCTGCTTGATAGACCGCACTAGACACTTCTTCAAGACATGTAAACAGCAAGAAGTCTCACTGAATCAGACGTACACTATGTCTGAACAGTCGGGAGAACAGCCGTACACTTATGTAGGCAGTCCTTCACGGCCTTGCTATCCCACTGCAAAGTCCTCTGACCTGTCTCTAAGGTCGAGAAGACATTCTCTGTCAGAGCAGGCTCCTGGATGCTCCATGTATTCTACAGAAGTCTCTTTTCCAGAAAGATCTGATAACTACAGCTCCCCAGTCAGGCAGAGTCCCTTGAAGTCACGGATGATGAACAGCCTCAATAGATCCCCTTACTCCCTCTCTTGGAGCCCCAAAGATGGTCCAATGGAAAGCTTTTCCAGAGAACCTGTGAGGGGCAGATCACTGTCTTCTTCTCTGTCCTCTCCACAGAAGCCTTTTGAGCCACAGAGGACGTTATTCTCTCAAAGCTCCCGTCCCTCCCCTCAGCGACAGGTGAATTCACCTCAGCAAACCACAGCAAGTCGTCCTAAGATTCGGCGCCATCTCTCCTTTGACTCCTCCTTGCCCCCCATTGGTGCTTCCTACTCCCCCAAAGAGCTTGATGAGGAATTCTTGAGACTCTACCACAAGTTTGTCTGCTTGAACAAATCATCGTTCTTTAACAGCCACCCCTGCCGGATCTGCGCTAGGTGTCCTGAGTCCAGCAGACCCCACTCCTCCTCAGCGTTGGCAGCTCTCGCCTTGTCGCCGCACCGCTCCATACTAAGGAAACGCAACCGGGAGTTAGGCTGGGGCGACCGTCCCTTATCTAAGCGCTCCAGGGACGAATGCTCCACATCCTCCCCAGGTTCCAAACGCAACAGGATTGAAATGCTGAGGCGTCATCTCTGCGGATCAGAGCTGTCTCGTGATGACCTCCTCTACGGCTCAACCAAACACAACATGTGTAACAAATTCAGCATGCAGCCGCACACCATTGACGCACGTCAGCAAGCCAGCATGAGACCAAATTATCTATTTTTCTCAGGTGGTTCTCATCAGAGCAGCATGGCAAATGGCTTTTCCCCCAGGTAATAAACACAAATCACTATGTGTAGTATTTTTTCCAGCAATGCTGCTGCATTCACTTAATTCATGCATTCACCTCTCCTCTTCCCCTGTTTGCAGGAAATAATGGACAGAGATCAAACCTGCTCGGAAACACCCTGCCCATACAGGTTCTCCCACAAGTTTCAGTTTGTCCCATAACAAATATCAAAGTGATGTAATTGGATTAGTGCCATGTTTCCAGTGTAAAAAAATAGAAGTGTGTTTCTTAGCTGGTCCAGTCTGAGCTTAAGAGTTTTCAAGCTCTAATTCTGTCACTATTGACACACACAAGTGTTTGTTATGAAGCTGTTGTCCATCCCAGTTGTTTCTGTATTTGTTTTATATATATATATATTTGTTGTTAAATCCGGGGATATGAGTGAGATTTTAGACTTTCTTCTTTTAGGGTTTCTTACTGAAGTTAACGTGGCAGCATTGTGTTGATTTCTGAGTATTTATTCAATATTAATAAATGTGTGTAAATGTTTCTGGTATTAAAAAAAACAAAGAGCACATACTTATTGCAGTAGTTTATTAAACTTCTCCATTATATTCATCTAAAGTTAAGAAAAATCAAAAAATCTACAACACTCATACCCAAACCAAAATAGGAAAGTGGTTAATATTTATAAAACAAGAAGGTAGAAAAAAAGACCAGAGGAAAATAAAGACCATCTCACTTTTTGGTCACTAGCTTTGTGTGTTTCTCTGACACGGCAAATGCTATCAAATACAAATGTTCACTAAGGCAAGGAATGTCAACATCTGTGAAAGTAGTTCCAACATTTGTATGAAAACACATTTACATTGCAATATAAAAAAAGTTTCCAGACACATCAGCAGAGTACAGGACACTACTGGCTGTCATCATTTTTTCTCTCCAGTCTGTAACATTTCATTAATGTGACACTCAATATAAATCCAGTGATGCTGTAACCATGGCACCGATGCAGCTGTTACCACTCCAGCTCCACTGGATATTTCCCAGTCAGACAGGCAGTGCAGTGGCCCACTCCTGCTCTGGACTTGTTACTGGAGCTGATCATTTTGTCCTCCTGCATGGACGCAATCCCCTCCTGAACAGCTGATACCAGGCCCTCCACAGTCAGATACTGGACACTGGCCGCACCTACACAATAGACCGAGTCATGCTTCCACTTTATACACATACAGGTTTTGTCAGGGAGACTGGAAGATGTTAATTCTAATTGGAAGAAGAAGACACTTCACACTTACCAATGTATCCAGCAATGTCCTGAAACTCAGGCTTGTTGGCAATGAGCTCCTCCTTGGTAGGGATGTTGATGCCCATGTAACAAGGGAACCGGATCGGCGGAGAGGCCACTCTGATGTGAACCTATCAAAGAGCAAACGATGTTCACATACAAATGTCACATTCAGGTGGGTGCGTGAATCTTCTCACGCTGGTGCTAGATCCCATTTGACCAATGTCCCGCCCACAGACGCCATCAGCTCCATGTGTCACAGACTGGAGGTGAAGCAACCAGCCATGGTTACAGCCATAATACATTCAGCTGTATAAACTGACTAGCAGAAAACTGAAGGGATCCCAATTAATCAGACTTTAAATAGGCTGCCTCATTACAGCGCTCAAGATAAGCAAATATGTCACATGAATAAACCTGATGTCAGATTATTTTAACTGAGATGGAATTATAAGCAACATGCAAGTTATTTGTATGATTTCCTTGGTCATATGAGTGTATGAACGCACCTCTGTCGCACCAGCTTCCTTCAGCAGTTTAATAATGGGGGAGATGGTGTTGCCTCTGACAATGGAGTCGTCGATTAACACCACCCGCTTCCCAGCAAAATTATCTGTCAGTGCTCCGAACTTCTTGGCAACGCCGAGCTGCCTCAAACGGGTGTTTGGTTGAATGAACGTTCTCCCGACGTAGCGGTTCTTACACAGAACCTCAATGTATGGCAGCCCGGACTGTGAGAGGAGAGAAGCGTGTCAGGGCAGAGCTGAGTCAGGAGGCTGTAGAGAGTGACGTGCGTCTGCTGACAGAGACGGACCTGCTGAGCGTAGCCCAGTGCAGCGGGCGTCGCAGACTCTGGCACAGTGCTGACCACGTCTGCGTCTGTTGGAGCCTCTATCGCTAACCGCTTACCACAGCGCTGCCTCACAGTGTAGACCATCTGTCCTGTAGGTGCAACAATAACAATATTGTTAATCACAATTAACCAATTATCAGAATATTGTGCTGGTGAGACAGTTTTAGAAAGATGCACATTTCTTCACACCTTCAAAAATAGAGTCTGGTCTGGCGAAGTAAACGTATTCAAATATGCAGAAGGCGGGGAGGTCCCCCTCAGGGCGAGGCACAACACTCAGAGTCTTGACCCCGTGTTTGGAGATCTGAACTATCTCTCCTGGTAAGACTTCTCTGTAATACCTGAAAACCAGGAGACATGTGGAAATGGTCAGTGCCCATACAATAAAATCAGAGCATGTTGCGTTTGGTGGATACAAAAATAAACACATACTTGGCACCGATGGACTGAAAACTGCATGACTCTGATGACACCACCCACCCCTCAGTGTCCTCCTCCCCAGCACCTGAACACCGGGACAGAGCATAAAGTTAATTATCCACCAGACACCTCTGGCCTTGGGTGAAGCCAAAGGCCAAACTGACATAAAAAGCATTCCGTCTGGAGAACTGATAACCTCCTGTCTGACCTCTTGGTACAGACTTACGAGGACAAACGTGTGTCTGACTAAATCTCCCAAGCAACAGATAAGTCGTATAGAAACCTGGGGTGTGCAGTTTTGAGATGGGAACAACCCGTCCAATGCACAGGGGTCGATTTCCATAAGGGTCACGCACTGCGTAGATGACATCTTTGACCATCATCAACAGTGAGTAAGATGTTGGAGTTTCAGTCATGAGGTTTTTAATTCTGCAACACACACAAAAAATCATTAAAATACTGCGTAGAAAACAGTGCATGTTTTAAAAAGTCAACGTAATCATGGCACTGACCTGGCAACCCAGTCTGGTGCGTCCAGCTCCTCCAGAGGTGGAGTGAACGCCAGCAGTTGGGTGATGAGTTCACTGTCTGAGCTGGTGGAGAGACCGACGCCATGACGCATGACCTGGTTGTTTTTTGTTTGTAAGGAACATAAAAAACATGTTCATGTGTGAAACAAAAATAATTCCCCACAAATGTGTCAAAACAAAAGAACCATTGATGCTGTAAATAAATGGGAATTATGAGGGTCATCCTCACCTTCTTTCGCAGGGCATGAGCATTAACCAGCTCGCCATTGTGTGCAACGGCGATCTTGCCGTGCAGCGTATCCACCACAAAGGGCTGGCAGTTCTGCAGCTCGGAGATCCCAGTAGTTGAATAACGTGTGTGACAGATGCCAAGGTTACCATAGCGCAGTTTCAGAAGAGCCTCGGGCGGGAAAGCGGTGTTTACTAATCCCATTCCCTAAAAAACAAGAGGACTGAGTGAGACATGTTGCCACTTGCAGCACTTGAGCAGATGAAGTGAATGCTGATGTGCAGCACGTTGTAAAGTGAGACAGAGCTTTGAAAACAAACAACGGTGTATGTGCATTATTTGAATATTTTGGGTTCAATAAAGCTTCCGTATGATCAGTGGTGGATGGTGCTTCAGCTCATGAGTCACAGTTACCTTATGGATCATGTATGTTGGTGGACTGGCTCCATCACTTGTAACGAACCCGGCACTTTCCTGACCCCTGAGCAAACACACAGAGACACATCCAACATGGAATATCAGTGGGATGTGAGCTTCATGATGTCATAATAAACCTGTTTTCCTGCAAGTTCTTTTTTAAAGCTTGATATAAGCCTTAACACAAACAAAGCTGGATTAACGGGAGTCCCACTAAAACACGAGAAGAGAAGCAGAGAGGAGGAAACGTCAGCTTCTCTGCTGTGGAGTCGCCTCGCTGCAGTTTCAGCCTATTTACCAAGCTGCTTCTCAGATTACAGTTGGTCCCGCCCCCTCGGCACATAGCTTAAGCCAGTGGTGAGGCTGCTTTTCTGCATGGAGGCGTTGCTTTCAGGCTTAGCCGCCTGGTTGCCTAGGGAACCGGGCAGCAGAGACGGACAGGCTGGGGAGAAAGAAAGCGTTTCCAGGTCAGCTCAAACATGGAGAGAGGAGCAGAGAGACAAAGAGGAGGGGATACGGAGGTGGCGCAGGAGAAGGGCTCACTGGAGAGGCAGTGGGGGGACGCCGAGGTGCTGGCTCTCATGTCAGCGTGGGACGAGGTCGGCGCTCAGCACGTCACCGAGAGCAGGGCCACCTTTGAGCTGCTCTCAGAGCGCCTGAGGAGGCTCAGTGTTGTGCGCAGCTGGTGGGAGTGTCAGGCCAAGTGCAAGAGCCTGGGACTTCAGGGCAGGAGGCCTGACGCAGCAGCAGCAGCAGCAGCAGCAGCAGCCACTTCAGGAAACTACAGCCCAGGAGCGGACGGGAGGCCAGAGGGCTGGGAGGAAGAGGTGGAGGATGTGGGTAATCAAAGAGGAATCTACTCTTCCTCAGGCACTTTCCCAACACAGGAAGGTAAATGTGGGTTAAAAACCACACTTTGCTCAGATGAGCAAAACGTCTGACGAGGTTCAACGCGCTTTAGTATTAACAACTTTTTTTTTTAATTACATGCATTTCAGGGCTGAAACTGAACCAGAACAGTTATTATGGAATTTAACTTTTGCTTAACTGGATTTAAAACAGGTGCAAATATATGCTTCTGATTTCTTTTTCAGCAATAACATAAGACTTTCTGTGCAGGAATCAAGAGTCAAATCCACCGAGCTCTCCCGTACACGCCCACTGTGGCCGAAGAAGGGGGCCGCCACTGGACCGACGACGAGGTGCGAGCCCTGCTGTGCGTGTGGGCGGACCGGCGCGTCAGAGAGCGCCTGAAATGCACGCTGCGTAACAAGTCCATCTTCCAAGAGATGGCCCGGCAAATGCAGAGAACCTTCGGGGTGGTGCGCAACTGGAAACAGTGCCGCACGAAATACAAGAACTTGAAGTACGACTACAAGACGGCGAAGTGCGCCCACGCTGCAGGGGGCGGTGCCGCAGGAGGCCCGGGCAAGTACATGAAGTTCTTTGACGAGGTGGAGGCCATTCTGCTGGACCAGGGGCTGGAAAACGGCGGCATGGAGATGCAGAGGAGGTTGTACGATGGACAAGTGTCAGAGGGGAGGCTGCAAACGCCAGTGCAGACCACAGCCTCAGAAAGCGAGGTTGTCATCGAAATAGATGATGGTATGTATCACGCCAATGCAAACTTTTAGTTTGGTATTAAAGGCTTAAAGGAAAAGGCCCAAACTTTTTGTGTTTCCAGATGACAACAGCGATGACTACGACCTGGAAGGAGACATGGAAGCTAAATGGAGCGGAACAGGTACGTTCCAACAAACCTCCAGAGCACTTCACACACTATGTTGTTATTTCTTCTCTTAATCTATTTTCAAAACCCTCCAGACGCCCATCTAACTGATCCGCCCAGCTCTGACCAGATCCACGTGGTCACTGTGTCGGACACAGGCCGAAACTGGAGCGACCAGGAGGTGCGAGCGCTGATCCAAGTCTGGTCCGACGAGCGCGTGTGCAGGCAGCTGGAGAGCTCCACCAGAAAGAGGGACATCTTCGTTCAGATCTCCAACAGGCTGATCCAGCAAGGCATCGAGCGGGACTGGAAACAGTGCCACACCAAGTACAAGAACCTCAAGTACCTTTACCGCTCCCTCCAGAGGGGCAAGGGTGACGAGGCCGACCCCAGGCGCCTCATGAGGTTCTACGACGAAGTGGACGCTATTATGAATCGCACAACTAATGGCTCGCCGCACGTCACGAGAACTTCAGACCAGCAAGAAGTGACGGGGGAACTCGTGATGTTGGAGGGTTCTGAGGAGAGAGACCACGTAGAGGTTTACTTGATGCGGGCAAACCCAGTCAGGACAGAGGAGCGAGTGCTGGAGGAGAGAACATGTAGCACTGATTCAGTCTTGTCTGTTAGCCTGGACGTCACGCCCAGCGGTGAAGACAGGAGGACGCGCGCAGTGAAGGAGCGTCGCTTGGATCAGCAGCACAGATTAAAGAGTGAGCCCAGCATCATTCATTATTCATGTCGAACGTGAAATCCTGTTACTAAAACCATTCACGAAATCAGACAGAGTCTCTCCAGCCAAAAACATCAAGCTCCACTCATTCAGTGCAGCTCTGCCCATGGAGTGAGTGCGTGTCTGAGCCTCACTCTTCTTTTACCTCGGTTTACAATCACTCTCCACATTTTTCCTAAGTTCTTTTCATTCTTCTTCTTTCCTAAGTTTCCACAATTCATGTTTCTTTAACTGCCTGGCATTTCCATTCAGCTGTTGATAGAAGAAGCAGCGCATTCCCTTGAATATTGGGCAACTGCTGATGCAACAAATCAAATAATTATAGAGCTGAATACTGTGCCCATGTGACCAATAACACCTAGGACAATTTGATCTTAAGTTTTAAGACAACAGTCTATTCAGCTCTACATGTTAAACCTTTTGTGTGTGTAGAGAAGGGCACTTCATCTTAAATCTGATTGACATCGTATGTTGTTGGCAGACTCAGTTGAAAGAAGGGCAGAGAGAGAAGACACCTATTCAGCAAACAGAGGACTGAAGAGGAAAGCTGTGGATCAAGGTTTGTAATCACTTTGCATGTCACATGATGACCATAATTGACTGGAGGCTTTTGCAATTTCCCAGTCAGTCCCATGATTTGCCTCATAATCAAATAACGGATGAGGACACGCTTGTAACGGCTAACAAAAAGCTCAACGTATGACAGCTCTCAGACCATGAGGGGAAAAAACTTTGCTTGTCCATAAATTCTAAAAGTTGTAATGGCATTTTTTTTTACAAATAAGTGTTTGTTTTTCTTCCCAGACCCCAAACTCCAGTCCCCAACAAAAAGACTGGAGACCGGCGCTGACTGTGCTGATATCTCAGAGGCCCAGTGTAAAGAAGAGCAGGATCACATCCCCATAATAAAGATAAACTCTGTGCACTCAATGGCCTCCCCCCATCCATCCCCAGAGAGACAGGTAATAGCTACTTACCCTATGTGACAAATGGTGCAAGACGCAACGCAACAAAGGAGCTGTGGAGATCGTAAAACAAGCTGCCACTAACAATAGATAATTCTATCATTATGAGGTTTAACTGTGTGCATTATTTTATCATTTGTAAACATTGGTCAGAAACAAATCTAGACAAGAAGACTGTTTGAAATTAGAATCTGCCACTGCCGATTTCTTCTTTTAGAGCTGATGAACAGAGAATTGAATTCGATCTACTGAAACTAAACTTGAACTAGTGATCAAACACACCACGTGCAGTTAAACCAAGCGTCTACCTTTGAACATGTCACTGCGGACAAAAACACGAGTTCACAATAATAGCTGCTTCAGTCACTTGTTATGTTTCAGTCCCAAACACAGAGGTGGTCACATGTGAACCAGTCGGGGGTCTTTAAGGTCTTAACTCTGCGTCTTCCTCCAGTGTCACCCTCCTCCTCCTCAGTGAAAGCGTGAAGCTGTTGTATTCACTGAAAGTCAGTCACGTTAGAGAGGTCCTCGCTGCGTTATTTACCTGTGCTGCAACGCCACCAGCCCCAGGGACAGGACCTGGGCCACCTCCAGCTGGGTGGGCCACTCTCCGGCGGCCACGCACCCGAACACCCCGCACTCCTCCCCAATACCGGACTCCTCGAACTCCATCCCGGGCTCTGGTCCTGGTCCCGGTCCTGGTTCTCTCTCTGTTCACGAACACCGTCTCTCTCTCTCTCTCTCCTCTCGCGTTTCTGCTGTGTTGCCTGAAGAACTTCTCCCCCTGCGCGCGCGCGCGTGTGTGTGTGTGTGCGTGTGCGCGCTCGTGCACGCAGACGGTATTGACAGAGCACGTGCGGCCGCTGGAAGACGCAACGTGGCTCGTTGTAAAAATCAAGCTGAGCAAAGTGACGCAAACCCCGGCTCCTCCGAAAACCCGTGACGGAAGGTTCCAGAGAAAAGAGCCGCCGCCATCTCAGAATGACCCGAACTTATCGAACATCTTCACGTGGCGCGTCACGCGAGGTCGATCGATGACTCAAACAACCAACTAATCGATTCCGTCACGAGGGCGAAACAGCATCTTCAGCTGATTGAGTTATTGCTAAATCAGCTTTCTTGTGGGGCAGATAAGTTTAGGGAATTTTAGATGAACTAAGAACTAAATTCTCCAAAGAAAGTTCTTCCTCATTGCGGATGGAGCGTCTTCCCCAGAACACGTGGTGAGGGATGCGCTGCTCTGATTGGCTGTCTGAGCCAGTCGAGGGGCGCCATTGGCTGTCAGAGCATGTAAATTCTACTCCTCTTCCCGGATCTGCTCCTTCTCATCCTCGCGCACTCTCTAAAGTTGTGCACCACTTTTGTGTGTTTCCTCCCAGAGCTGCAGGCTGATCCCGAGCACCGCCATGGCCTCCGCCGCAGGTACTGCCCCGCACTGAGAGCACGCTATGTGCGCGCGTGTGTGTGTGCGTGCAACGGTTTAAATCTGTGTGCGTGTGTGTTTTCAGAGCTGAAGACTGGTCAGAAGCTGAATGAGGGCAAAACCAAGCAGATCTTCGAGCTGCCGGAGCAGCCCGGACTGGTCCTGGTCCAGTCCAAGGACCAGATCACCGCCGGGAACGCAGTGAGGAAGGACCAGATGGAGGGCAAGGCTGCCATCGCCAACAGAACCACGAGCTGCGTGTTCAAGCTGCTGCAGGAATCCGGTAAACCGCACCATCCAGTGAAACAACCAGTGGGAGTGAGCGGTTGTGTCTCACTCGCCCTGAGGCAACTTTGCCCCATGTTGAGCAACATTTGATAGAGTTGGGAGGATGACTTATAAAACCACACCAATGCGTATCATAACATTAGTTATGCAAAGATAATGTGACTGTGATTATTGTACTTCGCATTCATCATGGTTGGTCAAATGGCCCAGCTCTTATGAAACCTGCTGCAGAATTCAGGTCTTCAGACGTTGTGGAAGTTCTAGGACTTGCATGTTGTGCTGTGAAGATGCCACAACCAGACCACTGAGAGTCATCACTGGCGTGTAGCACTTCCACAAACTAAATTAATCCCATTGCATTTGTTTCTGGGGCTCATCACCCAGAAGTCTTTAAGGGGTTTGACGAGAGAGACACTAACTTTTGACCTATTTGTCCTTTCTTTGCAACCAGAGCCTGTGTTCTTTTATGACCATACTTTACGATAAGAATACTCATTCTCTCTAAGCTCCAGTAGACATTTGGGAAATTTCACACTTGAGAAGCTGGAACCACTCAACGAATTCCTGCTTTAAAAATGGCTTCAATAATTGAAGTAGTTGGCAGTCCTGTCAATCACCTGTATTACGCTCACAAAGAACACTTGATAGGATCCTGACCTATAACAAAAAACCTTGCATGTTGAGGCATTGTGCCCTTATGTTAAGTGTTTGGGTCCACAAAGACCAGATTCCAAAAATAAAAGTCCACCTTGTTTTAATTTAGGCATAATTGGGTAACCATGCCCCATATGTGACTCGTGAGTGTGTCTGTCAGACCAGCTCTGGTAATGGATTTCTTGTGACTTGAAACACTGAGGCGTTTAATTCACCAGAACGGGACCAACCACATCCTGCGTCACTTAACCTTATAAATCAGTGGCAGAGGCGCATCTGCACTAAATTGAAAGTTTTATAATCTGTTGGTGTCTGTTGAAGATTTATCTGTAGATACAAAAGGAGGGACCCACCTTTTGTTTGCAGACGTGTCACACTTTGCACTCAATCAAGAAGTATTAAAGGAATGTCAGATAATTGATCTTGCCTTTTTTTTTCATTGAGCAGGCATCAAGACGGCCTTCGTGAAGCAGCACTCGGACACGGCGTTCATCGCTGCCCACTGCGAAATGATTCCCATCGAGTGGGTGTGTCGGAGAGTGGCGACCGGATCCTTCCTCAAGAGGAATCCAGGAGTCAAAGAAGGCTACCGCTTCTCTCCGCTGAAGATGGAAATGTTCTTTAAGGTGGATCTCAGCTCTGACCCTGGCTGTCTGCTAAGTGTGTTCAGTGTCCAAAATGTGGAATCGCATCCAACACCATCTGCTGTCTGATACAGGACGATGCCAACAATGATCCCCAGTGGTCGGAGGAGCAGCTGCTGGAGGCCAAGTTCTGTCTGGCTGGGCTCACCATCGGTCAGTGTGAGGTGGACATCATGAACCGCAGCACGGTGGCCATCTTTGAGATTCTGGAGAAGGCCTGGGCCACTCAGAACTGCACGCTGGTGGATATGAAGGTGCGCAGAGCAGGGCTGCCCTCTGCTGGATGATGTAGCGTGACCGCATCGCTGCTGAGCTGCTGCACATGACCATTTTCTGCGTTGCCTTTTCCAGATTGAGTTCGGGGTGAATGTGAAAACTCAAGAGATCGTCCTGGCTGATGTGATCGACAACGATTCCTGGAGGCTGTGGCCGGCAGGAGACCGCAGCCAGCAAAAAGATAAGCAGGTCAGGGCTTTTCTCTCTTGTTTGATTTTGATTGATTTAAAACAAGACACCAACTGAAATGTCTTGTTTCTCCTGTTTCTAGGTTTATCGAGACCTTAAGGAAGTGACCCCTGAGGCCATGCAGATGGTGAAGAGGAACTTTGAGTGGGTCTCTGAAAGGGTCAAGGTACACTGAACACGATTAACTGACCTAATCATTGTGCTGACCTCCTGTGTTTACCCTTCGATCAAGTGCGTCACTGACACTGCTCGACAGTTATCTGAGCTTTGTTTAGTTTGTTACTTCACTTCTTTAAATAGACTTTGTATTTAAAGAGCTGGTGGTCTCTTCTTACAAATAGCTGGTAGCTTTATTTGTCATAATATAGTTTTCAAATGAACTCTGAAAGTTGAACACATTCTTAGAGAAGCAGCCATAAGAAATGAAATGGGCCTTTTGACTGTGGTATGACCACTGGCTTATTTAACTTCACAACCAACCTAGTCAGGTTGTCTTCTCTTGTCCAACTTGCATTACTTCAGTATATTTCAGCTCCACTCTGACTGTGAATGTAAATAATGTGACTTCTCAGTGAAAACAACAACATGATTTAGTTATTTGAAGAGAGTTTAATGAAGATTTGTCACTTATTCTATTTTGAAGTGGACAAATTAACCAGGACTCATGTGGATCTAATAAGTGGCCCATGTGTTGTGTCCGTAGCTGCTGCTGGAGCCCCAGGCCAGTGGCAGGGTGGTGGTGCTGATGGGCTCCACCTCGGACTTAGCCCACTGTGAAAAAATCAAGAAGGCCTGTTCCTCCTACGGGATCGCCTGCATCCTCAGAGTCACCTCGGCACACAAAGGACCAGATGAGACGCTCCGCATCAAAGCAGAATATGAAGGTCTTTGATGTTTCACACAACCGGATTCCTTTCACGCAGTAAAATAGAACGTGGCCGTCATGTCGTAAATATCTGTTGTCCCTCAGGCGACGGCGTACCTACTGTGTTTGTGGCCGTGGCCGGCAGAAGTAACGGCCTCGGCCCGGTGATGTCAGGCAACACGGCGTATCCTGTCATCAACTGCCCCCCTATCACTCCTGACTGGGGCGCACAGGATGTCTGGTCATCCCTCCGCATGCCAAGTGGTAATCAGTTCTCCTAACTCTAGCATTTTAGCACCACGTCAGTAATAATCTCTGTATATCATGTGACCATTGATGTCCTGTGCATATTTGTGTGCTGGTGTAAACAGGAAGCAGATGATCTTCTCTGCAGTTGATTAGTTGCAGTGAAATGATAGTACTGAGAGCATATTGAGGCTTTTCTTTTCTTGAGTGACAGCTACGTCTTGCCTTCATAATTAAATTGTGACTGGGAACCATTCATCCCTTTTCTTCCATTCAGACCACAATGCAAACCCAGAGTTTTCATACTTCTTTTGTGTGCTACAGAACGTGTAGTGTAATGTATTTCAAACTAAATTGTAGCTGTGTGCTTGTAGGCTTATTTTAGTAGTAGTAGTTGAATGTAAGTTTATCCATCCTGCGTTCCCCCCCACAGGACTCGGCTGCTCCACCATCCTTTCCCCCGACGGCGCTGCTCAGTTCGCGGCGCAGATCTTCGGCCTGACCAATCACCTGGTGTGGTGCAAGCTGAGGGCCTCAATGCTCAACACCTGGGTGTCTCTCAAGCTGGCTGACAAGAAGCTACAGGCCTGCAGCATCTGAAGTGGCTAAAACCTCTTTGAGTCCTCTGAGCTGCGTGGAAGCTCCTGTGTCTCTTTACCCTGACCAACCCACTAACAGTCGATCGAATCTACACGTACTTTCTCACACACGCCTTTCATTCCACTGAAAATAGAAATGAATAAAAGCTTCGTAATTAAATGCTGCTGTGGTTGTCAAGCACAGTTGTTTGTGTGCCAGCTTCACCAACGCTCATTTAAAGCTAGTTTATTTGCTTTCACCGAAATTAGATCCTTGCTTCTCTTGTGTATTCAGAGAATGGGAAGCTGCGGCCACTTGGTAAAATGAAATGTGAAAGTTGCTAACTTAAATCTGTTGAACGGTTAAAATGTTTAAAAGTGAAGTACCGTGTAAACTTTTCTGCTTCAGTTAAAGTCAGTATTTTCTTCTAAATATACTTTAAAGTACGATTGTAAGAGGTTAAGCCTAACCCTTAATGCATCAGTGTATTACATCACAACGGTCAGCTTCTTCTAAATCCAGATGTGCCATCTTCACCTGCAGAGGAGGCGGGTCATAATGGTACCTGTCCATCTTTTATCTCCCCCATTTTAAAAATGTGCTGTGCTTCATTAGCTCACTTAGACCAGATCCACTTGTCCACAGGAGGGAGCCTGCAGTTGTCAAAATCCCAATTTCTAACCTCTCACTCAATCAGTTACAGCAGTTTGTGGCCAATAGAGTGAGTCAGAATATCAGGCCACCATTTTGCTTTTTTTTTTTTTTTTTTTACTATTATAACACAGCTCTTCCTTTGATAACAAATGATGGGCATAATGACCTGTGATGCACTGGGTTTTTGCACGTGTGGGTGGGTGTGGGAGGATGGAAGTGCTACGAGCTGGAGAGTGAACCAGATGAGTGCAGAGAAGATGACATGAAACCAAACATCCTCTGCATTTCAATTTGGGATTTTGAATTCTATGCTGAAAAATACAATTCTCCTCCGGTCTCTGAAGTGACATTCAGGGTAGAAGCCACTGAGCTGAAATGGATGCGATGTGTATGTCTCGGTGATGCCAGGTCACCATGACAACTGTAACATGGCAACAGTCACTCCATATACAATAATCTCCTCCTCTCTTATTGCTCTGCCCGGTTCTGTTGCTCCACTCTTTCTCTCCTCCACTGGCCCTTCATTGTTTTACTCCCCACTGTCCCCATGGAAACCACAACAGCTGAGACTACACAAAAACAATGTGAATCATCAACAAAGTCTGTCCCACTAATGAGTTCTGAATTTGTGTGGTCATGACTTTATCCTCAGCTTCTTCAGCAGTTAAATGTGATTAAATGTAACAACTGGTTTATTAATAAACAGAGGGTAACATGCAATGAGTTTGCCAGGACTCATAAAAGCAATTTATTTCAAGAGATGAGGGCGGCAGTTAACTATCACAACCACAGTGTATTTACATGTGCTCTACAACAGTATTATAATATTCTCATCTTTGTTGGTAGTGTACAAAACTGCTGTAGCTTGCTAAAGATACACATCATCACTAACATGACTCTCGCTGTTGACTACTGCCGGATGCACATGATGATCACCCACAACAGTGTCCCGCCATCGCTCCCGCTCATGCACACTCGCCCGCTACTCACATCCTCATCTCTCATCTTCAAACTGCTGTGTCACTCCATCCTCTCTTTTGTTGGTGTTCTACCTTCAGCTCTTCTCCATTAACAACCGACTCGCCCAATCACAGCGCCCCCAGGTCGTGGCACGAGCGGGACTTCTGCCTCAGGAACTTGCCCGCTTCTCGCTCACGCGGGTACCGAGGCACCAGGCTGGACAGGAAGCGTTTGGCGCGGGAGGTGATGCTCTCGCGTTGGCCTCCTCCGATCAAGTCCTCTGCGGTCATCCCCGGGGGCCACGGGGATTGGCCCCTGGCTAGCCGCACCGCACACTCCAGGAGCTCCTCGGTGCGGTGGTCCAGAGAGGCGGAGATCTCCAAGAAGAGGCAGTTGAAGAGGGTGGCGCTGGACATGGCCTCTGAGGAAAAGGATGCAGAAGAGAGGGGACAGTGTTATCTGCATTAATGTAAGCGTCCAGTGCATATGACACCTCTCTTCTTCCACCTTAATACGCAAGATATGAAACATTTTAACCAAGCTTTAAGTGTCGTAAGAAAACAACATGAAAATGTCTTTTTTCAAAAGAAATTTTGAAGGGATGTCCTTGTCGTCCTCCATGTCTTTTACATTTTTTTCATCTTTGAACCTTTGAATCTCTCTTGCTCTCTTTGGGCGAGAGATATTGACTCCCATTCATTTTATTTTCGCACATTTTAGCAATTTCTGGGGGAAATGCATGAACACATGAAGGGAGACAGAGGAAGGTGTACGACGCTACAAGCATTTCCAGCTGTATAAAACCAGGGACATCAACCTGTGATGTGAGCTTTAACCAGGTCTCGGTCGCCCTCTTTACAGCCCTGCTTTCTTTCATCAGAGAGGGTGTTGAAGAGCTCTCTGTATACGAGGCTAACGCCATGCAGGGTCCCTTTGATCAATTGTGCAAATTGCACTTGCAAGCGATTACGAGGAGCTTATAAGGAAGTTTATAGTTTAATGAGAGACATCTTTTTTTTTTTTCTTCTTTTTTTTTTTAACTAACAGGAGGGCCTTAACTGAGGAGGAAAAAGGAGGTGACAACCTGTGTTTGTGTTTTATTTAATAATAAGCAGATGTAGGTGTTTGTTTATGAGTAATATTTTATGAAATGAAATTACTAGAAAAAACTTAGTGTAGTTCAGGTAAGATTGTATAACATTTTGGTTGACAGCCAGGATTTATTGTTTTCAGTATTATGCAGTAGGGTTTTTTGCCATTTTCATTGAGTTCCCTGGGAATGTTTTATAGAACCTATAAAGTACTGTATCCATGAGTCTGTGCTCTCAGGTGCAGATCAGCTGGATTTGAGCAGACTGTTTGGCCTTGGTGGAGTGGCGTGAGTGTTTGTGTTGTTTGTCTGGCTCCAGGGGCTTTGAGTTGAGCGGTATACCATATTTCAACTACATGTTGTAATATAGGCAGCCTGCGTGTTTTAAAGCTGCATGGATGTGAAGAGGCAGTTCAGTCCCAGTCAATGCTCCCTCACTTGAAATGTGATTGTGCCTCTCCTCATACTCCCACACTGCAACTGAGCTGAAACACTGACATTTACATTTCCACATATTTCACCCCATGCTGGTGTTTGCTGACACAGATATCGAGCTGAATATGTCAACACCAACTGTGGGGCCCAACGGCATGACTCAGTATTTCAACAATTTGATAGATTAAGATGGTCGTCTTACCTTGAGAGGCAACCTCACGTGTGCGAACAAGGTCACTCTTATTACCAACGAGGATGATGGGAGTTTGGGGTTGGTTCTCTCTCAGAAGAAGTCGGAGTTGGGCAGTGCGGTGGAAGCTGCGCCTGTCAGTCACTGAAAACACCAGGAGAACCACCTCACACTGCAGCGCTGACAGGTCCTGAGGGACGGACAGGGGTGAAGGCACCGTGTCATGAAGTACAGTAGGTGGCCTTTATATATACTGAGAGGAAAGTCAAGAGTGCAGCCTATATGTATATGTTATAGCGTAGTGGCGCTTAACTGTTTCCTCATCCAAACCGCAAAGAGGCAGAACTCTCTAATAATAAATTCCCCCTGAGTGAATCCTTCACAGAAAACAGATCAAACCTGTTCCTGTCTCTTCCAGCAGCCATGGCCCATTGACTTCCAGTTTAATTTTGATTCAGTCTAGATTTGAGAAGGACCCAAAGCCGGTTTCCTCACTGGGCAAACTCCACAGTGTTTCAGGTCACTAATCGTTATATAAAGCTCTGAGAACACCCCACATTCGAATCAATGGACTACCTAAATGAAAAACATGAATACAGTCACTTGGCACATCTGCTCTGTGGGCAGCTTTGTTTCTCTCTCCCCCTCACTCACATCCCTGCACAGATGCCTCTGAACTGCACTCGAGGGAAAAGAGGAAAAAAGTGTGCAAAACAACCTGATAATGAGCTTTGCCTCAGACAACCACATGCAGATGCAGCAGATTCGTCGCCCTCCTTTTTCCACAACAGTTTTTTCGGCGCTCGAGGCAACTATTTCTACAGTAATATATTGCCGTCAAGTTTAATAGGCAAAGACACGTACTCCGGGCAGCTTGAATATGCTGCACTGTGTGTTAGAGTTTCCTTTAAGTTTCCCCTTTAAGCTCATTTCATGTTGCATGTGCAAATTGTCTCGGCAATCTGTCCATGAGACGCACGGGGCACCAGAGAAAATGGACATGGATGTATGCAGGTGCAAAGAGTGCTCGGAGGCGTAATGAGGGCGCAGAGAACAGAGACCATGGGAACAGTGAAGCATTGTTTGGCTCACCTGTCTCCAGTTGTCAAAGATAATGATGGTGCTCTCCTCGTCATCCACCGTGACTGTGCGCACGTATCCCTCCCCTAGGGACAGGGAGAGCAGCAGTGAGGTCTCACGGGCGGGAGATGGCTGCTGGGGTTTTGTTTACCTGCTGCCACACAGTAAGAGGCAGTGCTACTGCAAACAAACCGCTTTGTACCGTCAGAATCCACAGACGCCGTCCGGTCCATGTCGCCAGCGAGGGCGAGGGCCAGAGAAGACTTCCCCACGCCGTTCTGCCCCAGCAGGGCGATCCTCAGAGGCCCGTCAGGTCTGCCCTCCACCGACCCGGCTGGAGTGTCGTCCAAGGCTGGACTGAAGCGGATCGGGGATGCAGAGGGCCCAGCAGCGCTCGAAGTCCAGTCGCAGTCATCGTGCACAGCTTCTTCTCGTCTGAGCTGGTGCTTAATGGGCAGAGGAGTGCTTCCTCGGCGAATTGTGGGTGTGCTGGACAGAGTCATGCTGTCACACTGAGGGACAGATTGAGGGACACTGTGATGCATCACATAATACCAAGAGACAGGACCCAGATGTGGTACAACAGACAGTAACTCACTGTTACTATGACAGCATAACAGCAACATAAAACATGAGGGTGATAGAGAGACTGAGATGTGTGACATTTACTCACTTACACAAGTCAAGAATGAAAGACTATCTCACACAATTCCCATAATACAATTACATAAATGCTCATTCTTCTACTCATTCTTCACTTCATGAAGATAGATTATCTATTTGTGAAATAAACATCCATATCTCAATGAGCTGCAAACACTGTTAGGTTGCTATTTGGTGTAGGGTTAGGAAATGGTTCGTTTCCAGGAAGCTCAGAGGCATTTTTGGGGGGGATGTAACAGAAAAAACACCAACTGTGAGAGTAAACCTAAATAATTAAGTTGCAGTTGAGAAAACACCAACAACAATGAGGTGAAAGATGCTAATAAAAAAAAGCCATGGTGTCTAATCTCAGTAGAATTTTCTCCTTTCATACTGAATGCTGCTTAAGATGTATAACAATATCTGTAACTGGCAAAGAGTCTCACACACACAACCCATCCATTAAGCTGACAGTTAAAATATAAAACATCATAACGCTCCCACTTTGCCCCGAACTCTGATTGGCTGCTTTAATTCTAGCTCTTAGGGGCTGTGTGCCCAGACCTCCGTGCAGCCCCGTTCAGCCCACCTACCGTGGTCGCCTTCTCCTCATTGCTGAGTCTGTCTTCGGGCACATCTGTCTGCATCTGCAAACTGATGAAGCGATCGGGGGAATAAAGAGGCCAAAAGAAAAACTGCACACTCCCCCTTCTCCCCCCTCGTCCGCCTCAACCCAACCTCACCCACTTCATGAACCCGACTCAGCAGCAAGGATGATCTCTCACCTGTCTGACGGCTCCCGTACAAAGTAAGCACGGTCTCTCTCTCTCTCTCTCTCTCTCTCTCTCTCTCTCTCCTGCTGCACCCTCTCTCTCCGTCGTGTCTCCCTTCGCTCTCTCCCTCGCTCTAGCTCTCTCTCTCTCTCTCACTCTCTTGCTCTTCAAGATATTGAGATTGATTTAATATTAGTATTAATTTGTGTAATGACCTGTGTGATGACCTGAAAAGTGCAATTAAGGAGACTGTGATCAAAGACTCTTTACGGAGGTTTCAGATTTCCTGTTCAGCCATGAAGATGTGTTTGAGACCTCCCTCTCTCTGACACTCAGTGTGGTGCAGGAGGTAGGGAGCAGCAGATCATTATAAAAATATGTTTTAAAGCCACGAAGCTGTCATTGACCTGTGGAAGATGGCTGCGATATAGAAACTGACCACTAGGAGGAAGTACAGTGCAAGTCTTCTCCAAATGTGACTATTACTGTGAATGTGTGTGAGCGTGTTATGGACGTGCGTGTGCGTGTGTCCTGGGTGGAACACAACTTGTTTAAAACATGTTATTTGGGAAATCCTTTCGTAAAAACTGGTTGAAAACAAATACCCCATCGCCCTGCCCGCCCGCTGTTTCAGTCTGGCACCCCTCTCCCCTTGTGTCTCAGACACATGTGACCTTTTCCTGGACTGACCCGTTTTACCTTTATTTATTAAATAAAACCATATAGTCCCATGTCCAAGGAGTGTATATGTGCATGTTTTCTATCAGAATATGAGTGTGGCCATGAGCGGTGGTCCGGTCCTCCCACACAAAGCCACAATAGGCTCCGGCAGTGAGCAGCCAGGACGCTATTATAGCCCTAATCCTGCTCCTATTGTACAGGCCAGAGAGAGAGAGAGCGAGAGACAGAGAGAGAGAGAGGTAGAGCCGAAGATGAGGTCATCCCAAACAGTGCACCACCCAGGGTCACTGCCTCACTATAGAGAGAGATGGAGATAAAGAGAGGGATGGAGCAGGGGATGGGGCTGCTGGGTGAGCTGCACAGAATGGGCCTGCACAAGGCTGCGGGTGGGAGATGCTCAGATAGGTGAATGGAGATGAGGTGACCTGTGTGAAGCGTGCGCAAAACACAATAAAGCACGCCAGGGATGGTAAAGTACTTTGTTTATTTCATATGCATATGAAACCACACTACAACAGGAGCCGGAAACCACAATAATGGCCGTCATGTTTTGGTAATAATGTTAATTCTATTCGCAATTGGATAAGGTAATAAACTGTAGGAAAGTAAAAATACACACTAATGAAATAAAACCAGTAAAATAATTAGAGTCAATACATAAATAAACAATAAATACTGAATAAATAAGTGAATAAATAAAAATAACAATTTATTTAGCCTACACCCAAAATAAATAAATCTAAAGCAATGTTTCGAGAGTTGAGAGGTTTTTTTTGAAAATATATTTATCCTTTAATTCACCCTGCGCCATTGGTTTTGAGTTGCATCTGGAGTAGAACCACAGTACCTGAGTGCACAGTGACCGGCTCTGTGGTGCCACATGTCACATTAAAATGGTGATCGTCCCCGTTACAGAGGTGCTCAGTGTGCCTAGAGGAACTGGACACAACCACACAAATCATGCCACACTCTTGGGATTGGGTGTCTTTTTTCCTTTTCACCACATGCAGCCGCTTCATTAATTACAACCAGCTCCACTTCGCCGTATGTAAAAAAAAAAAAAAAAAACTCAGCTCCGAGAGCAAACAGCGAGTCTTCTCCATTTGTGTTAATGGCTGAAATTCACCATTTCCAACTAGATATATTAGCTAAAAAAAAAAACAAGAGCATTGGTTTAGTACAATCACTGGAAGGTCCCCATGAGAGGTGTCCCTGTACATTCTTTAATCTATGATTATTCACTTTACAAAGAATAACAGGTCTTGGTGAGCTTCAACACTTTGGTAGGCAACTGTGAAACATAAACTGGTAAATACTGAACTGCATGCTGTGGATACCTCATCCAAGCCCATACCACTCCACATCCAGCACCACTGCACTACTCAGACCTCTGCAGCTTTATAGCAGCTTATTATATAAAAATAAAAACACAACTACGATGTGAGCTTCAAACACTCATTCGGAGAGTACATTGCAGCTATGTCACATTGCATAGATAATATGGGATTGGTACGACTGTAATCTGATTCCATCAGTGGTATCTGTCCACTGTTGTGCTGGTGTCACAGGCAGAAGATCTCAACTAGCTCGCAGCCAGCGTTTGTGCAACTATTCACAGTTTAGTCAGCAGCCTAGAGTCTTGCTCTACGATTCCCCTTCATTCAAGGGTGGATTTCACAGTTGTGTTGCCCCGAAAACTGAATGTCTCCCTCACTGTCCCTGCTGTACACACACATGCACACACATGCACACGCACGCAAACATGCACACTCACACATAAACGCGTACTTCTTCGCTTCTCTGAGTCTGATCCCTCGTCACTGGCCGCTCCACACTGGCTGAGCTCTTTTATCCTCTTTGTTCTCCTCTGAGGGTGTGAACTCAGAGGAAGTAGTCGGGAGGTGGGGAAGGTGGGTTGCTGGGACGGGGCGGCGGGGCCTCGCCGCCGGTGCCGTGGTTCGTGCCGAGGAGCTTCTCATAGCGGGCCTTGTAGGCGTCTCTCTCCCTCAGCACTCGAGTCAGCTCACACTGCAGCTGATCCAACTGAGGAGAGCGAGGCGGAGAGCACACCATCATTTCTCTGTGCTTTACTGAGAACTGAATTATGTTTGGGAGGCAGATGTAAAGATGGAGGTCTCTCAGACTGACAGACAGAGGATCTGACCCCTTTTGAGGTCCATATTAAAGCTTGAGTTTACCTGTTGTGTGAGCACGTGTTTCTCTGACTCCAGAGCGTGGCGGTGCTGTAGGCGCTTGTAGCGGCAGGACTGGGCATAGCCACGGTTCTTTAGTGTACGCCGCTTCTGCTTCAGGCGCACCACCTCGTCCTTGCTGACGCCACGCAGGTGTCGGTTGAGCTCGCGAACCGACAGGCTCACCAGCTGTTCATCAGAGAACCGGTCGTTTGCCCCGGACTGTCGAACATAAGGTGGAATCACATAGCGTAAATTAGGTGCACATACACACGTGTGTGTGTGTGTGTGTGTGTCAGGGGGCACATTTCAGCACCACATGTCCATAATCTGTCATGTAATCTGACTAAGTGTGGCTGACAGTTATCAGGATTACACACAGCAATAATAGCAGATATTATCATAAGCTCACACCGTGCTCCACATAGTGATTCACTCAGACATCTTGATCGACCAGAACACAGATTACTGCGTTACTAACATTCATCACTCAACACGCCTTATTTGATTGTTTTTATTCTGGGTAAAAAGTGATCCCAAAACGTCTCTGGAAGCATTTTGAATGCTGTGAGCACATGTGTGTGTTAATTAATGTATTAGTCACATGATAATGACTGAAAATGTATTAAGCAATTAAAACACGCTAAAATATGCTGCTGTTTAAAACCAATGTACAATATATCTGGACAAGGCTGCATTTGAGTGTGTTTATATTCTGTTTATGAACGCTTCATTCTCAATTGTTTGTCTTCACAGACTTCATCCCCTTACAGTCGGCCTGTAAGGAGCAGGCCTTCAAGTGACGCCTCAGATAGACGCAGACATTAATAACCATGTTCTAATGTTCTAATCCTAATCCTTCACTGCTCGATCCCTCGCTCCCTCCGCTCAGCCCTCTGTTTCTTACATTGCCCCCTGGTTCACCGATGAACTCTTCCTTTTCGAGGAACATCATCTGGATAGATACAAGCTCGAGCGTCCCCCCCCCCCGCCTTTACCTGATTTACTAGCTGGTGGTGGTGGTGGTGATGGCTGCCATGCATTGGGTGATGTGGGTGGTGCTGATGATGGTGATGCTGGTGATGATGAAGGCGGCCCTGGGGGCTGAGAGGCTGCGGGTAGGGAGCTGAGGCTTGGGTGGCGTTGGGGAGCGAGCCAGGGGCCGACGAGAGGAAGACGAGCGGGCGATGGCACATGTCTGTCCCCTTGCTGCAGGAGATGTCGCCTCCGCTGTCGCTGCTTGAGTCGCCGAGGTTGCTGCTGGAACTCTGAGAGAGACCTGGGAACTGAAGTGGAGAGGGCACGAGAGATGATGAAGAGGCAGCCGGGGGGAGAGACACAAGCCAACCTTTTCATGGCTACATGACCTGTTACCTGTGAGCTGACGGCTGCAGCAGCTGAGTTGAGCAGGGCCTCGACCGCATCCTCACAGCCCAGGAAGCCATTTACTGGCCCCCTCTCTCTGTCCCCTCTCTCTGGTACCCCTCCCAGGGCTCCCAGCAGCGTGGCAGGCCCTGTCACCTCCCCTCCGAACTGCTGCTGCAGCGCTGCCAGCCAGATCAGGTCCTCCAGCGAGGCCGGAGTGGGACCCTGGGGGCCGCTGTGGGCCGGGCTCCCCTCCACGGTCCCCTGAGAACCAGAGCTGATGCCAGAGTTGAAGCTGTTCGAGATGGAGAAGGGGAAGGAGATGGAGGAGGATGAAGATGAGAGGGAGGAGGAGCCTGAGGGAGGCGGGTGGGCGTCGCTGAGCGTCGGCGAGGGCGGCAGCGAGTTGTACGGGCTGGAGCTCAAACTGGAGTCCTGTGGAGGGTGGCTGGTGTATGGTGAGCTGGAGGGGTCGTAGGCCAGGCCAGATTTGGGATATGGACACGGAGGAGCGAGCGGAGGAGTGTCAGGTTTCACCTCAAACTTGAGGAGGTCAAAGTCATTCAGGTACTCCATGGCCAGCGGGCTCGGGGGGAGGGAGGGCATGGGGAGGGGAGGAGAGGACATGATGTCAGCCGCCGCCGCTGCTGCTGGTGGAGCGTCAACAGGGTGTTTCCGTGTGTCAGGATTGCTGGAAAGCCCACTCCTCTGGCTCAGTAGAGCTCATAGACAGCAGCAGCGGAGATGTCACGAGGTAGACTGCTGGGTGAGGTTCCTCTGTGAGAAACTGTCTGTCCCTGTGTCCTCGTCTCTGTGTCTCTTGTCCTGAAGGAAAGGAGGAAGCAAGAGAAGACAAGCGAGAAGCTGTTACACACTTTTACAATGAATAAGATGCTTTATAAGGCATTTACCTCGCCACTTATTTACTGATACCCATAAAAGTGCTTCAGTGAGTCAGCATAACGTTGTCCATAGACAGTAAGTTTTAAAATAGATGCAGCAGAACCAGAATATTTCCACATATTCATCCTGCTATTCCAAAAAATGCACTCTGAGCTACAGAAATGCAAGATATGACACGCCAAATGTTTGATAAGTGAGCTACAGAGGTTCAGCTTAATCATTCAATAATGCTTACAGATCAGTGATAAGCCTTTTATAACACGAGCGTGTGGGTTGCCATGTTGTAGATGGTGGTTAGGGTTAGGGTTAGGGTTAGGGTTAGACAGAGATAGCCCCTCTATTTCACAATGTTCAACAAATTAGGAAATAAGTTATCAAAAGTTCTCAGATCTGCAGCCACTTTGAATGGGTTCTTCTTTGGGTCATACCATCTCCTTTGTGGTAATCTCTATAGAACAGCTTTTATGTGATGCTGCTCACTAACAGATGGACACATGCTGATGAAAGCATAACAAATGATTGAAGTTATCCCATCCCATTCTTGTAAACATTAGTAAATTATGAATTAATCATAAGTAAAAGCATCAATAATCGAGAGTCTCTGGAAGGTTTGGAAGGTCAGCTGATGACATGAAATCAGACTGTGAGAACATGTGACAGGTATGGTTGTGTTATATTAAGACACTAATCTGAAGCAGCCCCCACCCCCACTGATCATCTTATACAGATGTATAAGAAACACATGCAGACTCATGTGCATGTTTACCTGCACGTGCAAACATAATGGTGCAATCCTTTCATCAGTGCTTGATACTAATATTTGTGGCCTTCTGTGTTCAACACGTTGTGTTAGTCAGTACATGCACACACACACACACACAATGGATAAAACGTTATATTTCTAGAAAGATCTCTGCCCACTGAACATCACCTACTGGAGCTGAGGAACCCAAAGGGCCTAATTATTCTTGAGAGGAACATCCACAAATCTCAGAGACCCAATCCAGTTATCTGCAGGTTCACACATTAATCCAAGAACTTTCTAAAAGGAATCAAACACATTTTCATTCAGAAAGAGGATAGAAAGCAGACTTTTAATGGTACATATGGAATTATTGAAGCTGGTTCTCGTTTTATAACAAGTTGTGGCATCAGAGCCTCAATGAAATGTATTAATAAAATACTGTTATACGTCATAGTAAGAGGTAGAAGACAACAAGACTAATTATGGGCCTTCACCTATAATCATTGTGATTATCAGAATGAACATCTAATTAAAAATCCACCTTTGACTGGCGCCTATGGTGAGCGGCTCATTAGTTTAGCTCCCTGTGGTTTGAAATGGATTGTTAAAGAAAGGCAACAGTGACAGAGCTGCATGGAGGCCTCAGTCTGGCCACAGACCAAAGTCATGGCAAAAAGCCAGCCAGAAAAATAGTGACAACACACGCACACACACACACACACACAGCAAAAAGTGGAATGAAGGCTTGACATAAGAGCTGTGACAGAATGAAATGAACTTACCGTGGTTCATAGAGAGGAAGGATGGTTACAAGCTCTTTTCAACATCCCCACCAAACACACATGAGCCCACAAAAATAATCAACTGACGGCTTGACTGACACGATGGGAGAGAGACACACAGGAAACAGAGTGTGTGAGCGCATGTGAGCGTGTATAGCACTCTGTCACTGAGTGCCACTGCCCCCTTTCTTTCTTTCCCCTCTGCTGCAAATCCCTGTTTGAAACAATCCCCTCCTCTCTTTCTCTCGCTCTCTCCCCCCACATCCCTCTCTCATGGCTCACAGGCATGTTCACTCCCTCTCTCTATTTCTTTGTCTTTTTCACTCTGTTTTATCTTTGTCTGTCTCTTTTATTCGGTCTCTCTTGTTTTATCCCCTTTTTCTCTCCACCTTCACATACACGCGCACACACACACACGCACGCACGCACGCACACACACGCACACACACACACACACACACACACACACCATCATGTATTTTTCATCAGATATAATTCATCCCAAACTCTTCAGAGTTGTATTGGGCCAAGTTGGACAGTAGACTCTCTACTGCCTCATAGTGGACACTCACTGTCATTGACCTGAGCCTGTAATGCAATGGAACGAAATTCACTGTCGCTAGCTACAAACTATTGCTCCCTGGTGAAATGATAGTGTTATATTATTCAGCCTGCTCATTCAGACGTTAACCTATTCATCATCATCAGTCATTGTCGTAAATTATGATCACTTTGAAGTGATTTGTTGATAATTGACCAGGCAATAAAATAGTTTTTTTGGGGGAATTTAATTTAGGTTCAAACTGGTTTATACAAATAATAATTTCTTTTAATTTGGTAAATGTTCAGAACCGAAAACCACATCTTTCCATCTGGCTCCTGTGAGTAAAATAAATCCAGAACCCACCTCATGGCTCTACCATCACTCCAGAAAAGCTCTTTGACAGAACAGTTTTACTTTTCTAATAAACACTGAATTGCTCTGAACTGTGCACTTTCAAGAGCCACCTTGTCAGAATACACTCTCCACAGTGCCTCTGTGGGTCATACTTAGACAAGAAATCTGCAGATATTTCATTTTCTTCTACAGCCTGTTTGAATCTAATGAGCAGAGAAATGCACAATACGAGTGTGTAGATGCTCTTTAAATGCTAAACTTGTGAATCTGGAGTCTCTCTGGGTCTCTGTGAGAAATCAGTGGGATAACAATGTCTTCACAAATCTGATTTGGACAGTAAACCAAATCATTAAGGCAAAAAACCATGTGGACGAATGGAAATAGCTCAAGGCTCACAATAAAAAGCTTATTTGACTTAATTACCTCTGCAAAAATGTGGATGTTTGTTGAGCACAGAACAGACTGAGAGAACCTGTGAGGGAGTCAGTGGTCCTCAAACATACCTTCTTTTAGTTAAACCGTTTTGAGTCCCTTCTTTCTGTTTCTCTTCCTCTCTTTCTCTATTTTAACCTCTCTATCTGCCCATCATTTGTGTTTCCGGGGAAAGCTTAGCCACTAAATCAACAGGGCCTCCCATGAGGGTGAGGGGACAAAGAGAGGGAGAGACACAGAGGAACTTACCTCATACTTCATGGCCACCACACGGCCTGCCCTCGTCCATCTGCAGCACTGCGCGCATGTGTCCTGGTTCAGGTGGTGCTTGTATAAAAGGCAGCCTGACTCAGTTTCTTTTTGCCAGAGGTACGTTCTAGTAATTTGGGATCCAACCCAGTGATTAGATATGAAAAGGAAATAGACAGACTGGATGCAGGGAATGGGAGAGTGACAGAGCTGAGGACAGATGGGGGGAGGTGGAGGCATGAAGGGTCCCACTAACTCGACCTTATCCCACATATACATGTCCTAATCCTGATTTACTCTGCCACAAGTAGCAGGCTTACACTTACCCCCCCCCCCCTCGCTCTGAAGAGCTGTCTCTTTCACTCTCTCTAAACACACACACACACACACACACACACACACACAACTGGTTAAACATTAAAAGATATGAGTTGGCTAATGGGCAGAAAGCTAATATCATGTAACTTCTCTGGGTCATTCAACCCATGTACATGAGGAAACTTACATTTTGAGGCACACAGACAGTTTTGGTTTCATTAGTCCAGATCATGTGATTCTTCACATCAATACAAAGAAGGTGTATGGAACTAAATAACAGAATTAAAGAAAATAACAGTGAGTTATTTGAGTGAAACTCACTCTTTAACGTGAAGGTAAAATAAAGTACACTTGCTAGTCTGTAAGTCTTATGCCAAGTATTATTTTTACAGCAGATATTGGAGACATCATCCTCATCCTCCTTCTCCTGGTTTCCTCTCATTAGCATGAAGACAAGGGGAGAAGAGGGAAATCACTGAATCTTTGCACTTCCAATAATTGTGTCCGCATCAGCTTCAAACATCAGCAGGCCTGCGATTCCTCTCCTTTCAGACTGAATTCAAAGATAAATAAAACAGAAATCCCATGTTGGAACTCTTCATGATCTAATCCAGTCAGACACATGTTTAAGGTTGACCTCCCCCTTACCCTGGCTGCCTCTCTAATCCATCACTTGAACTGTTGAGGCTGTAAACTGCCCTTTAAAGCTGAATTCAGATTTTATCTTGCTGAAGGATCACACACTTCATACTTCTCAAACTTTTTACTGCTTCCTTTTGCTCGTGCACGGGTGTGTTTACTCATGTTGGACACACGTGGGGTCTCACAGTGAAGGATTTATCAGGCTAGTCATGGGATTAGCACTAATTCCACCCCTGAAACTAGTGTCAGATTAACAGACAGCCAAGGCTTCATAAACTGTCTGTAATATGGACATAATCAGTCAGTATCCCTGTTGTTACCTCGCCCATCAGCCCAGCCTCACCGGCCCATCCCCATGCTCGCCTTGGCCCGTCTTGCTTATCGTGATCATGTCGTTTCATCTGTGGCAGCGGTGGAACCCTAAAAATTTTGATATCTGGGAAAACAGCACAACAAATTTCGACACAAACAAAGACCAATAAAGAATTAGATGACTTTAATCTGAGAACAAACAAGGAAACAGATGAGCAGTGACATAAAGTCACGGGGCGGCAGCAGACTGAGCCACAGAGATGGAGGTCAGGGAGGATGAAGAGGAGGAAGAGAGGGATGAACAGATTACACTGGTCAATACTTTGGCTCCTTTCCCAGACTGAGAGATGACACTAAATCTGTTCATCCCCCCCCCCCCAGTTTCAAGATATACTTGTTTTCGGGGGGCTACAGCAGTAACACAGTTATACAGTTTATATTTCTATCACAATCGGCCTCTTAGTGTGTCTCCATGTTTTATTTGGTCATCGCTTTGTTTTTGTTTAACTTCCTGTTTTTGTGTTGTTGTTTTTTTTATTCTGATTCCCTGCACTGCCCCAATTAGTTTCACCCTATTTTCCTGTCATCTGAATGGGGTGCTGCAGGCATGATGTATTTTTGTCTCCCATGCTCTGGACCCGAGTTTCAAGACTTAAAGTTTCGACATCTGGTCTTGTTTCAAGCTCCTGTGACTCTTCCATTGCTTAACATTAACAGCCAAACATCCTTCTACCCATCAAACGTGTGTTCAGCAATCGCACACAACAGTACATCGTTCTGTCGAGCTCATTCCCACAAACCAATTTTTGAAATTCATGAGTGCTATGATATAGTTAGAATCTAGTAACTGCAGCTGTACAGGTGTTGGTTCATGTTGCTGTTTGAGCCACTCAAAAGCCACTGCCCCCTGTCACCGATTAGTGAGACAGTTTCCATGGCGACCCAGCTCACTTATGACCTTTGTCACCGTGGCTGTAATTGCATTAAATTACCCTGCATCTTTTCATTGTCTGGTTTCATGAGTCATTTCCCGTGTGACTGCTGTGGCACCAATATGATGACTGGGCCTGCTGCGAGGAGTCACATCCAAATAGGCTTTCACAGCTTGTCCACACTCAGACAGCACTTTGTGACAGCATGGAGGACGGCGTGAAACACCCTCATTCTGGATGAAATAGGTCATTTGCAGAGCTACTGTAAATTTGAATTTGAAAACGGGAACTGATGGTCGCACAAGTCACGGCGGCCTTTTCGTGCCCGCTCCCTCGACTCAGAGGGAGGAGGATTTGGATTTTAGAGGGGTATTGTGTGAGCGCAGTCGTGCACATTTTTCTGGACTGCTTGCATCCTTTCAGTTTCACGCATTTTTCTCCTCTACCCACACATGTTCTCTCCCATACTCCTCTCTTCCCTCGGCCTTTATGTGATCATGTTGCTTGGTAACAGCAGAAGAATGACGAGGAAGAGTGGGATGTGTTCGGGTGCTCCCTGTGTGATGTGATGTGTCTTCACATCAGCAGTGCTGAGATATGGAGGAGCGTGGCTGAGCAGAGTGAAACTTATCTTTCTTTCTCAGGTGTGAGGACACAGAAGAATCATGGTCCTCCTTAACTGAATCAAAAATACAACTCCACTTTTCTGCTTGCGTTACTACTGGGCCATCATGATCTTTCTTCCTCTCAGTACATTTTCTGAGCTGCACCAGAGCAGCAAACATATTTTGCATTGGGACACTGCCTGATGAAAGCAGAAAAGGAGCTAGAAGTCAGAAAGTCTAATCTGAAAGTCTAAACGGCTCCATGTTCTGCAGCTGCTTTTTACAATTCACCAATAACAGTGGGCACATTCGCTTCAAAGGAATATTATTACACGAGTGGAGTCATTGCTGTAGATTCCACGTTACATTTGAGGCGGAGTGGGTGTAGAAGTTCAAAGCCAACGGTTATATCTCACCGTGTTGTCATGAAGTCATTGTTGCAGAGCCAATGCACAGCCTCTAATCTCTCCATAAATCAAAGCCTGAGCTGTTAAATGGCTCCAGGAGCGACTCAGCCTGGAGTGTTATCTGGAAAAATGCTGCGACTAATTCAAAGCGATATAGAAGCTGAATGATTCATAAGATCGATTTGAGTTCACGCATAAAGTCACACCTGGGGTGGAAAAAAATGGCAGGGATGCTTTTCTAAAATGTGCGAAACACACATGTGGAATTAAGTAATCACAGCAATTACTGTAAACTGAAAACCTTCCGCAGTGTTTCCCCAGAGGCTGTCGGCTCAGTGACCGTCACCGAAGAACAGCCCCTCTCATTTCAGCAAACGGCAGCGTTCCCTCGCTCCGTGGCTTTATTATAACTGGGAATCTGAGTCATTACAGCATCTTTGGAAAAAAGGTCACGGCACGGTTGCTAATGACAACCTGCAAGACTGCTGCTCTGCTCCAATCATGCCCGTGTGTGTATGTGTGGAAAGACCAGAGGCTGCCTGATTTGTGGGAACCAGTCGCCCCCTGCTGTTTCACACATTCTTTGACTTGTGAATATATGCGGTTGCCATGCCAACCGGAGGGGGGGGGGCGACATTTCTGGAGTCAGGAAGTACACTCAGCATCTGCCTGTTTTCTCTACAAATCAAGACACTCAGACAGATGCACATCACTGTGAAAGTGAACTGGTTTGACTGGTCTGGGTGGTAAAGTAATAGACGATGATTTGATTTATGAGGATTGATTATAATATATGTGAGGAACAGGCACTTTGTGATGTAGTGGAATTCAGCTCAGAACACACAGCTGTCACCTCCAGTGTACAGAAGAGGAGCAAACAAAACTAGGTTACAAATAAAACAAACGCAAAAAGAGTCATTTTTGTGAAACAAAAAAGCGCCTCACATTTTTTTTTCCAGCTTTCTCAAAAAAGATAATTTTAAGCTCATCTCTGTCTTACGTGACAACACAAACAGGTCTTTAAACAGCGGACTGACAGCAATAAAAATCGTAATAAAGAAAAGCCTGGAGTCAGAGCTGTTTTTCCATTTGTGTTTTATTCATACAGTGAGGGTGCTCATACACACAGAAGATTTTTCTATAAAATATATTACCTTTCAGTTCTGAAAAGGAAAACTAGATATAAATCATCATCAAGTTTCATTTGATAAGAAGCAACTCATTTGCCAACCAAGGCGGTCAACTGTATCCGCAGTCAAAAATGCATCGCAGGTTTAAGAATTCACATTCTAACAAAGACAGCGTCCTTTTTCTTATGTCTAGCAAAGCCACAATGTTTGAGCACTCGGCCCACTGTCCACCAACACAAAAGACAATGATCATTTGGGTTTTCTAAAGAAGCAAATACTGTTAAAATACTGTAGCCACAAAGGGTTTTCCACGTGAGAGGAAGGCAAAGACAGAAACACAGTCAGCGTGGAGCTGAAACTGACGTGAAGGAAAAATAGTGTGTGTTTCAACAGAAGCCAGTGACGGATGCTTTATGATTTCTGTCGTGTGTAGCTGTTAAGACGTCTTCTCGCTGGCTCTGCCCCCTCCTCTGTGTTTCCTCCTGGGTGCAACGCTCCACAGTTGCCATGACAACGCTTTGGGCTGGACGCCGTTGGGTGAACTGCTCGCGCATCACAACAGCTCGCTGTGACCAGGTGCAGAGTTGATGCTGTCTGTGAAGTCAGACAGGACCATCACAGAAAAGACAAAACAGTTTTAGCTCATTTGAAAATATAAAGAAGAAATGTTTTATACAAATAATCATCCAGTGTATTATTATAACTATAGTATAGCTATTCATCTCTTAAGTACATAATAATCAATATATTCCATACATACACATAATGTTTGCATCTGCAGTGCTCACACACACACACACACAATAAAAACAGAGAGACGTGTACCAGACAGGTCCAGTGACTTATTTCTGTTTTGGGGGAGTCTAGGTTTTTTCACAGGGGGTTTTCGATTTGGGGGCTTCTCAACATTATTAGGGCTTTCCCTGTCAGTGCCTGAGTTCAGTGAGGACAGAAAACACAGATCAACAGTTAGACACACACACAGGTCAACATAAATATACACATGTGCAAAAGCGTGTCCATGGGTTCAGGAGTTCAAGCTGTACCTGCATCACAGGACATGGCCTTTCTGTTCCTCTGTGGCTTCACTGGCGCCTGAGGTCGCAGCCCTTCCTCACCTGAGATGGACATAAGACATAAGTTGGGGCCCCACACAGGCTGCACAGTAGTGATCACATTTGGCTGTCAATTTTTAATCTCATTTTTATTGCATGAACCAACTAAATAAAAGCTTCAATGTCCACACCTGAACAAACATGTGAGGGATAAAAACAAACTGAAATGAGAAGCCATTTTTTTTCATATTTGAGATGTACTTTGGTGGTGTGCATTTTTACTGCAGGTACCTTGACTTGCCGCTCTGTCGGGGAGTCCGTGTAGTGGCTTCATCGCAGGAGGCGGCACAGGAGGGGGGGGTAAGCTTCTCTCATTGGCTAATTCTTTTGGAAAAGCCACATAAGAGGGCTGCTTGTCGGAAATATGAACAAACCACAACAAGCAATTAGAAAATGTAGAGTACACCAGCACTTCACACCTGTCACATTACTATGTGAGGCTACATTCTATTACACTATCAAGTCAGTAGATGGCGCCCTTGCGCTCCTGTGAAGGGAGAGGAACACGAAGTAGTCTCAGCTCAGGCATGCGCAGTAATGAACCGCTGCTGGCTGAGCGAAGCACCGCGACATTACGTGTCCTGTTCCTCATCTTCCCAGGTGAGTAAAATAACCATTTCTTAACATCCTGACGATGTTGAACTAATGTGAAATGTCTGTGACATGTTTGGTAGCATTGTACTTGTATTGATTGCAACTGTGACCGAGTAGTTCTATTGTTTCGTCGAGTTGAATAATGAAGCTATCGTTAGCTACCGTCTGTTAGCTTCTTCACTGTGTGCGCATGTGAAGCGCACGAGGTGTGCACATGCGTATGTATATATATATATAACAAGTTACACTAAAGATTACATTATTGTTGTTGTGCACTTTGTTTTTGTTTTTGTATGATTTAAGTTATTGTACTTCTTGAGTATTGTGTTATTGAACTTTGAAATAATACTGTTATATGAAAAAGTGAATGTTTTAACATGCGTGCGCAGTAATAAACCACTGCTGGCTGAGCAAAGCACCGCGACGTTACGTGTCCTGTTCCTCATCTTCCCAGATACACAGCACACGCTTGTCTGTGTGTCACTTGGACCGACCCAGATTCCCCTAGGTCTGAGGCCCGTTACATAACCAATGGATGCTGCACAGCAAAGATAACTGACTTTAAAACACACACCTTCTCTGGAATTGGAGGAGGATGACTCTCCAAATCTCTTCTCTTTTCCACTTCTTTCTTTTCCATCTTTCCAGGATCCCTCTCTCCATCTCCTTCCTCCTCTGTACCTACAAACGAAGAAGAAGTTGTTCTCACGTAGGATGGTTCCCACACAGTGGCCAAACCTCTGTGACAGCACATCAGCGTGGATGACAGTACCTGGTAGAGCTGGGAGCGCTGGGAGAACGTCTGAGCTCTCCAGCCGATGTCTCTGCCTCAGCTTAGACATGCTAGGTTTACTGCTTTGTGGCGGAGGATCAGGTTTAGCTGCGGCAGGAGCGGCTCGGCCTCCTCCGGCTCCTCCTACGCCTCCTCTCCATCCCTCTGTAAATCCTCCACCGGCATCAGGGCACATGAGTCTCTCTCCGTGGGGGTCCTGCTGATGCCACTCTGTCGCCTCTGTGGTTTTCAGAGGATCCGTTTCCTGCTTCGGTGACGGCGTCCTGTCCGATGGGTATGGCGGCAGTGGCCTTTGAGCCAAATGAGGCGCTTGCACCGGTCTGTCTGTCCTCCTGCTCTGCTGTCTGCTCTCAGTCCACTGATTGTCCAGCTGTATGTCCATCGGCCTGTTCTCTGACCAAGACCTGTCCAGTTGCCTCCCGCCCATCCACTGTCTTTCTATCTTTCTGTCTATCTGCCGCTGGGTGTGTCTGTCAACTGTCCACTGTCTGTCCACGTGCCTGTCCGGGTGTCTGCCCTCAGTCCTGTACCTGTCCAGTTGTCTGTCGGTCGCTCTCGTCTCTGCAAAAGTTCTTTCCTGCAGCCTGTCATCGGCCCGCTGTCTCTCTGCGTGCGGATCGCTCTGCCTCACTTCCAAAAACGGCTTGTCTGCTTGCATCACCTCCATTGTTCTCTGCTTGTCGTCCATCCAGAACTTGTCCGTCTCCACAGGCGGATCAAACACAGCGTCTCCTTCAGCTTTCTACCAAAACACAAGCAGAAGAGGCAAGACAGCGACTGCTAACTGGGAAAGAAAACCTTCAGCACAGACAACAACAACAGTAGCATGTCTGAGTGACTGTACTTCTCTAGGAGAATAGAAGGGGTGTTTGCTGCCCCCCACCCCTGGGTGAGGGATGCCTGGCACTGGGGGTGGACTCAGGACGAGGGTGTTTTTCCCTTGGTGATCAATCACTTTCCCATCAGCCCCCTCACCAGGAGACCCAGCTCTGGTGGAGGACCTCGGAGGCTGGAGGAGCGTGTACACGTTCTCTGTGGCCGTTCTGAAAGTGGGAGTGAGACACCGAGAAACTAAAATGCCACAAGCTTTGAGAGCAGTGTAATTACACAAGTATCTTTTTTCTTGTTGAACCCCTTACAGCCCTAATCTCATCGCTAATCATTTGCCTGTGGGATCCAGAGTGGAAGCCACCGGCTGTCAGTGACATCTGTGTACACTCTGGTATCAGCGGCCCTACGCTTTGGCAGCCATCAGCCATTTACCCAGTCAATCAAGAACCAGGGAGATTTAGGTGGATATTTGTCCGAGTGTTTGTGGATTTCTGTGCTGTGGATTGTTTGAGAAAGAGAAAGCTGTAGAATAATGGAAGGGAAGCGCACGATGAGTTGTTTCATTGTTACCTGGTTCACTGTGCTCCACATTTCAAGGTCGGTCTTTTCTCAACAATACTGCATTATGCAGCAGATGAGGATTTGTAAAAGTCAGGGGCCATGGAGGAGCCCGGTTTACTCAGAGGGGCCAATTATATGTCGAACATCTGTGTGGGTACTGTAAGTCCTGAATCTTTGAGCGAACACATGCATCATGGAATAATAGCTCCCAGCTCCCAACACACTGTTCTTAAAAAAGATATTAATGTATTATCATATTAATTGTTGGAATTGTTAGTAGCTGACTAGTTTGTGGCAAAACAAAAACTTCAATTATTGTATGTGTGTGTGGTTATATACGAACCCAGAGGGTGCTGCAGACACAGTGTGACACCCGTCTCCATAGCTGTCTGCGTCAGACTCCTGAGGCCCCTGGGTGGACAGAGACTGGTTGCGGTTCTTGCGGAAACTGAAGATGGCGAGCATGTTTCTCCTCTTCTTCCTCCGCAGAGAGTGAGCTTTGTGCAGAGACGAGAGCTGACTGGAAGAGGTGAGACAGTGTCACACACACACAGTCCGGTTCAGGAAAATAATGGCGCGCGTGTGCGTGGCCACACACGGGTCATCTCTGCCTCTACACTGTGAGCATGGAGAGGTTTCCTCTCCTGATTTAAAAGTGCACATTTTTGCATTATAGATGTAATCCTAATAAAAAACACTGAGTTGAAGAATAAACACTGCTACATTTTAAAAGGCTTACGGCTGCTGGTTCTGCTTGTTGAAGCTCATTCATTCTAATAACACCGTGAACTGACAAAACATTCATTTAAAAAGCAGCTTTAAAACACGCATAATGAAATCCTGCATCAGTGAACCAGTCATGCTGAAAAAGAACCAAACCAGCAACTAAGAGTTATTTTTAAACTAAAGAGGACAGACATCAGCTAAAATCCTCTACAGATGAAAATGGCCGAGCTTAACAAACATGACTTTGCCACCAGATTAATTCAAAGAAACCATCTTCTTAATTTATAAAAAAAAAAAAAAGAACTTGACAGAGCCAATTAAAATAAGGCAGCTGTAAAGATCTGTCAGAGCTCAGCAGGGTTCTGACACCAAATGAATGAATGAACTAATCAGTGATTTATATGCTCCGAAACAATGCACTTCTATGGAAAAGAAACCAAAGGGAGTAAGTAAAATAATTCTTCTGGTGTTTATTGTGAAAGGCTGATGTGCAGCTGAAGCCTCTCCTCAACATCCTTAATCAAAAGGAATTTCCAGAGCAGTCTTTCACAGCTTTACAGTGAAGGGGACAAAGTGCTCACTGTGATCGATCACCTTTCTCAGGCAACCTTCAGACTGTGACATTTTCACTGAGTGGACTGATTTTCCAGGTCTCTCCCTGCCAGCCCCTTAGTACGGTTCTGAGGCCCTGTGGCAATACTGAAAAAATACTGCAGGAAAATGTCTGGAAAGATCACAGCCAGCAAAATAAACGACGGGTGCAAAACTGTAAAAAAACATAAAAGCATAAAACCAAAACAACTGAAATATCTGCGTATGGAATAGAAGCACCCTAGATGATGCTGACAAAGAAACACAGAAGGATTTAACAAGCTTGAAGTTTTTGATTGTTTCCTCCACAGGAGACTCAGCTGTAAGTGACAGCAAACATTTCAGAAGCACAAGTGGAACAGCTCTCACCTATCAGGGAGCACTCTTTTAGTGTAGAAGTCAGGCAGTCCATCATCAAGAGGGCTGATTCCTCCATTTTCACTGCAGTGCTGCACACACACACACACACGCATTGGAAACTCCTTTTAGAGAGGTCAGATTACTCACGGTAGATTTCATTTGTAAATGTTCCATATGCAATAAAACAAATGGATTACATGACTTCAGTGAGATGACATAATCCAATTGCAGCCATCCACTTTGTATAGATTACCTCTGACACAGACAGAAACCACTGCCAGCAGGCGTGGGCATTAGGGAGTGGGACAGACGGACAGACAAAGGGACAGAAAGACCACCCTTACTGTCTCAGCAGGGACGTGTCCTCCTTTATGCCTCCGTGGCGGTCTTGGCCGAACCCGTGTCACATGAAGAAGAGGCAAGCCCTGTGTAGGTAGCTCTGACAGGCCCTCCCATGATGCCGAGCGGGACAGTGGCGATGAGTAAGATGGCACAGACGGAGGTGGAGAGGAGCTGGAGTCGTCACACAGACCTAGGAACAGGAGACCGAGTAGGCCCAGTGAAAAAGACTAGATGGGGGAATTACAAGAAGCAATCATTTCCCCTTCAAAGTCAAAACAATCGGCAAGCGCTCTGAAACACACTGAGTCAGACTTGGCTCAGGCGAGATTAAAACCGCCATTAATGGACTTCTCAGATGGACCGATGGGATGGGAAAAAACACGCTATAGAAACACGCTAATGGAGCCCTGAAAGAGACAAGATGGGGTCAGAGTGAGACAGGAAAGAGGAGCGGGAGGAGGATAAGAGGATATAGCGCACTACTTACTCAGTCTAGTGGAGACAGGTCGAATTCGTCTTGTTCTTGAGCTGCGCTTCTTAATGGCTATTGTATCCTGGGAGGAAAAAAAGAGCATGAGAGCAGGGTTAGACACACAAGGAGGAACAAGTAAACAGGTCAGAAAAACCCAAATAGTACAAGACTCGCTTTAGGCAACTGAGAGATACAGATGATATGATCAGCTGAAAGTAAATGAAAGTTATTTAAAGAGGACGCAAGACAATGATAAAGCCTGAGACGTATCCTTGAGGAACTCCACAGATGATACCAGCTGGTGTTATTGCTCAATGAAGTAATCAAGACCAGCATCTTGGCCTAAGAGCAGATTCAGATTGGCATAATCCTCCTAAGTGTACAGTGCTGTTAATTAAATACAGGACTTGACCAAAGTAATTGGATAAAAATTATTGAAATCTCTTTTGTAAAGCCTGGCTGATTGTTTGAAACGACGTTAGCACCCGCAATGAGAGACCCGCAACATAACAGCGAACCATCAATGTCCAAAATGTCAAAGAGGGGGGGCATGGTATTCAGATCTGGCAGGTGGTGGTTTTTGCTGCAGAGACAAATAAATCATAGAGAGAAATTGGATTTAACTTCAGCGTTATGAAAAATGAAAAATATTTTAAATTCCACAGCACTTTGAGAAGAGGCACCAAGGCTGGAGTTCTATGAGAGGGTAATGACTGAGCTGTGTGAGAGGAAAAGGGCCCTGGGCTTGTGGCAGATTATCGAGACAGTGTCAGAGAAACCATTTACTGCAGTTTTACTTGGGTTCTTATAAATATTGAGCTGCTCTTTTTTGTGTCCCCAGAGGTTTCCAGTTTGGTTTGCTTGGCTTCTATGCATTCTGGCCTTAGTGAATGTATGTTTCCAACTGTCCACACTCACTATGCTGGTCCCAAGCTCCTCATCTGTGATGTCCAGAGAGTCCCTGTGTCTGTTAAACCTCCAGCCTGTCCCGTCTTCACACAGGCCATCCCACCGTTTCAGGTGAGACACCTGCCGTGTCTGAAACAGACAAACCTCTTAAAACAGCCACTCTGTCACTTTGTGTCTCACACTCCTCTGCAGCAAGTCCTTTGTCCGTACCAGGGTTTTATGGGTAGTGTAGAGCTCTTGCAAGATTTGGTCCACAATGGAATTGGTGAGATAGGAAACGACTGACAGCTTCACTTCTCTACAGGAGATTGGGTTAGAAAGACAAGAGAGGGAAAAAGTGAGAGCAAATCAATAACCTCCTTATCAAATTCAGACTTATTGCTGCAATCCTGCACCGCTGCTCATGCTCGTTTCCTTCCCCGCGCCCGTCTCTTACTCTAAAGCTCGGTGAATGTCTTGCGCCGCTCGCTCCATGAGAGCCGTCCGGATGGCAGAGCGAGGGATGGACACGCGCTCCGACACGGACGAGAGAGGGGGACTCAATCTCTCCGCCGCAGAAGATGATAAAGGGCAGAGCTCGCGACAGAGAGACACCATAGAGTCGACGATCACCTGCAATGGACGATGGTTGTCACACACTCAAGTCATCTGCTGTGGATCAGAAAGGGAAAAGAAGCTGTGAGATCCACCTGAAGCTCCTTATCTGCAGCCTTGGCGAGTTCCCCAGCCAGAGAGTCCAGTCGCTGCCGCACAGGCCCGTCCACGGACAGCACGTGGGCCAGCTCGCACAGTGACGGGTAGAGCTTGGAGCACCGGACAGCAGGATTAATTCAAAGTCAGAAAATCAGAAAAGGCAAACAGCACACTTCACTCACGGCGCGGGAATTCCTGGCCTCTTTTAGCACTTGTTTAGCAGCTTGAATCTCCTCCACCTCGCCGGCACCTCGTAACACACACACCTGCTGCTGCACGCGCACGCAGAGGCGCTCCATCACCTTGGAAACAGACGGGCAGGGAAGCGTTACGAGTGCAAACAAAAACATACAACACTGAATAAATGTGGAGAGGCGGGTGCACGCAGATCGGGGACTACCTGTTCGGCAGTGCTCGTAACCAGGCCCTGGTGCAGCCGCAGGGCCTGTCGCTGGGAGAAGCGCTGGGTCTGGTTGTTCCTCACCAGGGCGCGCTGGATCTACACGGCAGAGAGGATGGCGTGACGGCAAAGCAACAGGAGGATTGTAGCAGGCTGAAATTAATGAACACTTGAACAAGAAATGTCAGAATGTAAGATGCTTAAGAGCTAAAAGCAATACTATACTAATACTCAAACTAATACATATCTGAACATTTTTTGATTTTAGATCTAACAATCTCTTTTCATTATGTAATGCTACTGATATTCATCATGAAGCCTAATGTATTCTCATCTTATCTCCTTTGGCTGAAATGCTTCTTTCCTTTGCAGATCTCCTCTCTTCTTTTCATTAACGACACATACTGTGTGTTGTTTAACTTTAAAACTCAAATCTGCCTCTGCCTTCCTTTAACTACTCCCAGCCAGTGTAAAGAGAAAAAAGCTCCACACAATGTTTCATTGTCATGTTGAAAGAGTCAAAATATAAAGACAGTGTTCTTCTTGTTTCCAAGAAACACAACTTCTCAGCTCCTGGTCTTCTTAAAAAAAACTGAAGGCTGAGATGACTCACAGACTAACAATGGGACTGAGATCATTAGGGACAATCTTTTAGAATCCACATCGAGCTGCACTGAGTTCCACAGCGGCAGGGTAATGTATCTGTGTATTATAAAAGTCGGGGCTTAACCAGACACACTTCATATAGATGTAGCCTATCCTTCGCTGTTTGCTTATTCAGAACCTTGCAAATTCTCTTCATTCGTGTGGAAAACGTGACAATGATTCATCTTTGTTGCCAACCTTCGTCAGCGCCTGCTCTGTCCTCTCGGGGGCGCTGCGGTACGCCTGGCTGATGTCACTTAGCGGGAGAGGCATGTACTGCAACGTGAAATTACTGAGAGAGGGAACAGAAGAAGAAGGAAGAGCAAGAGGTTGATTTATTATTGGAGACACTGAAAGACTGAAAGGAGAATTTAAAGTGGGTTACACAGACAAGGGTTAGTTAGGGTCGATATCCCCACTGGACAGAACTCATCCCAAAATATCCTGTTTATGCCATGCAACTAATGTGTGAGTAAGACTTTGATCTGTGCAACCATGTCATCTTTAGCCTGAAGGTGAGTCTGGACCGTTTAAGATAGCAGAGTGGAAAGCAACAATTGGCACGGCTCACGTTGCAAATCCCAACGTGGTTAAATGTTCTAAACATTCATCGAACGCAGCCTCATTACCGTTCTTGCAGCTGATGTATCTTCTTAAGTCAAGCCAAGATTCCAGCCTATAAAATACACGTGGATGATGCGTTCATGCTCTTACTGTTCAAGTGCTCGGGCCACATCGAGAAATCCTGTCGCGGAGGTGTTGTTACGATCCCAAGTCACACTCCTGCAGGAAAACATCACGAGAGGCATTGAACATAAATCCTCATATGGAGCAGACACATAGAAATGTCCTCCCCTCTTTCCCTCACCTGAGCGTGGTGTTGATCTGCAGCGCTTTGCTCAGCATCTTGGCTCCGATGTCGTCCATGTTGTTCCCGCTCAGGTCCACTTTTCGAAGGCAGGTGTTGCTGCCCAGGGCGTTGACAAGCACGGTGCCCCGAGAGCGCAGGCGCGAGTCGTACAGGGACAGGGACTGCAGGGCCTGGAGAGGGAGAGCGGGAAACGAGCGTTAAAGAGGCACGTGTGTTTTAAATGTGCCGGGGGGGGGGGGTTTAGAAATAAACAAGGCAGAGGGGGAGAAAAAACAAAAAAACAGTGTGAAGAGAAGAGGGCAAAACCGATGGGATAGAATGCAGCGATGCAGCTGTACATGCTGTATGGATGAATTATTTACAATGTGTGCATGTAGTGATAGAGACACCAGGCCCACAGGGCTAACAGAGCAACAGTGACACATCTGCAGGGAAATAAGACACAAGAAGGGGCCCAGGAAACCAGAGCAGAGTAAAAAATGAACTTTTACTCAGACTCGTCATTTGTCTTGATTTGAAATACTGAGTTTTTATGAAGCAAAGCTACTGCCGACACATATTTCATGGAGACTCTTCCTGCATTATCACTCACACATTCCTCATCCTGTATGAGCTGAACCAGCTTCTGCAGGACCTCATCCAGAACCCTGCGGACACAAACCATGAAGACAAACACTGAGACGAGGCTGTGTGAGCCAGCACGACTAATTACCTCCTGCTAGTGAGCTGGCCGCCCCGAGGAGCGGCAGCCGTTTGAAAAAAAAGTTTAAAAAGTTAAAAAAAAATAAATAAATCATGCGCGCACATTATATTAAACCTGGCACATTTGGTGCACTGATACAAAAAAATAACTGCAGTGAAACAGGAAAGAAATGGCCTGGCACCTGTGTTTGATGTTGAAGTTCTTGCCCAGAAGAAGGTTTTTGAGGGAAGGGTGTCGGGACAGAGCTGGGAGCACTGTGAGCAGGTCTGCATCCAGACCTGTCAACACACAAACATGTAAAGCTCAGCATGGTGTGATCAAGTAACAACCCGGTCACAGGGTCACGGTGGGATGCGCTGCATTGTGCCGCGGTACCGTTGTCTGAGATGTCCAGAGTGGCGACGGAGGAGACCCGGGGGAAGAGCTCCTGGAGAACAGCAGCTCCTCCAGTCCTCAGCTGGAGACAGAGAGATAGGAAGACTGAACCAACACGTGCACAAGCATGAACCAGAGTCACTTTGGCTCGATTGTTCAGTTTTTCCAGGGTGAGGTAAAAATGATGCATGTTTTTAAAGTCTCTGCAGTCAGTGTTAGGTGTGGTGAGCGGTAAGGTTTGCTCAGTGTTTGACCGTCAGCAGCTCTGCTCAGTGGTGGAAGGAGAACACTCTCTCTTCTAGTTAGCTTCAATAATACAAGTACAGATACTTCAGCTCAGAGGAAATCCCACAAGTGAGGCTGAGCTGTTTCTGCTAAAAAACAGGAGCAGATACAACTTAATCAGCCCGCTTAACAAAAAGAGCATATAAATTAGTGTTTAGACTAAAAGCATGGGGGGGTTAAACCAGACACTTCTCCTCAGAGGACTTTTATATACACATTTCACTGCTTTGAACATGTGCTGCTACAGCACCAATGTTAAAACACTGAGAACTGCAGTGCTGCCGTAAAATGATCTCAATAGGAAAGTCAGTGAAGGTCAAGCTCTTTGAATTCCCTTTAACTTGAAATTACCATCAGGGTGATAAGAGACACAGGGATGATCTCTTACCTCACAGCCACTGATGTCCAGATGAAGGTCGTTGATATGAGGGTTGGAGGTTAACCCGGAGAGGAGAGCCCTGTCGGGACACGAGACGCGAGTGTCGGAGAACAACAACGGGCGAGAGGGCAATGATCACCATGTTGACTCAGCTCAACACGAGAGTGGTGTTGAATAAAAGGGAGCAGGTAATGGTACCTCAGAACATCGGGGGGCAGCTTCATAGAGGCCAGGCTGACATGAGTGAGGCTGAAGGCCGAGCTGAAGAACTGACGAAACAACGGCAGCGTGTCCTTCACTTTTCTATTGAGCGAGATGAAAGAGAGCGGGAGTGAAAAGTTAAAGAGAGATGCGAGCGGAGACAAGAGGTGAAGTCACAGTGTTGTGGGTAAATATGAGAGCAGGAGCACGGAGCACAGAAAGAGAAATGAAGTGAATAAGGCATTGGTGGAAGTGGGTTCAAATGATAGATAGCTCCGCTTAAGTATTCATGAGTCTTATCTATGCAGGCAGCGCCGAGAGTTGTGGTTTTAAACGGTGGTGGACACACCCACAGAGAGGAAACACAATGTTCCAGTGATTGCCATAGAGCTCTTTTCTGATTTCCCATTAAGCAGGAGATGAAGATAATGACCGTCAAAAAAAAAAAAAGAAAGCAGGAGGGAGGAAGAGAGGATGAATGAGGCCTTTAAGACGAAAGAAAAGAAGATAGGTCTTCCTAGATTTGGATTTGCCACGGGGGTTTATTGTTCAGGCAATCTTAAAAGATATGACTAACCTGTGGGAGAAGGAATTTTTGGAAAGATTCAGAAAGGAGAGATCAGCGCAACACCCCCTCAGAAGAGCCCCAAATAGCTGCGTTAGACACAGGGCGGAGACGGTTAATCTTGCACACAGAGACAGAGAAGCATTTCTTTCTTAACGTGGCACATCAGCATGTGACCGGTGAAAACACTCACTGAGTCTACGGAGCAGTCTGTGCTGGACAGATCTAAATGGACCAGGCAGTTGGGCTGTGACAAGAAGAGAAACAAGTTCTGCAAACAGAGAAGAAGAAAGTGAGTGGGCGTGTCTTCTTAAGCAGGAACAGAGGGGTAAAAATGGAAGTGTGTGTGTGTGTGTGTGTGTGCGTGCATGCATGGTGGGCTTTCTGACCGAGGCATCCTCCCCTGAGAGGACTCCAGGGTTCTTGCTGAGGTCCAGGTGCAGGAGGGAGTTGGAGTACTCATCACTGGAGCACAGAGCCTGAGAGAGAGACACCACTCCTGAGAGGGGGGGGGGGGGTTGCAGATGGATAAAAAGGGAAAGAAAAGAGAGAAAGAGAGTAGGAGCGAGACGGGGATGGGTGGGGGGGGAGTTGTACAATATTAAACGACAGAGAACACTTTCAAAACATTTTGTGTCTTTACATTATTCATACACATCTGCAGCAGCAGGTATCATGAGGATGTGCAGGGGAAGCAGAGCATCGTGTCTGCCTGCTTCAATCTAATATTTAAATTCTCCACTGGGTGCGTGGTAAACTGAGACAGTGACAGGAGGCCCGCAGCCTGCAGGGCAGAACAAGCCGTCGTGAGTCAACATGGAGTCGCAGCCCTTTTCCGAAACGTGAAACAAGGCACAGAATTATCTGGGGCTTTGTGGCTCTCTCTGTTCTCTTACCCTTAAGCGTCTGCTACGCTGAGCTCTCAGAGATGAACTCATTTCCACCTGATCTTTGCGAATTAGTTTCCAGTGTCGTAGAAAATCCTGCCGACTGAGCGACAGACGGCGAAAACAAAGAAGGGCTCAAACCTTTGGAGGTGAGGGAGGTCTTGGAGAGGTTGAGCAGACGCAGGCCCTTGCTGAGGCGACACACCTGCTGTATGAGGTTGGACACGCCTGCAGAGTGTAAACAAAGAGTCTATAAACACTGAGCCGCAGAAAAATGAGACGCTCGGGAACGAGACAAGGAACCTGCAATTAACACCTATTGTGTTTTTGTGCGATCTTTTCATTCACCCATCACTCAGACATGTAATTTCCTGTTCTGTAGCAGCATTACTCCAGTCACCCAGTTTCGTGAGGATGCAGATACAAACATTAGTCTAGTGGATTTAAATGTGGTTTCCAAGGGGGTGAACAACATGGGGTGTGCAGTTTGTGAGATGTGATGTGGGGGGGGCTCATCAGCTGATGGACCTGGTCCTCAAGTGGACATCGGCTTCAGTGAACGACCAGACAGAGAGAGAGAGAAGCTGATTTTTGCCTGCACCTTGGTTGTCCAGGGAGTTGTGCGCCAAGTTGAGCGAGTGAATGACAGAGGCAGGGTTCTCTGACAGAGCAGCTGACATCTTCTGTGGGAAATCTCTGTAAGGTGGAAGCACACCGACGAAAACATCACATATATTCTTCATTAGCATCAGTTAGTCTGCCGATTGTTTCCCGATTACGAATTAATCCGAGTGACCGTCTTCAAACTTGTGATCCAAAAATATAAAATCAGCTCAAGTGTAAGACAAGCAGAGGCAGTTCTCACATTTGAAAAGCAGGGAAGCATTACAGCGATCCAACAATTCGAGTTAGTCTCAGACTGATGTATCTCAGATCAGCATTGGATCACTGCATCCAGAGATTTAGCTCTGCCCTTTCAGTTTCAAAAAAGTCAAGATTGAAGCAGCCGAGGCTGAAATATCATCAGCATCATTTTTCAGACAGAAAGTTTCCACCTAGAATGTTTTATAGTTGTTCTAACCAGCTCTAAAACTCTCAAGTTGGGAGGATGCCAGACAGATCTGTAGCAGACTTGAAGCATTTTCAAACTAAAGAGTCGTAGCCCGAGCTTCATCGGTGGCGTGACCTTTAACCGTGTTAAAGAGGATTGACGAAAGGGAATCAAAACTCACGATTTGAGCCCCGCGTTCTCCAGAGTGATCTCCTCCAGGCTGGACGATTTACTGACCGTATGCAGGACCTGCTCTGTGACCTCTGACCCCTGAAGGACAAATGGAAACACGCCAACTAAACTTTTCAGGAACTACACTTGCTTAAAGGCTCCACCTGTGCTTCAGCAGACACAGTACAGCGATGGAGGGAAGCTTCATACGTACTATGCGCAGGTCTTTGCAGTACAGCTTAGTAAACCAGGTGTTGTACGCCATCGATGCGACGATAACTGCCAAATCCCTGTAGGAGACGAAACCATGAGGTGGATGAGGTGAGATACTCGGGAGGTGTCAGACACCTCGTCGGCCCTCACCTGCTCTCTAGGTGGCTGAAGTCCAGCAGGTTAAACTCTCGGTTGTCCTGGGAGTGATATATGGTGTCCACGTCCTGGGGACAACGATATCGGTCGTGTTAGATAACAGTGCGTGACCCCCCCCCACGCTCCACGCGCTCTCATTTTGTGTACAGCGCAGCATGTAAACACTCAAAAGCACTCAGAGTGACACACGCTCGGTCCCTCCGCTCTTACCCACTGCACTTCCTCCTTGCAGCTGATGCCATTATAGTCGCACAGAGCGGCGTAGGTCTCCGAGAAGCCTCCTGAGAGGGGCGGGGGCACGGAGGATAAAAACAGAAGAGAGAGAGAGAGAGAGAAAATAATCAGAGCTGATGTGAACAGCTGCTTCCTGCAGCTATACGAGGAGAGAAAAGAGAGGAACATGCAGACAGATACATTTATCTAAATTAACATTCTTTTATTTGTGACAGAACAGTTTAAACAGAACATCTGGAAGAGCATTTGTTTAGAGAGAGGGCCGACTTCCTCTTCAGTCTGCCAACTGCTATGGATGTCTGTGTTTGTGTGTTTGTGTGTGTTGTGCATGCATGTGTGCAGATTCCCATGTTTGAAAATGACGTCTCTTTTACCACAAGCCCTCTGGGTTTCCACTGAAGTCTCGGAGCTGGGCGAATACTTCCTGCTGCCTTCAGAAAGGTCACTGTCAGAATGACAGATGGACGGGCTGCGCGGATAAAAGAAACACAGACACTGTAAAGAATCGTTCTTCGTCAGATAATTGCACCAATAAAGGTCACTCCTCTTCAAAGCTTGCGATAACGGACGCCAGGCAGATAAGTGAACGTTTATTCTGATTTTTCTCCCTCGAGATGGTGACACTCACGCAAAAATGGAGTTGTTGAATATTCGAGAGAGGGCGATATTGATATGGCTGACCACATGATTGACGTGGTCCCGCGATTCGAACCTCAGGCAGAAGCTGGACCTGTCAGTGTCGATGATGACCTGCACAGAAAAGTCAGCGGTTAGGACCCCTGACCTTAACGCTACAAACCACAGACCTGCAGCACCTGCACTCTAATGTCACTCTAATAATATGACAATTAATAACTGACAGAATCACCAGATCATCTAATATTGTATGAGCAGAGTGTAAATGTGAAAGCTCACCTGGTGATCAGGGTGTGAATTCAGAGCGCGAATCTCCAGGAAGTTGAATGTGGAGTCTACCTGTTGTCACGGATACAGTTGGCAGGGTTTCAGTCAGCATGGAGACAGAAGAACTTCATACTGTACATTAACCACAGAGAGGGCGGTGAGAGCAGAAGTACCTTCGCGGGAATCTTCGCAGCCAGGAAATACAGACGCCATGTTGCTAGAACCTAAAAAAAAAGGGGGAAAAAAACCCTCAATAAGGATTGTGACATAGTTCAATCACAATCATATTCCCTTGTGGGGAGGAAATAGTCCCAGGGGTTTCCATGGTAATGATGAAAGGACAATAAGGAGTCCTTTCAATATTCACATAATAATTCAGCTGGAAGCTGCATGTCAGAGACGTGATATAACATTTATAGATTAGCCCACACGCTGAGAAATGATGGCATGTAGCAACGTTTAAAACCCATTCTTACACTGCAGGGTGTCGTTTCATACGCACTGCACTGCTTCTGCTGAGGACCAACATGAACGTAACTCATTTATCTACTCATTTCACTAATATCTGTCTGTCTGGACAAATTCGTCTCATCAGCTTATGGATTTGTGGCTCAGGGAAGTGCAGCGCTGAATTTGTGCACGAGCTGTGTTCAACATCGATGAACTGACGACTATCAACATAAGTTAAAATTCCAGTTCTGTGTGTTCTGTGTACTGGGAGGAGGTTCATTGAACAGCTGGTAGCAGCACCACAGGCCCGGCACTACTTTACAGAACCTAACTGGAGATGTGCAGTGTGTGTCACTTGTTCTTAAAGCAGAAAATAGATCGATGATGGGCCAGGATGCCACATTAGCATATTTGCTGGGCATTATGGGTAATTCGGTGTCTGCGTCCCAAAATGTGTGACACCATTTTAAAAGCGACATAAGGTGGATTTGAGGAGTATATTTGTGCCTCCTCGTGTGAATGAGCGCACGCAGCTCATTCTTGACAAGGAAACATTTGTGTCCCGCAGCTGTCGGATGAATCCGATTCCTCCCAGATTGCTCCTCCTGAGCGACAGCGTGTTTGGCGAAAAACAAAAAGAAAAGCGATCGCCGTGTCTCTTCTCTCCATCGAAGCAAACAAAAAGCAAACTGGTGGCTGTTTGGCATTTCTCCTGTTCTCCACCAGCAGCCAACTGCCCTCTGCTCTTTCTCTTCTCCTCTTCTGCTCCGTCACTCCCAATCATTTACTCCATTCTCTCTGATTGCTCTGCTGAAACACTCCTTGCGGGAACCCCCCCCACCCACCCACCACCACCACATGTGTCTGCTCAATGTAAAATCAGTAATTCAATTACAGCTCTTCCACCCCATTGTTGTTGTGTTTTTTTTTTTTTTTTTTTTTTTTTTTGGGGTGGGGGGGGTGGGGCACAGGCTTGAGTCAGGCTTGTCAGAACCACACGATGACAGCCACTTACACCCACACAGCAAGTGATGTGTCCAACAGTCACTCACAATGTGCATGTGAAATGGAGAGAGAGAGAGAGAGAGAGAGAGAGAGGAGGATCTGCCTTTTACTTTCAAACCCAGGCTGACGAAGGAGATGAGACTGCATTGCATTATGTTGTTGAGTCGGGTTAAAGGTGCTGTTTAACAGACAGCATTCGAGTCAACAGGATGAAATAGTGGAGATGCATCAGGAGAGAGAGAGAGAGAGAGAGCAAGGAAGACTTGTTGAAGTATCCCACATCAATGAGCGACCACGCGCGCGCTGTGATTATTCTGCCGTGTAATTATGCATGAGCGCTGGAGCAGGACACATATTCTAATCTCTTCCGGTTTGACAGTTTGGATGAAGCCTTTGTGAGGGGCCGAGATAAGGTCGCGTGACCTGCAAACCACCAATCATGTCTCCAAACAAGCTTCCTCCAACTCCCCGGTTCCAACCCCAGATCTCTCTCTGTGAAACGCCAAAACAAAACCTCAATGTATTTAAGCTCGGCTTTCCCAAAAGGGGTGAGCCGTGGCGTTTGATCAAACTCCAGTCTCCCTCGCCGTCGCCTGTGCGTGTGCGCCCAGCAGGAGCGAGAACTCCGGCTCTCCAGTTCAGCTTTAAAAGGAGGAAGCAGCAACTGAGATATGGATTGGAAAGAGATTATTAGAAAGATGTTTCTGGCAGATAGACATATCAAAGTCTGTACATGCAGAGACTCTCCTAACTGGCCGTCCTTGCCACACGATGAATCTTTAAAGCACTCGTTGAGTGAAAGCGCGGCTTGCAGAAGGTGCGAGATGAGTCGCAAGTTGTTGTTTTTTTTAAACAGCGTCAAAGGACTTTGAGTGAGCGCGTCCTCGCACGGACATGCTTTAAAGCAGCGCTCAATCAATACAGCCACCGTGGATGCGACCCAGCACACGCGAGGTGTGCAAACACTGGCATTGATCCAGGGTCCAGTGTAATTTCTGGTCCACAGAGGCGGAGCTCGTTGCCCCAGATTCCTTCCAGATAGCTGGCGGAGCTTCAGTCACTCACATTGACTTCATATCTACGCCTCGTGTTCTCTGATGAAAGCGCCCCCTGAATCAAAGGCCGCGGGCTGCTCAGCTCCCCACTGCCTCCACAGTGGGACTTGCCTCCACAGAGGAATCCGCAGCAGCTCCCACAGCAGATACCGTCTATCCAATATTCATCCCGACAAGCCACCAGTAGTCGCAAAGCAGCTGGCCGCGGAATCCAAGATGTCCACGGTGACAGTGAAACCACGGAGAGCCCCTGTCTCTGCTGTCATGGATATCATCACCGGGGCTGAGATGCATTTTTCACTGCAACTGGGGCCAACATCAAACACAAGTGTGCAGGCTTGATGAACGTGAACGACGTGGGAATAATGTGGCGTTGTGTAAAACGGAGGCCGGTTTAAAGAGAGCAGGCTGAACACAGACACTCACCAGTATCCTGTCCTCTGTTTTGCCGTTTTTGGTGTCGAGCTTGATGCCGCAAACAAACTTGATGGAGGATTTATCGATAATCTTCCTGATGCTGTCTGTGGATGAAAACCGTGACACGCAGACAAAGTTAGAAAAAAGGAATCCAACTGGCATTTTTACACATTTCGCTGCACTTTAATTATGTGTTGCCACTTTCACTTGGTAAGTGATTCCAAATGTTATTTAGTTCACTGTATATTTATTTTACGCTGATTTGAAAATCATCAACTGTACTGCCTTGCATTTGTGACATATTTCAGAATCATTTGATGTAAATACAGGGGGGTTTAGCTCACTAAAGAAGCCGTCTGTCAATGAAAAGTTCCTGTTATGCAGGTTTTAGACCTTAAACAGATCAATCAAATCATTAGTTATGGGACACATTACAAACAATACGACCACGTGATCAAATCCCACGTCAGATATTGATGGCAGACGAAATATCAACAAAAAACAAGCGAGCGGGGGAGAGAAGGTCAACAGCTCGTTAAGTTAAGTGCAGACATCGACCCGGAATGAGTCTGGACTAAATATTAACTCATCTGTGTCACACACACAATCTTGTGGCAGTGGATTTTATGGCTGCAGCATTTAAAGACAGACAGTCTGGAATATTACCACAGTAAACGTGCAATCGTGTCATCCCCAATGTGTGTGGGGTTTTTTTTGTCTAATGTAAACAGATTATTATAGAATACATGAGCCTAGTGTTTCTGCAGTGGGGATTTATTTTTCCATATGTTTACTTTTAAACACACATTTTTGCTGCAATGCTTGGCAGCAGCACAGAATACTAAATTCGTCATGTTCAGTGAGCTGACATCAGTATCCAAACCTACTTAAGTCAGAAAGGGGTTTTGGAGATTTTGGAGACTCTGTAGGACATGACAGCTCCATGTGAGCGAGCGTCTCAGTAGACGCTCGCTCACATCGGCTTTAATATTGTAATGAACAGAACTGCACATTTAAATGAATCAAACCTTGACCTTTGCATGGACGCGTGCTTGTTACTTCATCCCCCCGCTAATAACTGAGGGATATATCAGACTCCTTCTGACATTTCACTCGATCAAACGATCCACTTACCTCTGAACCTGTGTTTATCCTGATCATTATAAATGAATTACATCCCTTTGAAATGTAAATGGACATGATCAGCATGTAACATAGAAGCCTGGTTTATGGCCCGGAGCACAGTGATACCTGTTTCATGCACTGAAGATGTAAGGCTAGTCCTTTCGACTGCATCTAGCCGGACTTTAAAAGCAGCTGTAGCTCGCGGTGTCACCATGGTGCTCCGCCATACGCTCCAGACGTTCCCTTTGGACACATTTGAGCAACAGATGATTCACCGAGAACTGTTGCATCACTGTGTGACCCCTGACTTGTACCAACACGCACGTATGCTGCCGCAGAGGAGGAGGTGTCGCGCTCATATTGGGTGAGAACAACACATCACAGAAACATACTGTCACTGTCAGGAAATACCTGATTCAGCCTCTCCATTACTGTGAATGCACCGCATCCCGACTGACAAGTTTATGAGTGCAATCGATAAACCAAAGCCCGGACAGTGGGGTTTGGCTCCAGCGTTGATACAGCCACACTGGACAGTAACGTCTTCCTCTTAATGGAGTGGTGATTATATATACATACACACAGTATACACATATTTTTTTTTTGGCAGGCAGGCCACAAAGTGTCCATGAGGGCTGTGAGACTGGACACCTGTACTGTAGCACAGTTTCAGTTTCAACGAGGACCTGAACGGCTCATGAACACAAACTAAATAAGAGTGTTGAAGTGAAGCTATGGGCAAAGTTAGATTAGACGAAGCTTTATTTGCTCTCCAAAACCTAAAACACACATATTCCATCCATCCATTATCTATACTGCTCATCCCCCTGTTGGAGCTGGAGCACATCCAAGCTGAGGCTGGGTGAGAGATGGGTACATCCTGGACTGGAGGAGAAAGTCGGCGCATCCGTTGAAAACCCACGCAGACACGGGGACAGCGTGCCCTTCTGCTGCCAGGCCACGGCGCTGACCCCCACGCGGCCAAGCCGCTGTACACAGCTCCCAAAACGTATCATATTTCATTTTTCTGCCAGTTCGCCGTTCATCCCTTCGTTTAGAAAAATCTGTTGCTGACGGACAAAGACGGAGGCTCAGACACTGACTCAACCACCCCCTGCATGGTCTAGACTCCGGTCTCTTTCAGGTGACCTTGTGCCCCAAGGGGGGGGGGGGGGGAAGTTGGCCCCCGGGTCACTCAGTCAGTGGGAAGAGCCCGAAGGAAGTGAAGCTGCCCGGCAGGTGACTGGATGAAGGAGCCGGGATTCCACTGGATTAATCATCACAGTGCGCCTAATAGAGCCATTAGGAGTAATTAACACAGCAGCAGACTCCCTGCCACCCTGAGCATGTGTGCACTGGCTCTCTCTGCGCGTGCACGCCTCTCCATTCATGCTGGTGCAAAGACTCTGGAGGGTGTGAGATGTTCTGTTTGAGAAAATGAAATAAACATTGGTGCCGTGCTTTGTTTTTGTTTTTTTTTTCCTGGCCCGTGTATTTGGTTTGGCAGGAGACGGCGAACATCTGTGTCTGCTCACTTCCGCACGTGCACGTGTGAGTGCAGAAACATGACAATAGTGAAAGGTGGGAGAGAAAAAGAAGAAGAAGAAGAATAGAAGAGCAGCCCCAGCTCCTCTCCGCCCCTCTCCCCCTCTGGCCTAAGGCTGCCTCTGGTTCTCCTCACCTGCTCCAGCCTGAGGCGTAGATGTAAAGCCTCGCACTGCCAATGATTCACATGCACATTGAACTGGTGCACATGCACGGAGGAGAGGAGGAGGAGGAGCAGAGCCCGACCCGCAAAGCTCCGGGACAGCGTGCAGAAGGTGCCGCTCATGACAATGATCCAATGCGTCTGATTCGGTCGCAGGCTCCGACGCGCGGAGGAGAAGCATCCCGAGCCTGAGCGCGCACACCCCGGTCACAGCCCCTCAACGAGACCCGGAGCAGGAACACTCTCTCTCTCGCACACACTCACACACTCATACACACACACGCGCGCACAAACAAACGGGCGGCGGTGTTTTTACCCACCTGTGATATCTTTGCTCACATTGACGAAACCAGAGGCAGTGATCTCTTTAGAAGCCATGTCTGCTCCTCTCTCCTCTCGCCACCCCTCCTCCTGATGCTGCTGCTCTCCTCCACCCCCCCACCCCCCCTCTCTCTCTCACACACACACACACACAGGGATGGACAGGAGGGACGCTCTCTCTCTGTCTCTCTCTGTCTCTCTCTCCCCCCTGACGTTCCAGCAGAGCAGCCGACAGCCCGACGCGCTTCCTGGAACAGACCCTGAGGATGATGGGGAGGCTGGGTGGAGGAGGGAGGAGGGGGGGGGTGAGATGGAAAAGTGGGCGGGGACCGCTCTGAGGGACCAGGAGGCAGCTGTGGTTGTAGTTTACCTGAGAACACAGAGTTCAAATCACTGATGGTGCAGCTTGACTCTGACCAGGAATGAAAAGTTGATGTGGTCTGATGCTGCTTCACTACTGTCGTTAACCACAAACCTGATGAAGAATTGTTAAAGACTGTTTCCTACCATAATCACCACACATCCTCAAACTATCTAGAGGCTAAAATATCCTGGCTACATATTGAAGATATGAAATCCCAGTTAACACACGTGATGCATCTCTTTAAAATATCATAAACCAACGTTGAGTAAATGCATTTAACATTTGCTTTGACCTCTCAATTTGTTTGATGTCCTGTGAACCCCATTTCATGGCAATCCTTCCGTACTGGACAGATATTTCAATCAGGAACAAAGTAATGGAATGTGCCGCTCGCAGGGCAAGGTTCAAACCGACTGCTGTTTGTGGCTCTCATCATTTAATTGAACAAATCCACATTTGATTGTATGTGACTGGATTAAACTGACTAAAATGAAACAAAAGAAGCAGTGGTAGCAGTTACCGGAAAGACGAGCAGGATATAAATAGAACGGAACAAGGGATAATAAAATACATCCAAAGCACTGAATCAAGTAGATGGATTAAACATGAACGGATGCATGACACTAACAAGAATTCAAAGCCAAGAATGGGGGGGAAAGTAAAAAGGCTTTTTCTTTTCCATTAGTGGGACGTTTGTTTGTGAGGTCACAAGTTGTGATTTGGGGTTTGGGTTTTGTCTGTCATTCTGTGCTGTAGTCTGATTGCTCCTCCAATAAAGGAAACGTCTCCAAAATATATCTGTAATTTACTATCATTGTCAGTGTTTCTCTCTCTCTCGTAGTTTTCATATAAACCTGCGTTTAAGTGCTGGAAATCTCCAGATCATAACTATTGTGCCATTCCCTTCAATAAACAAAGGACGGTGGAATAAGACATTTAGCCTTGGACTTTAAAATGCTCAACAGAATGAACATCATCTATTTGTCCTCACCGCCGGGTGAGTACCACGGATAAAATGTAACTGACTGACAAGGCCTCCAAAGAAAAAGAAAATTTGGTGTACTCATTTGCTCTGTTATTTGTTATTGGAGCTCGAGAGTTTACCTGGCTGTGAGATTGAAACGTTGCACAAATGATTTGTTAAAATCCCTGTGATGAAAGCTTCCTCCTCTACAGCCGTGACTTATGCTGATGTTTACTGTGTATTGTGTCTATGTGTGTGTTTGAATGAAAATACAGGGAAACGAGTGCAAATTCTTTTAGTTCCCATGGGGATGATAACTGTCTAAACCAGGGGTGTCCAAACTTTTTGCCAAGAGGGCCAGATTTGGCAAGGTGAAAACGTGCGAGGGCCGGCCATGTTTTATTCCAAATGGCATACATTTCATTTCGTCACATGGCACACAAATAAAGCAAAACACGTTTTTATCAAAATCCTTCTGCCTTTCATATTTGAAGACCACAAAAAGTGAAAAAAAACTTCATTTGAAACATGACATATTTTTCAGAATCAAATGCAATACTGTAAACTACTATGGATATCAAAAATGAAAAAGGTTTTGCATTTCAGTGAAAAAATACTAAAATTTCCACTTTAGAAATTAGTTTGGTTGATTTTTTTTGTACACGTGCGTTTTATACTTTGGTCATGAAAGACAGACTAGCAACAGACAAAGAAAAGAAGCGATTTTATAAAGCTCGTTTATCAACAATCGGAGAACACGTAGAAAAAGACGGACACAGGAAGAACAGAAAACCCTTACCAAAATAAAACAGGAAGTAACCACACTAACAACATGAACTTCACCAGCAACAACGGGCCGGTCGAAATTAGAACAAGGGCCACAATTGGCCCCCGGGCCGGACTTTGGACATGCCTGGTCTAAACAGTCTCATGAAGTGTGTGACATTTCAATATCTATACAAATTTGGTTGCATTATTTAGCTCGAAATTCATTACTAACTTAGTGGTGAAGCCTCAGAGGCCAATAGTCAGCCCAGTACACAAGAGAGGCGGCAGTCAAGGGTCACAGTCTCCAGACCAGGACTCTTTGGTAAGACCGGCTTCACTGAAGGTGATGTGTTGATCTGCACAACAGTATGCTTGTGTGTGTCCGAGCATTAGCGCTGCATCAGTCCGTGTCCAACCTTGCTTGCTGCTGTATCAATCCAACACTGCACACAGACGGTGTTGACTCTCCTGTCTGCCCTAGCTGCCTCAACGCAGCCGTTACCTTAACGTCCGCATTTAACTGTGACACGTTTTAATCACACAGCGTCAGTGACAGCGGGAGTTCATGAGTCATTCTCAGCTGATTCCGTTGCAACATTTTTCCCCGTGGCTTCTTTCAATCTGCCTCAAAAACTGTTTGTTGTGGTTCAGGGTCATTCTAAAAATGTCCCCCCCTTGTGTCTGTTTTGCTTCAGACCACGGATAGCGGATGATTAATAGAGTTAAAAATAATTTTTCGCCAAAGTGCTGGAGGACATAAAAAGCCCAAGTTAAGAAGTGCGCTCCTCTCATGTCAGTCATCTGAAGCAGGGGAAGCGTTGGGAGTGAAACCTCATCACTTTAGTTTGCTGATCTTCTCTGACTGACTGTTGAGGTTTTCACATCCACAACAAAATGCACCATCAGGCCAGAGAACATGTTTTGCAAAGTTGAAACCTGGTACATGGGGTATAACTGACATTTTTACTTTCTGCAAGTTAAGTTCGCATCCCTCCCTGATGCGAGGCCACAGCACTGACCACCACACCAGCGTGCACCAGCGGGAACAGCTGTCACGTGTTTAATGACAAGGACAAAGCGCTGTGTCACATCAGAGACAGTTAGTGAGAGGTAGATGAACAGACTTTGACCATTAATAAAGAGGAGAAACAAGAGGTGGCTGAAAGGGAAGAGTGACGGATGAGACAACAAATGAAAACACTGATAGCAGGGGAGATTTTGTCTACAGGCTTTAGTTTGACAGTTCAGACCATCCATTTCATCCTGAGATATGTGGATATTTCAATTAGAAATATGTTTGACTATTTGCCTGTGAATCAACAGTAGCTTGAAATTAAGGGAGGGAATCTCTGTTCAGCTTCATTAAACTTAATTGAATTTGACTACGTATTTTAATTTGAATTGTACACTGTGGTGTTGAAACACTGCTTATCCACTGTGGACCATAACAAGCTTGAGTATTATCAAATGAGGTTCAATTCTTTTGGGAAATCCTGTAAGAGAAGTCCTCTTGTGAATCACTGAGCAAGGTCGCAGAAAAACAGAAAAAAACAGCGCTATGTTGTCGGCCTTTGCAAGGACGTGTGTGTAAAAGTGAATAACTCTGTAGAAACATCTGATTGGTGGATGTGCTTCCCTAAGTTTGACACGACTGAAGCAGTGTTGCTCTCCATCTTCTCCTCCTGTCATCTCATTTGCTGTCTTTCCTCAGGTTTTGGATTTAACACATGGACCAAGACCTTCTGTTACACATGGACACACGTTCCTGTGTAAATATATGGAAGCACAGCCTTTATTTACAGTGTCCGTATACAAAGAGTCTTGAATACAGAAATGTTAATTGCTCAACCTGCTAGTTATTACTGGCCCTCCTAACTATTTAATTTATATTGTATAGTAATAAATCAGATTTATCAATAATCTTGTCTGTACTGTATATTAGTCTGCGTTGTTTGCGGAATATCTGAAATTAAGAACCTGTTTGCTAGATTTGTGCATTTCTTCTGCTGTTTCTTGTTTCTACCACTAGAGGGCCACATCCCGCCGTGGGTCTCAACGGCAGCGGGTGACGCTCAGTGACGTAGATCTCCGGAGCCGGAAGAAGAACACTTGTAGTCGTTATGAAATTAGTGACTGAAATCCAACAACAAACCACGAAGAGAACCAGGTGCGTGTCTCACACGACGAGAAGAGCGTCGCTCGATGTTTGTCTGCAAGCAGACGTGTTGTGTCTGTCACGTGATGTGTTATATTGTATTTATGTTGTGTTGTTTGAATGAGCCCAGCCCTGTGATGCCTGCCTACCACGGAGCTAATTAGCAAGCTAACTCCACACTCAGCCTGTGTGTTGGGTTTTGACTGAACACGTATTGATGCTGAGCCCATAATATTGTATTGTCATAACTGCGTGTGTGATTCCAGGCCTGACCTTTCTGAAGAAGTAACCATCAACAACTGAGAAGATGGTAAGGACTGTGTGTAATTATTTCATCAGCATTGCTGGTCTAACAGCAGGCTGAGGTGCTGTACCCACATCTTACTGGTTTTGATTTTAACAGCACGGACGACTGAAGATCAAAACTACAGCCCAGCAGGAGGAGGAGAAGAGAAAGGAGCGAGAGAAGAAGTTGAAGATTTATGTAGCTGCACGAGACGCCTGTTTTTCAAAGGTCTGTTCCAAAGACACATTTTTGAAGTCTGGCGGGAAAGCCAGAAATATACTAAAAAAATAAAATGTATAGTAAAGCTGTAGTTTTATAGACTGAGCAGAATCTATTATTGTTGCTTACTTCTCTCCCTCCCTCCTGTGTGACAGAGGAAGGAGGGTATCTGGGATGATGAAGCTCTCCAGCTGACCCAACAGCTGCTGTCATCCAACCCAGACTTTGCAACCCTCTGGAACTACAGAAGAGAAATTTTAATGCACCTGGAGACTGTGAAGTAAAGTCACCACCAGATATTCAGTCACTTGTAGATTCAGAATTAAACATTTGACACTATTTGATGGGTAAATATTAAACTCAGATAGAAAGCAAGAATAATGGTTTTGTTTCTTAATATCCTCTCCAGGGACGAGGATGAAGTGCAAAAGATTTGCGAGGCTGAATTGTCGTTTTTAGAGTCTTGTCTGAAGATAAACCCGAAGTCGTACGGCAGCTGGTACCACAGAGCGTGGGTCGCAGTCCGCTTGCCTCGACCAGATTGGGTCAGAGAGCTGAGCCTGTGTGATCGCTGCCTCAGCCTGGACGACCGCAACTGTGAGTAAAGTAGAAAGAAAGTTGATCTGTACAGATTGAGTGCGTTCAAGGGATATTCAGCTGTTATCCAAAAAACACTTGTAATGTTTGCCAAAGACACTGCAGCTGACTACTGAGTCAAGACTCTTTTTCGTTCTTAATAAATATGGAAACATTTCTGAAGCCACATCTTTGCTCTGTCATTGTCGTTGATGAGGAGAAAACACATTGAAAACTATTTTATCCATTGCACTGTATTTTCTTTTGTGGATCAGTCCATTGTTGGGACTATCGCAGGATGGTTGTGAAGATGTCTGGCGTCCCCGTGGATCAGGAGTTGCAGTTCACCGATCGTCTCATCGGCTCTAACTTTTCCAACTACTCCAGCTGGCACTACCGCAGCACTTTGCTGCCGCTCCTCCACCCGGTGTCTCCTGAGCCCTCCTCACCATGTAGCAAGCCCCCCCAGACCTCCCCACCGCCTTCTCCACAAACCCACTCCCATCGTGTCTGCGAAGAGCAGCTACTCAAAGGTTAGCGTGACAACAGATGTGAGGAGGATTTACAGTGACTGTAGTCAACAGCACTTTGTGATGTCTGAAGTGCAGTCAAAAACATTCAACATAAAACTGCTCTTATTTATTTATTTTCTATTTTCAGAATATGAACTTGTACAAAACGCTTTCTTCACCGATCCCAATGACCAGAGTGCTTGGTTCTATTATCGCTGGTTGCTAGGCAGAGGTATTATGTCTGGAATTGTGTCTATTTGTACTATATGGATTCAAGTGCATAGCAGTGTACCTGTTCTTACAGTTAACTGATCAGGAACATTTTTCACACCTCTGTGTTTTTACAGCCGAGCGTGAGGAGATGATAAGCTGTGTGTACGTCAGTCGTGACGAGGAGAGAGTCGTCGTTGCCTTCTCCAGGCCTGTAAACGTGAGTACATGTTTATTTATACAAACATTATATTTGGTTATGGTTTACATTTCAAGTGGAAACTTTTAAGGAAGGAAACAGTTCTTGACATCATAATCACAAGTGAAGGGGGCCTCATGCATGAGACAGTTACAATATTTGTTCTGGAGGAGCGTGTAGAAGTGATTTAGAACATCTCTGTCATCTTGTATTTGCATTTAAATGCCCAATTGGCCCAGACTTAAAGTTGAAGTTATGAAATGATTAACAGATTTTATTTTTTCAAAGAGGTTGTTTTCAAACCTTTGTATTTTTATTTTTTGTATTTTGTCTGTATTTCCCAGGGAAATTACTCATGAGCAAATCAGAGCATAAAGCATATATCTTTCATATCTTATATCTATTTTATATCTATGGTATTTGCTGCTCTGTGTGGGGACTTCCCAAAACACAGGCTTGTATTGAGGAGAAATAAACTGGTGTAATTTGATTGTGTTGTTGTCTGTCAGGCGCTGTTGGTGGGTCTGCTGCTGGTCCTTGACGGACAGCCCCAGAGAGTGGAGTGGAGGAGTGTGCACCCCCGCTTTAAGCACAGCCCTGTCTGGGTATCCTTTCCTTGTTTGACTCAGATTTGAGAGGTTACCCTCACAGGTATCAATGCTGACTGTCGCTATGTGCCATTCTACAAACACCATAAACCTTGCTGTGGACATGCCCCACAAGTTTACTCCTAAAACCTTTGAGTGTCTGTTGTTGCCTCAAGATGATCTCCAGGGTTTTGCCATGTCTTGTCCAGGGCATTGTGACACAGACAACAACATTCAGAGAGACAGCTGGAGATAAAGCTGTTTAGGAGGAAACTGGTTTCAGACTGTCAATCAGCACAAGTCCTCATAGCTGCAGGAGCGATGCTTGTGTCTGACCTCAGAGCAGGAGCTATGTGTAGGAGGGAGATGTGGGTGTCACTCAATGTAAAAACAAAACGAGTGATTTTGCTTCCAAATGTTTAAGAAACATACTTTCTACAGTTAATTTAGGAAAGTGGTTTGTAATATTTAATATATTCTGTTCAATCTCCAGTTTGTTTTGAACCCTGAACACTGACACAGATTTGTGATCTTCCCCCTGGAACGATAAGTGACATCACCAACGAACACAATCTGACCGTGCACTGGACTGAGAAACCCACCCACAGAGACTGTGCTCTCTACACAGGTCAGACACATTGTTTATATTTTATTGTCCTCCTCCTCCTCCACTAGTGCCTGAATGAGAAATAAACATTTTATTTCCCGGAGCTTTCTTAAATCTCAGTATTCTCACTTCCTCAGGGCGAACTGAGAGTTACTGTCGGGACTCTGCTACAGATCAGGAACTCTTTAGGTAAAGTCTTACCAGCAGGTCGTCTGTCTTTATTATTTTGAAGTACTAAGAACTAAGTGAGTTGTTTCTGTGTAGGAGTGAGCTGTCAGTAGAGAAGACCTCAGTGTTGCAGTCAGAGCTGCACTCATGCAATCAGCTACAAGAACTGGAGCCACTCAATAAGTGTGAGTGCTTTTAAATCCATTAAGTCCTCAAGACTTAATACAAAATGCTGTAATTTGCCGTTTTCACGCTGCCATTGAGCCACTCTCTTCCACGCAGGGTGCTTACTGACCATTATCCTCCTGATGAGGGCGCTAGACCCTCTGGGATACGAGAAGGAGACGCTCGATCATTTCCAGACTCTGAAAGTGAGCACCACCCCTGTGCTCTCTGTGGTACTGAGCTGGAAAGAAAAAGCTGACGGCTGACAGAAAGATGTTTTGGTTTTCTCCTGCAGGAAGTGGACTCCATGCGCTCTGAGTATTACAGTGACCTGTGCAGCAAGTTCATGATTGAAAACACGATCATGAAAATGGAGTACGCTGAAGTACGCGTCTTCAGCATCTCTGACAAGGTTGGGGACAATGACCGAGTCAGACTTTTGTTTCATAGAATGACTGAAGGTGCTGTCATCCTGAACCTCCTGTATTTTGTGTTGTAACAGAATCTGACCACTTTGTGCCACCTCGACCAGTTGCTACTGGTCACCCATATCAACCTGTCATCCAATCAGCTGAAGCGGCTGCCTCCTCAGTTCGCTATGTTGCAGTGTCTCGAGGTGATAAACACAGTGTCTCTCATTCTTTTGTGTGTCCCACACTTGTTAGACAACAGCAGGAAAGATTCATATTGATTTATTTTTCTGCAATGACATTCTCGTTGAATTCTCAATGCTTTCAGGTCTTAGAGGCTGATAACAACGCCATAGAAAACCTGGAGGGCCTGTATCATCTTCCCAAACTGGAGGAGGTCTCCTTGAAGAATAACAGTATCCTTTCAAAGATTCAGATGCTTGAGACCATTTGTCCCTTACTAGTTCTGGGTCGTCATGCAGGTGCAGCTTCATACTTTATAAGACATGTCTATGCTGCCCTCTCAGTGAACCAGTGACTCAGGAAAAGTGTGAACCAGCTCTGAATGTGCACGGCTCATTGCTGCAAAAGGACTGCGAGCACATGACAGCGTGAAGAGCACAGTGCACAACACATGCTATACACTACACTTTACTGAGTTTATGCACCAACAAGCTCAATGAACAAATAGTTTCGATTTCACCTGAAACTTTACCTATGGATCGAGAAAACACAATCAGCACTGCGATCTCACACAGCAAACAACTCAATTAGGATAGGGAGACACTTAATAACACTATCGATGCCCAGTTCTTCCCCTGACACACACAAGATAAATGATTGAAGACCGTAGGTTTGGACGCTGACGCTGTGTTCCAAATGTTTTTTTTCTTTTCATTAGTGACAGTTGAATCAGTTTCAGTACATTCCTCTCTAAATTTAGGCTTCCATTTATGTATTTAGAAAAATTAATTCATATCTCAGTGTCACATTTGACATGTGGCTCTTACTTTTACACGTTTGGAATATCTGATTGGTATCTCCTTCTGTTCATTGCCACTGAAATTATTCATCCCCTGCATGCAGGAAATCTTTTTCATTAACCCAAATGCACAGAAATTTCGACACTGGCAGATCTTCAGCCGCTGGCCTCTTGCCCCAAGCTGAAGTGCCTCGATCTCCGTGGCAACCCCGTCGCTCAGATCGCCAGCGTGGAGTCGGAGTTGGCCGAGCTGCTGCCTTCAGTCACAGACCTGCTGCTCTGATGAGACAGAGCGCAGGAATCACTGCCAGCGTCGTCCTGTCTTTCAGTTGTCCTTCACTTTCTCAAGTGTTTGTTTTTATTTTATTTTTTTCTCCAAGTGTCTCGTGACTGTTCCGCTTGTTTGGGAGGACGTCAATCACGGTGACCCCGGGGGGTCAGAGAGCCTCATGCTTCACAGCATGTGTCACAAACACCTTAACTGAATTGTCTAGATTAATGTCTGTGAGTGCTTGATAACCAGTGTTGCTTGTCTTCAACTGTGTGTGTGCGCGTAGAGATGTCTTCAGCTGACACAACACACTCTGATGCATGCGGAAACAATAATGAATTAAAGGCCTGTATGGATTGGCATGCAGCAAATGCTGGCTTATTGCTTAGATAAGCTTTAAAACTGTCGACTTGGGGCAAAAAAAAAAGTTCAACTGATCATTAGAGCGCTGCATAGTTCTCAAGCAGATTTGTTTTAAATGTCGTGTGAAGCATTATTATATGTGAGTATATACTGTTGCACAGTATGTCACAGATCCACTAATAAAACCGCACACATTGTGTCACTGCCTTCCAAACATCCCTCTGTGGGTTTTGGTGCCTCAGTGTTTGGTGACAGGTGCAGCTGGAGGCCTAATGTTTGTAGGTGGTCATCCATCGGAGGGATGGACGACAACCTTCGCTCTGTTCGTTCATCTCATTTTCGAAAACATGCTGTGTTATATTATATTTTTCTCTCTTGAACCCAAAGAACTGTTGTTGGTCGCTGTGACCTGTTTATTTTAAAAGCCTCTGTGAGGGGGTGAGTGTACCTTTTAGATTCTGGTGTTCAAGATTCAAGAGACTCTCTGGTTTTAAACATCACTATGACAGTGCCTCGTTGGATATAATGAAAAACCGATGACATTTTTTGACATTACATAGAACCCAATAGTTGGTTTCAGTATGAAAACTTCTCTGTTCTTGATTGAGCTCTGAATCTCTGGAACAGAAGTAGAGATGGGGACCATATTTCCTGCGGCCCGACAGGCAAACGACTGTGAGGGGGCAATTTTAGTTCTGTTGTGAAAGCGAGATGAATGATGGATGGTACGAAGGTGTGCCGGGCCCTCAAGAAGTGTGTGGCATGAGTCAGCTTTCTGTCACATTGTTTTTGTTGAATAGGTCAATAGTGTGTGAGTGCAACTATAAATCAGGTGGATGTTTGATCTACCCTGTTGTCATGCAGTAACAAACATTTGGATAACTCCACACCATAGAACATAACACAAAAGAAAAGTAATGGCGTTAATTAGAAAACTCATCACTCAGATGGAACAGTGACGCGGGCATGTCCCCTGAGTTTCACTGTCACTGATATGTCACTTTGTAATTAGCTGTTTTCCATTTAAAATGGCATCACAAACAAAACTCTTAATTCAGAAGTGTTCATCACCCACTGAACGTCTGCAGTGTAATTAAGCAGCTAGTTCTCTAGTTCAGAGCTGACCTCTCACACGTTTGACAAACTTGGTGAAAACCTTCTCAACCAGTCCGTGACAGGTCAAATGATTCAGTGTTGCAGCTCCTGTTACATGTATGACATTTTAGACAAACACAGATTTGGACCATCCCAGGGACAAGGTGTGAGTCCTCTCACACACATTCTCACAGTGGGTGAAACAACCTATCTTAGGCTCCACCCCTGGATTTTGATGAGCTCTTCCTTGGCCCAAAATCCACCCATCCACCAAGTGCCACTAAAATCAGTTCAATAGTTTGTGTGTCTGTGGACCCTAGTAAAAATAAGTAAATAAGTAGTTATAGCAATGATAAATACTTGAACCTGGTCATGGATTATAATTTAAACGAGCAGTTGGGACACTTCATGAGAAATAGTTCAGCAGATCGACTGGAGCTGCTATCACAGTTGTGTGGCTTTAAATGCACCGATTACACTAAAATCAGTTCCAGCATGGTGGGGCGTTTCCTTGTGCCCTACCCTAAATGACTGTAGTCGACTGTGCAGCAGGAGGGTGTGTCCTCTGCGTCTTCGCTCAAGTATTTAAAGGAGGCCTGAACTTGCAGCAGCGAACAGAAGAATAATTCCTCCGTGTCCATCTGCCATTCAGCCAAGTGAGTTTGAATCAGCTGTTTCACATGCAGCTCCTGTCTGTGTTTCCTGGTCGTAGGCCTTTCATTTATATGACTTCAAGTTGTTGTATAGAATATCTAGAGACCCTATACTGATGTATAGGATTCTTACTTCTTTCAATAGTCTTGAGTTCAAACTGTCAATACCTGCATGATTAAAGGTGATACTGTTTTGAAATTGGTCTGATTTCCCGTCTTCGCTCGCAGCTGCAGAGCAAAGCTGAGTATTTTTCTTAATCTGTTTCGAAACCCCTGATTTGACTGGAGGGGATTCCAATAACGTAACACTGTCAGTCAGTTTTTGAAGTGAGAGAACATCCTCGTTACTTCACTCCGGGTCAAGCACAAAACCACAAATCATGAATGGGAGCCATGTGAATGCTTGTGAAAGACCTTTTGTTTCAGTCTCAGAGGAGCGATGTCAGCGGCCCTGGGGGAAACAGGTCATGAGTCTATCTGTGAGATTACCAGATTTACCAGATCATCATCCTCCGGGAGAGGAAGTATACGCTTGTGTCTATGTGCTGCATGCACGCAGACTGAGACCCACTTCAGTCAAATTCCCCAGACTTCAATAAATGCCCATATGTAGGAGTGAACTGGACACTGTGTGTATGGGCTCACGCTGCGTGTTGGACGCGGTCAGTCAGACGTGTTGCCACGGGCTGATGGGAGTCAGAGTTAGGATGCAACACAGCAGATGATGGAGGGATAGTCCAATGTCATCACGGCTTCATCTGCCAGGCGTCTTAGCGTCCGCAGTGTGTCAGAGTCTCTCTCTCGCAGCAGCGCAGGCTCCTCAGCTACTTCACAGTGCCGTGCACACTGCTCATGTTCTGAACACATTTAGCAGGAGGTGTGTTTTTTGTCTGTGTGGGGGCTCACTATTGAGATATCCTGCAATCACACTGTTCTCTTAACCATGAGGAGAGTGATTCCACACATTCTTTCTCCTCAGCCCCTCCTTCTGTTTCTGGCACTGGGGCAGGTCTTATGGTGGATATTTTCATTTCCCTTTTTTTGGGAGGGAGGCCACAGTGCACTGAGGGTTTCCAGGTGTAATAGTTGTGGTGAAGGCTAAAGCAGAAACACATGAAGTCAAACTGTTGTCACTGGAAAGCGTTAATGGACAGTGGTAGAGCAGTTGGTCTTAAATATGATGATGATCATATCGACTGACCTTGATGAAGGTGTAGAACATGGACCTCATTTCATTCATCACTAAACGCGTCTCAGTAAATGCTCAGTTGCTCAGCTTGCAACGATGGATCGATCCACTTGACATTTTCCGGATTAATCATGAATGTCGTTGGTTTGCCTGAAAAACCTGAATATTAAAGATATTCAGGTTTTTATATTTAAAAAAAAAATGCAACACAACTTGAAAGGATCAATCAGTTATTACAGTATTGTTACAAGTGCATTTTCTGTCATGGTAGCAGCTAATGTTGCTTAACTGAAGTGAACCTAACACACCTTCCAAAAACCAGAGGTGTGGCCACAGTGGGGCTGCTGATGTTGCGACACACCGCGACCAAAAGAAAGCCAGTTGAAAACTTTGTGGGTGGGAAGTTAGTTTGAAGTTAGTATTCAGCGCATACAAAGGCTGGAGGTTTGCATGTTTGTCATCTACAGATTTTTATCGCGCCCGGTTTTGTTCAGCTCTTGTCTGTCAGCAGTCATGACGCACAATCCCGAGCTGGGAGGGAGGTTTCGCACACTGACACTGGTCCCGTTCAGACGTGGCATTATCAACTATCATTGTGATACAGTCACAAGTGGACAGCTCAAAGCACAGGCAGGACTGCAGCCAAGAAACTCTGACTCACGGGACCGTTGTTCCCTCATCGAACAACAACTGTAACTGAGGAATGTGGGAGGGGCTGACAGTGGTTAGATGGCATTCCTAAGGTGCATTTGACCAGAAAAAGATGCAAATCAGAGCGAGGATGAATTCGAAGAATGTTGTCACGCAGCTTGTGCACAACTCACATGGGACGTGTGACCGTAACCGCTGGGGTCAAGAGGTGAAAGCATGGAGTTTGTAACTTCTAGTGAAAGAACGGATGGTTTTATTCATATCGCAGTTGTAAATCAGAGCATGTGTTGACTTCCTGGATGCTCTCAATGAATCATAAATCAGACTGTAATTCAGCATCCGTGAATCAGCTCCAGATGAGTCCTGACAGCATCACAGAGGCAAAGCATCCTTCCTGCTTCCTGCCACCAGGGTTAGCTCTATGTGTGTGTGTGTGTGTGTGTGTGTGTGTGTGTGTGAGCAGGATGAGGATGACCAATTCAAAACCCATGTACGACTTCTTCGGTGTAGGACAAAATTAGTATTGATAATTACATCTTATTCCTAATGCAAGAGCACTGAGCAAGTCATGTGAGGAATAGCAATGTGACACTTTTCTCCTGCCTCTTCATTGGAGTCAGTGTGGGGGGGGGGGGCTTGAGGGGCCTTCTGAAGTTGTCAGGGAGTTTTTTATATCTGAAGAAAAACCCACAACACGAAAACATTATAATTCAATTAAAGCATATATATGCATATAGTCACCACGAGCACCAGGGCACTGAGGGTAATTAATAATAGGGAAGAGCGGGTACATTTTAAAATTGGCAATATTATTGTTATCATTGTTAATACATTTGAAATAGAGAACATGGTTAAAGTAGCTCCAATGGTTGAATGGTGTTCTCATCACATATAGTATTATTTGCACATCATTTCAAGGATGAGACATTTGTCCTTCCTGTTCCTTTGCTTTTCTAATCCGTCAACATCAGTTTTACTTACTGATTGAGGCTTCTCCTCACCTCATCTGTTTCTTGTGGAGTCGATTTGAAGATTTCCAAAGGGACCGATTAGATTTGCGGTTGCCTGATGTCCTTTCCTGTTTCCCTCAGAAGACAAGCATCACTCCTGGGTGTCACTGGTCTGATAAACCGAAGTGACAGAGCCTCTTGTCAGGGCTCCATAGACTTTAAATTACCTGTCCGAGGAAATCAGGACGGCAAACTCTAAACTGTTGAAAACCTCACTATTTAAAGTTGCTGTCCCTGATAAAGATCCAGTTTGTAAGATTCAGGTAAAAATGAATTATTCTCAAAAATGTATAATCATCCTCATGATGTTTTCACTAGTTTCGTCTAACCTGTATTAATTACAACTGAGTTCTTGATAAATCACCTATCCGTGGTCTTCAGACAAACCTTCGTCCCTCTGGTTCTCAGGATGCCTGTGGAAACACGCTCCATCAGAGACAGTGGTGCAGTGGGGCGCTTCCCGTCGGTCACGCTCGGCTTCGATGACGATGAGGAGGAAGAACAACCTGAGGAAAACGAAGACCAGACAGAGAATGCGTGTCGGCGGTGGCTGCGGAGGGTCTGTCCGTGCTGCTGTCCCAAACCAAAGGACGATGACATCACTGACACTTTGGTCACAGGGATTGACGAGCTGGACAAGGAGGAAGAGAAACCCGTGACGGGCGAGAGCGAGCTCAATGGTAACTGGTATCTCAGAGAGTTCGCAATCATGTCATCACACAACGTGAATGCCAGGCCTGCGATAACACTGCCCGCCCCCATATCTTTGTTTTCACAGAACTGCTCCTCCAAGTGCGAGCGATAGACCTGATGAAAAGCAAATCAGGAGTTAACCGCACGGAGCATCACACGGATCTCTACCAGAGTAACAGCTTTATTATCCGCCGAGGGCAAACTTTCCAGATGTGGATGACCCTGTCTCGACCTTTCGACCCCAGCACTGACAAACTTCACCTGGAGCTTAAGACAGGTGAGCTCCTGGCAGGAAAGGACAACACCTCACCTCTTCAATCATTATCATATCATCAGGTTTTAGGGATTTTAATGGAGGTTAAAATAACATTAGATACTTTCAGAATAGCACTTAATGGAGCAGATCCCTCCTCCAAGCTCCAGCATTCCCTTTAAATTCAATCAAGCTGCACCTAATGTCACATACTCATAAATATCAGCTTCCTTTATGCGCCTGTTTTTTTAAAAAATCAAGAGCCATGAATGATTTCCTAAGTTCTGTTTTCTACTCTTGCTCATAAGCCCAAAAAACATATTAATGATAAATCACACAATAGTGAAATCCTGCCTGGCGGCAGTAGGAAAAAGATGAGATTAGATTATATGGGAAACGGGCATGTTTTAACTTTTGCAGTTTATGAATTTCCCAGATGACTGTCCTCTAATCAAACAGTGCCCCGTGTGAAACTTGATGGGCACAATCAAGTCTGACCGAAGCACGTGCGTATGCTTCCCTGCATAGCTGCACATGATAATTGAGAGCTCCTCTGCCTGGGCAGTGATGGAGGAGGAATAGGTGCAGAGTTGGAACAAACACGACGTTGCCACCGAGAAGTTTTCACTTGAATGCTTTAGCCGCAAGCTGTTTGGACCAGACAGATTGCTTCATGGAAAATTGGGCAACAGGGTTTTCATACTATTGCTATGGCAACAGTTCTGGTTGCTATGCTCCAAGTAAAGCCTTTTACAGATATCTCAGTTTGGAGCTTACTAAAGATAATTCTCATCTATATGGACAATTTGCCATCAACGCTGACACTGCCAACTCTCTGAGCTTCAGTCTGCCTGTCCACACTTTGTCCCTCCGTCTTTTTGTGTCGAGCAGTGTGAGACAGAGCTCTGACAGGTACAGCCATGTGGGATAAAAACTCAGCCATCAGAAGTAGACCTATAATAATATAAATCATTACTCAGTACTTGCCTACTACTGAGGGGACAATATATAGTTTAAGATACGATAATCAAAGTGATGAAGGCAACCGAGCCTCCCTTTGCTTCTATGTCGTTTTTTTGAGAGACAAGAAATGTTCTAATGATGTTATTTAATGACAAGAATTACAGCATTTATGAATAATCCGCGGCCATCTGTCATAGCAGCAATTAGCAGAAGGACAATAGCAGCTGCAGCTAATGAAAGCTTTTACGTTATTGACAATCACGCCACCGCTCTGTGTGGTGGATCAACCCTTTCAAAACAAATTGGCAAATAGGCAAATGTTGTTTTTCTCCATGTGCCGACACTGCACTGAAGCCCCAGCGCATGAAACTAATCACTAATTTACCTGTTGAGAGCAGTAAATGTTTAAGTTTTCCAAGATTCAGATGTCAAGAGAAGAACAAAGAGCTTCCCCCCCCCCCCAGGCAGCATTGTGAGAAATGTATGGCAAGCCAACTCAAACACACACGTTATGTTATGTGTCTCCTGCTGGTTTTTGGGGTTTCTTGGTGGGTGTAATCCAATGTCTTATTTGTTTCTTATCACAATGGCTTTTTCTTTAAATTGAGCGCAGCCCCTGGTTTCAGCTGTCACATAAAATCTTTAGTCCGTCTGTCAGAGTGTGCATCTCATGGGGAAATTGCAGCATTGTGACTTCTGTTATTTGTAAACACAACAATATTAAAGACAAGGTCATACCCTCGGGGGATAAAAGCCAGGGTGAGCTGCCGTTATCCACATTCACTTAAAAGGTGACAAACAATTTGCCGTTGTCTTCGACACAATCACTTTGTGCTTTCACAAAAGACCTGAAAGTCTAATTACTTTGACAGAAATGGTTCAGCACAATAGCTTTTTAACCTGCTGCCTTGCCGCTCTGCCTAAAGGCTTCTTTGAAAACATCATCTGGGTCGGAATATTCCACAATAAATCTTTCTCTTTTTCTAGTGAACAAATAAAGGACTGGATATAAAATTTCTGGCATTTATTGGTGTGAAGAAGGAGAATCTCTTTCCGAACCATAAACAGGAAAACTTTCAGCATTGTAATATTGTACAATACAGTCTTCGCTCACACAAGACCCCAGTCTTTACATCACTGCACCAGCTTCCTGTTTAACAAAGGACACATTTTAAAATCCTATTACCTCTCTATAAAGCACTAATGGTTCTCAGACCAAAGTACATTTCTGATTTACTTTCATCCAACCCCCTCAGGTCGTCTGGTACATGTTTACCCAGTGGTCTCAGAAACAAATCCAATCCATTTGAAGCCTTTTACTTCTCAAAGAATCCTGACTATCTGAGCTCTGCAAACATTGAAGCTTGAACAGAAGCTTGTGTCTGTTTTATTTGAGTTTTTAATATCATTTAAACATCTTCTTATTGACTTGTTTTGAATGTATTTCCCTGCCTCAGTGCTGTGCTTTCAGTTGCCTTGTCTCTGAAGGTTAATCTATTACGACTGGTCTTACCTCGCCTTAGAAGGGGAATGCTCAGTAGCTTAGCTGCTAAGCAAGAACTTCTTTTCAGATGTATGTGATTTTGAATTGTGAGTTTCTTAATTATGGAGCACACTGTGTTATTTTTATTTGCACATTAGCATTGCTCTTGGCACACAGTGCAGGGACACTCAGGCTGAGCTGTCATGACATGTTTTGTGTGTGTGTGCGCGTGCGTGCGTGCTAACAGCTTGTCAGGACAGCGCTCTGGATTCAGGGAGGTTATTTTCTGGTTTTCCAAACTTACGAGACAGTGAAGGAGCGCAGCATGGCTTCAACAGAGGCTGGCTGAACTGGGGAATATAAAAATGACAGTGCTGCTGCTCACATCGCCACGTGCTGCATGTCACGTACGTCTGCTCTCTCGTCCGCAGGGCCTCTGCCGACCGTGTCAAAGGGAACCCATGTCATCGTCCCCTTGGTGGAAGATTTGGAGGACGGCTGTTGGGAAGCAGCCATTGTGCAGCAGGACGACGAGAGGATAAAGCTGTCAGTTAATTCTGCACCCACAGCGGTCATTGGCCGATATCAACTCACAGTGGAAACGACCAACGCCCACGGCCAGGCCATTTCCACACATGACCCTGCTAATGACATCTACATGCTGTTCAACCCCTGGTGTGAAGGTAAACATACCCTTTATAAAAGGAAACAGGTATTTCTGAGCTTCAGCTGGAACTCTGAAAATCATTTTTGAGTTATATTACATACGATACACCTTGTGTGATATTTAAAATGCTGTACAGTCATGTTATATCATGTTTAATTGCTGCAAACGGCAGTGACTTGGTCAGAGCTAGAGTTGCCTCAAAACATTCAAGAACAGAGGAAGAGTCCAGTGAAATGCCAGTCCTTTAATTTTTATTAAAACAAAATCTAACATGTTACTCAATGACCTTATAGATGCTGGTGGGTAGACTGTGTTATCAGTGTGTGTCAAGGAAATTGGTTCTTTCAGTTTTCAGTTTCTGTGCGAAGCTACGATAACGAGCCCTATGATAAATGATGTGACAGTGACATTTCCAATTCTTAAAGATAGTGCTGATAAGTTGGTTCTGAAACACTTCTTTTATTGCTTGGCTCTTTGTGTCCTGTCAACCATCAATAAATAAAGAAGGAAAGAAGCTGCTTGTTTATGGCCCACGATGGTAATAAACACAACCAACCAGCTCATTTAGACTGAATGAAGCCCTAGTTTTAATCATTTCCTTTGATACATCATAAAAAGCATGATAATTATATATTAAATAACATATCTGTCACCGTCTTAATCTTGTTAATATCCTGGAGCAGCAGAGACACGATGAAATAGTATAGTAAGACATTTGCCTAATGTCTGCTTAATAAATACAGAGGTCATCACAGTAAACCTACAGGGACATGGGTAAATGTTGAGACTTGCTCTCTTACAGACGACACAGTGTTCATGGATTCTGAGCAGGAGAGGCAGGAGTACGTCTCAAACCAAAATGGACAAATCTACTATGGCACGGAGAATCAGATTGGAATGAGGACATGGAACTACGGGCAGGTGAGTGAGCTGCGCTGTCGCCGCGCGAGTGTTTGAACTGAAGAGCGGAGGCTGACTTGTTGTGGCCACCTCTGCCATGTGTTTCTCTCAGTTCGACGATGGGATCCTTGCCGCCTGCCTTTTTGTTCTGGAAAAAAGTGAAACGCCTCCATCTGGTTGGGGAGACCCTGTTAATGTAGTGAGAATTATATCGGCCATGGTGAGACCGCACAGGCTCTGTTTTAATATACACGTGATCTGTAAAAATACTACATAAATGAGGCTGATTGCTCCCGACTCAGCAGCAGGCTTAGATATAAAATAAAACTTGATTTATCCAGATCAACTCCCCTGATGACCGTGGTGTCCTGGAGGGAAACTGGTCAGGAAACTATAGTAACGGGACCAGCCCGGCGATGTGGAGTGGAAGCGTGGAAATCCTCAAGGAATACCAGAGCAACAGCGGCACTCCTGTCAAGTACGGCCAGTGCTGGGTGTTTGCTGGCGTATTCACGACAAGTGAGTGTTTTTGTCCGGAGTTTGACTTTCTTATCAGGGTTCAGGGCGACAAGTGTTTTCTTATCACTTAGTGTTGCGGTGTCTGGGCATCCCCAGTCGAACTGTGACCAACTTCAGCTCAGCTCACGATACGGACGTCTCCTTGACGACAGACGTGTACTTGGATGAGAACCTGGAGCCTTTAGATCACCTGAACGCTGACTCCATCTGGTGTGTTCTGCCACTGCTACACCTGACATGACATAACACTCTGCAAGGTTTCTGCTGGTGTCGACACAGTAGATTGAACTAAACACACAAAGACTATTGAAAAAGGGCCAAAGTACTTCTGACTGAACTGAGGTCTGTCTCTGAAGGAACTTCCACGTGTGGAACGACTGCTGGATGGCTCGTCCGGACTTGCCTCCGGGCAACGGAGGCTGGCAAGCTGTGGACGCCACGCCTCAGGAGACCAGCCAGGGCACCTTCCGCTGCGGCCCCGCCTCTCTCAGTGCGGTCCGCAATGGTCAGGTGTACCTCAAACACGACTGCCCCTTTGTGTTTGCTGAGGTTTGTGGAACACTACATTTATCTGCACTGCCCCGAGATCACTGAAAATGAGTGAAAAATAAATAATACGAACATGTTTGAGGTCTACTGATGATACTAATGTTCTTGATTTATCTTTGCTAACTATGCGTGTCCCATGTACTAGTAAGCTAACTAATGAGCCATATGGTGGAACATCGGATGGAGCCTGACAGTTTACCAGCTGTTATCTAATTTTCTCTCCCTCTGTGCACCTTCAGGTCAACAGTGATAAGATCTACTGGCAGAGGAACATCGATGGAACCTTCAGTCAGATCTACAGTGAGAAAAAGACTGTGGGCCACAAGATCAGTACCAAGGCCGTTGGCTCTGATGAGCGCAGTGACATCACACACCTTTACAAGCATCCGGAGGGTATCATCCTACAGCAGAAATGCACACACGCATTCAAATGTTCCATTAACATGACACGATGCGCACGTTATCGTTTTTTTCAATGAGCTTCTGGTCGCCCTCAGGCACAGAGGCGGAGCGTATTGCTGTGGAAATGGCGTGCCGCCACGGCTCCAAGGCCGTTGCCTATTCGTCCCCGACAGCAGAGGACGTCTCTTTAGAAGTGACCATGGACGGTGACGGCCCTGAAATGGGAGGTGACGCGGATCTGAACATCACGCTGCGCAACAGTAGCTCAGAGCAGCGGACAATCGTCCTGCACAGCCAAGTGGAAGTCATGTACTACACTGGCGTCCACAAGGCCACGATCAGGAAGGACGTCACAGACATAGACGTGCTGCCCAATGAGGGTGAGTGGCTGTGAGGGAGAACACAGAGGTTGCAGCATTAAAGGCTTTAGAGCTCCATAAAACAGTTGCATTTAGTCAGGAGAATCTCTTGGAAACTGCAAAAGACAGAAACAATGATCAGTTTTTTTAATACCCTATAAAAATCCATTCATTATCTACTCATCACAATGCCGACAGCGGGGTGGGGGAAGTGTTTGCCTCCATACTGTGTCATCCAAGTATCTGGACGCCCCGACGTTCAAATTTGATACCTCTGAATGAGCTCTGTGCCTAGAGTGTATATGTTGGCTGTGATCCATGAATGGATTCAGAGGACATTCAGGTTCAAAACCATGATGTGAATGACGCTATTTCCAAGAGATAATTCAGAAAGGTACATTTGAGTAAAAGTATGTATACATGAACCATTGGACACAATTAGTTTTCACTGTTTACAGTGAATGTCTTGGAGTGGTCCCTGGAGTACAAAGACTACAAGGATCAGCTGATAGACCAGGCCGCCCTGATGCTGACGCTGTCGGGCAGAGTCAGAGAAACACAGCAGGTCCTGGCCACTCAGTTCAGTTTCCGGCTCAGGACTCCAAACCTCACCTTAAAGGTCGGGCCAATCAGCTGAGCGAGAATTCCCATTCCCCAGTACAATGACAAAAATGAAATTTCAAGTCTGCCTCTGTTTCCTCTCTGGGTTTGCCGTCACTCAGCCGGTGGGGAAGGCCGTGGTGGGGGAGAAGATGGCAGTGACGATTACGTTTACAAACCCGCTGCCACAGGTGCTGAAAGCAGTGACATTCCACCTCGAAGGACAAGGCCTCCTAACTGCTCGGAAGGTTCTTTACGGGTGAGGAGAAAAATACACCTTGTTGTTGCATCTACCTCGTCTGTCTTCCTCTTTTGTGGCGGCTGCTGTCATTTCCTGTCCTACCCTCAGAGATATTGGCAGCCATGCCTCCGTGTCAGTCACCGAGCACTTCATCCCCACCCTGCCCGGGCCGAGGAAATTACTGGCGTCGTTGGACTGCAGGCAGCTCACTCAGGTTCACGGAGTGACAGATATCACCGTGGAGGGAAACAGCAATGCTGCTCTGTAACGTTTCACACGCATTATGGCACTTGTGGGATTTTATCTCAGCAGAGACAGAAGCTGGAATATGATGTGAAGTCCAGTATTGGCCCACATCACCTTGTTTGGCATCTGTGATGCTGTTTTAAGCAGTGCGCGTGCAGAGTGGTTGCACAACATGGCAGCTTAAAAGAGAGACGTGTGCTTTTGTAAAATTATTTAAATTGACCAAATATTTATTTAGTTTATATTTCAATGTATGGCAGTTCGTACATGTCCCAGAACTGCTGCAAATCAAATAAAGAAAGTTCCTAAGTACTGGGTGGTAACTTGTGGCTCATCTGTCTGTCAGCCTGTCGGTCCGTCCGTCAATATATTTATCTATACTACATATTCATGAGTCATGTTTTTTTTTGTTTTACAAGGTTTACTTTGGGCATTCAAATGATGCCATGTACAGGTTTGGTCTTGGCTCTGCTGTAATTCAGTGACACATGTACATGGTGTGAAGTTAACTTTAATAAATGATGACACGTCAGATTCAGGCAGACGGAGGGATTCCATCAGGATGCAGTATGGCAGTCCTTATCCCTCGGTCATGAAGTGGACTGTGGGAGAGCTCAACTCTGACTTTATTACCTCCCACCAGACTCAGGGGTGATGCATTGGGGAATAAAGTCAATGCCAGTGGTGTGGGGGGGTTTAACCATTATAGTGCCAAGACTGAAGAAATGGAACGCAGTTTCATCTTACATGATGGACGCCATTATGCCAGAAGTGCTGACAGAGGCATGTGGGCCTCTCCAGGGGGGCTTTAATCTATCTTAGGGGAGGCGCTGAGAATGCACATAAAACAATATTACAACATTTGTATCATTACTTATGAAAAGGAGACAATGAAGGAAACGTGCGGGATCCAGTTAAAGAGATGAAGGTATTTTGGAGAAAGGTTACTGCTTGTCCTGAACCAGGAATATACATATCTTTGTGGTGTATTGTTTGTAAGGTGCAGTTTGTGTTGTTCCACACTACAGCATCAGACTCACAGTCTCAGACTCTGCAGTAAACCAGTTATTTTTAGGAGGAGGCAAAACAGTCAGACATAAATTGTTGTGGTATACATTCAGAGCGGTTACTCTCACCACCAGCCCGACGCAGGCAAGCTTCCTGCCATTCTTCCTCTGCCGCCACCAATATGCGACTGAGAGGTCAAAAGAGTATTTTCATGAAGTCATGACTTATTTTATGTCAGCCTGCTGCAGTGCATGTATAGTGGCCGAGAGCCAAGGCAGCAGAGACATTTGTTGAGACACAGTGATGACACAGACTCATGATTGTGTTGACGTATTTTCGCCTTCAAGAGAAAGAGAGATGGAAATCATTCCACCTGACCGCATAACTTGCATAGATGTTCACGTCAGCCACACCTTCTCCTGCACTGCTGCTGCTGCTGTGGGCGCTGTTTGCTATGAGATGATGTGGAGAATGATGGTTGCTGTGATGGTTGTGGAAAGCCAAGTTTACCTCGGCATCTTGATGAAAGAGCTCCGCATGATTATATTAAAAACTGTTTCAAACCATTTCTAATGAAAACGTATCAAACTAAGATCCAGATATCTTTTAACTACACCCTGTCATGCTGAGTTAAAGTTGAACCTGTGTATAAATATCACTGACTGCATAGGGGATTTCAAGAGATGCTGGAGACACAGTCATTTGCAGTAAAAGACAGCTACGAGGCATTTCAGGAAATAGAGTGTGTCAGTGTTTATAAGGAGCCTGATATCTTTCCGGTGGCTGTAGGACACATATAAAAATTAATAAAAAAAGAATCTGTCTTTTGTCATATCCAGTCAGTGTTGCTTTTCTACAGCTGTTCACACCGGCTCACATGAATGAATGTATGAATCTCACCTCGGTGACTCTTCCACAGACAGAGCAGCGGGCAGGAACCATAGGTTTTGTCGATATAATAAATAAGAAATACCAAGGTGGTGTTAATATAATCGAGAGGTGGCCCAGTGCGTCAGTGAACTCTCATCCTTCAGTCTCCGAGGAGAGTAGACCAAGACGACTTCAAAGGTCAAACTGAATTAGACCGACTGGTCTCCTTTTTGCATCACTGCAGCCTGCCCCACTCACTGTGGCATTGTTGTCTATTTGAGCTGCTGTACTGCACTTCGTCCCAGAATTCTGGGATATATAGGTCAGACAGAGAAGGACTCATAAGTTAAACTAAGTGATGGAGGCATCCATGTGGTTTGTACCGGACTCTGATGCCTTAGTCAGTCTCAGAGCATTGACGACAGTGACCTTCTCACAACAGAATATTCTGGAAAGGTCAAAGTGATTTTCTCATATTTTCATATTATATTTACTAGAAGTCCGGTTCAATACAGATTCAGGTCCACATAAATCTTGAGACACAAATTGTTGCCCTCAGCCTGACGTTGTTAGTGCCAGAACACGCAGGTTGAACCCCTGTCAATGCTGCAGTATGCTCGTCATAGATAAAATAAAATGTTAGCACGCACAGAAACAGTCCCGCTTCGATTGGCTAACTCTGGAATCAATACAGCCTATTTAAGGATTGGCGTTTTCTGCTTCACACTGTTCTCAATAGGTGTTTTTTGACATTGTCCTCCTTCGGAGACCAAGGACTGCCTGTTCTGGGACCCCAGCTTGTGGCGGATGTTGAATTCATTTCATGTTTGCTCAGCTCGCTTAGCAGGTTGCCTCATTTCAATTAAAGCAGCAGAGATTTTCTGTCTCTCCACTGGATACGCCGTGCAATAAAAGACCTCTACGTGCTGGCCGGGTCACCTCAGACCAAGCAAAGAGTAATGAGAAGCTGCAGACACAGTGGGCTGTGTTTGTGGAGAAGCAGGGCTGTTTTTTTGTTGCACGCCTTCAGGTATTGAAGCTGCTTTGCTGAGAGTGGTTACATGGTGAGAGCACATGATGTGTTCTGGGGGGGGTCATATGTGGGGGTCAAGGCTGCCAGAGCAGAGCTACAGAGTAGCCCCAAGCCACTATTTGATTTGTGTGATACATTTTAAAATTCTGTATGATGAGAGGTCCCTGCAGCGCTCACTCAGCACCACGTATCATACATCTGAATGCATCAGCATGTCACATCCCATGTCATGTCATCCTGTTTCAGTCAAATACAAAAAAGATCACGATGGTTTTATTGAATGAGTTCCAAATATTTAATTCCCTGAGTCTTGTGCAGCCTCGAATCATGGGACAAGTTGAGAAGAGAACACACACACACACAATATTACAATATTACATTGTCTATTTCCTGGAAACGTCTTACTGCAGGCCGAACCTTGACCCTTACATTAACCTTAACCTAAACCTCACCTGAAAACCTGCCTTGACTTGTTTTCATTAGGGAGACAACTTCTCATAATATCACCATGTAAACAGATTGAATAATAACCACACAGAGTCAAGAGAGCCAAACTAAAACCCTACTCCCAACCTTAACTATAACCAGTACACATAAACACACTAAATTATCCAGGGACTCAGGAATTATATTTGCTCTCATCAAGAGTGTTAAGGCTGTCTGCCCTATAATTCTGAGTTGTAAGAACTCTAAATGACTTCAATTCAACTGCCAATTCCACTCTGTGCTGTCTGGGCTTCCTGTTCCCTCAGTGAGCTTGGGCTGCAACAAAGACAAGCTGAGGTCCCTCTGAGGTCTCCTCCTCCTGTAGCAGAAATGAATACACAAACTCTTCCCCCACACACACACTGGAGACAGCTGTCGATGTGGTCTGGCCACAGACGTCAGTTTATAGTGATTCTGAACAAGCTGTGAAGCAGCACTTCAGTTCCTCAGCTGACTGAAACAACAAACGTGAAGGATGCTTCAATTTGTCGGAGGTTAAGAGCACTTTGGAATGAAATACTCTGCTCCCCTCCGTGTACTGTATTTATGGAAAAATGACCTTAATAATAATAATCTTTGTTTATAGAGTACTTATCCAAATATTGTTACAAAGTGCTTTGCAAATCAAAGATGAAAGACACACTGAAATCAAGTATGAAACAGTAAAAGGCAGAGCCCATGTTGTGCCATGTAGGTCACTTACACTGAGACAGAATATTGCAAAATGATTTCAGTCTTGATTAACGTAATTAAATGGTATGCATCCAGTGATATTGTCCAGCTGTCCATGTTAGGTTTCCTCTACCTGCTCTGCACCAAACATGGAACGCTCCCAGCTGAGGAGCCTGATATTTCACCACGAGTAGAGTTGATAGAGACCAATAACAGAGTGAAACCTGGACTGAATGTGCAACAGATGGCAAGTAGCATGCCTGATGATTGCAAACAAGTGTTTATTATTTACTAGACCGGCCCGGTCACCTCACAAATGGGAGCGGACTTGACCGGGAGAACAAACACGAGGAAGCAGGAAACTCGGGGGGAAAAAAATAGCTGTGGTTTATTGAACCCCAAAATATCCCACAATGAAAACTCATCAGTTTCATCAGCAATCTGAAAAAATATCTATCTTCTCGCAGCACAACCCAGCATCTAGCCTCATCCACCTTCTCAACAGTGACTGAGGTGCCCTTTAAATAGGCTGCCCATTTGGGCTCAAATTGGACCAATCAGGCCACTTGGGCCGTACCTTTCACGCAGGGGACATTTCCTGGTTTGACATATTTACATTTCTTATTTCCTCGGCAAACATTAAAAGCAAACAGTCAAAACATTCATTTACAGCTTTTACACACTTTTAAAACTACACACATACAAGTAATGCTGCACCCCTGAGTCCGGGTTGGTGCCCGCGGTCCTCATAAGACGTTAACTAGGGCCCTGTCCGCGGTGCGCGCTTCCGCACGAGGCTGACGGACCGGACAACCAGGAAGTGGGTGAGTCCATGTGCGTGTGTGTGTGGAGTTGGACGGTGGCGTGAGACGTGGTAGTGGGTTCCGCACAACCTGTCCTGTTGTGAACAGGTGGCTGAATGAATGCGCTCGCCTGAGCATCCTCGCTTAAAAAGGAACGGTGTGTGTGAGTGTGTGTGTGTGTGTGAGTGCGCGACAGTGAGAAGGGGGGGCGGTCACCTTCTCATAGTGACGTATTCAAATCATAAGTTGAAGGTATCAGCAAACAGCCTCACGCTTTCTGCACAAAATTTAAAGAAGTAATGATGTGGAAACCACGTGTTAATGTGACAACAATAATAATAATAATAATAATGGCCACTGTTAATTTTTTTCCTCCACTGGATGATGGATTCTTACAGACGCTTCATTCTTCAAATGAAATGCAGATTTAAAACAGGCACTTGACAAAAACATCAATGCTTTGTGATCGGATGAAACGTGACATCAGAAGATTGATCTGGTCGTGGGTGTGAGGCTCTTGTGTTAACAACAAGTGAGCAGGTGTGAGGTGTCGTCCTCCTCCTCAGGACAGATGCCAGGTAGTGGGAAGAGAAGTGCCTCAACAACATTAATGGCATCAGCCTATTCATGCCAGCCAGATGACTTCTCTGTCCACCCATCACGGCTGAGCTGTCTATTTGTTTTTTGTTTTTGTCACTGCTCACTTCTGTTTGCTGAATTAGCATAGAAAACAAGGTCAGATGTAATCAGGCTACACGGAAAAGTCCCTCACAACGGCGTCTCAGTGAGTGATGGCGTGACAGCTGAGTGACGCAAGTGAATGTAGGTCACAGACACATCTGTCTGAGTCCTGAGGACGGGACGGGAACCTCAGAGAGAGGGGCGCAGTAACTGACTTTTTGGAATAACATTTTCATGATCTTATCATATCATATTTTTTTTAAATTGATACATTTGAATGAAATCCATGCTTTGTCAGTATATTTTCATGACTTGTACTTTGAAGATTGTCATCAGTGACTGTAGAAATCTCTTTGGGTGACAGGTTGGCCCACCTTGGACAGTTACAGTTGCTGCTACTTTTACAACTTAATCACATGTCAATGATCAACTTTATTGTGATGTTTTACATTGCTTCATAATGACCTAGTTTCACGAAGGCCAAAGGTTGTCAGACACTGAACTATGGAACAAACACAATCTTTATAGGCCTGGTGGGGACTGAACAAAACAAAAACATCTAACGTATTTTCTTTATCCAGACATTTCACACTGGAACAAGCACTGACTACAACTGGGTACTGGTCCTGACCCAGTGTGAGGCACAGTGGAGAGCAGCGGGCAGTAATGACAACATGTCAGATCTCAGTGTTTTCTGTCTGAGTTAGAGAAGCACGAATGGCAAATCAATAGAAACCCAGTTTGTGCTGCAGTTTGCCAGTTTTGCAATGTCTGATTTGTTGCTGAATGAGCAAGCTGTGGGAAATGAAAAATTCATGCCACACACATCAGCAGTTTTTGCTATAGCTTTGGCTTTGTTTAGTCACTGCTCAGCTGGTCTCACCTTTGACTTTACTGTTTGTGTATCTGTGCCCACCAACAGGAGTCTACATTTTGGAATATGATCCCTCTCTGCAACCCAGAGCAGGAAGTACTGGGCACATCAAATTAAAGGATCGTCTCGCTTGAGCTCTCAAATCAAAACTACCCGTTGAACCTGATCAGTTGTAAATTGTGTCCCATTCAGGAAAATGACTTTCAGTGAAGTGCAGAGCCCGGTGTCGCAGCTGGATGAGAGATAAAAATATCAGAACTCATTTTGGCAGGTTCTTAGTATGATGTTGTCTTCCAGACACCACAGGAGCAGTAGGGAGGCATTTGATAGGTTTCTCTGTAAGTTGTTTTTAATGTTTGAAGGAGTATATGGTCACCATTTACTTCAGTTGTATTAGATTTGGCTGCAATGCTGTGTACCCATAAGACTCTAAAAATGTTCTGTGGTCTCAAACACTTCCCCTACTCCTCCATCAGCATGGTGTTGAGTCGATGAACTATCCCTTGAAGGTTGACGTGATAATCCTCTCTTTCACTGCTTTATATAACCAGTGACTCATCCTATTCTGTTGGTGGTAATATTATGTGAATGGACTTTCGCACTGCGAAACAATTATGACTGAGTGACTTTCCACCAATGTCACAGAAAAGACAAGTGGGACGTTTCCTGTCTGTGTCCTCTCAATGGACGTCCCTCAGTCTAATGTCAGAACAGTTTCCCAGGCACAGGGTTTGTTTTCCTTTGCTGTTAGTGACGTGATGTCAAACTGTTTACTCAGAAACCTAAAAGGCAAACCTGGAGTTGAAAATGCCAAGTATGAGGATCATTTTCCAGTTTTACTCAGACTGAGAAAAGTGAATTATATAACCCAAACACAAACTATAAATTCCTTGTGTTTAAGACTTATTTAACTCCTGATGATTGGATTCTTTTTTGTTCAAAAGACCAGTGTTTACAACCCTTCTCATCAACTCAAAACCTGTGTCGTCTTGCTGAGTCAGCATCATTTATATTCCAGGTCTTTGTCCCTCTCTCAAACAACAGAGATAGCAGAGGTCAGTGTGTTCACCCTGCAGCGCTGCAGAAGCTTATCCATGTTGTGTGCTCTACAAAAAATGCGTTTCTGTCACAATTATTACCAACAATTATGTCCCGCAATCCCAGAGCTATCCAATGTGAAGCAGAAGGATCCGAACCGTTTCCAATTTAGGTTTTGAAAGGTTGTGAGTATTGGTTGTTAGGCGTCCCACGGCGCTCAGAAACAGTGTCAATACCCGCGCTGAGCAATTTGTGTTCTATTTGCAAGTCCACCTGCGTCTCTGCGCAGGTCACCTAAACGCTGGTCTATTCATCTCATCCTCAGCTAACCTTTTAAGAAATGCCTTCAAATTGACTTTTGTCGGGGGGGGGGGGGACACTTGAGCTCCATTTTTCTTTTGTGTCTCTTGTGTCTTACATTTTTTAGAACTGTTTAGGAAAATTATTTTCGGTTGTCAGCCGTGAATCCACACCCATAATAACTGCTATATTTAAACTGCTGTTATTACATGGGGTCGTTGGCAGAGCAACACCACTACATCTCAAGAGGAGCTGGAGAGAGAACTGAGGAGGAAAAATGTCATTCTCTATATTGCGTTTGAATAGAAGGAACTTTGTTGAAATAAAGGCCACTTAATGTGGTGTGTTTTATCCACAGTCAGAAGTGGAGATGGAAAATCGGATGATAGGATGAGGTGTCACTAAATGCCTGGAAAGGCACTGATCTTCTGCATCTGTCCCCCGTGTTAAAAATGGCACACGGCTGAACCCTCGAACCTGTTATATAAACAGTCTCCATACTTTGTATTTGTACTAAATTTAATACCGTACTTAACTTCTAAGACACAATGTTGCATTTATTTATTTATGTGAGAAGGAAGAGGTAAAAAAAAAAAAGCCATCATCATAACTTGAGCTTCAGCATGTGTCCCAGGGTTCAACAGTCTCCAAGGGTCTGTTTTCTCTCTCAAGTAAATTGTCCCACATTATTCCCACAGCACAGAGTCACAGTGTCGCTTCCTGGCGGTCTCAAATCCCTGAGGATGCTTTTCCGGACAGATTCTGATTCAGTACATCTGTGCTGTAAATGTGTTCCAAAAGTCAAAGCCCTGAAGTCCTGACATGCCTTTCATTCATCTTGTACTTTTTATCAGATGATAAAGCGCTTGACAGCATTCTTTAAAACAAGATCTGCAGTGGAGAGTCTATTGTGAGGATTTGCCCTCTAAAGGAACAGTAGCATTCTTTTAGACAACACACAACTGAGTGTGATAAAATATTTCTTCTAACATCAGTCTTATCACAGCGACCAGAAACAATCACAAATCTTTTCCTTCATACAAACCCCTCAGGTTTTGTTAATAGCTGGTATCAAAGTCTGGTCTCTAGAGGACTGATTACAAGTGGTCGGCTCCAAGTATGTCAATTCACACCTGGTTTCAAAGTGCTTCCCCACTTGTCTCAAGTGACGACGTGATTGGATCCCAAGTCAGCAGTTGATAAAAAAACACATATGCCATTTTTATTTGTGTACTCTGGGAAAATACTTTCAGTTTACTATTATACGGTGGCAGATCAGAGTACATCAGTTTAGCAGGCTGTCTCAGGAGACCCCTGTTTGTTTGTGATCGGATCAAGACTGCTGTTCTGAACTTTAATTTGTGGCTTGATGATTGATAGCACTCAGTCAGTTCTCCCATTTGCAGTCTTATAGCTAAGGTAAGCTAATGACATGTTAGCATTATTATCCCATTTATTCCCCAAACCGTCGACCTATATTCTACCTGCATTCCAAACATTACCAATAAGGCACAGTCCCAGAACTGTAGGCAGTCGTTTTTATTAGTTGATTGGCTGACACATTCATAGCCTTTTACAAAGTAGTAAAGTAATTCAGGTGGTACAAACCATTCTTTGAATAAATACTAAAGAACATCCATCTAGCTTGGCACAGACATTATTGTACAAAAGTTCTAATGCTTCCCTCGTGTTGCAGTGCTATACATCTTGAACATCCACAAGAAATTAAATTCAGTTAGAATATTGGCAGAACACAGCTCATTCCCCACTCACTTGCTTTTTGAGATAAAATGATAGAAAACATCACTGTGGTTAAAAAGTAGTACACTCAGTATTCAGTGAACTCAGTAATACAGTTTAACAGCTTCTCTTGGCTGCTCTGTACTTCCAGGACTCCACATCTTGTCAATGTTCCAAGTTCTATTGCTGCATGGTGAGAAACTTGAAATTGCAAACTTCTTTTTTATGTGAATCGCAACGCATACAAACCGCTAAAGTGAAAGGCGAATACATCGTCTTGAAACAGCAGCCCTGCGGAAAACCGAGATGTTTGTTATCTCCCTTTGTTGGAATTTTTGAATTCCGACAGACTGCAATTAATGCATGCTCGAGTTTTGTATAACATCTCAGACTAAATTATGGTAATCACTCTCTGCGCGGCTGTGTAATTTAAAGTCTTCAGCACATAAAGAGCTCAGTGGGGAGAAAGCCCTAGCATAACATTCTTCTGAGTCCTGTTTGCAGAGATTGTCTGGCGAGGTTACAGATAAAAATCTCCCATCGCATCACTGGGGCACTTTAATCAAGTTCAATTTTTTTTTTTTTAAAGGTGCACAGCTTTACTTTTTCTTTCTTGAAGAAAATCACACCGGCCGTTTCTCATGCTCACACTACGTTTTGTTATATTGCTATCAAACATACGCAGACAATCCTCACTTTAATGTAAACATTTGTCTTCTTCTTTTCTGACGGAAGAACAGTACATGGATTTTTACAGTGTTTGACCAATAACAGTTACTGCATTCATTAAGCATGGAAGTGTAGTTGAGTTTCTCTAACAGGACTGGGCCTCGATCTGAGGCTGCACTGATTGTCTCTTAGGACACAGTATCTTTGAAAAAGCCCTTCGAAAGCTGCTGTGGCATAGAGGGTACAAGAACGGGTTGATGGCAGAGTTCAACCAAAGAAGCCAGAATGTTATGTCATACCAGTGTTTTGGCACACAATTGCCACTACAGGAGGCACGGATAATCATTAGTAGAGTGTAAGGAGCCCAGCAAATCCCAAATATGCAGACGATAATGGCCAAAGATTTGGCGATCTTTTTATCTCTGGAAAGGCGAGATCCCTGTGTCCTGCGACCGGGCACCATGCACGAGTTCTTTCTGTTCGGAGAGCACCGCTCCCTGTGCGTGAATATCTGACTGGTATTGGGCTCCCCACTGGAAAGGATGTCATCATCCTCGATAACTGCAGAGATTGCAGTGGGCTCGCTGGACGACACCTTTCGGGTTTTGACAAAAAACACGGTCCAGGCTCCGCCCTCGCCGGACTTCTTGCTGATCCCCTTCGTGCTGACGTCGTCCTCGGCAGAGGCGCCTCCGCTCTTGTTCCTGCGATGGATGTTTAGATAAATGCTGAGGTTGAAGTAGGTCACCGACACGAACGGGGTGAAGAACTCAAAGGTGGAGGCGCAGAGCAGAAAGTAGCAGTTGATGTAAAACTCAGCGTAGCACTCGTGGGACGGGACGGTCTGGCCGAAGATTGCCTCCCAGAAGATGATGGCGGGGCCGTAGAGGATGAAGGCCAGCACCCAGACCGCCACCATCTTGAACACAGCCTGGCGGGTCATGTTCCTCTGTGCTCTGTATTTAACCTGCGCCAAAAGAGACACAGTGTGACTCGACAGGGACACGCCATGAACACAAAGTCTACCGGTATGTGTTGCATATCAAAGAGCCCCAGCTGCTCAGATGCGCTTTATCAGATTGACAAATGCACTTGCTTCATCTCTGAGTGTCTTGTTCAGATGAAGCGCTGTTTGTATTATGCTCTGAGCAGCGTGGTGTGAGTGAAACGACACGTGAGCCTCATATATATTCGGGCTGAGAGCCACATTGATCCTGAGTGTGAAAGAGACATCTGGTTTCTCCCAATCCACTCCTCCCTCGTCATTACCCGTCGCTCATTCTGTTTTCACTTGCTCCATTTCACTTTCACCTCTTCCCCAGTCTAACATCTATCACCGAGCAGGGCTTCTCTATTTTTACAGTCTCCCCTTTTTGTTGTTGTAGTTTTTCATCTTTCCGTTGCCAGAAACCATCCAGCGCCTCCCTGCATTGGCAACAGCTGGGTATGTCAGCGTGAGACAATGCAGTTGCAAATTAGCCTTGAAACCAGACCAATCAGCGAGCTCATGTTTATTTGCACTCGCAGATGGGTCCACCACCCCCCCTTTCTCTGTGTCCTGACAGACCAGGCCAATCACGACCATTTATCTGAAATGGGGCGGGTGTAGTCAGTGACTGACAGAGCACTGCTGAGGCATTTTCGTAAACATCAAGATGGCTGCTGGTGACATTGTGGGGCGGGGGGGGTTCTGTTGAATCCACCATCAGGGAGTCTTGATTGTTGTAGTTGTTCCCTCTAAAACAAGAACAAACAACTGCACTAGTTTTTGAGTCGTTATAGCTGATACCACTGGGAGAGTCCTGTAATAGTTCATTAATTTGTCTTTGCATCGCATGATTGATTGCTCTAATTTTTAGTGGTTGTGCGACTGAAGCGCTCTCTGGAAATCAAGAATTAACAGGATTTTTGGAGTCAATAAAATTCCAATAGAACCAGCCACTCTATGGTGAAAAAATAGATTCTGGCCCCAGTCGTGACAATTCAATCTAAATGCACAGCCGCAATTCCATTTAAAATTCCAGAGATCCTGCTCGCCACTGATCAAAGATTATTCCATAAATAAATCATATTTTGTAGGAAGGTATTGAGATTAAAATGTCAATCAACTTCATTAAAGACAACGTGAGACTTATAATATGATAAAATGGAGAAGATCATGTTTAATCTCAGGAATAGATAAATAATTGATGATCAATACTAGACATACAGTCTATAGGGTCCTGGTTTTACGATGAAAGGGTCACACCAAGCAACAAATATCTGGTTAGAATCCTCTTTAAAGGAGCACTGCAGACATTTCACTTTTACTGAAAGATGGAAGGGCTCACCAACAAATGATTGAAATGGGAGCAGCAGAGGCTGAGATGTCCAACTTAAATGTTGGTATGCAGTGTGAGTCAAGGTCAAAAATCCTTACATCCCAAACTCAATTTCCCCTTCAGCACCTAAACAGCATATTCCATTTGACAACCCAAATCTTCCCCACCTTACACCTCCTAAAAGACGATAAGGAAGGGGAGCCTCTGTCCTGAATTCAAATTACCCTGAAACTCTACTGATCAGACAGACACTGAACATCAGGCTGAAAAATCCCACGGGGGCAGAGACAATGGCTCCAGACATTCTCCAGAAGTTCCCTGTCAGACCCCAAGTAATTGGTCATGTCAGAATACAGCAGGAAGATGTTCAGGAAATTTAAGGGAGTGAGTAGATGATGTTCCTGACTGGCAACACATGCAAAACAACGAGAACAAAAATCCAAATGTCATGTCTAAGAACAGCCCATGATGTTACCACCTAACTGAAATTACACACATCATTCTCTCATTCACGACTTTCTATGTAACACAAACTTAACAGTAAACCATCATCTAGCATTAAATGTTGATTTTTGGGAATGTGTTAATCGTCATAATTTTGGTTTATGACTCTAATGTAAATACAAAGGACAGCCCCATCTTCCCCTCTATGCAGATGGACGGATGGAAGTGTTTGAGCCCAAAAAACCCTTTAGGAAATTCAGGGCTAAACAGGGTTGGGGTCTTATGGACTCAAAGATTTCACCCATTCCTCCATCAGCATAGTGGGGATCAGATAATGAGTGAATTTTCATTTGAGTGGTTACTATCCCTTTAAAGAGGCATAAATCTGTGAATGTAAATGACTGTGACTGAACGTCAGTTACCTGTGTGTGTGTGTGTGTGTGTGGTAATGAGCCCCTCTGCAGCCTGTACTTACAGCCCGTGTGACTGACAGGAAGCGGTCATAGCTAATAAGGACAATGTTGAAGGCCGATGCGGTGCAGAGCAGGTAGTCCATGACGAGCCACACCTTGCAGAGACCTTTACCCAGCATCCATCGCTCGGTCAGGGTGTACGGGATGTACATCGGGATGCAGAAGGCACCTGGAACACACACATACAAGCACACACACACACTGCACAATGATCCAATGGCAGAGCAAACCCGGTGTGGACAGTCACACCTCTCCAGGCTTGTCTGGATGTGACACCTGTTCAGATTTGACACAGAAATTACCCAGGGTCAGATCGCTGTCATCCCAGTGAGTGATGACAAGAGCAGTGTGCATTGATAGTAGGACTGAGGAGGAGGATGGAATTCATCCAAGGCTGCAAATTTAAGAGCTGCACACCACAGCAGGGCTGAGTGGCAGATGAAACCTAAAATAGTGGCTGTCTGCAGACGCACAGTGACACAAGGACGCTAAGGTCATGAGGAGCGAGCCGCACTTGAACAACTGAATCACTATAATTACACTGTAGGACAATGACAATGCGTGGTGGTGGGAGGTGTGCACAACGAGCGCGTTAGTGGTGTTTCACAGTCAGGCGGGAACAGAGGCAAGAAACTGAGGAGACACAAAGGGACATGTAGATGCACCATCAACCCACCCACGAGAAAATCAGATATGGCGAGGTTCAGGAAGAAGTAGTTGCTCTGAGTCCTCAGGGTTTTGTCCACGATGAAAGCCATGATGACCAGCGCGTTCCCGGCCACCACCACCACGACCAGCGTCACCATGAGCACCGACAGGATCGCCACCAGGTAGCCCGGGAGCGCGGCGCCAGCCCCGGTCACCGCGGGAGTCAAGTTGCCGCTGGAGTTGGACTCCGGGATGTGCGCGCTCATTGTGAATTCGAAGGGAGCACCATCGCAGAGCTTTTCTCATCTCACGCGCAAGTGGCAGGTCCGAGTCCAGCCCGTGCGCTCCACTTGACCAGAGAGTCGCACATGGGCGAGCAGCGGCGGTTCAACAAAGACACTTTTCTCCAAATGTCCATGTTCTGTCCATTAATGAGGGATGGCAGAGACACGAGCAGAGTTCAAGCCCGCTGGTTTCCAGTCAGTGGCTAAAGGTGTACTCCAGTTCCTTTGTGCGCTCGGTGCGTGTCGCGCAGCTGACAGCTGGATGTGCGGGTACCAAGGCGCGCACACTTTATTTTGTCTCATGTGTCAATACTGCTGGAGTAGACAATAAGAGCCATATCCGCACGCGCTTTCAAAATAAAACGAGAAGGAAGCCTGCCAATGAAATTACCCGAGATGGGTTTATGTTTAATGGGCTTATCCTTCTTCAGCCATAATAAAGTTTCAGGTGTTCGTGCATATCATGAACATCTGAAAAGTATTTCGCATTTTTTCCCCGAGACAAAGAAACGTGTCTCATCAATTTCCGTTGCTCATCGGAGAGGGTTTCTGTGCACTTTACAGTTTTGCGTCTTTTTGCCAGCGCAGCCACTGAGGTCTGCGATCAAAGCGCACGAAGTAGTCCAGACCCTTTCATATCCAGTCTCTGGTCCAGACCTTTTTATATCAAGTAACTGGTTCCGAGTCCAGACCCTTCAATGTACAGTCCATGGCTGGGACCTTTTTTTATCCAGTCTCTGTTCCAGACCTTTCTATATCAAGAGGGAAGGACCTGAGCTGCAGGGTGTCTGCAAGCCGCAGGGCATCCTTAGCACAGAGGTTTCACCCGAGCACCATGGCTTTGTTCAAGTGTCCTTATGTTCACAGTCCGGATAAATTCAACGACAAAACTGGGGAATTACGCAAATAAGACATTGCCTCACGGCTTTGGTAAAGTTAATTTTATTTTGTAATCTTTTTATTTTTACCTGTTCTTCATTATAATTTTACCTGAAATACTTTTTTGTTGTTTAATCATTCTTTTCATTTATAACCTTATCGCTGTGACAGTGAGATTCCATGCAGTCACACACTGTGACCTCGGACTCGCATTCTGACTTTTGATTTGACTGAGTTCACTGTTTAAAATGCTGCTCCTATTAGCACGTTCCCATCACTTTGAAAGAATAATACTCAAAATGCCAATGCAACGCAGCCTTCCCGTTAGTTCACCCTCAGTGTGAATAATGAGAGCAACACTATGAATGAAATCAGAGATCTGCGACGGGTCTCCTCGGCCTTGAGTAAGAATTAAGCTGCATGAGTTCTTCACAGGGCTGTAATAAATGTGATTAAAGGTTTTGATGATGGGTTCAGCATGATGACAGCTTGCCAGGGGAGAAACAACTTTGCTGAGCAAATTAGCTGTAATTATCCTGAATGGTAGAAATGAGCAGGCGGCTTCGTAGATGGACATGCAAATGCCTACCAATGTGCCATTCAAATAAAAATGTCCATGCTCTCAGTTTCATTCCGTTACAATACTGAACCCAGATGAAATTTGCAAGAAAAATGCAAAATAGTTGGAAGGAAGAAACCAAAATGCCAACTTTGCAGGCAAGCCCTGGATATTTTTAGAAAGCTGTCCTCTGCAGCCTAAAGCCAACCCTGGAGTGGTTAATATGCAGATCTAGACCAAAGTCTCACAGGAGCCAGTGTGAGGTGTATCCCAGAGAAAACTGTTAATTTGTTAAAGGAAAAGGAGAAAATGCTGTGAGGCACTCGTTGTGTCAATAATACTCCAGGAGGCTCATTTTGTTGAGCTGCTGTGTCTGATCCTATTTTTTGAAAATGTGAAATTAATTGTGTTTGACTTTTATTAGGAGGCAGATTCAGCTGAAGGCTGGGGATGGAATCCACATCATGTCCAAACAGAAATGAATATAGAAAAAAAAGATTTGTTTTGTCCTGAGCTGAGTCATTCACTCAGGTGTATAATGGTTTTATTGTTTTCTAATGAACAGCATGAGCCTAATGGAGGGAAAGAAACAGCACAATCTGTGTGAATTCATTTGTGTACAAATCCCCATGGTTTGATTGCTTTAATTAAAAAATGTACTGTAAACATTTCATTTGAAGGTTTGCTTTTCAAAAATGCTGTATATAAATACAACAATTTAGGCACCCACCTGAAATAACAGTTCACATCTTAATACCTTTAATACTTTGAATAGTAAAGGATTATTGTTTGTCTGTCCATTAAGACACATGTGAATAGGCTGAATTAATGTCAAACATTGTACAAATGTCTCTAAGTACAAGTTTTTCTTCTTTTGTCTTTTCAAATTCATTTCGCCTTCTTGGTTTTGGGCTTTTTGGTCTTGGCCCCTGATCTGGTGGACTCATCCTGTGAAACAAGAGGAAAACATTAGCAGAGGAACAGAATTATAATTATCTCACATTAGCACTCTGCTTAATGTTGGCAAAGCCTCTTCCAAGCATAACATTCCTACAGTGCTTTAACCCCCTGACGATATTTTCCACAGACCCTTTTTGCCTCGTCTCCTGCTGTGTTTGTGGGTCGTACAGAAATGACTGTGTAATGTTAATTTTCTACATACTGATTGTCAAGCACTATACAGTTTTAATGTATTCAAATGATTGCAGCAAACACTGCATTAAGTACTCTTGAAACATTCTCTACTAATTATTTCTGACAATCCAGACTGCCAGCTCGTAGAGCTCTCAGCCCATTAACATCTTGTCTGGACAGAAAACAAGCATTAATAATAATCCTGCGACATACAGCACAGTAACACAGATTGAAAGAAAGCGTGACAACATACGTGCAGCCTCCTCATTAATTACATGGGTTGAATGTTTGAGATTTTGCAGTACTTTCGTCAGCAGGAGCTAGCTTTAATGCTGCCTTGCATAAACAAGGCAATTACGTGAGGTGATTTGTAAAACCAGTTCACTTAATAGCCTTTTTCAATTTAGCCCTGCATCCAATCCAAATATTCATAGATTTGATCTATTTTTGTAATTTGTCAATGACAAATATTTACTACTCCGTCCACACGTCTTTCACAGAATTATTTTAGTTTGGAAACTAACAGCAGCCCTGGTTTGTTTTTTAGCTACACACATCATCAATTAAAGGAATATCTTCTCTTATTTTAGTGGATTAAAATGACTAAACAATTCATAAAATTTAAATACAAACGAATTCTCAGGAAATATGTATGGAAGATTTATTTCCCCAATGGATGACTCATGACTGTTGAACCCCTGAATGTATCGCTACTGCTACCAACGGACCTTTTTAAGACATCTCACCAAGTATAGAATGGATTCCATGAAATGTTGTTGACCTCAGAATAAGATTCAATCAACATTTAACCTTTGAATATCACGTCAACTTTGAATGGTTTAATCTTCTGAGGAGCCCAGCAGAGTGATTCAGTCTGGCATTATAAGGGCACTGCCATTGCATGTTTTCATCGATCACATCTTTTTTTTTTTAGATATTTATCATGTCTGAATGATTGTGCACAGTATTTGACCTGTCAATCATAATGTTTCAGACCGACTCCAGTCAGTTTAGGACAAATAAATTAGTTTTAGAATAGCAGGGCTGAGCTAGAGACGAGCCATTCTGCAGTGGTCCCTCCATCCACACGCACTGGGGTCTATAGAGTCCAGGCCCTCGCTGTGAGGATGCGGATGAAATCAAGTGTGATTTTTACAGAGCAGTTGATGGGGTTTTGAAGTAGGATACTCTTAGGGGTTAGCTTTGCAGTACCTTTAATCTCTCTGTGTCTGCGGCCCAAAGGTCCATCGTGTTATCAATGGAATAACTTTGCAGAACACAGAGATGACTTCAAAGCAGACGGGACCTAACTTCAGGCAGGTGAGTGCCAGCAGAGTGTTTGATCTCCAGAACATGGGGCAACCAGATACTTCAAATGAACCAGTATCCCTAACATGGCGGCTACCGAAGCGTTAGTGTGGGGAAAAAAAAAAGCAAGACACCTCCTGTTATTATAACAATGTGTCCGCATATCTTACAGTCTGACAGTGTTGAGCTAATGCGCGACTGTCTCACTCTACTTTGGCTGTCAGAAAAGACAGAAAGTAAACATCAGATATCTGGAGAAACATCAGTGTGTAATGCCATTAAATAACAAGATACCAGATGGTTTCAGCCTCAGCATCAGAAAACTGAGTGAAAGTCAAAAGTGACTGATGATGTGTCAGTGGGCGATGACAGAGTAATATGTACGAGGCCCAGACAGTGTCTCACCACGGAGGCAGTGAATCCCTCCTCCACCAGGATGCTTCTCGCACAGTTGTTGATGTGTTTGAAGCGGTCAGGACCCAACAAAATGCCTCCATACCACCGAGACACGACCACCATGACATTACGCACATCCAGGATCTGTGGTGAGAAACACATGGTACATGCAAAAGGAGTGTGAACATGAGGGAGCCAGGAAAGACACACAAACAATAAATTGTGACACAACACCATTCCCCGACAGTCATTTTCAGGCACCCAAATAATTCACACCAGATGCGAAGTGGCGGATGAGTCTTCATTACATGTGTCTGACTCAACTGCCAGAAATATCAAGTCGAAATAAAAAAAATGCCCAAAAGCCAAATCATATTTATTAAATATTCAAGCTATAGCTGACACAAAGGGCAGTTTACCATGGGAACCGGCATCAGTGAGAACCAGCAAACACAAATCAGCATCAGGTTTGCCAGAGGGACGGCTAGCTGAGTGCAGGTTCATTCAGTCTTCCCCTAGTTTTTGTATTTAATAAAAACCTTATAGGATGTTCCCTGTGTACTATTGATTAGTCTGTGAGCTAACAGAAAATGGAGCCATGTACTTGAGGGACAACAATACTTTTTCAGTCCCGTAAATTCAGTACAGTAAATTAAGTAAGTGTTTTATACTGCATAAGGCAAGTGTTTGATGGTGTGATTTATGAGACATGTCTTTAAGAAGCCCTTATTATCTGCTGGAAAGATTGCTTGAAGCAGTTAGAGATGAGCATCACAATCATATCAAGTCATCTGGTTGGATGGACATTTGTAGTTGATGTCATCTGCATTGTAATGATATGACAAAAAAATATATATTTATCTAAACCCAGGGATACTGTGAGATGGTGCCAAGGACTGGGCCCTGGGGGACCCCAGTGGGGGAGAGGAGTGATAAGGGTATTGCTCTATTGACTTCCCTACATTGAAAAGAAGAGAGAGTAGGATGCAGAGGGTCACAGTGTCAATGGCTGTTGATAGGTCCATCAGGATCGACTTTAGAGCTTCCACATTTGTTTAAGATTTTCTTTAATCATGAACATGTAAATATTTGATTTACATTCATTTCATCAAAGTCCTGGGCAACAGAAAATAGCCTCATTCTCCAGACCATTCCTTTAACATGAAAAGGAACATTAGGTTCTGCACTGCCACACAAAAAAAGCACAATCTGTCATTTTAAGGGGAACCCATCCACCTCGGGAGCTGACACTCTTAATCAGATACAGACTTTTATTCATCATCCATGAGCAGAAAGCACAAAATCTAAATGAGGAAATGGGGGAAAAAGCCTTGTGGAGTAGAATGAGATGGAGGATAAATGTAAATTTCTCAGTGTGAGTGTCAAGAGTACAGTATTAATCAGTGTGTTCCCCAGAGGGAGGATCAGGGAGACCTGATCCTATCACTTCAGTTACAGTTGATCAGTTAGCTGCAGGAAGTTACCTGATTAACCTCCTGCTTTATGGATGTGAATTAAAAAAAAGCTTCTAGGAGGTGGCTCAGTCTGATGTTATCTGTCTCGGCTAATGCATCACATTGGCTTTTCCTATTGTTTTGAGACGCACCAGGTTTCAAATGGAAAGGAATGGTGATTCAGAGTGTGATGCGAGTTCTAAAAGCAGCATTATGTAAGTACATTCAGCTTTGTTAGAAAACCAGACTGTCTAATTCAAATCCCATCTTCCTTTAGCTGTGTTTTTGGTGTGAACAATATGCTATTAAGAATATTGTATATTGGATCTCAATCACCAGAGTGGATAGAGGCTTTTTAGAGAAAACAGTTGCAACAATTCAACATTCAGCTTTTGTACTTGCTGAAAATTATCTTAAGGTTCATCCCTATGGATGATGTTTTTTCAAATAAGCCATCCAAATGTTTGTTATTAAAATGGTATGATGACAGTCTTTACACCCAAATGAATAAAAAACATGACTCTGAATTCTCACTAAGCATGAACACGATTTACAACAGCTGCAAAATATAAGTTCCCCAAAACTTTTGACATAAGTTTGTTGCAAATTTGAGTCAAGACTGCCTGTGCAGTGTTTTTTAAGTGGCTAACTCTTTTCGAAGGGAACACCGCACTAGTCAAAGACAGATTGAGTCATCTGAATTCAGTGCAGCCTATCACAGCTTCTGACATCCTCATCAAACAACTCAATGCACTACTTCACACTGGTTTATTTCTCTGAAGGGGTCACACTGCTAGAGAGGACCGCTGCCATCTTGTGAATCAGTATGAATATCATGGGGTTAAGCTCTAACACGAAGTTCTTCAACTCGCTGCTGAGCTCTGTTTACAGCAAACTTTTTATTGTGTCTCAAAACTTTCAATATTGCCGTGTGGACAATTGCACATTTAAGTGTGATGTGGGTGTGTGCGTGTGCATGTGTGTGAATCACAGTGCCATCTGACAGCACAAGCCAGTAACAAGTATGTCTTTGAAATGCGAATCGAAATGATTAGTAATTGTGTGAAATTATTATAGTGGGACTGAAACTCTCTGGAGAGGAACACAGTGGCAGCTCACACATTATGTTAATACTCGAGGTGCAAGTTTTGCCAGTGTGGTTATTTCCCTGTGTAAGACCATAAACTCTACATGACTTTGTTGTTTGTGAATGATGAAATAAAAACAAATCATTCTAATATGTCCTCATTAAATGTGACCTTGCCTTTTAATTTACGAAAACATGTGGAGTTAAAATGAGACTGTTGAGCCTGGTGATATGATATGATACACTATCAAGTGCTTTACACTGACACCGTGTAATGATGATCTCTGTCTCCCGTCGCATTTTAATTTCTAGCATGTTTCCGTGCTGTGGGTGCAGTCAGGTGTCATGGGCCATGTTTCTCTACACCAGCATGACTCAGCAAGTAATTCAGCCCTATTGTTCCTTTTCTCTTTGCATTTGTTTGGATTTTGTTATCGTCGCTGCTTTCACTGAGGAGGAGATATTTTTCATAAAGCTCACAAACGATGCAGACTTGGAGCGGGGGCGAGCCACGGTGCTATCTGCGTGAGATAGGAGAAACATAAAGAAGGGTCTGTTTACACTAATCACGCTCTTATCTATAGTGATCAGTTTCTAAAACGTGATCATTGCAAGTGGTTTCCACTCAGTCAATCAAATCAAAAACATAATTAGCAGCTATTAGCCGTATTCATTCCCACACACACGTACCGCTGCTTCTCTGTCGGTATTATATCAGTTGAGAGTTCCTTTCAAATCTGCAAAGCTAATGGCCTTCCAATCCATCGCAGCAATTTAGTGCTAATGAGTGAATGATAGCAAGCTAATATGTTCAACGAAGCTGTTGAACTTTTTTACAGCTGCTTAACATGAGCATGACGATGTTGCTACTGTTTAATTCCAGACACCAACGTGCTTTCAGATAAATAAATACACACACTCACACAAACAAACACATATTACTACTAATTACTTTAAGTACTGCAGTCAAATGGTCCTTACCCATAATGATGATGAAGTTTAAAATGCCAAATAAACAGCCATTGGAAATGAATGGGGCTGCTTAGAACATAGTATTTAGAATTTTGATGAAGGGAGGAGATTTAACATGCTGGTTGCAGTATTAACTGGGGGGCACTCTGAAAAAAACAGAGGGGGGGGGGGGGGGGGGGGGGGGGTTGGGCTTTGAGAGTGAGAGATGATCACCTGCAGTAAGTGGAGTAATCTCCCCCCTGCAGCTGTCTCGCCGTCGTCCTCGCAGTCCTGCAGGAAGCTGCGCTTGTCTTCGCAGAAAATCCTACAGCAATGAGAATCACACCCGCTTGAAATTAGGGAGGGATAGCACTAAAAGATTCTGTTCAGAGAATGACACTGATACTTCATCAAAAAAGTTTTATTTAAGGGGTGGTCTAAATGTCAACATCCACCTCCTGCGAGTAATGAGTACCCAGACATCGACCTCATTAGACCGCACTAAAAACGCCTCTCATGGGCAAAGGACAGCACAGACACAGCCACACACAGGGAGGCATGCAGGACACACATCTGTTCACATAATTCACGATAGCGTCATTTTCTCTGGTGCCTTTTTTGACCTTTAACTGCAGCCATGTGGCCTTTAGAGAAGACAGTCAGGTCAGAATCTCTACTTATCTTACTTTTTCCTCCTCTAATGAGACAGACTAGTAAACTAATCTGCAGATGTTGACAAGATTTGTATTATAAAGCAATGCCAGAAACTTCATTTATATTAATACACAGCATATATATAAAACAGTACTGACCTGTATGCATAGATATTATGAGTGGCACTAGCAATCTTCTTGTTTTCATACAGCCTCCCCAGGACCATTTTAACCTGCAATACACAGAACAACATATATGACACATTCCTATGATATGAATCTACATCCTAAAGCAAGTTTATTAAAGTGTTTCACAGAAACTCTCTTTGTCCTGAGGCCCTGCCTGGATGCATGTCAATAAAAGAAACTCAATTGTGAAAATATGCAAGCCTGAAAACGAGGCTCTGTCTGTGCAGATGACATTTGAGGTCAATGTGTGGTGTGACCTCTAACAGCACAAGTTAAATCAGGAATCTAACTTAAAGTACTGGACGGTATGTTTCTCTTCCCTCGCCAACCATTTACACACAGATTCTAATGGCATGTGAACATGAAACTCTTTCAAGCTTTAATCATTCGCTGATCAAAAGGTTTTCCCATCATAGTATATATACGTCTTTCACATTAACCCTGTTCCTTCAAAAAAATCCCCCAAGATGTGTTCCATGTGTCTGTGATCCAAATGAAGATATTAAGATACTAAGACACAATGTTACACTGATCAACCACATACTTCATACTATGGTGGTGTTTTCTTACTCTCAATAATATCATCATCAACCGAGCACTTCCAGATGATTAACAGTGAAATATGTAAATCCTGGACAGCTCTCAGGTTCCTCACTTCATCTGACTCAAAGCACTGTTCACAATTTTGTGCAAATAGCACTTCACAGCAGGTGGAAGCTTTCAAGAAGTGCTGGTGTACGAGCACAGCCAGAGGGTGGATAGCATGCAGGAAGCAGTCAGATGATGTTTGGAAGATTACTGAGGGGATTAACACATTTATGTATTTCTCCTCTGCAAATCCCCGTCAAGTGTGAAACATTTATATGCACTGTAAGAGCTGGATCCATTGTTACATATATCTACAATGCTTATTTAAAACAAAGAAGAATTCTGTGTCCGCAACAAGGTTCTAGGTCTTAAGTTTGGCCGAGGACTTTCTCTGTGGAGTTTTAACATTAACTGGACACTTGAAATTACTGCATCTGCTGGGATGTAGCTGCAGGCCCCGTCCTCTGTGACCCTCAAAGGATAAGTGTGATGGAGAGATCAACAGATGATGGGGAAGGAAGAAAGAATGCCTGTATGGATGGATCTTACCTGTCTGGGAGTGACGACAGGTGCTAGGTGCGCCTGGAAAGTGCTGCGTCGGTCCGTGATGGTATTTCCATGTTTTATCGGGGGAACCTCTTCATCTACGCGATCAAATTTAAAAGGTCACACCTGAGCTCTGTTAAACTCCACCACTGAGTCCATATCAACAGAATGAGTTGTACCGTCTGAATGAGCCGTGAAGAGATGTGCAGCTTCTGTGTTCAGACTGAGAGTCCTGAGGTCAGGTATGACTTCATCGTCATCGTCATCCAGCTCCTCTTCAGTCGTCATGTTCACCCCCTCTGGTTGATCCACTGAGGGAGATCAAATAAAACATCATGTTTTGCCATTACACAGCCTTAACCCTTCCAGTAAGGTGGCTCTGATTGAGTGGAGAAGAATTGGAATCGTGTACAGTGTGTACGTTAGATTACAGAGCCCCTGTTCCTCCTTATACTGGATGTTGCCAGGGCAACAGTGCAGCACATGGATTTGGTTTTTAAGGTTTTCGGTTTGCCAGACGTTTCAGTCCCACTGGTGATGGAGACATTTTTTTCCTCCTTCGTATTGTTTCCAGATCACACAGACCCATGTTATACCCAGTGGTACCTTGACTGCTGTTAGGTACTGGGATGTGTGTGGGCAGTTATCATGGAAAATATGTTATCACCAGACTTTTAATAAATGTGCCACTAATCCTTTAGATGACTATAATGAGAAGAATTGAAATGACCATAGATAGATGGCTCAGACTTCTAAACTTGGTAAATAATATTAAAAAAATAAATGTGTTTCTTACCCTTTTCTTTGTGTCTCATCTGATTCAACCAAACTTCATCATCACTCCAGTTTACTCCCTTTTCATTCCCTTCTCTGTGAAATGTGCATCTTTGGCCTTATCACTTCCAAGTCACCACCTCTCTTTCTTCCTCTCTCCACCATTCCTACTTATCTCAAAGGGAATGAACCAGAGACCCACTCTGCTGACCCAAAGTGCTGTAGGCCGTCATATGAATTATCACATGAATTGCAGAGAGCGGAGGATTTATATCTCACAACAATGGGGAGGCGAGTTAATAGTTTTCACTCTTGTTGCTCAAAGGAGACCATCTGCCTCAATAGAGGATGCTGCTGGCCTTGGATACAGAGAATCCAGACAGACCACCCACGCGCCCACCCACCCATGGATCCCAGAAGACCTGATTCACGCTGAGACTTGGGGAGAATATTTATTCAGGGTGGGGGGGTTTTTTGTGTTTTTTGTTTTTTTTTTTACTCATTTTCCACTTTAAAGGTTCCTCCACGGTACCAGAAGGCATTACATAGATATCGATCTTAATTCAGAGCAGTCACTCAAAGTCTCAAACAGATGGCTTTTTAAAATATCCTTAAAGGCCTTTGTGTTCCTCTTGGCAGAGCTTTAAAGTGCATCAGACCCATCACTAATGGAGGAGCACAACAGCAGATGGAGCACACGGTTATTTGAGGTGGAGAGGTAAATTCATCTGAGCAACACGTCAGACAATTAACAGTGATTTTTAACCAGACCCAAGTTGTAAACATAGTGCTGGAGACCCAATACCAGCTTTGTCTTGCTTTTCATTCAGACTTTACAAAATATTTTTTTACATCAAATTTTAATGACACAATGATTTCTAAAACTGCACTATAATATTAGGTCTTAGACCAGCATAGCAACAGTCACTGGGGGAGCCCTAAAGCATACATTTTCATTTTGGCTAACACCTCACCTGTTTCGGAGCTCTGGGATTTCTCCACCAGGAATTCTCTAATTTTCTCCACCCACAGGTAGAGGATGCTCTCCCCCACGTGCTCCCTGTTGAAAATTCAAACATCCCAGCTCCATATTACACAGGCTGAAGAGAGGTGGCACCGAAAGCAATAATGAAATGCTTTTGTTTTGGCAATTATCACTCCACAGCACCTCCTTGTGAAATCAGAAATTATGAGAAGCACTCACACGTAGAGGTCTTCCAGGCTGTTTGCCAATTTGGCCCTCTCAGGGCCCCGCAACCACGCCGCACTACAGAAGCCCAGAACAAAGGATTATTGAACAGGACACAACGAGGGTTTTCGAGTGGGATGTTGTTCTGTCAGTTCAGAAGATCAAGATGACATTTGAAAGGCAAATTGACTTACTTGATCTGGTAGATGGGGGGGGCTGCACTCGGATAATCAGGTGGGAGAATTATCTGATTAATAAGAATAGACCCATAACCTGGATTACAAATGACTCTGACACTTGTTACTGTTACGTAAAGGGTTTGTCTCCTCTACCTGCAAGCACGCTGTCAGCTTTGGCTCCTCCAAGTCATTTGATATTTTGATGCAAAATATTCTGGACGCTTCATCTATAACACACCATTCATCCCCATATATGGACGACAGAGCCTCAACCTCCTCGATCTACATGGGAGGAGCAAACAAAGAGCACACATCAAGGTGAGTCAGCAGAATAGAATTATTCCACAAGGTCATTTCATTCTCTGGACCTATGCTATTTTTTCTTTTTTTGGTGGGTGGGTGGGGGTTATTGGGTTTAGCGATGCAATGAATGATGATCTTTGCAGAAAATGTTTGTGTACATGATGGATTGTCTCTAATTTCAATACATACGTAAACATATCTCATCAGCCTTGGCAGGTAAACACTGCCTCAGTCAACATTTATGTTTCACTCCTAAATAGCATGTTGATATTCTTCTTCTTCTTCTTCTTCTTTTCAAATCAAATGTGCAGAGACATTTCTAATGACCTAGAACTAAATGTGGTAAATCTAGCCAGAGGATTAAATGCTCCTCCATCATATGAAAAGTTTTATGTTGGCCTCTGCAGTGTTAGATGAGTGACACAGGTAAACGGTGGTAAGCGTTTTGAAACAACTTCTCGTGTCTTTCAAAGATCAAATGTTAATGACTTTTTAGGAAATCGAAATTGGTGACCTGATTGTAATGTCAGTAGACCAAAGACCAAAGACAACAAGTGTTAATTATGTGGCTGTTTTTGATGGTGTTAATCCCTGTTCATAATATACAACCTCTGTGAACCTGCACAGCATCATATGCATATGTGATAATTAATCCAGTCAATTTGGGAGAAGCCTGCTGTGTGTCAGTATGTGTGTGTGTGGGCATGTGTGGGCGTGTGTGTGTAAAAACACCAATCTTATCAGGACCATTGGACCTCAGGGTATCAAGTCCTGGTCCTAATGAGGTCCTGGTAGGGATAAGATGTGGGCTGTGGTGAGGATAAGGTGAGGCATGAACCACATGAACCAGAGTTCTCCTTGTTACTGTCTGGCTGAGGGTGCAGGAGCAGGGCCGCACCCACCTCTTCACAAGGCCTTTCCAGAACTATTCTAATTTTGGGCCCAGAAATGTTATTCATAGCCACCACCTGCTTGTTTGTTCGGTTTGATTACTCATGTTACTGCCTAAATTTAAAAAAAAAATCTTACTTAGTAAAAAATATACTAGTTACTTTGGTTTTTCTGAGAGGCTGTCCACATTTAAGGAGATCATGCAACTCCTAGACTGTGTGTCTGTGTGTGTGTGTGTGTGTGTGTGTGTGTGTGTGTGTGTGTGTGTGTGTGTGTGTGTGTGTGCTTCTCCTCATGATCTTTGCACAGTTGCTCATGCATGTGGACTCTTTGGACACACATGACAAGACACAACCTGACAGTTTGTCTTTAACTTCATCACAGAGGGTTTCAAAGTAAACGCAGCTTACTTGAGACTGGAGATCTCCGTCATCCCCTGGATCTATGGCGTCATCAGCCATGAGTTTATTTCGTCATCGGTTGTCAGCTGATTAAAAATGAAGGACCTGAGATAAACATAAACAAAGCATTGGAAGCTGAAGCACATGAGCTACATGCTGGAGTCCTGCCTGGCTGACTGCTTCCAGGGCGGAAGGTCATTGGCTGCGTGTTCACATTGACTTCCGGGTTCTGTGGCGGTTTCATGCAGCAAAGCACTTCGCCAACGTTATTAACATAAAAGGAACCAGTTAATCACCTGTTTAAATGTTCATAGTTTAAAGTCGTACGTATTTTATAGGAGTACTAGTGGTTTGGATTTGATAAAAAACCTTATTAACGTTTAAAAACATTACCTTGGGTTTTATTTTGAAAGGGACGGACGATTTGTCCAGGCGACTTCCGTTTCACTGATCAGCTGATATCAGTGTAAACAGACCAGGGAGTGTGTGATGTAGGCGTAAGTTACACACGGAGCGAGTGCATGTAGATGCGCGTGTTTGTGTCGTCTGAGTGTGTGTGTGCGTGTGTATGCGTGTGTATGATGTAGTGTGTGATGAATAGTGGCGCAGCAGCAGGAAACAGCTCAGAGTCACTTCAACCATCATCACATGCAACCAAGAGACAGCACCTCTGGATTCCACCTCACGCACACTCCGGACAGGAAGAGCTCAAGCAGTAAGTGTGTGTGTGTGTGTGTGTGTGTGTGTGTGTGTGTGTGTGTGTGTGTGTGACAATCGATCATATCGGTCTGATTCGTTCCACTGTCGTTTTACTTACACGCACGGAAATGCATACTAATCAATCCCATACAAGGCTGTCATCAACACATAAAAGGGTGTAGGTAACTTTCCTATGTAACTGTTATTCACGTGTAACAAACACACTCAGATAAAGACAACCAGAAACACTCAGGTATGTGTTGAGGTGATTCTTCACTAGTTAAAACACTTAAAATAGAAGATAGAAGACTCTGCATATATGTTTTTTTATATATATAAAACAGCTACGTCTGAAGTGATGAATTGAAATCCTCTATGGATCACTCAAACAGGGCTTTGGATTTCTCCATTTACTGCAACAAATACGATTCTCACGATATAGATTATGTCAATACCAGTGTCAAGAACAGACCTATTTAGTTTATCTGAATAAAAAGAGTGTGTCAAAGGTAGTTAAAGGTTCTTTACTTTGAGTGATAACCAATCTATTATCTGTTAGAACTGGGGACGAAACTGAAACATTTTGGCTGTCAAGGTGAAAACCTGTTCTGACAAGTTTATTTAGTCCATGAGGTCTTCTGCTGTGAGGTTTGTGACATGCATAAAATTGTGTTAGTTATCTTAGGTAAGTTCATGTTCCCAGACTGTTCTTCTGTGTCACGTCTGTTCTGCGTAATCTGGGGAGATAAATATTATAGTTCAAGTGGAAGAACTGTTAGATGTCAGCTCCTTCACAGAAGTGCTCAAATGTTTAGAGCTACAAATATTAAGCAGAACAATTCCCGAGACAGATGTGTTATTATATATCACCCGTTAATACAGATGTGACAGTGTGTCTGTAGCACTTTATTGTTGGTTGGTAGTGTTTCCCAGCCCAGATATCAATTAGAAATGGTCAGTGAGATTAATGGGAGGAAGTCATTTTTATTATTTGTTTTGGAGGTTTTCTTAATTTTAACTTTCTCTTGTTTTAATTGGATACCTAAGGGATAAAAAGAATGACAGTCAATGAATTGAAAAAAATGGTTTGTCTATTTCAGTTAAGGACTTGATAATACAATTATTATATGATATACAATAACATACTAAGATAGCAAGAACATTTATTATTTAAATAAACCCTTACGTGTGGTAATTTTATTTTGATTAAACCCATTCTTTAATGAATAAAAAGTCAAAAGAGAAGACATTTTAAAATACTGACGATAAAGAAAATGTTCCACTGATTGTATAGCAACAGCATGTCTCAGGACTCACTCAAGTGATCAGCAGAAAGACAGGTTGGGTAACCGTTAACGTCACATGCCTTTTCTACGCAACCTGTTTCTGAGTCAGTATGTTTTCCTTCTCTCCTCATTGTGACTGTGTGTGTCTTTTCATCTCTTTTCTGTGTGGTTCATTCCCCTTCCTCATGGACACGTGATCATCTGAGACACCGTTTGAAGACGGCTTTCTCCCCTCTGTCTCTGGATGCCACAGTCATGATGATAAATACAAATGCAGAGCGTCATGTTGACTCAGGCTTTATGAAGGGGAGAGGGAGGGGGGACTTGTTCCTCTTACTCTGGGGACTGTCACCCTCACTGTGCACTCTCATTGTAACGTTTCCTCTTTTTGCTCCTCACATGACAGAATTAACTGTGGTGATCTTGTGAACGCAGGATTATGACTTCTTAATAACCTCCTCCTGATTGGACGAAGGTTCTTCAAGTGGAGCACGGCTGATTTGACACATCACTTCAGTTTGTTTAAAACTGATATGCTGTTAGAGTGAATTACTCTGGAGACGTCACGATGATGTGAGGTCACCAACATCAGTTAGGCTTGTGACTTCACATTTTTAGCTGAAAGCCTGAGTTATTTAAACTTGGAGGGCTGGAGCTTGAAGGACATAGGTGACAAAGTGTGTCATTAATTTAACTTGGACTAAAGGTCATGCTTGTCCTGACTATGTGTCCTATGCAATGGATCTTCTTGACTTATATATGAATAAAACAGAACCTTGTTGTACTGCTGCTTGCCTCCTCTGCAGGGGTCCATGGAGGAGCTGGAGCCAGAGGAGAGGTTCCTGCACTGTGCCCGTAATGGAGACTTGCCCGGGATTCAGAAGCTCCTCATGTCCGCGATCAGGGAGGAGACGCGGATCAACATCAACTGCAAAGGTATGTGCTCCCACCTGGGAGTGACGTGAGTCACAGTCCGCTGGCGTGACGCAGCGTGTCGTGTCTCCTCAGGTAAGAGTAAGTCCAACCTGGGATGGACGCCTCTTCACCTGGCTTGTTACTTCGGACACAGAGACGTGGTGGAGCAGCTGCTCAAGGTAAATCTCATCCCGTCACGCTGCAGGTTTCACATCGCTGCATGGCTAACGGCTGTGTCGCTCCGCTCTGCAGGCGGGGGCGGATGTCAACTTGCCCAATAATATCGGAGACACGCCGCTGCACAAAGCAGCCTTCACAGGAAGAAAGGTACCTCGACGTGTTCTTCTATCTCCACGTTGATCTTGAGTTTTTTTTCCATCTAATCTTTGCATCTCATGCTGACGGTTTGATTTTGTGGATGCATGTATTCATCAATTCAACTGAGAAAACAATCAATCACGTATTGATCAGGAGGTTGTCATGCTGCTGCTGCACTATGATGCATGCGCTACTGTCATCAATGGGACAGCACAGATTCCCAAAGATGTCACGCAAAACGCAGAGATCAGAGGCATGTTGGAAGGTGAGAGAGACATTTACTAATTGTTCGAAATCTGCACGTTGGATATTTTTAAGACAAGTTATTTCTACCACGTATCCGATGCTGTACGTTTTTCTTTCCCTCGCTCTGACTCCAGCGGCTGAACGGACGGAAGAGAGGAAACTAGAGGAGAAGCTTTTGGATGCTGCACGAGAAGGAGACCTGGCAACTCTGACTAAGCTGGTTAGTGATCAGACACTGACCCCATTCAGACCTGGTGTTCACATCTGTCCTGACTGATCTCATCACAAGTGGTCAAAACATGCACATTTAACTTTGACCAGTAATCAATTTGGGATAATGTGTGTGTGTGTGTTTAACTGTAATTAAAAGGGATTGCTGTTTTTGTTTATGCATCCAAAATGACAGTTATCTGTGCATCATGGCAACTGTTTGTTTCAGGTATCTGTGTGAGTAGCAGCCTGGTTTAGTCGATGGTCAGCTGACTGGTCTCTAGATGACTGAACCCTCTGACAACAACAGAATTGGCAATAAAACCTCATTAGGAAAAGCTCTTGCAGAGAAGCTCTCAAAATGAACAGCGGGGGCACAGTGGTGGAACGACAGCGTGTGGTCACAGTGTGACTAATTTAAGAGTCATGCTTCAGCTCTTCAGCGGAGCAATAAAGACCAGTTAGGGTCCAAACAACACGTTGTTTTTCCTCTTCCTCTGTGATCGCTGCAGCTCAGCAGGAAGAAGCCTCCAGACATCAACTGCACCGATCTGCTGGGCAACACGCCGCTGCACTGTGCAAGCTACCGGGGCCAGAGGCAGTGCGCCCTGAAGCTGCTCAAGAGCGGGGCGGCGCCCACCATCAGGAACAAGAAGGGTAAGAGCCATCGGTCAGAGTTGTCAGTTATTAATGACTCCTGTCTGGAAAGGATGCAACTAGATTTGTCCCATTCAAAGACCAAAACCAACAATGAATCAGTTCTAATTGCAAGTATTGTTTGTGAAGGCAGCACCTGACAGGTCCTGTCAGAGAGCTTTATGGACAAACAAACCAAATCAGTTAAACCTGTTCGTCTGTTACTTTGTCAGAGACTGTGTTGAGACAGTCACACACAACCTTCACCGATGCTCATCTAGAGTGAAAGAAATAAATTCCCAATCCAGCCTGTTGAAAATGTACATATGGTGAACTCCAGCTTGTCTGGTGTGTCCTTAACTCCAGGCCAGACGGTGTTTGACCTGGCCAGCGATACAGCAATGAAACAGCTCCTCGAGGGCACAGCTCATCGGGTGAGTGCTCAGCTGACTCCAGTCAAGTTACTCTGATGTCTTCTTTACTTTACTCGTGTCACTGGTTTGTGCATTGCAGGGTATGACCCATCATGTGAAGAAGTACGAAGGGCTCCTGTGGAAGGTAAAGTCAGGAAAACATGTCAGATCAGGTCTGAAATTACCCAAGCAAACAGACTTGTTACAGCTGTTAAGTCAGTTACAATTGTGCCAGAGGACGGTTTAAAACAGACTGTTACACTGGGGGGACGTTCCCTCATTACAACACAGCCAGTTCATTAAGACTCACCCCCCTCACTGTGTCCTGATGAAACAGCAGCTGAAAATAGTCTCAGTTGTAATTACTGCTCGGATGTTCACTTGCATGCTATTTAAAGTCTGACTCCAGTTCCACGACCTGCTGAGCTAATCAGTGCATCCTCGTGTGTGTGTGTGAATCAGATGTTTAATATTGGAATATTTGCATGGCAGCATGGTGTATTGAACACGCTGTCTACCTTAACGTGTTAAGGCCAGCCACCAGTAAAATCAATACTAGAAATCAGTGAAAATCCCTCTCGGTGATTTTTCTTCTGTGCCGTCCTGCAGAGCTCCAGGTTTTTTGGCTGGCGCTCCTACTGGGTCGTCCTTCAGGACGGTGTTTTGTCCTGGTACTCGAAACAGTAGGTGCCCTCTCTTCCCTTCTTTCTGCTCCTTGAAACAAGGGTGTGGATATTTCTCTGCAGTAGGAAAACAGAGTGCCGTGCCCTTTTGTTTTGAAAGGTGCTGGAGGTTACCGATAAAAGGCTTTTCTCTTTATTCTTCTGCTGAAAATGCATCACCTGTAAACATTTTTCGAGCTGGCCAGAGGAAGGGACTCAAATCAGCTTTTTTTTCATTCCTCGCATATAAAGGTCAGACGCAGCTTCTAATGTCAGGAGGCAAGGCTGCAAGGCCCTCACACACGCCCACTGTTTGGTGAGTCAGCGCTAACGAACTGCATTATTCACCATGCGGGATTTGCTTTTAAAAGAAACGTTTCTGATCCCCGTTTCCAGATCAGAGCCAAAGACAACTGCTTATTTACCCTCAAGTGCTTCGATGACAGCGTGCATCACTTCAAGGTGTCGCCTAAAAACGACCCGGCGGCAACGAGGAAGGTGTGTTTCATTTCTCCTCCAGCAGAAAACTGAAACACTCTGTAACACATCTGAATGTATTGTGAGTTGCTCTAATTATAATAGTATTAATAACTTAAAGATATTAGAAGAGTGAAGACTCCAAATTCATTCACAAAACTTTCTTCTATAAGATTCTGTCTGTGAAGGACCTCCACTGCTCCGAATGTTTTTTTAGGTGGTTCTGATCCCACTGAACGTCGCCAGGGTCGCAACCTGTTGACTTTATTACTTACGTGTTTAGTTGTCATGAGTGAAATGTGGAACTGTTCTCCAGGCCTGGCTCGATGCGCTGGAGGAGCACTCGGCTTACAGCACGCACTACTGCTCCCAGGAGCAGGGCAGCGAGGAGGAGGAGGAAGAGGAAGTGATGTCACTCGGAGAGTTAACAGACTCACTACAGGTGTCTGTAACCAAAAATCCATCCGTCCAATGTCCAATGTCATTGCATGATGGTCCATTGTGCAGTCGCTGAAATCGAAGCCCCCCCCCCCTCCTTTCCTCTCTGTATAACCAGGCAGCAGAGAGCAGCCAGAGGAACCTGGAGAAGGAGGTGGCAGCTTTCCTGTCCATGGTGAAAAATGAAGCACTGGCAGAAAGTAAATCCTGTTATTTTTTATTGTTGATTGCATTTTGTTTTGCACACAGAAGCACACACACCTTACACCGTCTGTTTCTGTAGATAAAGGGTCGCTGCTCTCTCAGAGCCTCAGAATACAACATGTTTTATATCTTTACTTTTTCATTTCCTTTATCCCAACAGGCTTTCCACCTGCTGTTTTAAAGAAAATGCAAGAAATCTGTGAGTTGTCCAGTGAGACCAGTTCCAGTCTCAGTGTGTGCCTCCGCCTCTTCTCCAGACAGGAAGGAGTAAGTGTCGGTTCCCTGCCACAGATTGGCTTCTGTTTGAATACCAGGGCTATTTTCTGCATCGAGAATGAATTGGATGGTATTACAGGGGAAACGTATAGTGATCCCGTTTGTCCCGGGCATATGTGTCACTATAAGAGGGTGATTGCCATGAACTCATTGAGTAGCTTCTGTATATTAATCCTGAAACTTGAGAGGAAGATAACATGTGCACACACACACACATACACACACTGCTACTCACACTGCTACTCCTTCTCGCTTTCTCTTTGAGGCAGCCAGACACACCCATTCACAGACAAATGGGGAGAAATGAATTACTGAAAGAGCCTGTCAAAACAAATATACCAATTATTCAGTGAGATTTAAAGATTAACTTAATTTGCAAGGTTCAAAGGTAAAATCTCAGTGTAGTGGTGTCCTCATTAAAACTTGAATTGGATCCAAAGTCACCTCATGTGAGTGGCTATACATTCCCAAATATTCAGTTTTATTTTATTATTTTTTTGCTGCAACTCAAACATTTAGCTCGTTTTAAGAGAAAATCATGGTAGAGGTGTTCTTTTCATGGCATTAAGTCGAGCATTTCAACTTTACCCTTTCTTAAAATTTAAAGTTTCAAGTTTAAATATATGCAATTCATTGAGCTGAAGTTTGAGTGACTCTATAATTACAGTAATTATCAGGATCCTGGTTTCTTCAATCACAAGATTTAAATTCATGTATTGAAAAAAAAAAAATTTTAAAGAAAAAATAGGTTATTTTAGAAAGCGTCTGCATGCCTATGGATGGACGGCATTCATCTCAGTGCAGTGCTGTAGCTTTTTGTATGTGATTCAATGGATTTGATTGAAATTGAAAGGGCTCATTGGATTCATAAACACCTGCAGAACATGTAACGGGAATTTGTGCCCCGTAGAAAAATTAACTTCTACAGCATTTGTTGACATGGTTATTCACTCGAAGGGCTTTACATAATAAGATGCATTTCCATTTACGTGCTGATGTGTGTAAATGTACGGCTGGTTCAAAACCTGAGGCTTAAAGTTATTCATTGGATTCTTGGAATTCTTTCAGGCATGTGGTGACATTGCAGGGCTAGTGTAATGTAACTATGTGTGTATGGAGGTAAACAACACTGAGGCAGCAGCGTTTTTTGGTGCACTGGTCTCCAGCCCAGCAGCGCTCTGACTCATTTTCTGTCAGACACCAAAACAAAACAACACGACAACCCCCTGTCATGTCATGTTGTTGAGTGAATTCGTTTATAATTGTTAATAGAGTTTGTTAATGACAAATAAAATAATAAGAGGAATTACTTCCAGCCTGTTAGGTACGATTTTAATCAATAGATTTTTTTAATATAGACGTAAACAATGTCTCCGCTCCATCAAAGAATAACTGAGCCAAAAATATGGCCCATATAAATAATGCCATCTTGTACCATGGACTTTTTAGTGCTATAATATTCTGTTCAGTGATACTTTGACATCGGTGGGGACTGAGGGGTGATCTTTGCATTTTACTGATGATGCATGAAATGTACTGTGATTATCAAAGCGGGGGTAATTAATTTCATCAGAATCGTAACATCTCATCTCTATTTTTTGAAGGCTGTGACACAAAACTTATTTTCCCAGCACTGAAGATCTAAGAGAGACGGTCACTTTTCTGAACCAGATGTTTATCTTAGAATGATAATTGGTCACGGTCTCTGCCTTGTTTAAACTGATCGGTGGTACAGCTGCAGCCTTTGGTGCTTGAGTGCAGCAATAAATTCACACTTGAATTGCTGGATGTGTAAATCAAGGATTTGCTATTCTGCCTTCCTCAAGCTTGTGATTATCTGCATCTAAAATTGGAAATTAGCATATTATTATAGCCTATAGTAATACACCAGTCTGATTTAGTGAAATCACAAGGTGCTGCCAAAAAGCAAACCCATACCGGTCGCAGTGTTTACACGAAGCGTCTCATTTTCTCTTCACATTCACACAATGTGTCCTCATCTCAGAACCGAGAGAGCAACATTTTCTCTGGGATCTTTAGAGGTGTGCACGGAGGCTGCCAAAAACCACTTGAGGGTTTATCACAGTCCAGTGCTTTGAGCGTTCACACCTGGGCAGCTGCTTCTGTCGCTCAGCTGTGACGCCTTTTGAACAGACGCACAGCGCACGATAAAAGGCACCCAGAGCTCTCAGAGCCCCCCACGAATAGGCCGGGCCTCAATGGGAATAACTCAAACTTGTACAGCATATATGTCAGTCTGCAGAAGATGCTACACAGTCTAAATTAAGCAGGGCTGGCTTTTCCCTTTTCCCGCTGTGAGTCACTTCCAGCTCCCCGCGGTGCTGCTTTGCACTGCAGCACCCCCTGTGGAGGGGTCAAGCGGCAGGAAGCTTCTCTTCGAAGTTCAGTTCAGTGATCCACAGTCTTTCTCCACACAGGATTCCAATTCATCCTCATTTGGTTCTCAGGAAGTCCAGAGCAAATGTTGGAATTGTAAAATGATATTTTCTCATTCGTCAAAGATGAATATTTGAGCACACCTTAACAGGATCATCATCATTTATGGCTCTTTCGAAATGGCAGGTTTGCTTAATGGTTTATATCTGAGTCTATTCTGTCATTTGATCCTTTTCCCTCCATGGGAATCATGTTCCACAGCAGGCCATTTGAGATGGCAGCGTCGTGGCAGCTGTACCCCATTACAGATAAACATGGCTTATCCCTCTCCTGCCTCTCTCTCTCTCTCTCTCTCTCTCTCTGTGGGTCTGATAATGAGAGGACAGTGCAAACAGGAGGATCAGTCAACATGATGTGTGTTTGCACACCCACTGCCACCACAGCTCTTCTAAATCAGCCACATTCCTCCTCTCTGTGTAAAAAGTTTAGGCTGCATTTAATCCGTTTTTATATCTTAGGGAAGATTCAATGCATAGTGTTTTTGTTACTATGAGTAATTAGTGTTCTTTTATGTACTGTGTGTCTTGTGTGTGTGTGTGTGTGTGTGTGTGTGTGTGTGTGTGTGTGTGGGGAGCTCAGGTGCGCAGTGTGAAATTGGAGCAGGAGGTGGAGAAGAATAAGATCCTCTCTGAAGCGCTGCAGACTCTGGCCACGGAGCACCACGAACTTGAGCAATCCGTCGTCAAGGGATCTTCACCGCGGAGTGCGCTCAGCGAGGATGAGTTCCACGACGCCGTGTCTGGTGAGTTGACAAGTGATCAAACGTTCTCAGGGGGGACGGAGGAGACTCTGTGACCCACGCCCGCTCACACTCTCTGATCTGTCATTCACCTGTAGGACACTGGAATACTTATTCCTGCAGAGCAGTGTCTTTGGTAGGTTTTACACTTGCGCCGTGTGACTTAAGCTCCGGTGTCGTAACACTGTGTTGGAGAAGTCATGAGTGTTTTGTTTTTGATGTGGAAAAACCTGCATGTGGTTAAAAATGGGCCTGGCTGATGCTCGAGGATATTTATTTCTTCCCTACTACTTGATGGAGCTGATGCTTGTTTTTTGTGTATATTTGAAACTAAAGAGAAAATACTTGAATCTAATTTGCTTCTGATAACTATACAACAACTATACTGCAATGTACAGAAGTGAGCATGAAGCTGTGGCTCCTCATGGCCACAATCCTGATCCAACTACACAAACTACTCTTGAATGATGGTCCAGAAAGAGTTATTCTATTCTACTTTATTTTAATTTCATATTGAGCCCCCATCTTACTATTAAATTTGAGTAAGAGCTTCCAATTTGAAAAATAAACCGTGTGTAACATGTTTCCAAACAACATCCCATTTTTCAGTTGAGTTGCAGTTTAAAGGTTCAGTGTGTAGAATTCAGTGACGCCCACAGGTGAAGCTCCTTATCTCACCCTCCCCTTCCAAACATGAAGGAGAACCTGTGGTGAACTTCACTTGTCATGACATCCCAGTAAAAAAACATGGCTGCTTCCACAGAGAAGACACCCCCCCCCCCTTCATGTAAATAGAAAGTATTTAAATATAAAGGGCCCAGTAGAGGGTAAAGAGAATAATTCATAAAATATCATCATTAGGATTATTTTATAGTCCATTAATGTTAATGACCTGCTTAATATAGATATTATATAGAGATAATTGTCTCGCTCTCATTGTCATGTTTACATTGACATTGGATATAAAATCGAACCGTAAAAGATACAGCAATGACCTGTCTTCAGCACCTGCCTTCACTCAGACATCTTCAGCGTTCACTTCCTTGTATGTCCAGTGTCCTTCACTGAATCATCTCCATCCGTTCACCTCTGTCAGAATCAGAGTCGGAGATCTCCCTGAGCGGCTTCGAGACGGTGGCCAGCCGATCCTTTGACGAGGACGAAGACGAGGACGAAGGCTCCGTCATGCTAAGCAGCCCCTGTGGCAGCCCCACCATGCAGGAGGATCACCATAGCGACAAGGACGGGGCTCAGCCCAACGGGATCACAAAGCACAGGTCAGACATGCTGCATGGATTTCCACAGTTTCCTATGGACGGCTGAGTTCTCATCAGAATGTGTCTGTTGTAATTGTAAAATATGAAACAGTGGAATTAGGCTGTTTTGTTTCCCAAACTGTTGTTTTGTTTTTGTCTTTTTTTTTAATTGAAGTTTGTTTCATAGATTAATCTACCTCAAACTCAAGGTCTTCCACATCCCGCTGAATTATTTAGCGTTAGGTAAGGTTAGGTACTCAGCCGGGTGAAGGCAGGAGAAATGTTGTATTGAAAGGAGGGTGCTGTGTGTTGGAGCTGTTAAATATTGATAAGGTCACAGTGTAATGCAGTAATCAGTAGGTACTATGATCCCATGTTGGCAAATCTTTTAAGCAGATTTAGAGGGATTTGAATTTAAGTTACCTTATTGTTGTATGTGTCTTTTCACATCACGCCTGTGTTTCATGTTTGCGTTTGTCAGAATTTTAACCCTAATAAAACCTATGGTTTAACCTCTGAATGGGTCCCAGTCCGGTTACACCTGTGTGCTGTTGGCAACATTCACTTGAATAAGAAAGGACGTTCTGTGTCCTCTCATGGCAGAAGTAATACACTTGAGTGTGAATGTGTGTGTTATTGTAGGAACAGCTTACCTGCACCGATGTTTTCAAGAAATGACTTCAGCATTTGGAGTATTCTAAGGAACTGCATTGGAATGGTGAGAAACTTGTTTTTATTAGTTTTAATGTTGTGTGTCCCAAACCTGCTTTGATTTTCTGAGCTAACAATAGAGCTTTTAGTACAAGCAATCCATTCCCCTCTCCATGGTCACACTCTCATTTTTTCAGCGTCACCAGCTGTTGGATGGATTTCCATGAAAAAACAAATGAAACGAAAATGTATGTTCCCCTTTGAATTAAATCTATACATTTTTGGGGGGATGTCATAGATTGGAGTTTAACACAATTATTGAGCCGTTCAATACTCTCACTGATTGATCATTTTCATCTTTTACTCTGAAAATACCTTACACGCTGAGCTCAGAGTCATCATTTTTATAAGAGAAGAACGGCGTATGAACAGTTTCAGTCCTATTATCTCACAGTCTCACAGTCAGAGACTTAAATTCATTAAATAGTCATAAAAACGACTCCAAATGAATGAATGTTTCTCCAAAGCAGCTGAACGTGGAGCTCGTTCCCCAGAAGTGATCACTAGACAAGTGAATATTTCGCTAACCAGCCCAGCGGCAGAGTGAGCAGTGTGTAGGTTCCTGTATTCACCGATTAGGTGTTAAAAGAGTTCAGCACAGTAATCCTCACACGGAATGCCGAAAACCCATTTTCTTCCTCAATCCTTTATGCTAGTAAAATATTTCTAAAGCTTTAGTTTGTCTCTTATGGCACCAGAGAGGAAAGAAAAAATAGATCCTACCTACATTTATTCATCCTGCAGTCTTCCAACGTGACACACCCGTTCTTTTAAAGTCCACACTTCCCTTGAAGCTTTTCAGTGTTCAGCATGAAGATGAGATTTTTAAAGTGAAGGGCCTTAATATTCTTTTCAGTGAAACGCTGTCGCTCCGTGCCTCTCCCGTGTGTTTCAGGAGCTCTCCAAGATCACAATGCCAGTGATTTTCAACGAGCCGCTCAGCTTTCTGCAGCGTCTGACGGAGTACATGGAGCACACGTACCTCATCCACCGGGCCAACGCGTCCTCAGACTCTGTTGAGAGAATGAAGGTGGTACACTCTGACACCTTGGAAAATATCATGTGCAAACGACTGAGATAGAAGCTTATTTATCCACTTGGGCGACGAGCGAGTGTGTACGAGCGTGTGAGCCGCTGTGTCCCTCTGCTGTCGGCAGTGTGTGGCTTCATTTGCGGTGTCTGCTGTGGCCTCGCAGTGGGAGCGGACAGGTAAACCGTTCAACCCCCTGCTGGGAGAAACATATGAACTGGTCAGGTAAGTGGGATTATACAGCTCATGTTTAACACTAATTACGCAGCGATGCATTTTATGCTCAAAGTTCTGCTGCTCTGTCTCCCCGATCGTCAAGAGAGGATCTGGGCTTCAGGCTCATTTCTGAGCAGGTGAGCCATCACCCACCGGTCAGCGCCTTCCACGCCGAGGGTCTGAAGCAAGACTTTGTGTTTCATGGCTCCATCTACCCCAAACTCAAGTTCTGGGGGAAGAGTGTGGAAGCTGAGCCGAAAGGAGTGATCACGCTGGAGCTGCCCAAGTAAGAGCCCGTGGCTGGGTGAATATCTGTCGACCTAAAGACAGTTCTAAAGGAATGTTGAATGCATTTTGTTTTGGAAAACTATTAACTGAGCTTACAGTAGCAAAAGCATTGGTGGCCATGAATATTATTGGCATTTTGCCTCTATTGACAGGCTAGTTACTGGCTATCAGTTGGAATCAAACCTGTGGCCACTGCAGGAGGTGTTTGGGTTCTGACGTACCTGGAAATTTATTATTTTTCAACTTTCTCAAATATATGAAACAAACTGATCGCAAAAATTTAAATTTGAGCCAGTGTAAGTGCGGTTGATTCCTCTGCAGGCACAATGAAGCCTACACATGGACCAATCCTACGTGTTGTGTTCACAACATCATCGTGGGTCAGCTGTGGATCGAGCAGTATGGGAATGTAGAGGTGATCAACCACAGGTACGACAACACACATTCTACCCTGAGTGAACAAAATGTTTGTCTTGAAAAGAGACTGATGACGAAATGAGAGCAACTTGCATAAAAACAGATTTTTCTGACAGAAGTCAAGGACGACAGCAGCTCAGTGTTATGACTCAGAAAACTGTTCTCACATCCTGTTTTCCTCTCTCTTCACCCAGAACTGGAGAAAGGTGTTTCTTGAATTTCAAACCATGTGGTCTTTTTGGCAAAGAACTGCACAAGGTTGAAGGTTACATTGTGGATAAAAGGTACAGCTAACACTGATGCATCATGGTGAGAAAGTCTTCTGTAAAATTAGTCATCTTTTGTAAGAAAATACTACATTGGATAATCATAGTCATATGCCAACATCCAGGGCTCCAGATTTCACCCCACACTGTGGATTATTCATCACTTATTTGCATTTTGTAACAAAACACAAGAAGAAGAAGAAGAAAAAAGTATACTGATAGGTTGCGTTATTTGACATATACGTAGATTGGTTGTTCGTCTTGTAAACACAAGAGAAGCAAATGCATGAGAGAGAGAAAACACAGTGACAGGGAGCAACAACAGAAGACGATAACAAGCAAAAAAAATCTTTAGCCCTGATAACAGCCCGGCCTGTGAAGCTTTTGAACTTCTTCTCTAATGTAATTTTCAGAAACATCCCCAGTGTGAAGCCACACATCAAAGTGCTCATTTAGATTTTTGGACCTTTTGATTGCCAGCATTTTTTTTTTGTCAGTTTTGTCGGCTAAAACCGACTAACGTTGTCCGGGGTTTGTTTCCTGAGGTAATCTGGTTGTTGTTTTTTGCCACAACAGCAAAAAGAAGCTCTGTGCTCTGTACGGGAAATGGACAGAGTGTCTGTACGTTGTGGACCATGCTGCTTTTGAAGCGCATAAGAAAAATGACAAGAAGGGGACAGAGGAGAAAAAAGGCAACAAAGCGGTACGTACCAACTGACAGGAAGTACTACACTCTGTGACCATTATGATGATTCATTGTGTGAACGATGCAGTTTGATTACTGAGTTAATGGAAAAAATGGTGGTCGTTAGCACCAGGATCGATTAAAAAAGATAATTACTGACATCCATATTTAACTTGAGTTAAACCGATATGAAGATATGCATCATCGTTTGTGTGAGCAGGGCTGCAGCGAGGGTCAGGAGGAGGCTGCTTCACGTGCTGCAGACACCGTGGAAGTGATTCCTGGCAGCCAGCTGCTGTGGAGAATCGCACCCAGACCGGCCAACTCTGCCCAGGTCGGAATCATTCATGTGCACCCATAATAATAAATGATGAAATTAAAAAAAGTTTCCTTGGGCTGCAAAGTAAATTACAAGATGCACGCATGAACAGCACAGAAGAGCTAAAACAAGACATTATACTCTAAAGACAAGATAAGACCTATTTTAAACAGTGATTTAAAATATTAATACGTTCCTAGCCTTTGAGCCCTGATGTCAAAAACCTGCTCTCCCATATTTGCCAGATTTGAGCCACAACGCAGTGATGGAGGAAGGAAGATGTTATTTATTATTTATATAACTACATGTAATGTTTTAAAAATTCCAGATGTACAGCTTTACGTCGTTCGCCATGCAGCTGAACGAGCTGCAGAGGGACATGGAGGGAGTCATTCCTCAGACAGACTGCAGGCTCAGGCCGGACATACGAGCCATGGAGAACGGCGACATCGGTAATAACATTGACTTGACACACATCACAATCTGAAGTAACGCTGGCAGTCGTCTGAGTTACAGTACTATTATTATTATTCATTCCACATAGATCTCGCCAGTGAGGAGAAGAAGAGGCTCGAGGAAAAGCAGAGAGCTGCCCGTAAGAACCGCTCCAAGTCTGACGAGGAGTGGAAAGCAAGGTGAGACTGAGCGGGGGGGGGGGCAGATCAAGTGTTTCCTTGTAATCGCTTCGTTTTCACGGTGATATAAGTTCAGTTCAGATGTGATGAAGCCACAGCCAAGGGCAAATCACATCAAGGTTTGAAGTGCAGAGCTGGATGCCGTTCCCTTTTAAGAACCCCATGAGATGTTTGATGATGACTTTTTTTAAGCTATCCAGCAGCCACCGTTGTCCCAGCTGACACTAAACAAGAACGACTTCAGAGTTCAGTTCATACGGATGAAAATAAGCAGTTCACCTTCATCGCTTGTTTTTTAACTTTCTAAATTATGTTCATAGTTCCAAAACTGAACTGGTTCACGTTTGAATTTGTCCCATTTGTTTTTTTTTGCTTATGATTCAGATGAAAATCTCAGCATCATGTATTTAGGATCCTCTCATCACTTGACTCCTCACGCAAAATGTTGAGGACTTGTTTTTAATCACGTTGAAATGCAGCGTCAAAATTCTGGGGCAAATTAAACAAACATAAGTAAACTTCATGGGGAGAGACAACGGAAACTCCTCCTGAGGAAGCTCTGCTCTTCAGTGGAGTAACGTAGCGGCTGCTTCGCGCGAACGCTCCTGTTATCTCACTGTGTGTGTGTCGCTCCAAGCAAGTGAGTGGGGACGGAGTTCATCGAGCGTGTTTACGTGCAACAATGCCTGCAGCTGCTGGCAGCTGAAAGAGACATTTCTGAGAGTCATATCGATATCCTCATCTCACTCTCCCCAAGAAAACTAATATCCATTCAGTATAAATGTCACATGAAAGTCTCAATGATGAATGATGTCCCTTGACAACAAACAAACATTAAAAGGTGAATGATTACCCATTATTCAGTCTGCTGAGCTCATCTGGCATTCGTGACATGTAGCTACTGTCATTAAAGGAGACACGTTGTTCTCAGTTTTTCTTTCCTCTGTTTGTGTTCGAGGTGTTTGGTGGATAATGCCCAGACTCTGTGTTAAAGCAGCTCCTCTCCCTCAAATAAAACCCGTGCCTGTGAAACACCTAAGACACCTCTGCAGAGGAGGGTCACATTACATTGCAGTGCCCTGCATCTGCACTCCTGGCGGCTGGACCGGCCCGCCCACGAACAAAGCCAGGCCAAGGGTTTGTCTCAGTTCAGTAGCTGCATCCGTCTGAGGCTGCGTGTTAGCGCCGATTGTGTCACAGCGACTCGACTGAACATCCTGAAAGCTACTTTGAATTATTCCTGCCTCGTCTGGGAAACAAAGACTTCAAAGGGTCGCTGTTTACCAGCTCAATCTATCCCAGAATTCATTGCGCTTCAGTGACAATGTGTTGTTCATAAAGGTCAAGCAAAGAGACGAGACACCGAAATCTTGAGTATCACGCCTCGACTCAGCCGAACAGCCAATGATGCGTGTGTTAAAAAAAAACGAGTGTCGTTGTGTCCAACTGCAGCTCAGTTGCCTGGCAACAGCCATCGGCGTTGTTGATAAGCTGGGGACACTGATCACAGAAATCCTCTGTAAACCAGACCGTCTCATTTTAGTTCGGCACACAATGAAGGCGGTCTTCATGGCCTGGGTAGACCGTGTCCTCTGTAGGACGCAGTCCCTGAAATAAGACACAGCAACAGCCAGAGCAGGGGGTGTCGTCTCAAAACGGTCGACCAATCACAACAGAGTGGGCTTCATCAAGGCCAGAGCCTTAAACAGACAGGGGCTCAAAGTGTTTCTGACAGAGGCTGAGAGGAGGAGCTGCAGCATTGGACAGTGGGGGACAGGGTACTGTTTTCCGATCTTACCTTTGATTTGAGATGATGTGACTCGTTTAATTCTGCATTTCCTCCTCTGTTCTGCCCTGTTACATGTTTAATCGCTCAAGCTAAAGCTCCATTTTCTCTCTCACTTTTTCCATTGCATCCCCTCTTTGATGATTCTAGGATTCCTGCGCTGGGTCCGAGGTTAGAGCTGCTTGTTATTCCACTGATGTGTCTGCAATGTTTGAAGTGATTGTGTGTTGTTTTTTTTTCCCAAACACTTCCTCCCGTTGCCGTCCTCTCTGCTCAGAGCACAGAATCACACATGTAGAGACTCACAGTTTGAAGACGGTTGCGATTCATCTGCTCTCCTCTCCACCAGCGTGGCAGCTCCACTTACTGGCACTTTATGGAATTACTCAAGCATCAGAGGAAGGCCCTCCCCCCTCGGATAATTCCCCTCCTTGCTTTCATGCACTAGACGTGACTAACAACAACACAACAGTTCATTTTAGTAAAAACCAAGCCTGACCTCTCTCAGGGTGTGTTCTTTGCTGAATGATGGTTTAGTGATGGCGTCACTGAATGTCACTGTTTGTCTGCTGTGTTTTCAGGTGGTTCCAACAAGGTCAGAACCCTCACAACAGCTCCCAGGACTGGCTCTTTTCTGGTGGATACTGGGACAGGACATATAGCCAGCTCCCAGACATTTACTAACGGACATTTCCCGCCCACTGCCCTGTGTCCTCTGTACAGAGCAGCATTAACTGTTTTTAACGAGAGCAACAATAACTCCAAGTAATATGCAAACAGTCTGCCTAAACTGCGTGGCCTTAATCTACTTTATTAGGGTGAAACTGACTTTGAAAAATCACTAATCAATATTTAGACTTTCTGAAAGGCGATGTCGTTTGTATTTATACTGAGAGATGATGATGGACGTTACACACACGGTGCTGAGGTTGACACGCGTGTTTTAATGTCCTGCTGCAGTATTTTTAATGTTTGGACTGAGTGTAACTGTACATACGTCACACAAGCCGTCAGTGACCTCATTCATATTTCCTCTCACAAGGCCGCTAACAGTTCATTTCCTTCGAGGTTAAGGTAACTCTCCTTATTGTCTTTTACGTTATGAAACAATATTGTGTATAAAACATAAATTACTTACATACCTATACTCATTTCTGTATCACTACAACCCATATGTATACTGACTTGAAGAATTGACTGGCACATGTTCTGGTTGTTTTTAGCATTTTGCCCACTGAGGCCTACAACTGTGATCCTCCATACATCCTCACACAGTTGAAAGAATTGACTCTTATTATAACATCTACTCACATTTTTGGCTGTTATGTAAAACGTGTGTATCATAGTCGAAACAGAACTAAAGTTGGTCGCGTGTGATTCGGTCAAACGATGAAATCTCACTTCAAAATAAATCCCTTCAGTGTATTCATGTTGGTATAAACCTTTTTTTGTTTGGTTCCGGCGACACGTTTCAGAGGATGCCGAAAATAAAGTGTGATCTTATCAATCAGGTTAACAAATTACATCAGAATGTTCATGATTTCCTGAGCAGGTCGAAGCAGCATATGGCGTCAACCAATTAAGTACGGATTTAGAAATGTTGAGCACTGTAAATCCCAGGCTTCTCTCTGATGGAAACCAATATGAGAAACTAAGCGTATTTACTTCAGCAGCTTGAAGCTGCAGTAGAAAGTACACAGTAACTGATGGGAGATGGACATACACATGCCTGTTTGCAAATGTTCCTGACACCTGTGAAAAGTTATTCACTGGCGTGATTATTGGCACAAACACCAGCCTGAAACCCCTCTCCACCAGTTCATCCATGAACTCCCTGCATTAGATCATGAGCTGAAAATAATTAGAGATAAAAATGTCTTTAGGTCTGTGTGCCTCCTCCTGCTCCCTCCGTGCACTGCAGCCTCTCCGTCATCCTGACTTTGTTGTTCAGTGAAAGAGTGATGGATCCTCAGGGCTTCACCACAGACAGCTGCTTTATCAAATGTGACAAACCACAGTAACAGAGATAACAGTGTTGATGATCCATCACAGTGCAGAGGATCACTGTGACATAACCAATAATTCAGTTTCCTGCAAAGTCCTGGACACAAGTGCCAGGGAAGATCCGACTGATTTCAAATGCATTACAATTACTCAGCGTGTGGGATTTCTGTTAATGGGAGGTGTGGCACCATCATCACAGCGGTGGTGCATTGCCACAACTATGTAACCTTCAGATTTGAGCGATGCACCTTGTATGACTGTGAAGACAGATGCAGCTCCTCACATTCTGCAAAAGCCGTTCCAGATCGGATTCAGATCGAAGAGTATCATTTCCTAAGGGTTATTGTTTGTCACTTGCCGTGACCTCGCTGAACATCACAGTGCAGTCGGATGAAAGTGGTTGTCACTTTATTATCAGTCCACGAGTTAAAACATTCCAGTTCATCCAGTTAATATAGAAAATATAGATCATAGTGGTGGAAAAATACACATAGTTGCATTGAAATGAAAATAAAGAGACATTATTCGACAGTTTCAAGTCCTACATTTGAAATCCTTTCTTTTTAATTCACCCACGATGTCCTCCATCCCTTGCCCTCTCTATGTATAATCTCAACAAATACAGCTTAGTGTAGACAAAAAGAAAGTTTTGCATTCTGAAGATATTTCACAAACAGGACACCCACATTCTGGAAAAATCAGCTTTTCAAGCAAGACTAGGTGACTTACGTAAGTACTGCATTTTGAGTTTGACGCATTAAAAAAACGATTCAAAGACTTTGACGCTTGTGTTCGTCCCTGAGAGAAACGCTGTGGTATCTGTACAAGGCTGCGAGTTTAGAAAGGATGGATGACAGATGTATTAATGTATGAATCATAAAGTTGGGTACAGGGCATAACTTGCAATGCCACATGTGTTACTGCCGTCCCGGACCATCCGCATGTAGCCGCCTTCGCCCCAACTGCTGCCCCAACTGCAAACATGTTAAAAATCGTGAGAACCGTAGAACAGGAAACATAGATTTAATATCCCAGAAATGTTTTGTGTTTACTGTAAATGCACAGAGCTGGTCTGACCTGTTCTTTATGATCCAGTAGTCTTGTCCTCCTTCAGAGCCGTAACCAACCAGCAGAACAGCGTGACTCAGATTGTTGGGGTTGCAGCTGGGCTCGTCATAAATTCCTAGGAGATCAATTAGAAAACATATGACCTGATGTTTTCCCCAGCAGGTGGCAGTAGATGAAAGCAAAGACAGCCTTCACATCAATTTGAACTCAGATGAGTTGTTCAGCATTTACACAGAAACTTGAGCTTTCACTTGGAGTCAAGTTTCTGTCCACTCAGTGGATTTAAATGTCCACTTCCCTTGTACCAACTCATTTAAAAAACTCAGTTCTCATCTCCAACATTAATGTTTATATCACAGAATGAACCTGAGCTGTAGAACAGGAAGCTCGCATGATCCGCATCGATGGCTACTGTGATCGGACCAATGGTGGCCACAGCGTCAGCCAGCGCCTGCTCGTCTCCTTTGGGGATGAACCTGTAGTCTTTGATATGAGCGACCGCAAGTCTGCTGTCGTAGTAACACGGCTGGGTATCCTGGGAGAGGAGATCAGATCTGAATGTTAGCGACTGGAAACAGACAGATTTACGTTCTCGCTGTTCCGCAGCCTCACCACTGAGGTGTACGGGTAGGTGCTCGTCGACTGCAGCCCGTTGTGCACCACGTAGTCATAGGCGTTGGCCATCCAGGCACCGTTGCAGCCGTAGGTGCCGTAAGGTTTGGAGCAGTCCACCAAGTTTTGCTCGCTCAAGGAGACGAGCTGACCGGTCTTCTTGTAGATTTGCCCCTCGATGGCTCCTGTGGTGCTGAAGGCCCAGCAGGAGCCACAGAAACCCTGGGAGGAGGATTCAAAATCCCTCCCTGATTCAGTCTGGTTAAAAAGAATCACCCTGCCACACAATGTGAATGTCTCACCTGATCTTTCACCTCGGTGACATAACCCATGGTCCTGTAGTCAACGAACCAAGCGTCTAACTTGCGAGCGTTGCTGCGCAGCCGTCGAGCGGAGGCCGTCTTCCCTCTGTGCACAAACTGGACGTTTATGGAGGCCCCTTGCAACACCCGGAACTCTTGTTGTGTCTATGTCCAGAGAACATCAGCGTAATCACTTTTCCAATTAGTCAGGTTCAGATAGGAGATCATCAATACAACATATGTGTAATGTAAAAGCAAAAATATTTATTGAGTGCTTTTCTAGTTTTGATGACTTCTCAGAGAGCTGTTTATCTGTAACTGGCCTGACCTTGTCCACAGGTCTATGTTAAGCGTATGATTATATATGTGATGAATTTTATTATGTTTTTCAGATCCACATTTAGTCTGTAATTTAAAAGCTGATAACCTTTCCTCTGTGACTTTTATTTATTAGTGTGAGCAGAGATGATTTTAGCACAGTGTGTGAAATACCAGTCCATACCAGGTCTCCATATTTATTCATAGCCATAGTGAACGGCCTGACCCCCATAAAAAAACCCTGATTATTGTCATCGATCATCTGCTTGTTGTCCTCCCAGATCGCCCTCCTCTGCATGTCGTCCTGCATGATAATACACAAAAACACATGATGAACAAAACTCCCATGACTCGCAATTCATGTGAAGTCACATCCGTCCCCTGCGATTTAACATGAGGGGTCAGTCTCACCAAATCATCGTAGGTTACGCCGTGGCTGCTCTTCCAGATATCCCATTCAGTCAGGATGACCTCATCCGAGTCAGAGGCCACGCGCCTCGGGCCGCACAGCAGGATGGAGAGCAGGGCCGCCCTCAGCAAGAAGCCAGACTGATGAGCTGAGAGGAGGAAATATGGATTTTATTGTTGTTTTCATTGGAATATGAGTCTTGGGGATCTCAGGTTATTTTATGGGTAGTTGTAGCCTGTTGATTATTCAAGCTTTAGACTGATGTCAGTTAATCTGTTCAGGTTTTCTGATCCAGAGCTTTGCCATTCAATATCTTGTGATCTTAAATATTTACAGCTGACATTGCATATTGATATATTGGTAATTCTGACGAAAAAACCTTTTGGATTTTCATTGAGCAGAGGTTGATTTTCAAATATTACCACCCAAGCAGGGATTTTTGGGGGGTTGGTAAATGATTGTCAATCCACACAGTTCTTGCAAAGCTCCCTAAAGTTTTTCTGGAAAGTTTCAGTAGTAGCAACACTACTTTTTTTTTTAGGTTTTTCTTAGTTTAGTTTCAGGTTAGGGTGAAACTAAACTAAAAAAAAAAGATCATTAGTTATACAGATGTTGGTTTCCCTTGTTTTTGATGAAAGATTTTAAAAAGTACCTCTTACCTGCACTGATGTGAGTCTGTTTTGTTCCCATGGTTTCAGAGCAACTCCAGACAGTGAAGCAGGCACCGACTGGTCGTCTGAGCTTATATAGTTTTACAGTAAGTACATGCTTCCACTATACTTTTACAAAATCCCTAAATCAACGCCTGTGGCTGCACCTGAGAAGGATATTAGTCAACAAAAATAAGATGCTTTCCCTGCTCCTCCTCTGTAATACCTCATTATCATTTAGAGATGGTCAAAGGTGCAATCTAGTAAATCCTTCAAATACCGGTTTATAATTGAACACAACCCCTGACATATTACTTTCCAAAAGCAGAGCTGGAGGAAACACACAAACCCTTTATTAATGTAAAAATATTCTATTACAATTAAATGTTCTGCATTCAAAATTCTATTTATGTGAAAGTGCAAAGTGCAGTTCAAAATAGAAGTAGTTATCTATAAACCATTAGTTTTCATGTGTATTAAAACAAGAGGCCACAATATAAAATAGATAAAAATAGAATAAGCCTGTTTGGATGTTTAATTTATTACCTCCACCAATTGGAGATTATGTCTTAATCAAATATCGAATAAATCAAATAAATATCTATTTTTTTAACAGATTTCATAAAGGAACTGCTGGGCTTTGGTAGATGTTTGTGCTTTGCTAAGGGGACCTTATATTTTATTTGAACTTTTCTGTCATCTTTGAATTGTTGTTGTGCATGTGTCACCATGGTTACGCTGGCTCCTCGCTGTCAGCTGACCGTGCCCGTGCTCAGCAGCGCCCCCGGGCGGTAGGCTGAGTGCAGCCCTGACTGCAGAGGATGAGCTCAGCTGACCGTCAGTGTTGTTATTATGCCTCCGGACCGGCGCCGCCAACACCCAAACACAGTGCGACACACCAGGCCCAGCTCAGCGGCTAATGAGTGAGTGCGCAGGAAGAAACATGAGTCACGACTGAGGTCTGCGCCATGTCTGTCAAGGTAACGCTGCTCTGCTCCATCCTGCCTGCTGTCACCCCCGCACCGCGAGGGCCTGACGCCCAGAACGCTGCTTCCTCTCAGACTGCATCCTCCTCCTCCTCATCATCACTGTTTATTTTACTGTGCATCCCTGGGAGCTGTGTGTTTGTGTGTGTGTGTGTGTGTGTGTGTGTGTGTGTGTCCATCTTCAGTTTTGAGGCCCAGTTTTACCTCAAATCCATTTTTGTGTGTCCTGCTGTGTTGGTCCTCACAAATTCTTGTTTTGTGACAGTAAAGACGTGGTTGCATGTCTTTATTTACACTCCATGGGTTACATGGCCTAAGGTAAGGGCTAGAGCTAAGTTAAGACTTGGTACTCAGTTAAGAGTTAGTGCTAGGGTAAAGGTTGGGCTTAGGGCTAAGGTTAGGGCAGAGATAAGGGTAAGTACTGGGGTAAGAGCTGGGGCTCAGTTAAGGTTAGTGCAAGGATGGGGGTTAAGGTAAGGGTTAGGGCCATTGTGACAACGACTGACCTCACAATGACAAATCAGTGTGTGTTAAATCATGAGGACAAAAGCATGTCCCAGTGTGAGTCACCACATTTTAAGTTGAAGAATTGTTTTAAGTTCATGAATGTAATGTCCTCTGGAATAGAAAGGTAAAGCTTTCCATTTCTGAGGACTTTTATTTTCAAAGTTTACAGGTAAATACTGAGATTAGGAATAATGGCGACCAAATAATGTGTGTGTGGTATCATAACATCAGGTCCCATTATGATCTCTTGAATAACATGAAGCTATCACCCAGCATGTGTGTATTTACGATGACTTGTCTTTCATTCAGAAGCACTCTCTCCCCTTCTCTCTGTCTCCGCTCTCCTGTCTGTGTGTGTAATGCCATAATGGTGGTCTGAGGTCAGGGTTTGTTGTGTGTATTTACTCCCCAGAAGGAAACACCCCTGGCTAATGCTGTGTTTTGGGCAGCGAGGAAGGGGAACCTGGCTCTGCTTCAGCTGCTGCTCAACAGCGGCCGTGTGGACGCAGACTGCAGAGACAGTGTAGGAACGCTGCATGTCCTGGCCGCTCAGCTGCACGCTTTAACCATAGACAGAGGTGTGGTGTGCGAGTGTGAGTGTGCATCTGCATCACTATGTTACAGCTCTAGTTGGTTTTAGTGGCAACAGTGGAGTGTGAACGCTCTTGTTGGGTTGGAGAATCTGCACGTGGCCTCATTCAGGCAGTCTCCGTCGAGTCGTCCCCATGAGTTGAATCTCTCTCTCTCTCCTCAGTATGGAACGACAGCGCTGATGGTGGCGTCGTACAGTGGCCATTATGAGTGTGTCAAAGAACTGATCATGCAAGGAGCCGACATCAACTACCAGAGAGAGGTATGATGGGAAAATAACCAGCAACCCCACAGTAACAGAATCAGATATCAGATTTTTTTTGCAGGGGACGAGAGTCAAAGTGAATCTGAAGTGACAGAGGCAAGTGTCATTCTATTTTGACAGATGTCAATTGTTTTCAATAGTGAAATCAGTTTAAATGAGTTGTTTTCAAAATGTGAGGGAAATCAGATAACATGCATCCAGGGGAGTCTTTCATGTGGACCCACACAAACTTATCCTCACTCAAAGACGGTCATTCACAGAGATAAACTGTACCGTCTTCTGGACTCAGCAATTTAACTGAATGTAATTTATTTTTTTTAACTTAAGTGAAAAAAGAACAGACTCAACAACAATTTCCAAATCCAAACAGCAGGGTTGAGGTCACAGACACTGACATCAGCCATGTCTTTTTTTGTCGCCGTCCCCAGACAGGTTCTACCGCTCTGTTCTTCGCTTCCCAGCAGGGACACCGTGACGTGGTGAAGCTCCTCTTTGAGTTCGGTGCCTCCACTGAATTCCAGACAAAGGTATGTCACAGGGCACAGCCACCTGCTTCACCGTCTTTATTGCGCTCAGTGCGATGCTGTCATCAACATGACGCACAGGACAGCCCCGGGTCGCTTTGTGTGTCTCTCTGCAGCCCACGCGTTCACTGACATCATGGCTTTGTTCTTGTGTGTCCTCGCATGTCCTGCGGCAGGACGGTGGCACCGCTCTCACCGCCGCCGCTCAGTATGGACACTCCAAGGTGGTGGACACGCTGCTGAGGAATGGAGCCAATGTTCACGACCAGCTGCTTGTGAGCCCCTCCGGCCTCTGTGGCCCTCTGTGGCCCCTCTGAGTCCTCTCCTCTCTGTAATAAAGCCTCCCTGTCTGACACTCCCAGCACCTGGAATCCTGCCTCTCCGGTTCCTGCAGACTGCTGAGTCAGACCCGGCTGGCATTCAGCAGGATTATGCAGTGGAAAACAACCAGCACCATCTTGCAAAATGAACCAGCAGTAGTTTGATTATTTGTGATAAATAAACCTTTATTTTGTCAGAGCATTGTCATTTCCAGAGGTTCTCAGCAGACGGGCGGCCAACGGTGCCGACGGTGCTCAGGAATATTTTGTTCTGTTTCAGGACGGCGCCACGCCTCTGTTCCTCGCCGCCCAGGAGGGTCACGTGACAGTGATACGTCAGCTGCTTTCCTCTGGCGCCAAGGTCAACCAGGCGAGGGAGGTAAAGTCTGGCCCTCTTCAGCTCACATCCGTCCATCCCGACTTTCCTTTCTCTCCTCCTATTTATCCTCCTCGTGTCATTGCATCCCTCTCCCTTCGCTGCGTCTCCTCCAGGACGGCACTGCCCCCCTGTGGATGGCGGCTCAGATGGGGCACAGTGAGGCGGTGAAGGTGCTGCTCCTGCGAGGGGCAGATCGAGATGCTGACAGACAAGTAGGTTGTTCATTCAGAATCATTAAAGCACAAGTACATTCATTGACAACTGTGGAAACCTAATGATCATATAGCAATCCTGTAATAAGTGTAGATTAACTTCAGTTTGTGTCTTCCTGTCTCTTGAGGATGGATCTACAGCTTTATTTAAAGCAGCTTTAAAAGGACACAGCAGTGTCATCGAGGAGCTCCTCAAGTTTTCCCCCTCACTCGGCCTTCTGAAGGTAGAGGATCATTTCCCTTGTTGAATGAATATTGACATGCTCTGGATTAATAACCACATGTGATAGTTGGCAATAATAAAAATCCATCTAGCCCAGGTTTGCTAACTTGTAGCTTCTCTCTATGAATCCTACACTGAATGTTAAGATGGACGAGAGGTCTTAACTTCCTCTCCTTATCCAGAAATGAAGCAAAAGCACCTGTCATGTCATTTGGCTAATTTATTTGTTTATATTTGTTTTTTGAGTGGATAATCAAATCCCACTCCACAAGCTTTATGAGTAGATCTGTCTTTTTGTTGTGTCCAGAATGGCTCCACGGCCCTACATGCTGGTGTTATGAGTGGAAATCTGCAAACCGTTCTGCTGCTGCTCGGGGCCAACGCCGACCCCACACTGCCAAACAAAGTGAGGGCCCTAGCTTTTACAGGGTGGGATAATGGACACACTGATCAGAAGTCATTTCAGCAAATTAACATTTCCTCATGTTTGTTTTTACAGCAAAATGAAGTCCCCGCTGATCTTACAAAGAGTGAACGCATCCTCAAAGTTTTACGTCCAAGCATCTTAAATGGAGACAGCTGATAGTAACCCAGAATCCTCCCTTCATGCCTAAGCAAAACTGATGTGACAACTCAATGTCTAATCTACCAACTCAACATGTACTGTATGTGGTGCTTGCTTCTGATTGCTGTCATATGTCAAATAAACCTGTACTAAATATTACACGACACAATGTGCCACCATAATGCATTTGTCCTCCCATGAATGATCCTTTACACCCGTGTTCTACAGTAAATGCATTTTTTTCTTTACCCTCCCCAGGTGATGTAAGATTTTAAGATATTTTGCACACTATTTATTTGCCTTTTAAAAAAAAAAAATCAATAAAGGGTACATTTGTAAATTAATGCAGCAGTGACAGTGTGGCTTTATTTTTATTTTGTAAAGTCACATAGGTGTAAAGAGGATTTCCAGAGGGGAGATGTACAATGACAACAACAACAATTGTATCATTTGAATCAAGAATTCCATCTTTCATCTTATATCAACAATAAAATAAAAATAAAAATAGTTAAAGATATTAAACATATTGAGGTGCCATAAAGACTAATAGCCACTAGAGGTCAGTATTTCCCATCTACCTGACACCTGAAACACCTGAAATGTAGTTAATGAAGTAGTAATAGTAGTTGTAGTAGTAATAGTTAATTCATTCATCATAGTAATTATAATAGTAATTGTCATGATATTATTATTTTTCGTTGTATTAAATACTATTAAATGTGTCTAAAATGAAAAATACAGTCAAAGTTTGAACAGACAAGGCCACTGTCACGTCACGTGACCACTGCGGAAGTGACAGTGGATTTTTTTTTTTGTAATGCGGAAGAGAAACAAAATCTCAAACGATGTTTTCAGTCTGAACTTGTTACAAAATGGAGAAATAAACATCGAGGCACAGGAAGAGGACGAGAGACGCTTTGTTCACTGTTTATTAAAGGACAGAAAGTACTTCACCGGAACTGATGGCGGGAGGCAACTTGCAGGTGAGTGACTGAGTTTACTGCGTCAGACTGAACCAAAGTCTCTGGGCTGACATGTTCCCGAGATTTAACCACGACTCAGCCTTCGTGGATAAAAACATCCTCACCCTGGAGACGACCAGAAGTCCTGACTGGTGGTTTTCAAGCAGTAACTCATGATTTAAATCATGTGAATTTTATCATGTCCTACAGTTACTACTACTACTACTACTAATAATAATAATGATAGATGAGTTACCAGATTGACAGAAATCCCCTTTCAGTGTTTTTAAAAGTGGTGAGTACACTAACACAAGAACTTTACTGAAGTTGTAGAGAGTTTGATGACTGTAAGTTGTTTCCTGTTCTGCTTCTTTATCATTCACCTCTTTGACTCTCAGGCTCTTGTATAAATCCATTTAAAGTTTAAACCGATGCTTTTATTATTATTATTATTATTATTATTATTATTATTATTTAATGACTGACCTACATTTATAACTTAACATAAACAGACAGAATGGAGGATTATCACTAACAATACTAAACAGTAGTGCTGCACATGTAAGTCACCCAGTAACCAGTAATGTATTTACTCCTGATTTACTTATAATGAGCACCTTATGAGAAAACCTCCATGATGACTTCTGCTCTCTCCTGTTGTCGACAGAAAGCCATCGATCTGGCCAACAAAGCTGCACAGGAGGACAAAGCTAAGAACTACGAGGAAGCCCTCGTTTGTTACCAGCATGCGATCCAGTACTTCCTCCATGTTGTCAAGTGTGAGGAAACTGATTGAAGAGTCCTGCTACTGTTTGATTTCACCAGCTTTGTGTGATTAATTTTTTTGACCTTGATATTTATTTGATTTTATTCTATGGCAAAGTGCAGATTGATGGCACACGTGTGACTTAACATCAATTTATCAAGAGCAGACTAAATAGGTGGGAAAAATATTCACTGATCACGGAATAATGCTTAGAATATAAATAGACTGCTGCCAATGGAGGGAGTGAAATCATAATAGAAAACTAATGTTTAAACTGTTCAAGGCAACAGTACTGTTAAATCACTCTGCAGTTATCTATCAATTATATTTCATGAGTCATTCATACAGCATGTACTGTTGATTTAAAAATCTTCCCCTTCACTTCATTTAGTCCGTGCAGCCACCTGGAGGCAGCAGACTTCACCCTGTATGTTGATCCATCTGCTCTCACCAATTCGTGGTGTCAGTGCTGAGCTATTGTTCAGAGTCATCCACCTAAGCTTAAAAAATTCCCACGTCCGACTGCTCCGTGGTGACTCTGTGTTCATGTTACAGTGGCTCACCTCTCTTGTGCACCTCTTAGACATTTGCAAATGCTGACGCCACCGGTGACCAAGGCAAAGCATGTTTATTTGCATAGAACATTTCAACTACAACCTGGTTGCGTGTGTCACATGGTATATAAACGGACAAGAGAGAGAATGCAAAAATGAAGCATTTAAAAACAAATTGAAAGGAGTTAGTTTGAGAATATAATAAGAAATGAAAGTTGAATGAACGGTTGAAAAGTAACAGTGCAGTGTAAGAAATAAGTATTTTTTTTTTACTAAATAAGAGGCTGCAGCAAAAAGGGAAGTTTTATAAAGGGAGTAAATTGCAAATTGTGTTGTTGCTGTAGATGAGGCTCAGGGTGAGCGGGCGAAGCAGAGCATCAGGTGTAAGTGTCAAGACTACCTGAGCCGAGCCGAGGACCTGAAGGAATACCTGAGGAAGAAGGAGAAGAGTCCTCCGTCTAAACCGGTCAAAGAGAACCAATCTGAAGACAAAGGGTGAGACTCATTCATACGACCATGTTTCATGCAGCGTGCAGAGCAAAGCATTCATTGGGACACAAACATTTTTGTTCAGTGTTAAAACAAGGACAATAAATCATGACGGTGACTTTTTTTTTTTATCTCAGGAATGAAAGTGATGACGGGGACAATCAGGAGAAAAAGAAGTTTCAAAATCAACTCTCAGGTGAATGAAAGAACGTGATATGGGTGAAGGACTGTTTTTCATTTCCTGTAACATTTTGAGAAGACATCTTTGGACATCCTCATTGATTTCTATGAGAACTGATATCTTTGATGGCTTTCCACAAACTTCTCAAACTCCTCTCCGATAGGTGCCATTGTCATGGAGAAGCCAAACATTAAGTGGGACGATGTGGCCGGACTTGAAGGAGCCAAAGAAGCCTTGAAGGAAGCCGTCATTCTGCCCATCAAGTTCCCTCATCTGTTCACAGGTTCGTAAATGTCCATCTTTAATCCTTATGTTAAACTGTGTTGCTGTGAATCATATTCAGTGACACAGGAACTTTTCGTGTAGGGAAGCGAACCCCTTGGCGGGGGATCCTTCTCTTCGGTCCTCCAGGAACGGGAAAATCTTACCTGGCCAAGGCGGTGGCCACAGAGGCCAACAACTCCACCTTCTTCTCCATCTCTTCCTCTGACCTCGTGTCCAAGTGGCTGGGGGAAAGTGAAAAGTAGGCATTGCGCTCTTAACATGATGATAACAAAAGGTGGATGTGAGAATGCGAGCATCTCGTCTCCCTTCAGGTTGGTGAAGAACCTGTTCTCTTTGGCTCGAGAGCACAAACCATCCATTATATTCATTGATGAGATCGACTCCCTCTGTGGCTCCAGGAGCGAGAACGAGAGCGAGGCGGCGCGCAGAATCAAGACTGAGTTCCTTGTTCAGATGCAGGGTGAGAGCGAGAGGAGGGACGTGAAAATCTGAGCTCACATCTGAAAAACAGTATTTAGATTAGAAATGAATCGGATGTTGTTTCTGCTCAGGCGTTGGAATCGATAACGAAGGAATCCTTGTTCTGGGAGCCACAAATATACCGTGGACATTGGACTCTGCTATCAGGAGACGGTTAGTTTGATTTAAGTCAGGTAATTAGGAAGAGCAATGAGGATTTAGAGGCAAACGCGTCATAACATCTGACTCTCCTGACAGGTTTGAAAAGCGAATCTACATCCCTCTGCCTGAGGAGCAGGCTCGCTCGTCCATGTTCACACTGCATCTGGGATGCACCCCCAACGACCTGAGAGATGCAGACTTCAACACTCTGGGCCAGAAGACGGAGGGCTACTCTGGGGCTGACATCAGTGTGATTGTCAGGGACGCCCTCATGCAACCTGTTAGGAAGGTTCAGTCAGCCACTCACTTCAAAAAGGTAAAGTTCTCATCATGATGAGATATAAAAGATGTAGGTAAAAGGTTATAGGATGAAGATTTTCAAGTGTTCAGACCTAAAAAATGACACTGGAATTATGTCTTTTAAACGGAAATTGTTCCTATAACTTCACACTGAATGTTGACCTATTCATGCTGAAAGGCCCTAGATAAATAAAATGGAAAGTATGAAAAAGTATATAAAAATATATCATATATTTTGTCTTTTAAGAGGGATTGTGAACTTTCTTTCCATGTGTCCACACACTCATTAAGGTCCGGGGGTCAGCTTGGAACAACCCAGGGGTTGTTCTGGAAGACCTTCTGACTCCGTGCTCGCCGGGAGATCCAAACGCCATAGAGATGACCTGGATGGACGTCCCTGGAGAAAAACTCATGGAGCCAGTCGTGTGCATGGTAAGAAAACGTTTTTCACCAAACATCACCTGTGCATGGGAGTTGTTAATTAGCATCGATGCAGAGATCAGGATTTAGTAAAACCTCTGCCGTCCTCTACAGGCCGACATGCTGAGGTCGCTCGCTAACATCAAGCCCACAGTGAATGAGCAGGACCTTGAAAAGCTGAAGAAGTTTACGGAAGATTTTGGTCAAGAAGGGTAGCACACGCCACAGTCATCTCTCTCTCAGTGAAGGCTTTGATTGTTTCATCCATCTGTCTGGTCTATAGAAGGAGCTTCAAGTTCTTACTTTATTGCCCTGGTCCTCAAAAAAAATTGTTACCATAAGATCTATAAAAATACTCCAGCAGCAAATGTTTTATAAGATGATTAATTTATTAATTAATATAATCATTAAATCAACCGTTTCAGCACTTTTTCATTGCTAACTTCACAATCGTTTACAACTGAGACTTGTTCTTCTTTTACTTTGTTTTGCAGTTCTAAAATTGAAAGAGTTAGTCTCCATGTTTTAAATTTAAAAATTTAAATTAATGTTAAATTAAATTTAAACATACTGTATATATATCTATATCTATATATTCATATAGACATGGGAGAGATGTTATTTTCGTAACAGTACGTTCTAACATTTTATAGAAAATAGGAGTCAATGGTCACTGTGGGAAAATGCACCTTTCCAACACTACGTACCTCTCAACATTGTCTGAGGAGGATTGTACTCATATTGTTCTCAACAGAATTAGTTTCAGGGTTGTTTTTTGTGGATGGGAAAAACTACTATAACATTTAGAGAGTTTGCTGTCTTCAAACCATGTGGGTTATTTGAAAAGCAGCAATTGTGCATTCTTTGTAAAAATGTTTTCTGAATCCCTACAGTTAATGAGTTTTACAGGACTCAGGATTTATTTTACTGTCTATGCACTTATCTGCTGCACTTTCTGTGTTGGGAATAATTTATATATCCAGTCTGTGTGCGCAGCCTGTTTGGGAACATCTGATGTGTCTTTACTTGACAGTTTCTTCTGGTGTTTATATTGGTCGCTTATTGGTTACATGAATAAAGCGTGACATGATCATTTGCAACTTGGTTCTCAACGTATCTCACATTTTAAGAAGAAAAAACAAAACCGGTGTCATTTTATTTTAAATTTAGGGTAAATTATTTAATTAGTACATTTGTTAAGAGAAATACAATTTATTTTACATCAATTTATGACCTGTAGAAAAATGACATCAGTGCTACTCTGCTTATACAATCATTTGTAAAACTGAAATCATTTGTCTCACTCAGCTCTTCAGTTCGTGCCATTAGAAGGTGCCATGAAGATATTCTGCTTCTTGACAAGCAAATAAAAGTGTTTTACATTTGGTAGAAGTTGCTGTTTAAATTGCATAAATTAACTCATAATTAAATAGATTAGAAATGAAAATATTAAAGCCATCTAAGGTGAAAATGAATGACCAATTTAAATGTGGCTAAGTCTCAAACTGATCAACCTGATATGTATTTTGTGTAAGTTCAAATGAAAAGAAAATAACACTTCACCAGACATGAAAAGTGTGACAGCTGCCAATGAAAACTAGGGACCATAAATAACACAAGCAAATATACATAAGAGTCAACAGGAGTGATGTCCCTTTTCACTTTAAAGCACATTGTGTAAAAGCCAACGTTTCCTAAGACAGACTTATTTGCGGTGATTATTGCTTTGTGTGTGTGTGTGTGTGTGTGCACGTGCGCATCCCCTTCAACACAACTCTCATTGCTGCCACCACAAATAAGCTGTTAAGTGGAGGAAACACTGCACACTTACAAGACTAAAACTAAATCAAATAAGGTACTGTGAACACAAACAAACCAACATGGATGTAAAAATGATGAGTGTTATATTTAAGGAGATATAAATGTGCTCTAGGAGCCGTCAGCTGAGAGGAGCTAAAGTGTACATAAGGAGACAAGCATCTTTCCTGCCATTCAAATAACTCTTAAAGTGAATAACTTGTATTTTTGGTTAAGACATTCATATTGAGATAACACAGAGGGAGAGGGACACTGCCACACAGGGTGTATGAGAAAGTGCTAACAGTATTGTCATTGTTTACAGGACATATAAGGAGGAGTTTGGCTGCCCATCACAATCATGCTTCATCGATGGAAGTAGCCAAACAGACACGTTTCACTCCAACTCATGTAAGGGCACATAGAAGAAGCCTAACACTGTGCAGACAGAGGGGAACAATGTGCTACTGGTTATAAGTTAGTCAAAATATTAAAAGACGGAGAAGAGAGAGCCTAGTGCCAAACCAGTAGCTGCTCCAGCAAGCATGCCCAAAGCTACATCTCCTCCGTCGTCACGCTGGTGCTCCCGAATAATGACATGGTTCCCTCCAGGAGCAGCAAAGCCACCTAGAAGGAGAACAGAAAAATGATGTCCCATTCACATTTGTGATGAAGAGATTTACAGATTTTTGAATTAACTTTAAGTTTAATTTCATAAGTCTAGTCTTGGATGAAGTTTAGCACTATACATGAGGTGACAAATAGTTACCTTGGTACTGATAAGGATAAGCAACAGCATAGGGCTGCCCATCAGCAGAGTACACAATCTGGGTGGCATGTGGAGGAGGTGCACCGTAGTCTCCATACGGGCCAGGAGCATAAGGCTGGTGACAAAGAAAGAAAACATTCAAAACTCTGTTCATTCTCTCTGGGGTGGAAGTAACAACAACTGTTTAAAGTTATTTCCCTAATAGTGCTTAATTACTTTACCACAAGATGGCAGCACACCACAGCATTGCATGTTATTATGTAGGCTTTTTTAAAACCTTTTTAATTTTAATAGCTTAGTTTACCCTTAAGAAGGTTCAGGGAAAACAAAGATCACCAGCTTAGTTTAGTATATACAGGAAATTAAATCCGGTATTTAAATATGAAACTCACATCAGTAGGCACATTGTCCAAAATATATCTCACTTTTGATTAAATTTAATCAAATATTCAACTGCATGCTACTGAGTGGCAGTTATATTAAATATACAATACCTATCTGTTGTTATATTGTATGTGAACAGTGCCTTATTATGAAAATAAAAATATTAAATTGAACAAATATTGGGGACAATCCTGTTCCCTGTTACAGAGAGAGTTGAACCCAAAAAAAGTAAATTAAATAAAAAACTGACTTCTGTTTATGCATCTTACCTGAGGAGGGGGTGCATATTCTGAGTAGGGGGGTGGAGCAGACGCCATTACTTCCTGTGCAAAGCCAATCTGAGGAGCAGCGACCACCTTAAAACATAAAGTTTGCGTCAGAATTTGTTGAAAGAATTCCTCTAATTCTTATTCTGGTAAAATAAAAGGCAGACCCCCAGTGATTTGAGAAGTAGCTGAAACTCACTGTATTAATTCTGGCATCCTGAAGTGCCATGGTCCATGCCCTGCAACAGAAGGAAAAAAAACTTGTCAACTTCTACAACAAAGAAAACAAAACAGAGGGACCACATTTATTCCTCAAACTGATATGATGACTCAGCATGCAAGTGTCTCCTTACAGAGCATCATCTGCACTGTCTGCACACAGGCTGATGACACGTCCATCTCTGCACACGATTTGGAGCAAGGCATCACGAATCTTCCCCTCCGGTGGGTTCAGCTCTGAAGAAGACAAACAAAAGAAGTAGGTAGGGTTTAATGCATGAGCAGCAGTTGGCTGATACGGTTAATATGGAGCCACTAACATCCCCATGCAACCCATGACAAGTACCTTGACATGCTGCAGAGCTGCGGATGTTAATGCAGTCGACCCTCATGTGGATGTCATCCTCCATGTCACGCCGTTGTTGATCATTGTAGAAGACGAGTCGCCCATCAGCCCACAGGTCAAACCAGTTTCTTTTCCACCGGCGAAGTATGGTACCTTAACCATGTCACATTCATATTGAATTTACTTACACTGAAACCCAAACCATTGGCCACAGCTCCTTCATCAAGTGAAATATTACTATTCATAACTATTCATGTACTCACTTTGTCGATGGAGCCAGCCGCTCTTTACCATAGCCATCTTGATAACAACACCTACAAAAACATATATATATAAAATAGAGGATCTGACACATTATTGGAGCAATCTCTCGTCTGGTGACTGGGCGAGGCTGAGTCACACAAGCCTCGTGACTCTTCACGCTGTTGAGTTTCTGTCCACAAAATATTATCAGACCAAAACATAATAGCTGTGACAAAAAGTAAACACTGGTCCTGTTTGAAAGTCGGTGCAGGAGCTAATCACGAGGTCTGACACCGCATGGTTCTCCATTACGTCCGCAGAAGCTAACTTAGATCGCTGTCAACAGTAGGACTTATAATTCGCATGAGCGTGGGCTCGTGCTAGCTCAGTGACTGATGTTAGCTTCAAGGAACTACAGAACAGCTGTGAACACGTCGCCTTATTTCTTCTGAAGCGATCTGAAATGGTGATGCGGTGGTGTACCCCTGACGACATTAGCACAACTCAGCTTCCATTAATAGCTCGAGTTTCCTCTATGCTACCAAACGTAGCATTAACCAAAGTTAGCTGGCACTGTTGTGATAACCACGTCACTACCAAGTTGACCCACTAGTTCAGCGCTAACTCGTGAGCTAAACACTAGAAGTGCTGATGAGCGGCGTGAGATTCGGCTACTTACACGGCTGTTGTTGTGTTTGGAGAAAAGACGAAACCTTCGTCGCAGCAAACACGGAAGTGAGATGTGAAAGAGAAAGGCCGATGCGCCCCTCGGTGCGAAATAAAAAAGGCCGACGAACTGAGACGCGGCCCGTTTTTCTCACGTCTAAAGTTCCCGTTAGCCCCGCCCACAGAGCATCTTCACAGACGTCCAGTCTCGGCGCAGAGGAGGGTGCGCTTGTTTGTTGTTGTTTTTATTTGCGTGACGTATCAGCTGACCGCGCTGCAGCCACGGAAAGTGCGAGTAAGGGCGGCGAGGGTGCGCTCGTTCCCTCTGCACGACGTTGCCCTCACATGGTGCACGGTCTTAGGCGTGAGCAGCTACTCATCTCACTGGGGCGGGTAGATCGTGTGAGCAAGGCGCTGTAGTAGGTAAAACAAGTTGGGACAGAGAGTTAAACGCGTTGAATGAGGCGAATCTAGGAGTGGCGTTTGATTTGTATGTGTGTGTGGTTCGTATTCTCTTTACAGCAGTGGTTTTATCCCCGCCCGCAGAAGAGGCCTACGGACAAAATCGAGTATCTCCAACCCACTGACCGGCGGGCGACCCAGGGTTACAAAACAAACCCGTCAGCCCTCCAGCAGCCAACACTCTGCGGGCTAACCCGAGCAGCACGGAAGCTAAGTAGCTAACTTGAAATGGCGACGGCGATATATCTGGAACATTATCTTGACAGTGAGTAACGAGTGGCACTCTGTGTTGGCAGCAGGGCTTTCTCCACGTTTTGTTTGTTTCAGATTTCTTTAGGTTGAATGTATCGAAGAGTTTTTCTCGGGGCGGGTCACTGACAGGTAGAGGCACACTGCGTTAGCACCTAGCCGTTGGCTCACTGACGTTAGCCCTGCTTGCTAACTGTTAGCATCGTGATATCATTGGGGTAAAGTTTGACAAAGTCTTAATTAGACATGCTGCATTCCCTCCTGGCCTAAGACGGTCACCACCCTCACCAGTGCTACACATATCAAGTTTGAAGTGAGTCAGTCAGCGGACAATGTTGGTTTCATGTTATATATTGTAGCTACTAGCCAGATGCTTATGTCTGTAAAGCGGTATAACATATTCAACTTTTTTTTAAAACGGCGTCCATCATTAGTCAACTTGTATGTTTAGCTTTTTGATCGGGGACCTCTTGTGTGTGCAACCTGTTGGTTAGCGCGTTTCATTTTATCCTGTTTACATAACCATTTACGCGCCGGGGCGGGGTGTGTGATGTGCGTCACATTGCAGAAGGACCTGAACAGTGACAGCAAGGCAGAGGGGGGTGATATTCTTATACCTGTGTGATCACTACCAATTCACTTTGGTTTCCTTATACATTTGTTTCATGTGTTATTTGCAATTAATTATGAAATATTACTCCTATTCAAACCTGTAAAGTATACACATTTCGGGACTTGGAAGAGGTTAAAATTAAACATTTTAATGAATACCATGACACCAATTGAGTTTAATGGAATTGATGAGTACATTGTCCTTAATCTTTATCCTAGGTATTGAAAACCTACCATGTGAGCTGCAGAGAAATTTTACTTTGATGCGGGACCTGGATAATAGGACTGATGGTGAGCTTTTAAATCAAGTTACTATCATTCAAATGTTGTGTTTTGTCCAGCATTATCATGCTCATGATGTTGTGCAGAAAAGAAAAATGAGATCGACAAACTGGCAGAGGAGTACATCGCGACTGTGAAGAACCTGGCCTCAGAACAGAGAGTGGAGCATCTGCAGAAGATCCAGAATGCCTACAGCAAGTGCAAAGAGTTCAGTGATGACAAAGTCCAGCTTGCAATGCAGACATATGAAATGGTAATGGGACATACTGCTATTTTGATACAAGTTTTATTGAATCCGTATACTGACTATACTTTTTCTAAATTATCTCAATTTTGCTCAAAAAAATTGCAAAACTCACATGCAACCCTTTTTCCCACAGGTGGACAAACATATCCGCAGACTTGATGCCGATCTGGCACGGTTTGAGAATGAGCTAAAGGAGAAACTGGAAGTGAGCGGCTATGAAAGTACAGAGGGAAGAGCACTGAAAAGTTAGTGGGACAACTAAAGGGTTTTATTGTACATTACAAATCAAATGTATACATATATTCACATATCAATGTTTTTATAGAAGGTGATTCCAAGGGACTAAGAGAGAAACGTGGATCCAGAGGGAGAGGAAGGAAAACATCTGATGAAGATTCTCCCAAGAAGAAAAAGATGAAAAATAGGTAACATGTTGATGTAGGCTCAGTCAGGCCAGTTGGTTCGCCACATGTCAGCTTCCAGAATCTTTCCTTTTATTAGACCTATAAAACCTGTATTATTCACACACCCACAGTTTATTCAGTCTCTCAATTATTCTAATTCCAACTGTGCTCAAATATGTTGAACTGAAGTCATGCTTTGTGTGTTCTGTTGGTCCTCCAGCCCAGACTTGAGTGATGCGCTTCTGCCCATGCAGCCGTCAGACGTTTTGGACATGCCAGTGGATCCCAATGAGCCGACTTACTGTGTGTGCCATCAGGTGTCGTATGGGGAGATGATTGGATGCGATAACCCAGATGTAAGTTTTTGTCACTTTTTCTCTTTTGTGGAAATTAAAGCAAACAAGCCTCTGTTTTAATGGCAACCTACCCATCATTGTGTTTCATCTTTTTTCTCCAGTGTCCTATTGAATGGTTTCACTTTGCTTGTGTTGATCTTGCCACTAAACCAAAAGGAAAATGGTAAGACCACTTAAGTAGTTAGAGGCAGATATGGAATTTAATCACTCACTTAATTTAATACAGGCAGAATCTGATTGTTCTGTCATAACATATTTTCCATCTTTTCCAATCCCTCAGGTTTTGTCCAAGATGCACTCAAGACAAGAAGAAAAAGTGAGATTTTTTTATTTTCAGAAAAACAGAAATAATGTATGTATTTTTTGTAGGTTAATATATATTTCACTTTCTATCAATCTCCATGGAAATTGTGAGTCATACATCTTATTGTCAAAGGCCCAATCTGGATTTGGAGTATAGCTACACTTGTGGCAGCATCATTCCACCTTCTCCTGGCTTTAACTTTGATTGTGCTACTGGATTTTAAGATAATTCTTTTTTTCCATAAGCTTTTCAAATAATTAATTGTCCCACAGTATATAGCTTTTGTGTACTTTGGGTAAGTTGGCCTGGGTAGTGTAGTTGGAAATGCACAAATCATTGCTAATCAAACATTCTCAGTAAGTCATAAAGTATATATATTGTCATTACTAACATACTCTGAAATCCTGGGTTGTGGCTTTAGTATACTTGAAATGTCAATTTTATAAAGACTTATTTTTAAATAAATGAACAGCCTGCTGAGAATATTGTTTTAAACCCTGAAATCGACAGAAATAACAGTGGTATAAGGAATTACGTGTCAGATTTTCTGTTACTACCTCCTTAGGGAATACATCAGCACCACATCAATGACTGCAATTAATACTGATGTAAGAATTTGTGTTTTAATTGTCTTAAACCAAACATGCAAAGCAATGTAAATTTATTTACTTATTTTTGAAAAAAAACGGCGACATCATTGAATGTATTGTGGTACTAATGGTCAGTTGGTCAGTGTCTTTTGCCAGCTGAATGAGGTATTTAAGCACTTTGAATGATTTTTTTTTCCCCCGATGAGGTTTGACAATGCAGGTTTGGTTTCTCATGTAAAACTTGGCCATAGTACATCGCTTGAGACCATATATAGAAATCTATACTATACTTAAAAATATATATTTTCTATGATATGAAACTATTTTAATGGACGCTGTTTTTCTTCCAAAGATATATTTGTTGTATTACTTATAGGTGAACCCTCAGATTTTATTTAACAGGCATTTCAGCATCTTCTTTCATATTCTACTGTGAATATCCCTCATTTAGGTGTTAGCCACAAATAAAAGAGCCAAAGTCTTTGTATTTTGTAAAATTCAGTATTTTATACCAAATAAATATTCACAACTATTTGTGCAGCATCTCTTTCTTTGCCATTTGAAAAGGATCACAGACTATTCACAAACTTGGGTTGTTTCATCTTGTCCATGAATTATTAAGATTTATTTTAATTGATAGGGAAACCATGGCTGTTTCCACATGGTTTGTGGTTCTTAAACATTAAAATAAACAAAATCATTTCAACAGTAAAACAAATTTCATTTACTTTTATAGAGCACAAACCTTGCTGATATCCCTGAGAACTGTGCTATTCTTTTTTATTTCAAAGAAAAATAAACTATTCAGTACTGTAAATGATTGGGAACAGTTTTAAAATTCATCATCAGAATCGTCATCCCAGCTGCATTTTTCTCGGGTGGGCTTGCTGAACTCTACTTCTAGGTCATAGACAAAGTCAGGATCATCTTTGCGTCTGCGGTTCTTCTCAAACAGTTCGTCCATTTGGCCCTTCTTGCGAGCCAGCTCCTCGTCGTCCAGTTTGTTCAGGTCTTGGTCGGGGTCCAGCTGGAACGAGGCCAGGCTGTGCTCCAGGCTCAAGCCCTGCATGTGGTCTCGCAGGATGATGAGAAGCTTCTCGAGCTGGCTCTGTGACACAGCCTCCAGGTAGTCCCTGTGCCGAGGGTGGTTCTTCAGCCCCTCAGCAGCCAGCCTGTAGTCTGCGGGTAGAGGAGAGGCGGGTCACCAAGAATTCAAATATTTGGGATGTTTTTGGTATCCTGGTGCCTCAGTTTCCTGCTAGTGATTTTGGTTGTTATTTGATCAGGCACTATCTTTGGAATCAGCTCAGATGGTGTTTTTATGCAAGGACACTGACGGTACAAAGCCTCCTTAATGCTCTGATCCTTGATTGGTCCATGTTCCCATTCATCTCCAGGCAATTATATCAGTACATGGTCATCAGAAACCCGGAGCCTGCAGGCTGGTAATAATCTGTAATAACAATAATCTGTTCGATAGATTACACTCTGTGGCACTGTAGATAAGAGGTACTTTAAGGGCACGTTTCTCAATGAACATCTTACCTGAATACTTTGAGAAGTTCCGTAAAGGTATTATTCTCTTTCGCATCTTTTTGGTTTCCATGTGTTGATAAATAACAACTATGGAGGCAGGGGAAAACTTCACCCCACACCGCTTTGCTTCGTAAAGCATCCTCTGTTTATGTGTCCTAAAATGTGTTGTTTTAATGGAATAAAACTAGATCAATAGCGCATTTTAACCATTTTTATTTATAGTTCACGTTCGCATTTAACGAAGAGGTTGAAGCAATAGACGATCTAAATTTTGCTGATGATGAGACGCTGCCTGTTCCTGGCGTTGGTCGATGACAAATCTAGTAGTCTTCAGCGAAGCCTGTCTAAATTGAGAGCAAATTAATTTTAAACGATAGCTCCACTCACTTCTGATATTATTATCATCGATAACTAACAATAAAAGTGATATGTATGCTTTAAAATACAACAACATCATTTCATCCTGGATTATGTTCGTCCTTTTTTTCGTAAGGCGCTTGTGTGGCTTCTATGGAACCACAAAAGGTCCCTTCTTACGTCTTTTCCGTAAACAGCTCTCAGTGATTTCCGGGTTCAGGCCTCAAACCTGCTGCAGTCTATTCAGAAACGTATGATACATTCCACAAAGCCCATCTGTCGTGTGTTGGTCATTGTAATTCGGCGCTAGTATTTTTAATGTATTTGAAATTACTCTCCTTGTTGTCCTGGTTAGCAACATGTCAGTGTTCAATCGCCCAGGGTAAGATATGTTGTTATACTACTTCAATATGTATGGCCATATGGCTTTGTAGTATCTTTGGTCTGTTTAGCTGACTGTGTAGTTGGAGATTCAATATTTATTCCCCAGTCCTAAAACTGAAATTATAAATATATTGGTTTGAGCTTTTGTTTAGCTTCTGCCATGTTGTCTTATTTAATGCTTTGTCAAATTAAACTAAAAAGCAAATTGAAAAATTCAGTCATGAATAACAAGCGCTTTCTCTGTTTTGCTTCTCATCAATGTTTCAATGTTTTACAGACACAAAGGATTGTGACCGTCTGAAGCTGTGGCATGAATCCACATCAGTGTCAGTGGAGCTTCATAAACAGGGTTTCCACAGGTAAATGCTGAGCAGTTTCCTTACTCCTTACCTTTATGTTTATGACCTCTGAGTGAAATGAGAAAATTATTTTTGCCATGTTTAGGGAGGTGATAACCACTGTTGAGCTCAGCCCTGCTGTGCTCGGTAGTGTCAGAGTTTTGCTGGTTTATCGATGGCCCCAGGGTGTCTTCATCGATCCCTATCAGCTCGCATCCCTGAGAGATCAAAGGGATTGGCAGGTAAAACTCATACTTAGCTTTGACTGATAGCACAAAACTGTACAGAAACAAAGTGTTGAAATAAATATCACTGTGTGTGTTGCTTTTGGTAAGATTTTGATCGATTCAGCCATTGACCTTGAGGCTCCTGCTCAAAAGACTTCAGGATTTGTCAGCTATGTGTTTCCCACCCCTGATGAGCCAACTCCCAGACTGATAAAAGTGACGATTCCAATACATGGCCGCTACCATGAGGCTTCTTCTGTTGGGAAAACATTTACATCTGTTGACATCCAACCCCCTGAGCTGCTGCTACGGGATGAAAAATGTAAGTGGGTCATTTTTTGCTATGGCCAAATTAGCCACATATGCGTCTGCTCTCAGAAACAAATACTTCAAATGTTTTGTCATTGTGCTGTCCAGATGGGTAATAATTTTTACATTAGTCCAGACTGGACAAACAAACCACTTTTGAGATTTTATGAAAACTGAAGGTTACCTCAGGTCGTGTTTGGAAGATGTTCGGTAATTTCATTATTAGATACCGTAAAATTCTACTTACTGAACCTTTAGCTATAAATTTTCTGTTATTTAGAGAGGCCAAAAGTGATTTAATGGTGTGGTGTCAATATAAAGGCATTTCTTCCTTCTAGGTTTACAGGTCAAAAATCTGGAGCCTTTAACTGTTGTGGATGCCCCCTGCAGTGTAGACAATTCAAGCACTTGTTCATGGGTTAAAGTCCAGCCACCTCAGGTGTTTTTGAAATTATTTTCAAAATGTTGTGTGTATGAAATTTAAAAAAAAAATCATCAGACTAATAATATGTTGTTTCTTTTTTCCCTTTAAAAAATCTCTTGTATCCTGTCGAAGCATGGTCCCATGAGTGTACAGATCCCAGTCGGTGACAGGTCTCTGGTGATACCTGTGTGTGGTGGAACTCTTCTGGTCACAATGATCTGCTGTGTGGTGCTGTCCAGATACATGTGGAATCATCAAATAATTCAGTAATGGTCAGCATACCCTAATTGTATTGTTTTGTCTGATACCAGGATGATTATAATATTGGATATTTTGCAAAACATAATATAACACTCCATAAATAGACAGATAAAATAGATCAGATTATATCAGAAGTTAAAAATGAGAAGTGAATGTCCCTTTGAGATGACAATAACTAGATAATTTTCATATTCCATATTTCAAGTTTTTCTCTGCAAAATAATCCAGAAACTTTTTGAAATAGGCCTGAGTTTACTGTAAGTAAACATGTTTTTTGTGGTCAGTCTACTTTTTTCTTTCTATTATTTTGTTGTCCCAGACCTCAAATTTGAAGTGTCTGTCTCTGCTCCTAAAGTAGAGTTTGAAAACAAAACTTGGCCTTTAAACTTAAAATGGAAAACAAAACTTGGCCTTTAAACTTAAAATGGAAAACAATGTGACATTTATCTTTAAAAGAATTTGTTTGATTTACAACTGTATCAGATAGATAGATAGATAGAACTTTATTGATTCCTTCAGGAGGGTTCCTTCAGGAAAATTAGAGTTCCAGTAGCATAATTTACAGAGCAAGTCAGAATTTAAATAAAATAGTAATAATAAAATAATCAAAATTAAAAAAACAATAAAATAGATGATGATCACTACAGCATTTGAGCTTTTGTACAGTTTAAATAGATGACCACTACATAAGGCTGCTGTAAATAAAAACAAATGTACTGTGGTATCATTTTCCTCTCATTTCCTTTTTTAATTTTGCCCAAACGGGCAGGTCGAATGTCACAATCACCTACAGGTCAACAAAGGGTGATAAGGAAACTATCTGTATAAACATCAGCACCACACATGAACACATTAAATTGATATTACAATGGTGTGGAGAGATCACTCTTTGCAATTAGCAATTTGCATCATATAATAATTCAAACACCACCAACACGTCTCAGCCCTGTTTGCATAAATTTGCGAAGCAGGAGCTGGTCTGACACTTTCACACTCCAGACACAGCTGTATATTCACCAGGCTCTCCTTCACACTGGAACTCAACTGGGTCATCTAAAATGCTTTGGCTCTAAATCCATCTTGTCACAGTCAGTATCCTGAGTGTGATGATGTGTGGGTGCAGTGGTGTTGTTAGTGTTATCAGAGCAGACGAGCTGTGATGTCTGCACTCAGACACACACCATTCAATCCAAAGCCCCAGTGCAGACTGAATAGGCTGTGGCAGGGCTGGGTCGGTAGTTCCGCTTCCCCTTCGACATAGCGGAATGATCCAAGGGCCCAAAAGATAGAGGAAAAGTTCAATTGTAAATAGCTGCGGTGGCTTTTCCTCGAAGTCATTCGTGCGCGGTGTGAACCAGCGGGGCCACATGTTCCAGAGAAGGTGCTTTTGACGGATTTACCGAGGAGCCACAGACCGTCGAGGATCGGCCAGGAGTCAAGTTGTGTTCAAGTTTAGCTGGCGAGGAATCTCCGGTGAGCTCCGCTGCTCCTGCTTCGTTAGCCTCAGAATAAAGCTCATCTGCGCTAGTTAGCTACCTTACAGATCTGCTTTCTCTGGACACATCTTAAAACACCGCGAACCTCCTCACGGGGAAACTTCACTTCAGCCACAAGACCAGTTTGAAGCTAGCACTTAACGCTTCTCCACAAAGATCACAGACGCTAATGTAGCTTACCATGCTAACGCTAGCGTAATGCTAGCACACTTGTTGGCGAAGTACTTCATGCTAGCGTTAGCCTGCTAACCGCCCCTGTTGCTACACAGCTGAAGGACACTTTAAGATACGAGTACCGATACACGGGGAAATAACGGACTAAAAGACGACGCGTGGACTCTGTTTATGTTAGCAACGTACAACTAAGTATTGTATTTCTTCCTCTATTACTGTGAGACGATCAACTTCCATTATTCTCGCAATTCATCTGGGCTCATTTTCAACAGAAACTACTGAGCTAAAGGAAAAAGTTTTGTTGTCAACACTGGACTGTGAAGAGTGTAAGATGCCTCACGATGAGTTTAGTGTTGCTGCTCCACCACCCACAGTCTCTCCTTTAACCTGTTGTCTCTTCTCTCCCCCTCAATACTTACTCACCTCAACACAAAACAACCCAAATCATTTTTGTAGTTTGTGGACACAGTAGACAGAAGGGTGGCTTCATTACATTGCTTTACAGTGGGAATAAATTTAATGTGTTTTTACCAGCTGATGTATTTGTGATCTGCTGACAATGTGTATTATATTTTGGTGTCACATGTTCTAGATACGATCTGGTGCTTCCTGTGCTCTCCGCTGTCGTCATCTGTACTTCCTGTCACCGTACATGAGCACACCTGAGCCTCATGCTGATGTGAGCACCACCTCGCGCCCTCTCCATCCTGTCCCTGTCGCGTTCCCCTGCTTTGTTATCCTCGTGAGGCTCTCTGAAAACTTAAGGCAATAATGTGCGATAACGGAGACCCCGAGGATAAACCCCCAGCCCCTCCGGTCAGAATGAGCAGCACCATCTTCAGCACCAGCTCTGGCAAAGACTCACTTTCAGCCAACCACAGCTCTAAGCCGCTGCCTTCTGTGCCCGAAGAAAGGAAACCTCGCAACAAGATCATCTCAATCTTCTCAGGAGCTGAAAAGGGTGAGGCCAAGCATTTGGCAACACCAAAAGAAAAATATCTCAAGTGCCGTTACTCTAGTGTTTGTTTTAAGTCTAAGGGTTGTCATGCCACTTTCAGGTGGCAGAAAGAAGGACAAAGATAAAGAGCGGCCAGAGATCTCACCACCTTCAGATTTTGAACACACCATACACGTTGGGTTTGATGCTGTCACAGGGGAGTTCACTGTGAGTTTTCACTGTTTGGATTTTTTTTCTTGCACTAACTCCTGCTTTCTGGCACTCCACAGTTGATCATTATGACACTCTTCTCATATTTGTTTATGTACAGGGTATGCCAGAGCAATGGGCTCGATTACTCCAGACCTCAAACATCACAAAGTCAGAGCAGAAGAAAAACCCTCAGGCTGTGCTTGACGTTCTCAAGTTCTATGACTCCACGGGCAACGGTCGTCAGAAGTACCTTAGCTTCTCATCCTCTGGTAGGTTAGACGGTGGATTTCAGTTCTGTTTGGTTGTTGTCAGACACAATTATAAAATGCATCTTTTTGTTCCATAGAGTTTGTTTTACTAAACAACAAGATTCATTTTTGCAGATACATGTTAAATATTGCTTTAAAGGCTTTACCTTTTTAACAGGATATGCATAAGTGTTATCTTATGTAACACAATGATTAAAGTGGGAATGCAATTGGTTAGCTAAATCTGTTCGCACATATACCTAAACACATGATTTTTTTTTTAAATTTATTTACAGAAAAAGACACATTCACTCCAGGGCCTCCATCTGTAAGTATTGCAGGCCGTTTGAAAGGCACATACTTTCTATTATTTGTTTTGTAATGTGTTCTGCCTTACAGAAATTACAAACTTTTTTTCTTGTTCTGAATTAGCCTGCAAAAAAAGCAGGTGAACCGACATCTCCGAATATCAAAGACATTGATGATGATGACGATGACGAAACTCCTCCTCCTATTGTGGCTCCACGACCGGAACACACCAAAAGTGTAAGTGGCCTGTTACATTATTATTAATTGAATTCATTGCAAAATGGTAATATTGCACTTTGTGTAGTTCATGTTTGTATATTACTTGTTGTCTGCTTATTATTTTGTCTTTTTTCCATAGGTGTATACCCGCTCTGTTATTGATCCCATCCCTGCACCGAGCACCTGTCCAGATGGAGATTCTGCCTCCAAGGCTGCAGACAGACAGAAGAAGAAGAACAAGATGTCTGATGAGGAGATAATGGACAAACTGAGTAAACCTCATTTCTCATATCAATTTATGATCCTAAGAATACAGCAGTTTAAATGTCGTCTGTAACATTTGTTCGTCATCTCCTTAAACTTCAACTGGATTTGTTTGTGGCTCATAGGAACCATTGTCAGCATTGGAGATCCCAAGAAGAAGTACACCAGATATGAAAAAATTGGGCAGGGGTGAGTAACATTTCATGCAATTTATATTTTAGTAATGCCTTCATTATAATGCATTTACTGTCTCAAGACCATCTATTTGGTGCCCAAGCCCAGGTTCTCTGTTTCCATAGGTTCCATGACCTTCACTTGATTGACTCTTAGGCTCCATTAATTTTGTTATTGAAACTATTGCACTTACAGATGAAAAACAGCTTTGGGTGACTTCACTGCATCATCAGTTTTGTATTTAATGAAGACAGATATAAACACTGACAATAATAGGCTAGCTTCATGTGCAGTATCAATGGTTCAGGATAATTCCACTTATGATTTGTCAAACTGGAAGGACACAGTTTGAAAGTTTTTACAGTTAGTTGTATAACAGCTTCCTCAGTTTTGGCCCAAGTTTTGTTTTGCTAAAGCGACATGAATCCACATGTTCAGGTACTGAATGAAAAAGTCGTTAACCAGATAATGAAACTTGTCCTAACCATGGGAATGGGGTGAAAGAGGATCAGTAGACTTCAGCATGGGTTTATGAAGGAGTGGCTTTAATTCTAGACTGCCACACTACCAATAGCCAGCACATTGGCCATCCAAGAAAATAATAAAATCACTCACACCTGACACCATCAGATATGGTACTTTATTAAAAGTACTATTTTGATTTATTTTTTATTCAACTCAATGACATCATAATGTGATGAATGTTTAATTTATATCCTTTGGGAGGGCTGGCTTCTGTCTTTGGTTTGGGATGAGGTGCTTTTTCATAAGCAAAAATTGTTCAAAACCACTTTGTTAGTCTTTGATATGGTGTTTTAACAGCTTGTCATGTTGTCTATTGTTAAAAAAGGAACTAAAGCTGAATAAATGTAATGGATAATCTATAGGGTGTGTATGTGATACTTAGTTTAAGTGAATACTGACTACAAACAGTGGGGAATCTGAATGCAAACCTGAACCCTTTCTGTTGAGTATTTGCTGGAATGTTTGTTGAAATAAACTTGTCATTCTCCTTACAGGGCTTCAGGAACAGTATTCACGGCAATCGACGTTGCCACTGGACAGGAGGTGAGGAGGGATGGAGACTATAGCATCAACCAGGGACAGCAACTAGTTCTCCTTCTAGTTGTAGACTAAATTAAATTATGCATGCTACATAATGAAGTCTTTAACAATTTCTCCCAACTTTTATTAAACACAAAGCACTTAAATTTACAGTCAAAGAATCAGAGAAAGCAGACAGGTCTGAGCAGGAGATTGAAGAATTTGGTTCGCTTAAACCATGTGGTCTCTTTCTCTGCCTTTCAACAGGTGGCTATTAAACAGATTAACCTGCAAAAACAGCCGAAGAAGGAACTGATCATCAATGAGATTCTAGTGATGAAGGAGCTGAAGAATCCCAACATCGTCAACTTTTTGGACAGGTGAGAGTCAGTGTGAACCCCCAGCCTGGCATCTTATGATGATGACATCCATAGAAGTTGTCACCTAATGACACATGTGTCAGTGTGTAATATATTGGCTCTTAAATATTTAATGTGGTGTGTTTGTCAGTTTCCTGATGGGGGAGGAGCTGTTTGTGGTGATGGAGTACCTGGCTGGAGGTTCGCTGACAGATGTGGTCACAGAGACCTGTATGGACGAGGCCCAGATCGCAGCTGTCTGTCGAGAGGTAAGATTTAGATTAATGAATAGAAAGAAACTATAAATGAACTCCCTCAAACGCATTATGCTTCATAGCTTTATTCTTCTTTATCTCCATACCTGCAGTGTTTACAAGCATTGGAATTCCTGCATGCGAACCAAGTCATCCACAGAGACATCAAAAGTGACAACGTCTTGCTTGGCATGGACGGCTCCGTCAAATTAAGTAAGTGCTGCGCAGCTCTCATAATCCAGCCTCTTAAACACCATGCCCCTTTACTGTGGCAATGTATTCACTCTTCTGTACGACAGCCGATTTTGGCTTCTGTGCTCAGATCACCCCAGAGCAGAACAAACGCAGCACCATGGTTGGGACGCCCTACTGGATGGCTCCTGAGGTGGTGACCAGGAAGGCTTATGGGCCCAAAGTAGACATTTGGTCGCTGGGTATAATGGCCATTGAGATGGTGGAAGGAGAGCCCCCCTACCTGAACGAGAACCCCCTACGAGTGAGTAGAGAGCTGTAGTGGAATGTACACCTCTTTAGGTAAATCAAATCTAGTCTTAAAAGTAGATTTATAAGACATTAAAATATCTTATAATGATGAAGTCATCAACAGAACTCTAGAAATATTCTTTTTTCTGCTTTATACAATAATGTTTTCAAGGTGAGACATGACAAACCTGCCTTATACTGTTGGCTTTTGCAACGTCAGAATGTTCAGCTGAGTTGATTATTAATAGAGTTAAGTTGTCCCTGAGTTCCTTTTACTAGATTTCACAATACTTTCTCTCATCTTGTTCTTTACCAGGCATTATACCTGATTGCTACCAACGGCACACCTGAGCTTCAGAATCCAGAGAAGCTGTCTCCGGATTTTAGAGATTTCCTGAACCGATGCTTGGAAATGGATGTAGAGAAAAGAGGTGGAAGCAAAGAGCTGCTGCAGGTTATTTACTTTTCCTTTTACTGGTTCTCTTCTCTTTTATTGAAGTGCATAATAGATGAGGTGACACTTGTACCATACTTGCTCACCTCCTCTTCTCTCTTTTGATTTCATTCCTGTTGTGCAGCATCCGTTCCTGAAGCTGGCAAAGCCGCTTTCCAGCCTTACGCCTCTCATCCTGGCAGCCAAGGAGGCCATGAAGGGCAATCATTAGCTGATGAAACTAGCTCCCCTGCCTTCCCATGCTGTGCACAGATATGTGCCAACCATTTAGATTTTGTGCCAGACAATAGGCTGAGATTGACATGCCGCTCTTGATGCACCAGCCTTATAAGCCCTGAAAAACCTCACTGTGAAGAAGACCAAAAATACAGAGCACAACCCCACCGCTGTCCATATGAACTGTAGTCTCACTCAGACGTCAGAAGACAAGTCAAACTCAAGTGCTTAGTTTCAGAGTCAGTCATAGTTGTTTTTGTACAACAAGTCTCTTGGTGACATGTTAGGGCTAGGCTTGTATTTAACTTGATGAAGAAGATGCCTAGATCTGTTTAGTTTTTTTAATCAACTGCCTTAAACAAATGCAAAATGTTGCCTAATGTATTGTTGATTGTGTCAGGGTCTCTTTTCCCATGATTTTTACTACCTTTGTAATTTACCATTTCAGCTTGTCAGTGTCTTAGTTTTTTGATACTTGAATTTCATGTGTCCCCGTCTTGTACCGTACTTCGTCTCATTCGAAGAACACTCGTGCTTTTTCCACATCGACTCGTGTTTTAATGGACATTTTCCCCGATCAGTTTTATAAGAAACATTTCAGTGCATTCGTCATCATGAACTTTTTTGTGTTCGTGTCGATGTCTGATTGCCATCAACTTCTAGACCTACTGTACCAGTTTTTCCCCTGTATCATTAGACTCCTGATATCAGAGGTGCACCTTACAGGAAATTTAAATTGTTAGCTTGACAGGGTTTATACTTTCTTCTCTATTGTTGTTATTAAATATGAGTATTGTGCGTTGAACTCTGTCCTTTGTGTTCTTCTGGACTAAACAAATGTGCTTTCTCCATGTGTATATTGTGTACCTAATTACTTTGACAAAAAAAACACAATTGGCCATATCATTCTGATTAGCTGTCAAATGTTGGTAAAGACAATTTGTTGACTGTTTTTTTCTCATCTGAATGACTAACAACTTTGTCTGTGCACTTGAAATAAATGTGTCTGTTCCTGCTTTTTGTGTTTTTGTTTTGAACATGAATGTGTGCGGTCATTTCACTTTTTTTAAGAAACTCACAGAAAAATAAATGAGACGAGTAAAAGCAGTTCTGTATCATTAACAATTATAATTATAACAATCAACCATTATTTTTAAATGGAACTAATGATGAGTGTAAGTTTCATTAGGATAATCTGATTCTCAGCAGATAGCGAGGATAGAAGTGTTGTATATGTTGATGACTTTTAACTCTCAAGTACCTTTATTTTGAATGAGTATACCGACAATAGTTTAGTGCTTTTATTGTGAGGGAGTGACCCGGAAGTGTAGCAGCCACTGATATTATCAGAGCTCAGGCTGCTGCTGTTGAGGCGGGTTGAATGTGTTTCTATCATTATTATTTCATTGAAATGGCACAGCAGCTAAAAGACAAAGAAGCTTACCAGCGACTAAACTATCTGTACCAGGTAAGACACGAACAGTAAAGCTACTTGCTAACCGCATGGCTCACGTGTTAGCCATTAGCCACCTGGCTAGTCACTCTCCTGGTGTTTACCTCCACAGGCTGCTCACTGTGTTTTATCACAAAACCCAGAGAATGTGGAGCTGGCTCGTTTCTACACCTTCACACAGAGGACCATAGCGAAACGTCTGGTTCTCAGACAGTGAGTTTCATTTGTCGCTTCACGGGGTGGCTGTGTTGCAATTCCTTGTTTTATTTTGAAAGCTGTGAGTGAGGTCACGTGGTTGACAAGCGAGTCAAGGTGTTTTGCTTGCAGCTTACTTTAAATCTCTTCTGTCGGTTTGATTTGCAATTACGATATAATCTACAAACAAAGAGGCAGTCTGCTGCATTGTACATCATGTTACTTCTAAATAACAAATACCAGCACAGTAGTTTATTTTATTTGTTCCATATTTGCTATAGCACCAACATTTACTGTTGTGATGAAAACAGTCCCGAGTAATGATTGCACGTTTCATTTGTATTGCAGAGATCCATCAGTAAAGAGAACAATATGCAAAAAATGCTCCTCCTTGCTTATCCCTGGTGTAACTGCTACAACGAGACAACAAAGTAAGTTTGCCAGTGAGTTTAAAGGAATAAATATCTTATTATGAATCACTAATCTACTTTGACTTGGTCTTCTAAGGGAAAAACAGAAAGACTCGCTTCACTGTTGTGAGGTGTCTGAGCTGTGGGCAGAGAAAGACGCTGCTGAATAACCCAGATTACAGTTTATGGGTAGATAACCCCAAGGCTCAGATGGATCAGTCAAAACAACCAGGTAGTGAACTTTATCAACACACAGTCATTACATCACTATCGCTGGGTAAACTGGCTACTCAATAATTTGGAATTAGAATCACTCCGGCAATTTTCAATGGTTTTACACTTGGTGCTGACTGTTTACTTTTTATTCACTCTTTATTCATTCTTTGTCCACAGATTCATGCCCTTCTGCTAAACATCAGACAAAAAAAGACAAAAAAGCTGAGGGGTCAGAATCCTCTAAACCCAACGCCACCCAGAGTAAAGACAGCACATAACAGCAGTTTCTCTTTCTTTCATAGCTTGATGACTATTGTTTCTTTAATTATGATGTGTTTCAGGGGAAGTTGCTGTATGTTTCTACCATCAGTAGCTTGTATCACTGCCTGTTATGGAGTCATTCAAAATAATGCAACTATTATTGTTTATCACAAATATTTGACATTACACAGATGCTTGTTAAGTTGAGGTAAAGACCTCTTTATCTACATTTCTTAAGGGTCGATTTTAGTTTTTCTTCTTCTCTCCTTTGTCTCCTTTGGGCACTCTGAAACGGGTTTTCTGGCAATAGAGAAGGTTCTTGGCAAAAATCCTTGGAATATGACCCATGTACAAGAGCAGAGCCAGGATCATGCCTAGAAAACAGACCAGTCTCTGTTAACAGCTAGTTCACTTTGAAGAACTGACACTGACATGTGTGTATATTGAATGTAATTATAGTTTACCTGTGAGCGGGCCCAGCCAGTAGACAACCATGTACTCTGTGAGAGTAAACCCAGGGCAGTGGAAGGTGAGGCCATAAGACAAAGAAGGATTTATAAAAGCTGAGGTGAAGCCGCTGGCTGCAAAAGGAAGATCAAATTTGTTATTTTTTTTTTTATGCAAAAGAAAAGAGGCCAACATTTTTTGAACTGTCTTATATATGAATATCCAAAATGCATGGCAGTTTTAAAGCTCTGAGCTTTCAATGTTTGCACAATACGAAAATGAAGATGAAGACCAATTATTTAGACTTATTAAATCTTACTTATAATTTGACTGTAAACAAGTGATTGAAAACATTTTGTGACTGTAGAGTGCAAACTTCTGGTCTATTATTTTTCCCCCTAATCTCTGTGTGACTTTGTGGCTGCACGGCAGAGACATTCAACTGATCTTCCTGAGTGTTTTATTAAAATGTTTTACTAACATATCCTTTTTCACTTTTTAATTAATATAAAGTTTTGTTTTTAATGTGTCATTTTAAAGATGAATGCTCCCAGTTCAGGGTTCAAATTTACCTGCACGGGACAGGAATGTGAGGAGGACAGCGATCAGAGGGACCCGGATCAAAGCAGATCTGCGCAGCAGGCTTAGATGGACGAGGTGAAAGATGCAAGCACAAACACACTCTGTAAAAAAACCCTGTAGCAAAGAGACCAGCAGGGACGTGCTGCACGACGAAGCCATCAGGTTTTTGATCATGTGCATGTCAGTCAGCTCCAGGCTCCAATAGTAACCAGCAACAAAGAGGGCCAGGTGAGCCCCGAGGAACTGGGACGCGACTGACAGCAGCGTGGGAAGAGTGCCGGCCTCCATCTGAAGGAACCTCTGCACGACCAGGTTAGGATTCCCTGATGCTCCACCACAGACCACACCGTGGGTCAGCAGCACCACAAACAGCATGGTCACGGTCACGTCAGGTCCCAAGCCCCCAGCCCACTGACCCACCTCAACTATGGTCTGGACCTCCAGCCAACAACCCACCAGCATAAAAGAGGAGGCAAACTCCAGAACAAAGCTTAACTGGCTCCATTTTTTAAGGAGTGTTCGAACTGAGGCTGCAAAAATCACCAGAGCTACAAAGTATCCGAGGGATGCGTTCAGTCCAGACATGGCTCGGGTCAGAGTGGACGTCTGCTGCTGAGGCTGTTTCTCCCCAAAAAGGAAACAATGTGGGGTTTGACTCTGTTTGACAACGTGGCACATGCACAGACACACTTCTTATCAGAGACACGTCAGGTTTTTCTCCCACCGCCACCTGCCAAAATACACATGGGTCAGGTCAGAAAGCTGGCCTTCATCCACCGGGCATTTCTAATTAGAGCAAAGCTCAAACAGAGGAGTACTGTTTGTAGAACTGTGGATAGTATCTCCTTGCTTTCCATTTTCCTTTCCCACTTATTTAAGAAAAAGACAACTGCAACCTAGACTTTTTTGGTGTGTGTGTGTAGATATATTTATTTTTTTCTTCTCCTTTCTACTACTTTATTTTATTTCTAGAGAGACTGGAATAAATTGTTCACATCCAGCAGAAGCTTGAAGAGGCTTAACGAACAGGGGCAAAAAATGTTTTACAAATGAGACACTTTTAATAAATAAGCATGTTTTTTGTGCAGTTAAAGGCACGTCGTAACAACTGTAATGAATTCAGATTTGTTTTAGAGGAGGGTTCACTTGATTTCTATCCAGCCTCTCCTGTGTGTGTGTGTTAACTGCGCACATCAGTCTAGCAGAAAAAAGTTGGGTGATGTGATGTTATGTGATGTGCAGACCCTGAGGGGGCGGAAGTTGTGAAACGTGGGTGCGTGCTCGCGCACGTGTATGTGAGTGCGCGTGCGCGCGTGTGTATCGGTGCCGTGATGGCAGGAGAAGAGCCGACAGTCAGAGAGGAGTGAGAACTTGTCGGGGATGGCGGACAAACCTCTGACGGTGTTCGTGAAGCTGTTCGCCGCCGGGTTCTACGGTGTCAGCTCGTTCCTCATCATCGTGGTGAACAAGAGCGTCCTCACCAACTACGGGTGAGAGGCTTTTTACGGCGGGGGCGCCCCTATAACGGGTTTGAGCGCAGAAGCTAGCGCGTTAGCTAGCCTAGCTTGTGGAAGTTGTGTCGGCTGAAGTAGCGGAGCCAGACCCCGGTGGAGCTCTTTAGCTAACGACAACTTTTCCGCTAGCGAGGGGACCCTGCCTCGAAGCTGCATGTGTGCTAGCACGTTAGCGCGCTAATGGCTAGTGGTTTACAGTGAGATCGGAGGGGTTCGCTGGGACTAACGGGGCTCTAACTGTTTGCAGGTTCCCTTCTTCAATATGTGTCGGCATTGGACAGGTAAGTTGAACGTCTTCTGCCTCTGAAAGCAGCCAGAGCTTCAGATCCCTGTCCGCTGAGCGTGTGCCTGTGTGCAGATGTTGGCCACGGTGGTCGTGCTGTGGGTGGGCAAGGCTGCGAAGGTGATCAGCTTCCCGGACTGTGATGAGAGTATACCTCGCAAGGTAAGGCGACCTGTCCCTCTGTTTTGTTTGAATGAAACATGTCCACAGCAGGCTTCCATAGATGTCTTCTCCAGCTGGACACTTTGTCCCAAACTCAAATACTGTCAACCATGATGTATAAAAGCAAAAAGGGATGGACACACAAGGGTGATTTTGTCATTTTGCTTTCATAAATGAATTTTACTCTTGCACCCCAGTCCTGTCTGATGCTGACGTATATATTTTCTGTTGATTTTCAGACATTTCCTCTACCTCTTCTTTATGTGGGAAATCAAATCACTGGTCTGTTTGTAACTAAAAGGCTCAAGTAAGTCCCCATCGCTGCACTCCCTCAGGCAGGACGGTGCTTGGATAATTGTTTTTAACAATTGCTCTCTATGTCCACTTCTCCAGTCTACCGATGCTTACTGTCCTCAGGAGGTTCTCCATTTTATTTACAATGCTTGCAGAGGGATTTATGCTCAAGTAAGACAACTGCCATGAATTTCAACTGTGCCTTTCTTCCGGTACTTGATCATATGGCTTTCATTTCCAACTCAAAGCGCTCCGATTGAAAGAATTCAATCTCCTGTCTTTAACCTCCGTCAGGAAGAAGTTCTCCCGGCCAATCCAGCTGACAGTATTTACAATGATCCTCGGGGCGTTTATAGCTGCAAGGTAGGTGCTGCGTCCAGATGTCACGGCCGTTAACCAACAAGAATTACCTTGACTACAAAGGCTTGTCCCATCATGATATATATCCCTACTTTAATAGTAGTGTCTTCAGCGTCATTAGACACATGTTGTCTATTAGGAGTTACAAGAGCCCTGCTCAAACAGATCATGCTCGCAGCTAAATTCTCTAACGAACACTTTTTAACTCCGTGGGTGCTTTATTTTCCCCCAACTCCTCTCTGTCTGCAGCGCTGACTTGTCCTTCGACCTGCAAGGCTACGTGGTCATTCTCCTGAACGACGTGCTGACTGCAGCAAATGGAGTCTATGTGAAACAAAAATTGGATGCGAAGGTATGAGGCAGCAGCAGCTCCCGATGAATAGTTACCATTGTCGTACAGGAGCTGTTTTTGGCTTTGGGCTGGTGTCGGTGAATTTAGAGAAACTAAGCTGTCCTTCAGGGTCAAACTCAATGTACACAGTTACCCTAAAGAGGTTCTTTTCATTTCTCATTACGTTTGTTTCATTAATTGATTTTTTTAAAACAGTGCTGCAGCTTTGTGGCTTTAAGGAAAAAGGTTATTTTCATGTTATGTCTAGTTAATAACTGTATGAGTATTAACTTAGAAATGGCCTGTCACAGTGTCACATGAGCAAACTGCTCGGCTCTCACGTTACAGCAGAGACCGAACTGGATCCAGAATTAGTCTGAGCTAAACGGAGAGGTGTGAGCATGTGTGTGTGTTGTGTGTCTGTGTCACATTGTGAGGGAGTCCTAGTGGATATACACAAAACAGTTAAGGGATTTCTTGAGCTTTACAAAAACAAGGGCATCCTTGAACATTTTTGATAATAGATTCAAATCTTGTCTGGTAGTCCATGAACAGTTTTCTCCAATTGTCTCTCAGCTCTTCAACTCAGGAACAAGTCTATTGCACAATATTTAGTTTTGCTGAGCGGTGCAAGAAAATCCAAAAGACAGCATTATTTGCGACAGTTCGGTTGTGAAGTGTTCACACATTCAAGCCCATGCCGTTTTGCGTGTGACCCTCTGTAAAGCCTGCTCATTCTCAATATAGGCATTCTTAGCATTGTAATCTAATGAACCCTGAGCTTTGCTGTGGGTCCTTGAGTTTGAGAGAGTAATGCAGGAGGTGCGTGAAGAGTCCTTGAATGGGGTGAATGTTAGAGAAGGTGTGGGAACCCTCTGAATGCTGAGGTTCCAGGTTGTAAAGTGGGCTGGCCACGCATGACATCGAAACGCTAGTTAACGTAGGACATGCTTGTGAATAACCCTCTCTGTTCTGGCTCTGCTTTTTCGTGTTCCTGTCGCTCCCTGTCCATCTGTTTCTGCTCTCTCTCTCTCTCTCTCTTTCACAGGAGTTGGGGAAATATGGATTGTTGTATTACAACGCATTATTCATGATAATTCCCACTCTAATGTTCGCTCACGCGACCGGAGATGTGCAGAAGGTCAGTAGTTTGACTCTCCGGTTGTTTCTAAGTCTTGTTTCCAGATACATTTTTAAAGCAGAGGCTGAACCATGAAGTCATGGTCTTGCTGCTGGCCAGTTATTACGAGGTTTAATTCCCAGACTGAAGTGAGAGCACATATGTGAAGTCATGGGCGTCCACTGTGAATATGAGCTGTGTGTTTGTTGTTCAGTGTTGGCAGCGACCTTCTGGTTTGCCCAGCTGGGGCCCAGCAGCCAGAGAGGCACAAAGCTGCTATTATGCACCTAGTAGAGTTATTACAGCAGCGCCTAACTCCCCTGGCCTGAACAGCCCCAGCAGAGATACACACTACTATCCTTTAAAGCTAACAGAAACTGTGTTGCAACACACGCTCCCTAATTTCTTTGTTCATGAACTATTTTTCGACTGAATGCCAGATCAGACGAGCTCTTAACTGAATTTAAATCTATTTCGTTTTCCCCTGTTTTATGTGTCTTCATTGGTAGGGTTTCTCACAATGTCCCTCTCTTTTCAGGCGATTAAATATGATGGTTGGTCCAACGTGTTTTTCCTCACCCAGTTCATCCTGTCATGTATCATGGGGTAAGACAGGCCGGAACCACAGCACACAACAAGCAGGATTATGTTCTTTACCATAGTTGATAGTTGATAGTTGATTCTCCCAAATTTCTCTTATACCAGCTGTTGACATCATTGCATCATTGTGTGGCTCAAATGAACCCACACTGCATTAATATTGCGAAATCTTATTTCATGCTCCAACAGGAGTGGAACTGAGAAATACTTTCACATTTTGTTTTGCAGGTTTGTCCTCATGTATTCCACTGTGCTCTGTACACAGTACAACTCTGCTTTAACAACTACAATCGTGGGCTGCATCAAGGTGAGGTGATGTCAAGGCACAGGCACTTTACCGATCATTATTCCAAAGAATCTACAGTTGCATAAGGACACTTTGGCGTGGGAGTATCGAGCTGTGAACCTCTGGTTGGAGGACAGCCACTCTACCCCTCAGCCACAGCCCTTTCACAAACTATATTCACATTTCTTCTGTTTTACAGAATGTCCTGGTGACGTACATTGGGATGGTGTTCAGCGGAGACTACATCTTTTCTTGGACCAACTTCATAGGTTTGAATATCAGGTAGGAAGTGGATTAAATAGCTTGAAATATTTAAAAGTAATTAGGTTTATGAATCCATTTTTCTTTGTACATGTGCAATACATAGAGATAAATCCAGGACTGAGCTGTTTTTGGGGGCTATGAAGAATTATCTCCAACAAAACTGTTCTCAGTTGAAAAACTTAAATGAATGCAGGCTGGATTTTATATGACATTAAAATGTGCATGTGGTGTGTGTATATACACGTGTGTTTGAGTTTGCATTAATATATATACACACACATTTAATGTCAGTCTCGTTCAGTGATTTCCTGCCTCTCACTTCCTGTGTGTTGCAGTATTGCAGGCAGTATGGTGTACTCCTACATCACGTTCACAGAAGAGCAGACCAGCAAACCCAGTGAAAACAACAAGCTGGATATCAAAGGCAAGGTGGTTGTATGACAGAGACACTAGAGTGAATTATTTTTATGCTGACGAACACAAAGAAATCTCTATTTTTAGCACGACTTTTATTTATGGACTCTACTAGAGATAAAGCTGATCGAACAGTGTTGTGGTGGTGTCTTTTCCCTCTGCTGTTGCCATGGTTAGGAAACACTCCAGTGGGATTATTGGTTGATTTGTATTTGTAATTTTTTTTTTTTTTTTTAAATATAGTTTTCTTTTTTAAATATTTGTATTTTGATACTGAGTTTTAAGAAGGGAAACATGGGAGCATTTTTATTTATGTTAAACAGTTCGACAGAGTAAACAGTAAATGTTGGGATGATGCAACACATAGAAGCTTGAGTGTTTACTGATGCATCGTGGGAATAGTATGTAACGCTTGTTTTAAAGGCACAATTCTTATTTTTGCTGTTTACAAGAAATGTAACTGTAGGTGCCTTCGATGAACAGTGAGGGGCACTGGCACTGTCACTGTCTTGTGTCATTTCAGAGTCACACTTTTTTTGCAGATACACTGTTACAAGCTATAGACGTACGGTAAATGACAGTGATCGAACCTCATCCTTTAAACAACCAAAGTGGATGTCGGTTCCCGTCAAGGATTGTGGCTTTTAATGTTGTTGTTGCCTCCTCTTGGGAGATCATTTAAGTTAACAGTTGTGGATGTCAGTGATTCTCTCTATGCAGATTGAACAAACAAGGGGACTCATTTCTTTTCATTTTGGACACGGTGTTATCGCACTTTTAACTGAGGTAGCTCCTGCTTTTAGCTGAAACTGAATGCCTCACCTACATTTATATGTTGACACATGAGATTATTGTACTTGAAATGTCAATTTTAGGTTATTTCAAAAGAAACGTGGTTATCTTAACCTTAAGTAGTCAGGTACGAGTATTGTCCTTTTTTTTTTACATTTTTATCTACATAATTTTATATTTATTACTTTTTTTAGACTAATATCCATTTTTATAGATGGTGTGACTTAAGTGTGGATGGTGATCTCACCTCACAATAACAATGGATTTCTAGCTGGAACACAGTGATGTATTTTTACATTAAAACAAACCTGTTGACACAAGATTGAGTCCTTGTTTTTTTTTTTTTTTTAAAGAAAAAAATTAGTAACTTTTAACACATTTTGTGACTGTTCCTGTGAGAACTGCGTTTTATCTCATTGCTGTTTTTTCTGTTTCTACCACTAGATGTCACTAAAATCAAACATTCTCAAACGCTACCCAGACCACGTGACCTGAAGATGCCTTGTTTACACAATGGACGAGGGGCGAAATATTTTCACTGCACACCCCAAATATGAGAACATCCGTCAACAGACTAAAACTAAATTAAGTCACCTTGTTGCTTTTTAGCCAGTACATGTCAAGTGACAATGAGTTTACTAAGTAATGCCATTTTTGAGTGACACAAATTTAATAAAATTGTCTGAAAAGTAAAATTAATTTTTTTATGCAAAACATAAAATCATACAGGTAAAAACATTTTTGACACAAACCCACTACCAAAACATTTTTCAACATTAAGAAACTAGAATAAGAATGTCTTCATAACCACATACAGCTTTTATGTTTTTTAAAACAAACAAATTAGGGCTAGACATTGCATTGTTTTTGCCATTAACGGGCAGATAATAAGTACCCTTATCAGTCCAGTCTGTACTCTGCCCAGATTACAGCTCCGCATCTGTGTTCAAGTATTTTTTTTTTTTTTACTTTGGTATAATATACGTGTCTTACAGGAACAAACACAAACCAAAAGAACAGAGGTCACAGAACTGGAGTTTCACTTCAGGAGGAGGTGCCATAGTAGCAGAGAGCAGCCCATCAACAGGCCTTCGATGTGCACAGAGAGAACAAAACACACACAAACATACCACAGATTTTACTACAATGGACTGTGGCCAAAAAAAGCTCTGACACCTGAGAATGTTAGTTCAAAGTTCAAAGCTCATACTGAAAAACGATTTTACTTTAATTTAATTTTATGTACAGTGGATGAAGGCTTGTAAAATAAAGCATAGCATTTTTTTTAATCCTTCACCAATATATAACATATGTCTGACACTTGCTCGTGGTGCATTCCCTCCCAACTATAAAACAAGCCTGAGCTCTGACAGCATAGCATACAGCCTTGCTGAATAATGATCATTTTTCTGTTAATATGTTAATAACATTTTAGAGCTGCCACCTATGAACATACAGGATGAACTGGCAGACTCATATGATGATAACTAGATTCGTTACCCGGCTGCTGAGACAGGCGGAAGATAGAAAGCTTTGACTGTTGCTCGGTTTATTTTGATTACAATGAAGCCATCCTGGAAGTCCTGTGTGTATTTATGTCTCTGATAACATTAAAATACATCAGATTTTAATATTAGCAGAGAGATGATTTGCAACTTACAACTTTTACTCTGAAAAGAAATGAAGACATACAGCCTCAGGAAAGCCAGATAAACCTGTGACTCGTGTCGCACTGTGAGCAACCTAAAAATACTCCACCCAGACAGGGAGAGCAGGACTGAGCAGCACAGCAGTACTCGGACATGCCTTTCAGTTGCTTCAATTAAAAAGCAATTCACTGCATGTTTAGTGCCCTTGAGACATGCCCTGCCTGCTTTGTGATCTGATTTTAACATTCCCTTAATATAATAATAATAATAAAGTACCGCATGGTAAAGGCAACAGGGTAAAAAAAAAGTCAGGCTCCAGCATGAGGCAGCCAACAGCCTCAGAAACACTAGGTGAAAGTTGAGTCATTGGGCTAACTGCAGGAAGTGATTCGTCTCTTTGCACCTTCACTGACAGTAACTGTGTCAAACCAAAAGAAGTGAGGATGAACTAAATCCTTTCATTATTCTTCAAGACAGAAGAACATCAGGACTGAACTGAATTTTCAGTTTGTTTACTAATCAAAAGGCTCCCTGTTTAAGATTTCTGTTGGTAGAAATAGGCCCTTGTGATGTTTCCACTAGTGCAGTTTAGTGAAGATATAAAATTAATGTCTTAGGTACAAAAGGTTTTTAGATTGGTATGAAACTGACAACTTATCAGCCATGTTACAGTCCAGCTGCTGAGTGTGAGATTTACAGTGTGACGAGGTTCTCCGCTAAGTACCAGAGACTGTAGAAGTTGCAGCCGATGCAGCAGAGATTGCAGAGGGAGGACAGCAGTCTGTACAGCCACAGGCGACTGCTGAGGTGTCGGTATTTAACATCCGTCTCACACAGCTTGGCGTAAGCTTCGCGGTTGGACGACAGGCCGATGTCCTGCCCCAGTCCGCACGCCTGCTCAATGAGGTGCATGTCTGCCATGATCTCCGATGTCATTTGCCCAAACCACTGGGCGTTGACTGCCGCGACCGTCACAGACACAAAGAAGATGAAGATCTGGATGAGAGAGAGCAGAAGTGCATGTTGAGGTGTGACCACAAATGCAGGTTGCAGTGCAACGTGGGGTGTGAGGAGGACACTACACACCTGAAAGGATTCTCTGTCATCCAGCATGTCACTAGGGTGATACACAGCGTAGATGGTGAGGTTGAAGAAGGCACAAGCTGAACCCAGGTGAAGGTAGAACGGGACAAGGCGACTCTGAATAAAGCCGTACGTGTGTCTGCTCAGGTTGCTGTCCATCACAAAACCTGGGCAGAAATCACATTAGCAACTCATTAGCGATGCACTAAACTTCTGACATAAAAAGCACTACTTCCTTAATGTCAAAGAGTTGCTATAAGTAGCTATAAATCCCACAAGGAATTTGCATTTTTGATTTGTACATGACGTTAATCACATGTCCAATAAGTTCATTCAAATTTAAGTGCATACAACTTAACGACATTATGAATAACAGATATTTCATTGCACATTTCATGAACAAACTGCTTGGTGCATGCTGCACATGCCTGTTCCCTCTCTAAAGTTTTAAACTTTGACCATTTTACTAAACTACCGCAGAACCAACATGACAGAAACATACCACGTTGTTGAATATTGACAGGTTGTGGAGGTCACGTCTGACACAGAGAGGTACTCTGGTCCAGACACAACTGTTATACATATATATGTGAGGACAAACTACAAGCAAATTCAGTGGTGGAGACTTCACAATTATTCTGTTGTGCATACAGCATAACCACAAAACCTCTGAACAGTTACCAGCCTTTCCCACTCTCTCGCTCTCTATTACGCTCATGTGTTACATTTGTTTGTTTGCAGAATTATACTGAAAATACAGAACCAATTAGCATGAGATTTTAAAATGTGATATAAGTGTGAGGGGACAGAGAAGAACCCATTTAGTCCAGATTTGATAAAAGGAACAGATGCAGAACCAGGAATTTGGATTTTTTTTTTTTTTTTTAAATCTCAAAATATTTAAGCTAAAGAGATTGTTATCAAAGTAATCACTTCTATCCAATGTGTGCTTGGTACTTACTTGAAATAAAGGTGACCCAGATCTGCATTCCCCAGTAGGTGGAGAGCAGCAGCAGCTGCAGCAGCTTGACAGTGAACGTTGGGTCCTGGTCGGTAGACATGATCCCTCTCTTGTCCCCAGCAGAAGCAGCAGCACTATACTATTTACACTATACTTGTCTCCTAGTCTGGAGGGCACACGTGCTCCACTTCAAAGCTTCTGCAAACATAAACAGTAAGTCACAAAGTGAGTGTAAAACATGAGCCACATGTTATGTGGAAACTGATAAAAGTCAAATTGAGCTACTTCTTGAAACCAGCTCAACCACAAACTGAGCTCCTGGTCATCCCCGCCAAACTCTCTCCAACACCAGATCAATATTCAGCTGGGATCAGCTCCACTTTCAAAACCAGTCAACTCCTGGACATCTGAACTCTCTCATCCAGGTCTACACTCCATCTCGCTCCCTTCATTCAACAAAGGAAACACGCCTCGTTACGAATACTCAAAGGGGTCCGAGACTCTTTTCCTCTTGCCCTGCAGTGGTGGAATGAGCTCCCAGACTTTCTTTGATCAAATGAGTCTCTCATAACTTAAAAAAACAACTCAAGACCCTTCTATTCACTGAATACTTACTGAACTTTGTAGACATTAATGTGACATCTTAAGCTCCTGAAATCAATACTGCAAGCAAAAGCTGGTTGTTTGACTTCGGTGCAGAAGAGAAATATGTACTGCAGAAACTTCTGCATTGTTCCCAAGGAAACTCAGGCAAGGTGGACATGATCCCTCTCTTGTCCCCAGCAAAAGCAGCAGCACTATACTATTTATGCCTTGTCTCCTAGTCTGGAGGGCACACGTGCTCCACTTCAAAGCTTCTGCAAACATAAGCAGTAAGTCACAAAGTGAGTGTAAAACATGACCAACATGTTATGAGGAAACTGATAAAAGTCAAATTGAGCTACTTCTTGAAACCAGCTCAACCTCAAACTGAGCTCCTGGTCATCCCCGCAAAACTCTCTACAACACCAGATCAATATTCAGCTGGGATCAGCTCCACTTTCAAAACCAGTCAACTCCTGGACATCTGAATTCTCTCATCCAGGTCTACACTCCATCTCGCTCCCTTCATTCAACAAAGGAAACATGCCTCGTTACGAATACTCAAAGGGGTCTGAGACTCTTCTCCTCTTGCCCTGCAGTGGTGGAATGAGCTCCCAGACTTTCTTTGATCAAATGAGTCTCTCATAACTTAAAAAAACAACTCAAGACCCTTCTATTCACTGAATACTTACTGAACTTTGTAGACATTAATGTGACATCTTAAGCTCCTGAAATCAATACAGAAAGCAAAAGCTGGTTGTTTGACTTCGGTGCAGAAGAGAAATATGTACTGCAGAAACTTCCGCGTTGTTGCCAAGGAAACTCAGGCTGCTGTCTTAAATGTGTGAGTGTAGACTTCAGGAATGTAGACACAAACACGTTTGTACTTCCAGAAGAACAAATTTGCACCATGCATTCTTTAGCCCCTTACCCTAAAAAAACACTTAACATAGTTCAACTCTAACCCCCAACCAAGTTCCAACCTCAAGAGTCCATTTAAGGTGGGTCAGAAATAAGGAGTGGTCAGAATGTCCTCTGTCCACACACACACACCTACCTACCTACCTACTGATTACACAGCTAACACAAAGCTAGCTACAACTCTCACTGTAGAGGCTACACACACACACACACACACACACACACCTCTGTGCTCTCACTCCCTACACACACCGACAGGGGCGTCAACAAACCCTCAAAGTCACCTTTTGTAAGCCGCCGGTTGTAAAATGTCCCCGGGAAGTGAATGAAGCTAAACCGACTAGCGGCTAACAGCTAGCTGAAGTTAACTTCGCGTAAAGTTAGTTTCACTTGTGAAAAACTACTTCTAGTTCCCTTGTCCTCTAAGATAGCAGCTCCCGGGCTGCTGAGCTGACATGTCGGACAGTGAGAGCCCAGGACACAGCCTACCTGCGTCTGCAGAAACGTCCGGTTGTCCTGCAGGTGGCTGCAGATGTGACAGGGAAGCTAACGTCCAGTAGCCGAGCAGCTAAGTCATTGAGTTTAGAAGGAGGAGGAGGGGGGGCGGGAACAGCCAGTGTCAGGATTTCTTCGCTGGTTCCCCTCAGGTAACACCTCCTTCCGCTGCTGAAACACGTGGTGTCTTTATGTAACTGGGAACAAGGAGACTGGGAGCTCGGGGGTGTTGCTGGGAGATACTGTACAGTGTGAAGACTGAGATCACAATGCAAACTGTAAAGTCCCTGACGAGTAAAGCCTGGTTGCTTAACTGTGGTTAAACTGAAGTAGAACTACACTCAACTTTACAAGTCTTATTCAAAGTACCCCATTATTAACAGATTTTTATATTTTATTATATGTGTGTATATATCTTTTTTATTTCCATCCATCCAATAATTCAGTAGTTTTTATTTTGATTTTATTTATCACATTTATTAACATCACTCATGTTAAAGACAGTGAACAAATATTAAAGGCTCAGCCCCCTGCTCCTGACCGACACCGAGCTTTTAGTGATTCTTCCCTCACAGGGGAAATCTGTTCACTGCTGCTGAATGACAAACAGATGGAAACACTTCCTCAACAACTCTATAATATACACGTAAAAAAGAAAATGGACTGATGTTGTAGAAAGAAAGCTTTTATTTTAGCCCTCCATCTCTCACACAGTCCATGAGATGTTTTCATTTACAAATCAAAACAGTAGCTGATATTTTTACACTAACTTTTAAATCGTCTGAAGCTAATTCGGAGGTAATGTCTTGAGAGTGTATGGCACTTGGGTATGAATGAACATTTGTGTAACGCCCTTAAACAAGAGGGGAAATAAGACATTTGGTGCAATATGCTCTGAAACAAGCACATGATACATGTAACGATTTAAGTCGAGCTGCAAGTGAAGTCCATGAATGTTAAATACCTGTGCACAGGGGAAATAGTAAATACATTCATGACTTGAAAGCTTTATGATACTTGTTTCACATTGAAATTAGTTCCTTAAGGTCCAGGGTGCTAAATTGAATTGACATGGATCAATTAGGGATTGGCAGAAATTAAATATAAAATAAAAATAGTGATGTTTTCACTAGTGTGTGATCATCTTGTACATAATTAATATTTATATTTGAAGGGGCTCCTCTCTATGAAGCCTGCCTTGTTTTTTATAGCAGCCGAGTCTGAACAAACCAAACACCTTTTTAATGTTTCACTCATCTAAAGGCTGCCACAGGTTCTCTGTCATGTTTGTAGGGGAGGGCTTCAGCTGCAACATGCACCTTCACCATTAGATATCAGCAAATTGTACACACTGACCTTTAAGGCAATCTGGTTCTGAAGGAAATCCTTCTAGCTTGTTTGTACAAAGCTTAATTCCACCATAGAAACTTCTGATATGTATCTCAAAACAGCTTATTGCTTTGGGGGAAATGTCTGTGTATCGAGAGTCAAGGTCAGGTACTAGTTAAAGGGGGTGGGGGGTGTCAGTGTCGAGCAGATTTGCAAATTTTGTTGTAAACCTCAGGGAAGGCATCTTTGCAGCCCAGTTCCTCTCTCAGTCTGTGATACAGTGTTCCATCAAACATCTCCCAAAACTCCTCTCGGTCCATGTACACATCTGCGTACAGCATCTGGAAGCTGCAGGAGTCAGAGACAGGCAAACAGCAGGTGTGTCAATGTAAAAAGATGGGCATAAAAGAGTCTTAGTTATAGATGCTTAATGTCACGTATCCCTTGACACTTACCCGTGCACATCTCTCACAAACTTCTCCAGCTGACGTGTCGAGGCTTTAGCTTCAAAGTGTTTGACTTTAGGTTCTCCGTACGCCCCGATATCCACGTACAGCTCCGCCTCTTCCCCTTTGGGATGAACCATCCCTCTGCCTGAGGGCAACAGGAACGGACACAGCCACAGAGGGTAAACCTGAAAATAACACATACACACAGAGTTTGGAGGTTTCAATCAATCTGTCCTGAGAGCAGATGTCCACATGCAGGTCTTACATTGATGTCCTCGTGGAAGCGCTTGATGGCCGCCTGCAGGTGCTTCATGGGAACCAGCATGTCCTGGACCACGTGGTGCTGTTCATAAAGCCGTCTGATGGTCTCTCCCTGCGTGAGCTTCAGCAGAGAGATCTTAGGAGGAACCATCCATCCGAAAAGACAGCGAAAGACCGGATTGTTACCGAATGGGATGATGTCCTGAAGAGAAGACACAGGAAATCACACGAGGTTAAAATCAGTTGCCAGAGTTGAGCAAAAAAATCCAAATATCTACAGATTCAATGTCAGCATCTCAGTTCACAAATTCAAATGCAGGACATTGTTCACTTATCCAGTGTTGGATCTCCTTCAATTGTGTGTCTTACAAAACATCTAAATGGTTTAGCCCTGACTAAAAAATGTCCCAAGATTAAGTTTAGAGCAATTTAATTTAATTTAATTCAAGCAACACAAAGTGTATTTGTTTGAATTTTTTGAAAATTTGAAGTTTTGCCTCTTCTGGAAAGTTCCAAACAGAATGAGTGGTCAGCAGTGATTCAACTGAAAATTCAGTTGTGGATAAAGATTTAATTGTTTCCAAATATGTGACACACTTCTTAAAGTTTTTTCATTACCCAAACTCTTTTCATTTGAGAGAGAGAGCATACAAACCTGATATTGGAGAAATAATGATTGTAAAAAAATCTATAAAAAATCTATTGTTAAATCTATGTTAGAGCTTTGTGTGTCACTGAGCCAACACATCTTCAATTCCACCAGAGGGCAGCAGCACCTCACCGAGCAGTGCCAGAGACTCATTGGCATGAACGATCAACACATCAGTGACGTCTATACCAAATGTTGGATTCATGACTTAATGAAAGCATTGCTGTAACTTTCCTCTGCACCAGCAAAACCCTTTCATTACAGAGAGCACCCAAAAGCCCAGAGCCAGCTATCCGTCAAACCGATACCATGCATAATTCATCACACCATTTACTGTTACAGAACACAGAGGATGCCGAGCCCCTCTCACTAATGGCTAATGGTGTGTGTATGTGTGAGTACAAGACGTGCGTTTTGTGACTACCTGAATCTCCCAGAAGATGCTGCGTGTGTGTCTGTGGTAGTACTGCCTCAGAGGAATGTACTCCACTCCTGTTTGGTCCCGCTTCAGGTAGCTCTCCACGTGTTTGAAGAACCAGGGTTTAAAGTGCAGCCCGATTCTGTTGACCTGGGGCAGGAGAGGAGGAAAGGGAAGATACATTTGAGCATGAAAAACAAATGCACATTCATAGTTATGCATTATTTTGATGATGCTAAATTAGCTCAACATAAAGCATTGCAGCAATACATCTAACATTGTGCTTTTATTTTGGAGACGAACAGCCACTGACTCCGACTGTTGTTCTATGACAGAGCTGTCTGTCTGTCTCAGGTCCATATGGAGGGATTAAAATAAAGACATTAACTAGATGATCTGGGAGCGATTTTGACCCAGTTGCAGACCACTGCTGGAGTTTATCTGAGGACTCAGAAGAAGACTTGTTGACCTGAAGGCACACTGCCCCACTTCCACTGACTTCCTACAGAGAACTGTTTTTCTTTTTATTAATTCTATCTTCATAACATCACATGTCTTTCTCGCTGCAGTGACATGAGCAACTGAGGATACAAGCGCCATGCTTGAAGCTGAAAAGATGAACAGATTGCAACAGAGACATTTGTGGATTCAGTACGTCAATAGATCTATTGTGTCATTGTGATCTATCATGCAACACATTTCGTGACTTAGGTCTGAGAAACTCTTCTCACTAACACACACATTACCTTATCAGGCTCTGCGTGGTCAGTCATGGTTCCCGTCATGATGACAGCAGTGTCCAGACTGTACTGGAGGCCCTCGACAAACGTGTTCTGCTTGTTCTCCGATGCTTCTGTGAAGCGCTTGCAGATGTTCTCCAGCCCTCGGACTGGCTCGTACTGCAGCTTCACCCACGACTTAGCGGGGACTATTTTAATTTCAGCTGCGACCAGGAATCCCAGAGTACCACAGGACCACGGGACGGCGTGGAAGAGGTCAGAGTTTTCCTCCTATGTGACACAAAAAGAATATATATATATACGTATTTCATGTTTGAACAAGAACAACCAGATCTACGGCACACTTGTGTGGTTTCTGTCTTTGGTGTCTAATGAAAGTTTGTCTTTCATGTTGACTTTTAAAACGAACCCACTAGCAAACCTCACAGTATCAACCACAAGGAGGCCAATAATCTGCTTCCTCTCGCCGACTGTCTCCACCCTTTACACTGCATCATATCCCCAGTGGGGTGGCCGTGGCTTCGGAAGTAGAGCGGGATGTCTACCTCATTCCTCCAAGTGCCTCAACCCCCAATCGTGTGAGTGAGCATTGCTGCACATACACTACACACTTTGCAAACTCATGTAAGTGTTTGAATATTGATGCATCAGCTCTGCATTAAAATCTTCTGCATAGGACTGACTCCAAGCAGTGAAGCGTCAAACTTATTTTGAAGTTTAAACAAGTTGTGCGGTGTTGATCTGAGGAACGTGGACAGACACGGCGCTCACCTCGGTGCAGCGAACCAAACTGCCGTCAGCCAGGACCAGTTCATATGCAACGCAGATGTGCTGAAACAGGCCGTAAATATGAGAAGACGACTCAATGCCTGTACCCATCACCAAACCACCTGCCAGGGAGGAGAGAGAATAGAATATGCGTTCTTAGAAATTCATTTTTTTGCAGCTCAGAGCAACAGAGGGAAAACACGCATGCAGAAATCAGCGTGTGCCTACTGGGAGCAACGGGATAAATGAGTGGACCACAGCCTGATGGGAAAACATTAGATTGTTGATGCACGGTTTATGGCATCAGGAAATCCATAATGAAACCCGATCCAGGGGTGCTTCCAACACTGCAGCCATTTCCTCCTGGTTTCATCTTTTCAGCTCCAACATTAATCCTCTAACGTGATTAGTGGAGTCTAAACAGGATACACAGATTGATGGAGGAGATGCAGGACACCAATCGCTGAATGGTGAGCTGTGGAAATCATCAGGACGTCTCTATTTCTAGAAACCAGATGATGTCACTTGGGACTGATTTCCCAGGAAATAACCCACATTGATTGTAACCTGGACAACCTACCCACAGTGAGATCATCCAGCTCTGGCAGCACTGGCAGAGTCCAGCCGATGGAAGTGAGCAGAGCTGTTACCTGGCCCATGTTGGCCAGCGGCTCCACTCTCACCACCTAAAGGACAAAGACCACTGGTGGTTAATATCTGCTGATCAGAACACAAAATCCTGGCAAACAAATCTTTAATCTTATCTGTCACCAAGCCACCCAACAATAAGACTGTAAAGAATACAATGAGACCAGAAACACACATGGTATTAAAAGGTTATGCATTTAAAAGTAAAGTTATTTATTGATTTACTGACCAAAGACTCTCTTCAGATATGGTGGTTTAATGTCTGATGACTTATGTAATACCAGCATGTGCTTATTAGCACTCAAGTGCAGCTGAGTGGTCATCAGTCAAAGTCTTGGACCAATTGAAAAGAAGGAAGGAAAAAGTCATTGGGTCACAGAGGTCATTAAGATTCATCCTCTGATTCATCCTCTGTGAACCATTTGTGATTTGCACCAATCCATCCATTCCATCCACTGGATGTTGAGAAATTTCATAGGATGGTGAAAAGTTAAGTCAGTGGACCACCACCTCTGGGGACCATGAATGTGTGCACACAAGATTTGAATAAATTCCATCAAATACTGACTGAATTCAAATATTTTAGCCTGGAGCAAAGCGATGGGGCAAGACTGCCATCCCTGGAGCCAGGAATTAAAGCTCTGGAAGTGTTCTGTAAGTTTCATTAAATCAGCATATGGGACTCAAAGCTTCAGTGTACAAGATGTTCTGAGGAGGAATAACTGCTCATGTCCTCAGGGTCTCATCATGGCAGGTGTATTCTAATCTATATTTATCCAGAATAGTTGTTCAGCAAACTTTGAGGGCAGAGGTGAGAAATGTCTGTGGAATGAATATTATATCAGTATGTTTCCATTTTAACTTGATGCACTGTATGCATGAGACTGCGTATATGCCCTGCAAAAAGTGTGTTTTTAATTTCACTAATTTTTTTTTTTTTTTTTTTAAACTATGAAAGTGCTGTGTAACATTTTGTACAGAACATGGTTTTATATATGACTTAACTAATGTAAGCTAACTGCAGGGGATTACAAACCAATCATAAAAAACACAACCTGTGAGATTTGTCATACCTGCCTCTCCGTGTCCACCTCCAGAATGTCCATCATGTTGATCATGATGTTTTTGTGTGTTTTCTTGTATTTGCCTACTCTGAGAGACACAGTGAGCCAGCCGGGCCGACCCGTGCACATGTGGGTCTTGCTCCCCTCCTTCCTCCACTCACGCACCTGAAAATGATACAGATAAAAACTATGATGCATTTGCAGCCAGATGTAGAGGAATGCACGACTCGTATCAGGCCAGCTGAGAACAGCTTCCTGGTATCACAGACTGAGGTCAAAGGTCTCGGTAAGTTTTCTCTGGCCTGGAGTGAGATTTATTTACCTCTCACCTCCAGGCCAAATCCTTTCAGGTATTATGTGTCCGACTTATCCAACGCCAGTGTTTTCTCAGCGGCTGCCTCCCCTCAGTAGGTTTTATTGAAACAACCTTCTGGGACCTGTGCCACTGGCAGAACGTCTCTGGACATCTTTAGAAACATATTATTTAAGATTTCCAATCATTTGAACAGTGAAATCAAGATTTCAATTTCCTTTAGGAAGTTTTAAACTTTTAAAGTGGCCCACCACACAAACACAATTGAATAGGACTTGACAGGAAAGTTCAGTTACAAGTGAAATCTTCTAAATGTGTTATAATACGATCCATTAAAAAGTGTTATGTAATAATGTATTATGACATAAGGACATGCACAGCTGATATTTTGCAGATTATCGCTGTACTGATAAAAAATATGTATAAAAACATTCATTAATATTGTATTTAGATCCAGTGTCATTCTATATTTTTATTCTCATATATACGTAATTATCTAATCTTATCTACACACTGTGTCTATCTCCTTTTCACTGCGTGTTACAGGTGCACGGTGTTTGCTTAGTATTTGTAGAACAGTAGACTGCGCACATACGCGTGCGCACACTCACGCACGCATGCGGTTACGGCGAGGTTGGCTCACCTGTCTCTGGATGTCCCGCACGCGCTGGTCGTGCAGTTTGGGCGCAGAGCACATCTTGAATATGAGCCACGCGCGCACATAGTAGTAGACATCGAACAGGACGGAGAGCGGCAGCAGGAACAGGCAAACGAAGATCCACCTCTGGTGCACGATCACGTAGTCCAGACCTTTGACTCGGATCCACAGCAGCAGCAGCAGCAGCAGCCCGCCCAGGTACAGCAGCAGGGACATGTCTTCTGCTCGGGTCGGGGACCACACTCCACACTGGGGGACAGGGAGACGGTTTCCAGGTGTGCTACCTTTGACCAGTGCTGGCTGTCCCGATGCCGAACCCGACCCAGCCTCCAAAACCCACTCCTCATCAACCCTGCACCCTGATAGGTCAGCGGTGCGAGGAGGACGATCGGCTACTCCCCCTGCTCCCTCCTGGTTGGTCAGCACTGGAAAAGGGGCGGGATCGAACTCGGAAGCTACACGCTTGTTGGTAGAAATCGGATTTTAGGGCGTTGGGCTCTGTGGCGTTTAGCCAATCAGCGAGCAGAGGTTGTCACGCCATGTAACCTGTTCTCATGGTGGGATTGCTTCACTGGTTTCACTGGGTCAGCCCTGGAGAAGAGCAGAGATGAGAAGAAGAAGATTAAGTCTGAGCAATTAGACCCTTACACACAACTTTTTATTTACTTCCACCATCACTTCAGAATGTTAATATGCCATTATATATTGTTTTATGACTAAGCTGCATGTGAGAGATATTTTTATTTGAGCATTAACAGCTGAGGCAGATAATAATAATAATGATAAGGTGACGTGTAAGACTCTGCATGCTTAGCTCAGTCTCAACTCATGGGCTGCACCCCAAGGAGGACATGGTCTTCCTGACCCATGGACGCAAAAAGGCCAATTATTTAAAGATATTTAATAATGAGAAATGTTCAACCAGTTTAATTAACTCACACATTCAGATTCAAATCCATAAATAACACAAAGGACATGACCTCAGAGTTGTCAGTTGTAGCTGGATTCTGATTTATAACCCAAAATACTTTTAATTCAAGTCTAAATAAACATGTATAATAAACAGCAACAGACTAATTAACCCCTGAATATTGTTTAAATGTAGTTCAAATTATATCCTGAGTTCTAACATTGAATGGATATTTCAAGAATTAATTATTTTTATTTTATTTAGTAAAATAATATTATGATCTTACACAACATCCTTTGTCAAAGGGTTCATTTTACTGTTAACATCCAATAAGAAATTATGTTTAAAAATATTAGAACAGGTTCTCTCCCCCACTCACACAGGCTCAAGTTAGCTGCACACACACACACACACACAGGGCTAAAGTGGTACCCTTCAGACACATTAGACAGAGGGAGGGTGGGGCACCAGTAAAGATTTCTTAATGGGCTCTGCTGTCCTCTCGTCCATCTGCCCTGATGATAAACACAGCTACTCCACTTTAGGCTGATCCGCATCAAAGCCTCCACTGAGATTTTCTTTTTTTTTTTTCCCACCAATTTCCAAGAATTTATCAGTTCCATCTTTTCTACTGGAGCTGAGCTTACCTTCATCACCATGGATGGATATGATGGGAACAAATTAAGATTCTGTGAGCTTTTCCTTGTCATAACAGTATTTGTGTAAGTGTGGAGTAAATCACTTGGATGCCTGGTGAGTGTCAGAGCGCACGGGAAGCGCACTGTGTGGGACTGTTGGTGCATGAGTGACTCTGCCCCAGCCAGCACAGTAACCTCAGAAACACCCACGGTCCCGGAGGAGGATGCCTTCCCTGCACCACGGAGCTATCCTCATCGGAGCCTTCCTCATAGTGACCGGGGGATCCACAGCCTTCCTGGCCTCATCCCAGAGCCGCCTGCAAGCTTTCTCCCTCTGCTGCGTGGTGCTGGGGGTGGTCATGCTCATCCTGGGGCTTTTCTGGGCAGTAAACAGTGCCGTAAACTACAACCACCGGGAATTCGACCCAGACTGTCCACATTATCCATATGACAACCCCAACTTTGGCAGCCATGCCCTCTTCACGCCCCCAGGGAGCCGCTTCCCAGAGTCCGAATCAGGGTTTATGCCCAGGTGGGTGAAAGATGCCAGTTTTTAAATACTGCTGATTTCACAGGTGGAGCTGGAATAGTAAGTGTCATCAATGTCTTCCTAAAGCCAGAAAATGAGACTTTGATTACTGATGTTAAAGGAGAAGAACATGTTTTTAACCAGGATAACTGTGGAATTTGATCCATTCTTCCTGCTGTTGCTCTATATTTGATCAAATCAAGGTTTCTTATATCGGTTTTAATTAATGTCCTTTGGGATGGAGCTTTACATGCACACAACTCTACCAGGGGCTTGTACACAGAACTCGACCGCACCTTTTCCCAGTTGTTCCTTCTCTCTTTTTTATCTTTTGCTGTCTTTTTGCTGTCAAATCCATATGGACTTTTAAATCTAATTCCTACAGAAATTGTGCTTGATGAACAAAAAAGAAAAGCTGCCCTGAGTTAATGTTAGAATAAAGCTAAACTGAAGTGTTGACTGGAATTTCTAGGAAGTACTATGAATACTTGGAAATGTAAAAAAAAAAAAAGAAGTAAATGCAGAATATAAAGTGAAGCATAAGCAGTGTCCGGTCATTAATAAATGATGTGACAGGATGCTCACAAATGATGTCACAGCCTGAGTGCAGGTGAGTAAGTGCAGTATTTAACATTAAACAAAACATATCCTGCAAACCACAATTCATGAATGCGGATGAACGGTTTTACTGCTGTATAAATATTTTGTGCATATGTGAACAGGCTTTTGTGGTGACTTTAAAACCTGATGTCAGAGCGAGGTACTATAATTTAGAATGCTGCTCAAATGATTATCTACCAGTCTGCTACAGAAGAATGACATCCCAGTGGGAGGAAATACATTTAACCTCCTACTTCTCAACAAATGTCTCCTGGACGTCAAGTCCAGTCCTGGCCAGCTGTGTGCACATGTACACATGTGTCTGCAGAACTGTTATATGTCCAATAGGGTCAACCTCAAAAAACGTAAAACCAAATAAAAGAGAATAAACACAGAGGATATAACATCAATTAGTTTGCATGAGATACAGTCCTGTATTTTTGTGGTCCGTCAAATACATGAAGCTGCAGGAAGTGAGTGAATGGAAGAACATGAAGTACTGTTCAGTTTATTTTACGTCCTTCAATGAATGCCAACTTCCTTTAAATTGGTAATGAGTGGTCATTTCTCCACTGATGCTTGTTGCTATAAATAATAACATTGTATTATTACTTCACTTTACTGTATTACCCATGACAGGAATTACAGTGAACAGATCACACCCACCTGACATGTAGGATCTTCCATGGTTTGATTTCCTGTGTTCCTCCTGTCATCATCTGCAGGACGATGGAGCGTCACAGGCACGGTGCTCGGGGCGAGGAGTTCGACTACCCTCCGATGGACTCTGGTGGTTTCAGTCCAAATCCTCACCCTCCTCCTTGGCTGGGACCGCCGCCTCCCTACGAGGTAGCCATCAAGACCACGTGCAGCTCCACGCACCTGCGGCGTGCGTACTCAGATACACACCTGGCAACAGAGATGCTGTTTGGACGGTCAAGAGAGATCAGCTTTGAGGTGTGATGCTGGAGGACGTGAACCCAGCGCTAAGCTCATCAGAACAAAAGATGAATGAACCAGCGCCTGAGTTCACTAAAGTCTCTATGGGAACTTTCAGTTGGCCGCAAACAAACCTATTCAAACTGTTGGAGCATGCTTCGTTCCCAGGTCCAAGCATGATTTCTGTTATAGCAATGCAGGTGTTACCAAATATTCAAATATATTGTAAAAATAAAGATGGATCCCACCAGAAAATGTGTCTCAATACAGTGTTGGGTTAATGAGCAAAAGTGGTTTAAACATCATGCACATCTTCTAACAAATGATAGCTTTTGACCCTGATGGTATTTAAAATCAAAGTGTATGATAATAAGGTCAAACTGAGACAACAGCTGTTTATAACTAGAATTGAATTATAATTGCAAGTCTGACACTGATTCAAACCTGAGTTTTCAACAAAACGTCTTAGTTTCACAGAGGAGTTAAGATTATATTAATTTATCCTGTTACAGATGAAATCATGTTTTTAATTCTCTGCAGATAGTTTTTTCCTGTGAGCTGGGGGAAACGCAAAAAATGTCACTGAAAAAAAAAAGGTAACATGCTCAGGACAGATGTGGAAATCCATCCCAGCCTGTGGAGGTCTTTCAGTTTCAGTGTCGCACGTGTGCTCATCAGTTTGCTGAAAGCAGTGGAACTGAATGACTCACCATGTGTGTTTCCACTGCTCACTCCAACGCTGCAAGTATCTCAGCTTGACCTATTGTGATGATAACGTGTCATCACTATTTTTCTTGTTTTGTACATCTTCCAGACTCCATAACCATACGTGCCAATGCAATTTGCAAATGAAATGTCAGAGATCTTGAAATAGCTTGAGGAAGGTAAAACAAACAATCATTAATAATTAAAGAAATCGATGATGCAATAAGCACTATCCTAGCGTTAGTCAGCTCTGATAAAAAAGACTGTGTCTGTGGATTCAGTGGGACACTGCAGAATATTTTGGAGTTCACCGGCCAGTGTATTTAGAATCTGTACCAGTGCTCCCAGTCTATCACTGCCTGTGATAGATTAGACACTTCTGAATATAATGAAGGTTCAATGTTGATGCATCACTAAGCTGTTGGATTGTTTTTGTTTTCCTCGGTGTTTATAACAAACTTCCATCGGGACCGGATTAATTGGCTTGGCCTCGGGCCCACACTCCGGAGCAGAAGGTGGCGGTCATGCGCCGATTACAGAGGCTGCGAACCGCTCTGAAAAAGAAAAAAAAAAAAAAAATACAAAAACAGCGAAGAAGAAGAATCCGAGCGACGACGCGGCGGATCCTGAGCGAGGGGAGGCGGGCACCGACCGCGGACAGAGGCGGAGGAGGTTCCTGCTCCACGGAGTTTTCGACTTCTCCATTTCCTCCAGGAAGCCGCATCACGACGGGGGCTGAAGTTGATGAGGGACGAGGAGCGACGCGATGAAGAAGTTTGTCCGCGGCTCGGCTCCTCACTTCCTCTCAGGTACAGATGTTTGTAAACATTCGCGCGGGCAGGAGTCACATCTGTCTCTCCATCTCACCTCCTCCCTCCCTCCCTCCCTCCTCCTGGATGCTGTGTCTCGCTCCTCTCTCTCTCTCCCTCTCCCCCGCAGACCGCCGCTGAGGTGTAGGTGCAGCCGGAGGAGATGCCGCACCCCAAGGGGATGCTGCTCTTTCTGGGCGTTTTTCTCATGACTGCCGGGGGGGTCCTGGTGCTGGGCGTGGCTCTCCCCTTGGAGTCGGCCCCGTTCTTCGTGGTCGGGGTCTTCCTGGGCCTGGGGGGTCTGGGCCTGCTGGTCAGCATGCTCTGCATGGCCATGAAGAACATCCAGGTGGCGGTGCCCGGACACTTCCTCCTTCACCCCCGCACAGGCACGCGCTTCAGCCCGCCGCAAGCTCTGGCCATACAGAGGTGGTCCACTCGGCGTGCACCGTGTTACATAACGCTGCTGACAGGGCTGGAGACACACGATCTCAGATTTAACACGATTACTACAGAGAATCAGAAGGAGAGAGAGAAAGGTGTGCGGTGGAGTATAAGAGACCACGTGCTTCAGTAATAGTAATACTATTTATTATTACTATTATGTTACTCTATGTCGACTGCACCTTTCAAAACCCAGGAAGTACTTTATAAGTTAACAATGAAAAGTCGAAGGCAAACAATTGGTTAAAAGCTATGAAAAGGAAAACAATAAAAAAGTCAGTGATAATTAACTTCACGTTTTAAAAGGATTTGGTTGGAAAATATGAAATAAAATAAAATAAATATATTACAGTTCATCACAAGTGAGGGCAGGAAACAAATGGGAAAAGTTTTCACTTCAGGCAACAGACTTAAAATATTTGTAATGGTTATCAGACTCATTTTAAATCATAGGGGTTAGGGTTTGACTGCCACTCCCATGATGGAGCCGCAGTATCTGTGCCATCAGAATCACGTGTCAGACATTTCTAGAACTTTGAGCAACTCATTTCAAACTAAACTGTATTTCAACTAACATCAAGAGGACAATACATCAGGAGGGGTGTACGACCGACACCGCAGCCAGCCACCAGGGGGCAGTTTAGACATATTCTTGTCCATATTTACATATAGTTGTTATTTTAAAATTCAGAGTGAGTAACTTCCAGCTTCACCTGTGTTTTTCTACATGAATACACACACATATGACGACGAATCGCAGAGCTCGGGATCCTGGGAGAGGAACTGACAAACACTGGTGTTGTTGAACAGATCTCTAGGACACGCCGTCATGTGTTGGGTTGAGAGCTAGGTTTGACAAAGAACAGAGAAGGGCTCCAGCCACTTGAAAACACTGGGATACAGTGGAGAGGAGAGCAGCAGATTCTGTGATTATGGACTGATTACAGAAGCAGGTCATGGAGAATAGAGCAGGCACATGCATGTGGCTGTGGCTGACAGACTCCCCCTGGCATTGTCTGAGGCGATTTGCGATAGCCTGCGAATTTTGATGCAGGCGTGCTCTGCTCATTGTTCCTGTTCCGACCCGTAGAGAGGACAGCTGCCAGCAGCACTGTTTCCATCGAGGGCCTCTCTGAGCTGCAGTCCTTTCAAGATAGAGCTAGCTTTTCAAATTTAAGACTCAGAATGTAGACAAACTATTTGAATGTGTGTTTTTAAGGTAATTAAATACAATCCTCACTGGAGAAATAAATCATGCAGGAAATATGAAGGAAGGAGAAGCTGAAGGGAGATAAATGTTTTAAAATGTAGGAAGGAAATGAAAACATTTGAGTTAAAGTTGGCTGTGATCTCTGTGTTGAAGTGTAAGCATATCGCGTATAGGAGCTGATGTCAGTTTAAAAGTTATTGTTTGGTTATGTAACAGTCCGTTGAAGTTAGAGTGAAGTTAGTAACGTCCCTTTGCTTCCCTCCTCTCATCAGGCGGTTGGATCGAATTCGTCGGGAGATGTCGGCGGACTCTGTCAGACACAGACCGGAGCCTGAACCCTCCCTCCCATCCACCCCACCGCCCTGGACCATGGAGCCGCCCCCGTCCTACGACACGGTGATGAAGAGCCAGGAGCAAACTGAGCAGCTGTAACCTCTGGTCGGACATGGTTGCCTTGTGCTTGTGCCTTCTGTCCTCTCAGTGAGAACCTTTCAAACAACACGGTGCTATCGGTGAACTCGCTGCAACGGGCCTCCCGTGCCTTCAAACAGCCACGCTGATCCCAAGCATAACCCACGGAGCAAGAAGAGGCCGCAGCTGGTGGTGGGCGTCCGGACTGGACCACAGTGATTGTCAGGGAGAAGAATTGGACTGATCACCACAGCTTGACTCTACGCTTAAGGGGCCGTCTCCTGACCAGCATCATGTAGCTTTCACAAACTCAAGAGAGGCGTGACAGAGAGAGTGGCCCTGAGCCTCCTGTCGACAGCTCGTTGTGATTTGTTCTGGCCTGCTTGAACGTATGTGACCTACTACTGTGGCCGCACTCCTCTTCTCACACAAGCTCTTTCCTCACGCCTCCTCTTTCCTGTCATCACGCTGCACGAGATCCATTGACAGCTTACCCCAACGCAAAGTGCCTTAACCAGTGACAGCAGAATGTCAACAGTGGTTTTATTTATCCCTCTGCTTTGTTACCAGTGTGCCCACTGTTAAGTGTTGTGATGTTCTATAAACTTGAGATAATGACCGGAGCTCTCTCTCTGGGTGGTGTGGCTCTTAGAAATAATGATGGTGGATTGGATGGGTTGTTTATATTTAAGGGAGAAGCGATGTGGGAAAGGAGAAATTATTTGAAATAATCCCAAATCAAGAAGACAGTAACGCTGTGCAGGAACTGAGTCGGCGGTCTCCTTTCTGCCTGCAGCTCCAACAAGGTGACCTTTAAGATAAACACACCTACCTGCAATTTTATACCTGACCTGACCCGGCTGTCTCCAGGCTGTAATAAGCAGCAGAGTGGAACCTGGCTGCGTTTCTCTCCGCCCTCCACCTCCAAGTCCTGACACAACGACACCACAGCTCTCCTCGCTGCAGCTGTAGCCAGCAGGCGTTTGCAGGGATGGTAGAGGGGAAACCGTATCGGTATGGGCTGATCGTGGCGGGCTTTTGCGTGGTGGCGGTCGGCCTCTTCGTCATGGCTCAGGAGCGGCCGCACGTCTACGCCACCATGTGCGTTCTGGGCGTGACCATGGTGTGTGTTGGGACGACGTGGAGCCTGTGCCAGTGCTATCCCAAGGTAGACGCACCCTGTGAGGAGGCATTAATCGTGTTAATGCTGCCAAACCGGCGAGAATTGATTTGTTAATGGAGAGTGTGTTTGTCAGGTCACTCTGGCTGCTCAGGCCCAGGAGAAAAATCCAGAGGATCTCGACCAAAGGTACTGTTGCACATTCACAAAATAATGGCCCACAGACAAGTGGGTGTTCATTAAACCTTCAGTCGTCCTGTGGTCTGTCTGTGGTTGAGCAAATATGGCGACAGCAGCAGTGTACAGTGGGTACAAATACACTGTTAATTTAGAGGAAAACAATGATGTAATGACAGAGGAGAGGAGAGAGGTGGAAAAGAATAGAACAAAACCGTATTGACCCAATGGCTAAACCCATAGACTGATTATGAAGACGGACCAGGAATCTCCTCCCATGAAAATATCCCTGACTGAAACGCTGCCATCTTGTCTGTGCATCGTCGTGGTGTGGAGCCATAGTGACAAAGTCCCGCTGTGATTACAACTTGCTAAAATTACAGAAATTATCTACGAGGATTTTTTAGTTTATCACCGCGACCCATCTGCTAACACCGAGGAGGTTGGGTTTATCATCTATACAGCAGCCAGCCACCAGAGGGCGATCAAGACACTGTCCATCTTTATATTCAGTCTGCGGGTGCAGCAGAAAATGAGATATGAGATGGTAGATAAAAACAAATGGTGAATAAGTACTACCCATCCCCCCCACCCCATAGCAACAACCATTCATTTTTCTTTGACACCCTCCAGATACCCAAAAATGGCCGCTCAGCAGCCAGATAAAGACATGCATGATCAGCAAAACCCTTCCTCCCATTTTAAAAAAGTAAGAAAATTAGGACAGAATGCTGGAGCCAGACTTCTGTTTTCATCTGCCCCGCCCCCCTTCTTTTGATTTAATTTTAGACGTGCTGATGCTCTACCAGGTTTCTGTGGCCAAGAGTCGAACAGCAGCAGACCGATGAGCCAGTGTCACAGCTGTCCCACACTGCACCTGGTCTGAGGCCCTGCAGGGTTCCACACTGGAGTCTGCACAGAGATGATGAACGATGGCTTCACTCACACCAAGTGCCCTTTAAACCTGTACAGATAAAAGAAAGAAGTGACTTTAAATGGACTGTTTTGTACTGCTTTGTGACACGCCCCTAAGATTCCCTTGACATAAAAATATTCTGCTTTAAAAACAACAAAATCTGTCTTGGGTGGTATTTTCCAAGTGATGGACCAGCGACCTGTCCAATGTCAGCCGGTAAAATGAATAAAAAAAGAATTTGCTAATGTTTTTCATTTAAGTCGTGTGTATGTTTGGACCTCACACACTGTTTGTGTTCCATAATTGGACTCGATTGGCTCCAAACAATTTTGATCTCGCTCATTTGAAAATGTTGCTTAACTTCAGATTTGAAGTGAAGTCAGTTATTTGAGGAGGATACAGATTAAATTGCACGGTAGATCCAGAAGATGGCAATATTTACTATATGAGAAGAGAAAGAAACCAGAGTGACTCTCTCTCTCTCTCACACACACACACACACACTGGAGGAAAATGAAGGCCCTATTATGTTATTAAAGGGGAGTATGGCAGAAGGTAAGGAAGAGAGATTTTGTTGAAATTTCTCTCTGTTTAAAAATTGCCATAAATTGCCATGATTGTCCCCTATTTCTGAAATCATCAGCAGAAACATCACAACCTGTGACCTTGAAGCTTTCATAAAATTTCTGTGTGATGTTTCTCACAGGTGGTCACTCACATGCACAACGCTCCTCCACTGGGTAAACACAACCCAATGCCAGCATTACACCTGACACCTACCCGGACCTTGTTTGTGCAGCGGATACACAGAAGCTGTCTGCAGGCAAATGAAAGCTCTTGTGTGTTTGACCAAAGTAAACCTGGTCTGAAGAGATTGGCACATTAATTCACTGTAAGGACATATTATTAATACAGTAATAAACACAGTCACACACAGATGTGTTTCCTCAACAAAGAAGTCTAGTCTCTTAAATACATGTTATGATTACCTTATAGCTAACGGGCTGCTAAAGGGGGAGGGACACTGCACTTGATTTTTGCAACAACAACAACAACAACTGAACAAAGAGATGCGGCACATGTCCATGTTAGAGCAGATCAGGCTGATCACAGCACTGATCCACAAATTAGTTCTTACTTTTCTTTGTCAGCTGCTGCTTGGTTTCAATCAGGACAAGAAACCTGTGATGTGAAGCTGAGAGACACAATGTGGCCTCAGCTATGAGGCTTGTTTTAATTAAAGGGTGGAGGACTGCGGTCTACTGAGAGCTCTTCTGGTTAATTAAGAGATGATCCAACCCTTTTGAACCGTGCACCTGGGGCAATAACCCCCTTTCCTTTGATTGTGCAGCAGCCCTACACAATAGAGCCACTCTGCGAGGACCGGTTGGCTTTCACTTGGATTCTCCTTCACTTTTATCCTTTCAGATGGATTATTCTCTCCTTGTTTCGCTTGGAATGATACTGTGTAATCTCTTCTTTGTGAAGCTTAGGCTGTGTTTGAAAAGTGCTATATTACATTATATATTTCTATTCTATACGGTCTAGTTGAGGAGTGATTATATGAAATGGAAGAGATTTAATTAAAAATGAATGATATTAATAATCAACACACATGAGATCCCTGGTCGTCCTCAGTGCGCACAGCCACGCTTTCTTCAGGAATATCCTCGCACTTGCCTGAGACTCACCTTGTCCTCATTAGGAGCACTTTCCAACGCATTACCAGAGGAGGTGCTCCCTCACGCTGACATGCCATGATCACAGGTCCGGGGAGCCTGAAACATGACTCCTCCGCAGTAAGAGGTGTTTTTTAACGGAGGAGAATCATTCGATACAAAAGCGGTGGCGTGAGCCCCGAGGACGTCACCAGTCTCCGCCTCGAATTATCACAATCAATTGTTCCATTTTTTTTTTTCCTTCTTCTTCCTAAACATCAGAACAGATGCTGGAGGGCTTTCTGGCCGCGAGACGCTGAGGACGCGCGCGGCAGCTGAGCATCTGGACACATCAGCCTGGAATTAAGAGCTAACCTTCGGTGAAACTGAGAGATTTGATAGTTTCTCCGATCCTTGGGCTGGAGGTGTGAGGAACATGCGGCGCACCCCCGCCTGGACGTGGATTGGCTGGGCGCTGTGTTTGTGCGCATCTTTGGCCGCGGGCGCAGTGGACCTCACCGAGGACGAGGAGCTGGATGTGACCCGCGGGGACGAGGCTCAGCCCGGCCCCGGAGCCGAACCCCCTGCCGAGCTCCTCAGGTGCAACAAGGTAAGGCGCGCGTGAGAGGCGCCGAGCCGCGTCCTGCGCACACGCACCGCCAACGCTTCGAACTTTAAATGTAGAAATAAAGTTTAGATTTGCTCATTGACTCTATGATTACGTTTGTGATGTCTAGGTTTTATCGCCTTTTCAAAGAGGCTGGATAAATGCGTCTTTGCCAAATCCAGATCCAGAGAAAGAAAGAGAAAACCCATTGACCTTCATTATGAGAAAATGTATTATGAATTTAGCATTAGCACCATTTTGTTCTATATAGCACAGAACAAAAAACCACCTGATAAAATAATAGTTATTATGATATTCAAACATTTTAGAACAGATGTCTCAGAGTGCTTCAGAAACAAAAGCAGTGTCCTCTGGAGTCAGCCAGTAGTCCCTGATCCGAGCAGCTTAGTCCTGCTGGTTACAAAGCACCTGCACCAGCTCTTTAATGTACATCCAGTACAAACAAAGCACCTGCACCCGCTGTTCTCTCTGCTATACCCCAGGCAGCTTGGCGTATACCGGGTCAGTACCTGGTCATGCTGCAGCCGAGGACGCACGAGTCTCACCTCCAGAGGACCATCAGGAGGCTGACAGCCAAAGCGTCCAGGAGAGGTCACCTGCTGGAGATCCTGCAGACCTACTCTGGGTCTCTGCACGGCTTCCTGGTCAAGATGAGCAGCGATGTCCTTCACCTGGTAACTGCTCTGCTGGAACAACACAAAAAATGTGGTTTAACCAACATTTCCTTTTATATCAACAAACGTGATGTATTTTGATCAATAATGTGTGCTCATCTTGCCTGGCCTTTTCATGTTTTAACTTGGAAATATTTACAGTTTGATCTGCTAATTAATGCAAAAGAAGAAGAAATCAAATCTAATCCAAACTGCAAGATAGAAGGTAGAATATGTTTCAAAGAAATAGGCCAAATAATCACCAATCAAACTGACTGTTGACGAGTTGTTCATGTTGAAGAAATGTGGCCTTGCAGCTTGGTAAGAGCCAGTTTGTCATTATTCTGCAGAGTAATGACACTGTCTGCTTTGACCAAAATAAAGTGCTTTACAATAATTCAGTGTGAAGGAGACAACGGATGGATGACCTTCTTTAAATCAGCCAATCAGAGAAACAATGTCAGTGTTACGCCTCGATTGTCTGAAGTGAGACTGCACGACATTCGTCAACTGAAAAACCAGGGACGGCTCAAAGTCAAGAGAAAAGATTATTTAACATAGACATTAGATTGTTGCAGGGACAGAAGCTTATGGTCAAAACTCCATGCAATCATTTAACGGACACATAGAAGGCATCAACAAAGAGAAATAAGTCGATGATATATGGGCCTTAGGTCCCCATGAGAAACCCAGGGATATATCAGTGTAGGGTATATTGATCAGATATGTAAATAATTTATTAAAGTGGACCAAGAATAGATCCCTGAGTAACCCCACAAATGATGAACAGACCAATATTGGTGTTTTTGCAATCAGCATCCTGTGCAGGTCTTTTCCTCACATTCACTACCATCTCTGCTTGTGCTCCTGTCAGGTTATGAAGCTCCCCCATGTCCACTATATTGAGGAGGATTCGTCTATCTTTGCTCAGAGCGCCCCCTGGAACCTCCAGAGGCTACTGCGTCCATACGGCTTCACATCTGAAAATGGAACATATCAACCTCCCAGTGAGTTTGTCTATGCACCTGTCCAGTAAACCTATGTAGAAACACAAAGACGCAAGTACACACACATACCTGAAGTAATAACTATCATAACTAGATACTGTCCCGTGCAGATGATGGAGGGATGGCTGAGGTGTATCTGATGGATGGTCGTGTTCAGAGTTCTCACAGGGAGGTTCAGGGACGGGTGCTCATCACAGACTTCAACAACGTCCCGGAGGAAGATGGAGTCCGTGTTCATAGACAGGTCACACACACAAACACAAACACACACACACACACACACACACACACCGGTTAACACGCTCTGTTCTTACATCTATTTCACCACGTTGTCTGTCCTTCCGTCCTCTCCAGGCCAGTCAGTGTGACATTCACGGCACACACATAGCCGGGGTTGTCAGTGGGTTGGATTCGGGAGTCTCTCGAGGTGCCGCTATCAAGCTGGTCCGTGTGCTCAACTGTCAAGGGAAAGGGACGGTATCAGGAGCTCTGGCAGGTAAAGGACTCACTTTGTGTCAGACACTCACCTTCAGCAAGACGAGAAGCTCTTTGCATTCAAGCCACTCACAGGAATCATTCCTCAGCCAAGGACGGTATATCCTCATCGGGGTTTGTTTGGTAGTTAGCAGGATTGTGCACAAACTTCTTTTTCTCAAAGAAGAAAGAAAGTTTGTTTCGCTAAAGAAGAGTCCATTAGTGTTGGAGAGAATCGGGATGAATGGGTGGATCAAGGACTTTTTCTTTAAAATGATGAGAAAGGACGTTACCCTTGGCAGAGGTATGCTCTCTGTCCTTCTGCTTTCAAATGAAAAGCAGCAATGGAAATGAAGCTGATGTTACATGCAACGACTATTTTTTCAAATGTGAGGGACGGCCAATCAGTGCCTGACGTCTTTGTGTTGTCACATTCAGGTCTGGAGTACATCCGGGCCCAACTACAGACCCATCCCGTGGATGCAGTGGTCGTCCTGCTGCCTTTCATCGGTGGCTTCAGTCGATCATTAAACGCGGCCTGTCGCGACATGGTGGCTAACGGCGCTGTGGTCGTAGCTGCAGCAGGGAATTACAGAGACGACGCCTGCCTGTACTCGCCCGCCTCAGAGCCCGAGGTCCCATGATGCTCGAACACAGAGCCATGTGCACAGCAGATACGCAACCTTTACCTCAGCCTCTCTGCGTGTCCAGGTCATCACAGTCGGGGCAGTTAATGCAGCGGACCAGCTCATGTCACAGGGAGCAGGGGGCACTAACTTCGGCCGCTGCGTTGACTTGTTTGCACCCGGCGATGACATCGTCAGTGCCAGTAGCGACTGCAGCACCTGCTTCACCACCAGAGGGGGCACGTCCCAGGCTGCTGCTCACGCTGCAGGTGCTCGCATTCTCACACACACTCACACACACACACACACACGTGTGCTTCTGATTTTAATTTCTGGTTCTGTGCAGGTGTCGCAGCAGTGATCCTGACGTCCAATCAGAACCTGTCGCCGGTGCAGGTCCTGCACACGATGCTGCGTCACTCTGTCAGCAACACGATCAACCTCCTCTCTCTGTCTGACGCCCATGGTCTCACCACTCCAAACCTGGTGGCAGCCATGCCTCCGACCAGCAGCACGACAAGTCAGAAACTCACTAAATAGACACTAATTGGACACTATAACGCTCTGTTGTGGAGTTCTATCATTTACGACGTGTGTGCAGATGGGGAGCTTTTGTGTCGGTCCGTGTGGTCGGAGAGGTCAGGGGTCGCGAGCACCGACAGGGCTGTGAGTCGCTGTCGTCGGGGGGAGGAGATGATGGGCTGCAGCAGCTACGCTCCTGACGGTGTTGGTGTCGGGGAAACCATCCATGTGAGTTCAAGTAAATGGCTCTAGAATGACTGATTTAGATGCTGACAGATCTCCGCCTTTGTGTTTAAGACACGCAGCGAGCGGATGGAGTGTGTGGCCCACAATGGTGGGAGGGGCAACGGTGTTTACGCGGTGGCCCGGTGTTGTACCATAGGCGGTCTGCAGTGCTGGGTTCACGCTAGTCCAGAGGCCGGCAGAGATGCTGAGTGTGTCGACCCACAGCACCACCTGACAGGTGAGTCCCACCTGCTGGAGCCTGGGTGAAGCATCCTGAGGCTGACCTGGGTCGTTGTTTCGTTGTTTTGTTGTGTGGAGGAAGAAGAGAAGAAGAGCAAGAAGAGAATGAGCATATTTCAACAGATTTCTTACTCACTGCTCCTTTAAACCACACAGCTGTTGCCAAGCTGAAAACTTGTATCCTTGCTATACTGCAAACTGCCCTTTAAACCGAGAACCCTCATCTGGAGTGGCTGCATTTAGAACACCACGGTCAATTACCATGGCAATCACCCTGAGGGGAGAGTGAACCCTCTGCCACTGTAAATAATAGCATGCGTGGTATGAAGAGCAGGACTTTCTTTCTTTACATCAGTGTTTGTGAATAGACAATGTTTTTTGTGGGAACTTAACATGCAGCTGCTTCATCTGTAGGTTGTTCTTCTTGGTCCCCTGCTGAGGGTTCGTCTCATTCCCGTCCACACCTCGATGTTCGGAAGCGTTGCGTTGTTAAAGACGGGGTGACGTCTCACGCCGTTTGCTGCCACGCTCCATCTCTGGAGTGTCACCTGTTGGAGAACATATCGGCTGATGAAGCCCACGTGAGTCAGAAGAAAAGAAAATGTACAATAATCACGTTTCTACTTTACCCACTGACATGACACTGCTGCTGTCTTGCAGGTCCAGGTGTCCTGTCCCTCCGGTTGGACTCTGACGGACTGCAGAGCCGTCTCTCAGGCATCTGCCGTCTTGGGGCCTGTTGCTAAGGGCAACAGATGCGGAATTCGCGGCGCAACAGCAGCCGTTGCTGTCTGCTGCCGCATCAGAGCAACGGAGCGAGCCGCCACAGCGCCACAATGACCCGGCCCCTTTCCCCTGTGATGTCTGCACCTTAAACTGCTTTGATATATCTCTGCTAGTGTTGATGTCTTTATTGCTCATCAGCTGTGACGTCATTTAGACCCATGAACACACCTTCACACTCACGACCGAAAACACTGGTCTCAATTCAACGGCTGCATCCTTCAGCCTTTTCAAGGTGCTTTACATGCACATGTTTCGTTCGATCCCTAAGAGTTGGTACAAGGTACAAAAATTAGGGGGATAAAATTAAATGACGACTCCCATTTTCTGAAGGATGCATCCCCTTAATTGAGACACCGCTTCAGTTGTAGGGTTAGTACAAATGTGATACAACATATATTTACCACATACCACGCATAGTTTGTAAAATTCAATCAAATATTTTTGTATCTTTTTACAAAACAAGAATAAAAAGAGCTTTGGTGTTTTTTTCTCTTTTGAGGATTTTGCTGCCTGTTTGGTCTTTCCACAGGGACATGAAGCAGAGTAGATGGAATTAAGTGCTCACTGCTTTATAATGTGGAGCACTTTAACAGCTAAAGGCCAATCAGAGTCGAACCAAAGGCTATTTAAATAATCAGCCAGACATTAGGAGAATTTAGGACTTGTTGGATTATCATCCTGTGTGAAGTATAACAATATAGATCCTATTTAAAGCTGTCACAGAGACTGAATCCGACAGCACAAACTGTGTCTGATGAATGTACCACAGGGCTGTGACTGCAGGTGGAGGTCGGCTCAGGCTCAGCTCAGAGCAATCAGCCTGATTAGCACCCTCCTTAATAAACATGTCACTCTGAGCTCAGGCTGTTTTGTGGTTTGTGACGGCAGCTGCACACAAGACAAGAGCAAGCACCCATTAATTGATACCTGGAGATGCTCTCAGACAGAGCATCCAGAGGAGCCGTGCATGAGAACACAGATGTCAGAGTCAGTTGCCCCTGGTTTTGTCTCAGCCTCCTGATATAAGGGGTTTTGTCGGTTTAGTTTTAGCTCTGGTCTTATTCCTTTTCCAGGATCTGAATTTGTGGCAACACAAATTACATTCCTATGACAGAGATTTGGCATTTTTTTGGAACCCTTGGAATTTGGGTGCAGATCTATGGTTTGTCTATTCTTTGCTTTGCCATTGCAGTTTACGAAATAACAGAGATCTTGATGTGAGAACACAGCCATGTATGAGTGTGCGAAATGTGGTGAAATGTAAGGAGACTGTAGGGCCTCAGTGGAGGGATGGGTTGTGGTACTGCGTTCCATTGTAGTTGCTGACTCACACAGATGGATGACTTCAGTGTGGGAGCTCCCCGGGGATATCCATCTAACTCTGGCAGCCGTGGTGCACTGATGAGTGGAATGAGGTTTTGATTGCAGCAGGAAACATGATTAACACGACATCGATGGGATTGATTCATGGCAAACACCTCGTCAGTGAACGGATCCTTCTTTAACAAGATCAGAAACAGGAGGTGCTCATGGATTGTCTGAACACTGACATGAGATGAGGGGAAATCCTGTAGTGGACATATAAAAGGCTCAAATGTTATTTGAGGCATCCAGATATAAAGCATGCAACATCTGTAAACATACATAAAGACCATGTTTACAAAAGGCTGTGCATTCCAGTTTATTTTATATCAAATTTCCCCTTAATCAAACTCTGATGTACAAATTAAAACTGAGTTTTAACATGCAGTACAGAATCCTGTGATGGCAGCAGTGAATTTTCAAAATGACAGTAAAAACCCGTACAGATGTCAAACCCCACCCACGCACGTCCCCATCCCTTCCTGCATCCCAGGATTAAAATAGGAATTCGAAGCCTTTTTTTTCCCTCTTGTTTTCTTTACGCAGTGGTAGTGATGGGACAGAAGGGGCGAAACCGACGAGAGACTTTCAGCTGAATGCGACTCTTGATGCCAAAGCTCGCTTGGCACAGAGCGCATGCAGCTCCATCAGGTAGCACGTAACCAGCCACAGAGAGAGAGAGAGAGAGAGAGAGAGAGAGAGAGAGAGAGAGAGAGAGAGAGAGAGAGAGAGAGAGAGAGAGAGAGAGAGAGAGAGAGAGAGAGAGGAGGGGGAGCATGTGTTTATGACAGGAAGTGCTAATGTGACCAAACTACACAGCAAACAACACGGGGGCATGTTTTTTCTTCTTTCTGTCACACAGAAAAGACAAACTTCACCAACCACTTACTGCCACACATGCAAACGTGCCGGAGAGCACGACGTGACATTCACATCAAGTGAGACACAGAAAGAGAGAGAGCGAGAGAGAGAGAGAGAGAGTGAGAGAAAGAGAGAAAAATGAGTAATGGAGGAAGCCTCAGTGGATTGATCACGTGACAGCTCCTGACAGAAAACCATTTTGTACGATTGCTTCGTAAGGTCTTCGCGCTGTAAACATCGACCTGTTAAAGCTGAGAGCTAATCCCATGAGCTAGTTCAGTCCGAGTGAAAGTGTGTCTTCCTTAAATCTACCCAAGCACGAGTCAGTATCTACGAAGTGTCTCCGCCTGAGGGCAGAGGGAAAAGAAGCAGCATTTGACTTCCACCCCAACTCAACATCTTGTCACCTGAAACCCTGTTTTATTAACATGAAACCTGCAGCCCCCCCCCCCCCCCCCCACAAAAACCGGCCCCCCCCCCCCCCCCCCCAAACACACACAGAATCACCAACCAACAAATACATTCCTACAATCCTTCGTCACAACACACAGAGGGAAGATCTTCCCTGAATCCCTTTGGGAGTGATGGGGATGAAGAAGCCCTGTTGCCCTCCTACAGCAAGACCATTTGGTGTCAGGGGGAGGACAGGCGGAGAAGACGTGAGTACACCTCCTTTAGAGATGTGAGGGTACAGAGTCACAGGTGGGACAAGGTAAGAGAGAGAAAGAAAGAAAGAGAGAAATCGGGAGGTTAAGGCACTTCAAGTCTCCCGATGATTGAGGGTTGCGACACACAGGTGTTGTTCTTGAGGGAAACTAGAGCTACATTTGGGTTTGGCTTCTGTGTGTGTTTCCAAAAAGGTAGACAAAAGCAAAAAAGGCAAAGTAATAAGAAAACTCCACTGGAAAAACAAAGAAAAAAAAAACCTGATAAAGCAGAGGTAACAGTGAGGCGAGGTGGACCTGTTCTTCGTGATTGTGAGCGAAGTGAATGAGTGACACACTCACTAAAACATCTGCATGTGTGTGTGTGTGTGTAACCTTGGCACCTAAAAAGAAAACAATCTCCTGAGCTCCCACTCAGATGGCGCTGATGGCCCACCATGGCTGATCTGAGCACTTCCAGGTCAGCGAATCTTGCATAAGGCTCGGGTCCCTAAACATCCTCTCCAGTTTTTAATTCTTCAAGAGTCAACGACAAAAGTGGCAAGGAAAATAAAACACAGCAATGAGAGGAGTAAAATCCAGCACACGCGGCTGTCTGTCAGCGAGAGGAAGAGGAGGGAGAGTGCTGACCATGGCACTGGTTGTTTTGAGATTTGCTTACGGCCAAGATCTGTCCAGTTTCTTGGACAGGACCGGTCCTGTACTGCGTCCCCGTGGCCTCGCTGCGTGGTCACCGGGGGGGTCAAAGGTTAAGTCACAGGCGGAGTGGCGTTCCTATCAGGGCATCCGCGTGACTGCGTAGTGGCACTGAAAATAAAAGTTGATAAAAGCAAAAAAGTGGAAGAGGGCATGAGCGTGTGGAGGCTCTAGAGGAACTGAGCAGCGCTGCTCACGACAGACGGGGCTGGACTATAAAGTGCATGCTGAACCCCCAACCCCCCCCTCCCCCAAGTGCTCCTGTGTGGAGGTGTTCCTGTACAAGTACACGTTCGTGTTTGAGTGTGTGCATGTGTGTCTGCAAGTTCCTCCAGAGCGACTGACCTGACCTCTCGCTATTTGCATGGCTGTGGAGATGAGCACAGGAGACTTGAAAGTATTATCTTACACTGGAAATTACACCTATGGAACAAGTCTTTACAATGTGAGTATGTCTGTGTAGATACATTGGCAAATATGAGCAGAAAATTGTTAAAACACAACCAAAACCCGTCCGACACCTCGCTGTCATTCTGAGTCAATGAATGAATAAAAGGACAAACTCAAGTCATCCGTTGATTGTGGAGGGTTTTTGCACGTCTCGCTGTTTTCAACTCTGCTGCCCTTAATGATAATGCATCTCCATCATCGCCTCAGCGGCTCTAAAAGGAAGTAATTTATGATTTATTCATAGCTCCTTCGTTGCTGTGGCGACCGAGAGAATAAGTGTTCTGATTGGCATGTTGTGGAGTCCTAAATGTCCCGACCAATCAGAGGCAAAGTGCAGCCCTTTCGACTGGCTGCCCCGGAGCTGTGCCGCCGCTCCTTTGGAGGGATCCTGCTGGCTGGAGACGCTACGGGTCAACGTCTTCTAGATCGCTCTTGGAATCGCCAAGCATCATGGGAGATTCTGACCCCTGGGAAAGAGACAAGGACGCATTACATACAGGGAGGGGAGGAGCATGCTCTGCTTCTGTGAGGGGAGAAAAGACCAAATCATTAAATATCTATGTACAAGATGGTGACAGCAGGATTTGAGTTTCAATGCATGACAGTTGTTATCAGCAGTATCCACATCCATGGCAGAACAGGTCTGACAGTCTTGTGCGGTGTGGGCACCGTGACAGGCTCAGCAGGAGTCACAGAAGAATGGAGCAGCCGTGGGAGGTAACAACCTGCCTTTATTGCTCCTGACAGAAATCACTGAGATGTTCCACTTTTTCCGGACTAAACTGAGCCTGTGTTGTAACAAAATGAGTCACGGAATACGCCCACTGTGATTAGTGCCGGGCGGGGCTGTGTCGGGGGGGGGCTACCTGTCGGAGGCTGCGGTCGGCGTTCTCGTTGGCTGGGCTGCCATCAGAGCCGTTACTGCTGCCAGACTGCTCCTTCTCGTTTAACAATGCTGTGGCATAGGCCAAGGTATCCTGCAGAGATCGACACACACACGCAGACACAAGTGAGTAAGACTGTAAACAGAAGAACAGTAAACAACATGTGTGTCTGCGTTTGTCTTTGATAGTGGTGTTGGTGGAACTCGAGGTTCTCACATCATGATGTCTTATAACAGTGTTCGTCTGTGTGTGTGTGTGTGTGTACCTGTGCAGAGATAGTGCGTTGGAAGGTTTTGTTGGTGGAGGTCTCATTGGAAACGTTGCTCTGTGGAGTCCAGTAGTGTTCTGTCATCTGAGGGTCAAAGCACACAGGATCAACACTGTTTATCTAGAGACCAGGAGGAGAGATTGCTATAAACTACAGGCATGTTTGAAGCCACTGGTCAGGAAACCTAGTATCACCTAGTACCACTTCATCTCTACATGGAATCTATGTGCAGTTATCTCCGCAGATCAGTCAGCAGCCATGATAAACAGTAGTAAACACATGGATCAAGCAATGATCGACTGAATATCTATTAAAAAGCATTTCCTCAGTTTTCATCAATGCCTTTTACATCTGTGTTCCATATTGAGTGAGATTAGTTCATATCCATTTGCAGTTTAGGACATGACAGCTAGAGTTAGTGTACGATGTTCATCTATGGAGTCAGATTACAGGAGCACAGATTGTTTTACGGTTTAAGATGTTGACCTCATGAACACCCTGGCCTGATTTCTTCCAGGATCATCCCATCATTCTCGAGCGAGACAGCATTTAAGAAGCTCACCTTTTTCTGTAGCCACTGCACTGCCCAGCTCCAGTGACCGGACAAGTCCTTGAAGTAATCCTTGGCAGGAGGACACCTGGTGGTAAAATTAAGAGAATCGTCAGACTTACGTTACCTGGTAATCTAACAGAAGAAAAATCATATATGAATCACCCTCAATGGGTCACAGCTAGAATTCTGACTCCTGCTTGTGCCTGACCTCAGCGCTTCAACACAGTAAGTGCTGTACTCACTTCTGGGCTAATGTAACCAGGAACTTCACGCACTGGTAGCAGCGTCTGCTGTCCATGTTGTTGCTCTGGTGCATTAAGGCTGGAAGAAACACACAGAAGTAATATGTTTATTAAATCCTTCTTGCCATGTAGCATGGCAGTCTATCAACAATATTAAGTTCACACGTGTGTGTGTGTGTGTGTGTTGTGTCTGTCCTGGGCATGAGAGTGAAAACAACCACATCAGATGAATAAATAAAAACATACCTAACAGGCCTTTGTCTGACTCAAAGGCATATTTGAGTCTCTGGGTTTGCAGAGGGTCTTCTGCTACCTGAGGTGACAGATTGAACCAAGAGTTAGCAACAACGATCATCGTGGCCGTCATAAAACAAACGATCCATTATCAAAGGGTCACTGATGACGTCACTCACCAGCAGCTCCTGAAGCATCTGAAAAATGTTCTTCAGTTCATGAGGGGGAGCCGTCTCCAGCTGCATCTGTGAGGAAGACACAATCGATCCAAAAGATTTTAGGTCTGTTTTCTTTTCTTGAATAAATCTGTCAGCTATAGCAGCTGGATCTGTGACATTTTGGGGAAAAAAGTTTTTACCTTGAGTAGCTGCAGCACACCCAGGGAGAAGGGTTCATTACAGAATGAGCAGTAGGTCACCATCTCCATGAGGAGGGACAGCGGGCCTGACAACTCACGCATGGAAAACATTACCTGGTAGACAGAACGATAAGAGGAGGTCAACCAAAGAGATTCAGAGCCAATCAATCGATGTGCACAAAAACAACAGGATTGTTCACATTTCTGGTGCAACACTGGTTGTTTCTGTCTTGACATTTAAAGCATATTTCAATGAAATCGTATTGTGGTATGTTACCTCAAGAAGGTAAGGCTGTCCCTCTGGAGTGAAGAGTGAGGTCAGGATATCCGTGTGGAGGGGGAGGAGTGGGGCAGATGATGTGACGTTACTCAAGCGCAGCTTAAAACCACCGGGGGCTAAAACAGAAAGAAGGTGACAAGTCAAGAGTCAGACTGAGAGCTGAGGTATAGACAGATAATTGGCCATGCCAAGTGTGACTCACGGTGTGTCCGCTGTGGGCTCAGGTCAGACTGCAGAGTGATGAGGGCCAGAGTGCTGTGGAGGTGAAGGAACTCCCGAGCCTGTGCTGGACTCCACCGCCGGTTCTGCCACACAGGCATTAGAGACCAATCAGTAACATTTAGCCAGTAGAAGCTTTTACAAGACATGACAGGATCACGTCACCATGTGCATTTGTACCTGGTTATTCTGCCTGTTGGGTCCCAACAGGAACAGGAGCATCCGGCGATAAGCTGAGTGTTTCAACAACAACTGACAAGGACCACATCCCTGAGAAAGTGAAAGACAGAACTGTCCATCATCCTGCTGTGATTTCATTCAATGTTTATACATGGTACCCTGAAGAGACTCTGTTTCTTACCCTCTGAGCAAAGTTACTGAAGAGACTGAAATACTGAGCACAGTTTTTCACATTCTCAGGAACATCTTTGTCCAGTAAGGATAGCAGGGCATCGGTCAAACTGTCCAGACCGGGATCTCCAAAGTGAAGCGCGCTCTCCAGGGTCTTTTCGAGGATGGATGCAACGACCACCCTCACCTCCCTCATGCTGCACTCTAACAAACAAACCCTGAGGATGGTAGATTTGAGGTTAATCTCTATGGAAACAGCAGCACCATCAATAGAGCATGAAGAGTTCCACACCTTTACGCACACCTGTAGCTATTGATTTAATAGACCGTGGCGACTGGTCGTCTTCTGATTTAACCAGCCGCTATTTCAAAACTTCTCGTAATGGTATCAAAACTCATTGACCCATCAAATTTTAACCATCCACTGCAGACAGACCTTGATGCATGCATGATGCATTGACATGGCTCATTGTTAACATCACTGTGTGTCAATGAGGAGTAGAATGAAGACAGGACAGATATAGATCAACAGCCACATGGTGCAATGTCAGAGAAAACCTGTATTTTTATGTGTGTGAAGGACGCCAGTCTGATGATGTCTGATAACCAATCAGGTTTCAGGATCATATGATCACACCATGCCTAAACACAGCAGGGTGAGACAACACCTTAAAACCCACACAAAAGCACATAAATCAACCTCTGCCTCTACATGCTTGCATTCCACAGAGTGACCTGCTGTCTCAGCCAATCAGCACTCTCACTGTTAATTGTATTCCTCCGCCAACCAGTGCAGTTTTCTACATATCTGAAACTATCTTTTTACCCAGATTAATTTAAATCCACATCGACCTTTGACCTCCAAAATGTATTCACTTTATAATTAGGCCTAAGAGTCAAGTGATAAAAGGTTGAAGTAATATCACGTTCTATGAGTCTAAGTGAACTGTGCCAGATGTAATGAAATTCCCAACAGGTCACCTGAGGATGTACGTGTTGCTCCGTGTGCGCACCCTTCCGTTTGTTGCGATGACTACAAGGCACCTGTGACGGCTGACTAGAACGTTTTTATAATAGTTTCTGCAGCTGTGCATGTGCATAATAAAGTATAATTGAGTACTCTCAGGTCCTGCTTAAATATATAAGTATGTCCACTTGAATGAGAGTGCAGATTTAATCGCTGCAGCAGCTTTATCCGGGTGGAACTGTTTGACCTCTACCAGAGAGTTGAATGTGTATTGATTGGAATGAAGGAGCAAATGCTGGGAGCTGCCAAGTCTGTGGTATCGCATATCCCAGGGTCAGGTAGAAAATGCTGCAGTGATTAAACCTAGACTCAGGCCCGTACAAAAAAAAACCCAGCACTTTAATCTCAGCATGGCTCTCTTCAGGAATGGCATAAAACATTAAGAAGTTATTATGCACGGTTGCTCCTGCTGTTTGAAGAACAGCTTGGAAAATGCATTCTCTGACACTGACAAACTTTTTCTCACACTGACGGATGGAGGACTGTCTCTTGGCTATTATCACTTCTACGGTCACATGCATCAAGTGAGTAGTTCACTGACCTGGTGATCTCACGACCCTCTGGCCCGACCAGGTACTGCACCATCCACTGACACGCCTCACTGCTCTTAGACAGCAGTGCCTCCACTGTGGCCATCCACTCCTCCGTGTCCACCCTGCAGGAGACACAGGTATAGTGCAGATATAACACTGCTGCTTCTCAGGGAGTATTCATAGATGTTGATCTATGTATGTATGGATACATACCGGAGTTTCTTTTTGGTATGCAGGTATGTATGGAAGAGAAAGTGAACAGCCAGCTGGAGACTTTCTTTGGCCATGGGCTGGTAGTCAGGATGCTTCAGTTTTGTCTGTGGGACACAAAAGTTTTTTGAAACAGCTAATTTAAACTTTGTTCTATAATTATATATTCTGTAATATTACTTTTACTGAACTGAAAACTGATTTTGAAAATCAGTGGTGATACCCGGCCCTATTATAGCACAGTGGTATAAAAAAAACCATGTGTAATATCTCTTTGCAGCACTATTATGTGTTTATATATAATCAGACGAACAAACACAGAAACATACTGCATTGACGGAGGTGAGTGAGAGAGTGAAGTTGAAGTAGTCGCTGTTGTAGACGTCTCTGTTCCTCATGAACTTGAGATTTTCATCCCGCACCATCTACAGACAAATGTAAAGATTCGTGAACATTTGAGCTGAATCACCTGTGGAGGTGCAGCGAAGAAAGTCAGGCAGTTTATCGTCACTTTACCTGATAGATGCTGGCAGGCATCTTCTCTACAAATAAGCCCTTCTTCTCTCCTTTGCGGACTAGACGGGTGAGGAGGGTGAGACGGTCATTGTTGGCCCGTGGGGGGCGAGGAGATGACTGAGGGGAAACATCGGGAGAGGACGGGGCAGACCTAGGAAATACAAAGACAACACCGCTGTAAAATAGTAGCTAGTGCAGCATTTAGATGTTATGGGACAGAGTCAGTAACACAAGCTAGAAGACTTGAAATGAAAAATGTACATTAGAGAGGACTGACTCACAGTGTAAGGTCCTCTGCTTCCTGCCTCATGATGCTGACTCTACTCTTTTTGGGCAGGACCGGTGAGTTTTGGTCGCTGATCTTCTGATAGAACAACATGTAGGCGTTCCAGTATCTCCTCCGCACGTCAGGGTAGGGGTTGGCTATAAACGCACAAGGACATCACTCAAGATTCATCTGTTTTGTGACTTATGAAAGAGCAAAGAGTTTTTTTTTTTTTTTTACACAGTTTGTGCTTTTAACTTACACTGGTCATAGACTTTGGGGCGGTACTCTCCACCGAAGCACTCGTACTCCAGAGATTCATCATTCATGTCAAACTCCTCCACCACGTTGTCGTTGAACTTGTACCAACGACCTCGGGCACTACCACTACGAGAAAGAAAGACGATGATAAACAGTTAGCAATGAAAGATGATTGATGATGAAAGAAAAAGGTGAAGAACCTCAATATCATGTATTTCCTAGAGGGAGTGAGTGTGAATGTGGCCATCGAGCCTGTCCCTGTCTAAAGCTTTAAATTTACATATGAATGTGTCTTGGTTCCTGGAAGAAGAGACATTCTGAGGAGAAACTTTCTTCGTGTAATCTTTAAGAGGAATAGGACAGAACAAGCCAGAGAGCGAGAGCACGGTGCCAATTATTAGCTCCTGTGGTCTCTTTACATTCCACCTCTCCAGTGAGCGTTCCCAGCTTCCAGAGCCAGACATCTGGAGATGCTTACAAACTAAACTAGAAGCCCAAACAAAGTCTGAGGCTGCGCTCATGTGCCTCAGGGAGGTCCTCTAAACTATGCCTGGAAAAGTAAATTAAAAGATTAATGTGTTCCACTAAACACTGGTTAGGTGCTTCTTACATAAGGTAGGAGCAGAAGCTGGAAAATACCAAACACCAAGCAGCTCTGCCAAGCACTAGCTAGCCCTTATAACACTCACAACAGCGTCTCTTACCGCCTGTCTTTAATGAAGGAGTAGTAGTGTCCGGCATGTGCCTGACCGCTGTGGACAACAACTCCTACAAGCTCATAGTTCTCAGAAATTGTGACTTTCTTCCTGGGCGAGCCTCCTGACGTCCCATCTCCTCGGCCCTCACCACCCTCTCCACTGCAGTCCTGACGAGCCATTCCAGAGACAGTGTAGGGCTCCATGTTCAACACCCAGGGGAACTGTTCAACAACAGCAAATCACACAGGCCATTAATCCTACTTGTTCATAATTTATGGGCTTTAATCTGTTTTTGAAAAAAAATGAACAAAATATTGGGAGCAAAAATTCTCTGCACCTTGATTTGTTCATCGTATTTGATGGAGCGTCCACTTTCCCAGTCGAAGCCGAAGCGCATGAGGTGAATGCAGAGAACGCTGGGTAGGGATTTGATGCATGTCCTTTTCACTGTGGTTCTCTGTGTGAAGGAGACCAAAGAAAAAGCTTATTGGATGCATGTAAAATCAGTGCAGTAAAATAAAAACTGTGCAGAGCAGTACACAGACCTTCTCCTTGCATTTCTCACAATAGTAGGCATTGCTTCCCTCGAGCACCTCTCCTCTGACGAACTGATCTAGTGAGATCTCCAGACTCTGACAAGAAGTCACACCAAGGTTCAAGGCCATAAAAGTTTCTTCACGCTCGTACCTGTAAGAAAAGGAAAATTGTTAAGATCCTTTGTGATACTTCTCAGAATTAAACAGTAACAGTGAAAAATCTCAATCTGACCTGTGAGGACAGTCTTTACAGATCTTCTGGTCGGAGAAGATTCCCTGAAATGTGTTTTTGAAGATCTGCTCTCGGCCCATTTTCTGATTGAAACAAATCACATTATTACTGAGCTTCTGCACAAAATCCTGTATTTGTTTATTCGTAAAGTATGTATGTGTGTGTGAGAATCCTAACCTTTAGATGCTCGTCCAGCTGGTCAACCAGACTAGTGAAGAACTCGTAGGCATCCTGCTGCTCCCTTACGTACAACTCCTTGTTCCACATCTTGAAGATCTGCAACAGACACCAAACATTTACAACAGGTAGTTTAATACAGAGTGGAGAATACAGCAGAATAAACTAAGTGCTGTTCAAGCATTGCAAACATGACGTGAAAACAGACAAAATAAATCAGTGCCAATAACAGGTTTACATGTTTCTCTTCGCAATGTAAATCAATTCTCATTTACCATTGTTTTGAATAATATCGGAAATAACACTAAAGTGAGTGAATTAGAGTCAGAGCACACTGTCAGCTGGTCTTTAAAGCAACAGCTATTTACCTTCCAGAAGTTCTCAGGTACATAGTATTGCAGCTTGCTCTCCATCAGATGTCCAAACAAAGACTGCACCTGGTAGAAGACACTTTCCTCAGGCTGGTCTGTGTCATCCTCGATGGAGAGGAAAGCCTTTAAGCAAACATGCAGTCACTGGAGTTAGATTCACTGTCTAGAATTTAAAATGTAGAAAACGTGGGTAAATACGGGAAGTAAACTACATTAAGTATCACGTACCTCTGGCAGGCCTGGCTGCATGTAGAGCTGCTGGAACACAGCATTCATGTAACATGTAGCTCCTCCGTTCTTCAGCCCCACAAAACCCGACACTGATCGGCTCTCTACAGGAGGCAGATACTGAGAAAGAGAGACGTTAGGTTAGACATTTGAAGATTAGTAACTATAACTATATATGACTTTATTCTGCGAGATTATTTACGTCAAACTCCTTGCAGAGGGAAGGATCAGACTGGTGGTGCATGGACAGTAACTCTTTGGTGATGAGCCGGAGGTTGGAGAGAGAGCTGTCAGCCAGCATCACAAGCACCTCGTAGGCTGCCAGCCTGCTGCTGGCCGTGCTGCACCTGACCACACACATACACACACAAAACGTTTAGGCAGTGATTTGCAGTGACTTGCCCATTAAATGGCAAAAATTAATCTAATTAATCACTTTTGAATTGGCACATTACACATGATACATAACAAATAGGATTAACATGACATACTTAGGATGGAAGTCATGGCTGGGGGCTGGGGAAGGTGTGGGGTTGGAGCTATTAATGATGATGCGTGAGGCTCGAAACAAGAAGTCGTCCAACAACTGCTGGATCAGAGAGGGACCTAGAAAACACACATTTGCACGTTACCATCAAATGTAAATGTTGACAAATGACAAAAGTATGTGTGTGTACGTGTGTCTTTATTTGCGCTCACCAAGATGTTCCTTCTCGTTGCCACAAAGTGAGAGCAACGTCTTGATGAGTCGGAGGTGTCCAGCCAGGAGGATGTTGTCTGCCTCGCTGGTTTCCATCTCAGAGCTCCAGCTGGGCTCAAAATTATCGAGCCAGGAGATCTCGTCCTCTAGCATGGTGGCTGCGCTCACTTTTAAAGCCTCCATCTCGGATGCTACAGCAGGTCAGGCAGGTGGAGGAGAAAAAAAAGGGAGTCAACTTTAGTTCCTGAGTCAGGAGCTCTGTATAATAACAACTGTTGCATCTGAGACTTCATATTCTTGAAGTCTGACAGAGGTGTATTGGCTTACTTGTTAGATCATCCAGGAGCTGACATCTTAGGTCAAAGTACTCAGTGCACTGGGAGAGTAACCTGTGGAGAAAAGGCATCATTAACAAAAGACCGCAGTTAAAGTGTAAGTGATCTATGTTTCGTCTGTTGGCGTCAGTACCTCTGGTTGACTCCTCTCATGACAGATGTGGGGCTCCACAGTGGCAGTTGAGCAGTGAGAATGACAGAAAGCAGGAACAGATTTGGTTTCTGGACATCAGGGAAGGCCGAGGTGTCGGACTGGCTGAGAGTGTACAGCTGATCACAAGCCACACGGCGGATCTGACAGAGGAGGTGACGGAGAACACGTGTGAGCATAAACTGCAGTGGCAGGGATATGCAGTATTTCTTATATGCAGTCTACTGTGAGGTTTTTTTACCTCTCCACTTGGAGATCCCAGCAGAACATCAATAATGAAATCATTGACGGAGGGGAGGTTGTAAAAAGAACCTGGAGAAATCAAGAACAAGATTTAGTTTTATTGTTGAGGTCTGCAAATAACCTGAAGATGAGCCATAGATACATCTACACAGTGTGGTATCCTAAAACTGGATACTAGACCATTGTGATGTTAACTAATTATATAAAGTTGTGTGTTTCTACTTCTGTGTGAGTCTTACACAGCTGCTGACAGCGTAGCTGCAGACAGGTGACCAGCAGCGACAGAGCCTCGCGGGCAATGATGGTGTCTTTGATGGAGACACTCTGCTGTCTGACACATATCCCTGCATGCAATGCTGTTGGGATGGTCTCTCCCTCGCTGCTGGAGCTGCAGTTACTTCCTGCAATCATACACCCACACAAAACATTAGTTTAACTGTCACTTATTAAGTGTAGCAAGTACTAGCAACTAAAAATTTTACTTGATGCCAAAACAAGTTCACAATTCAAAAATATAGGAGGATAAATAATATAAGCACATATAGGAAAAGTACTTCTGAAATGTTTTGAGTGTGTTTTCTGTCTTACCTGTACTGCTGACTCTGGTGCGGACTCCCTGTGGAAGAAGTGACCCGTGTGTCTCTCTGATTGGCTGAGGGCTGCCGACCAGATCCAACCGGCCAGCTGCTGCTGCCCAGGTCAGGCGCATGAAGCAGGCAACAGTGGAGGTGAAATCACCCACCTCCATGGTCTGGAGAAGAGACAGAAACACTCTTACTGTAGAATGTGCTACACTTTGATGATCAGTGAGGTTTAAGAACAGACTGTTAGTCCAGTACCTGAATGGCCACACGAGCAGCAGGTATGATCTCCTCCACTCTTATGGATGAGCGCTCGGACAAAGACATCTGCCTGTAGGAGGACTTCTCTGGAGTTCCACAGAGAGACAGCTGCCGCCCTGCTCTTCCTGCATTGCGAAATGGACGGGATGACAGCGACTCGCCATCTCTTATGACATCATCATCCAGTGCTGCAGGCATGCTCTGCCCAACCAGAAGGAACCTGGAAATACAGCCATGTAAGTATGGAAGTATCCACCGTGTGTGTATATGTATTTGTGTGTGTTCCTGAGGCATTTAGAACCTGGCCAGCTGAAGACAGATTGAGTAGACTCCCTGTCTGGTCTCATAGTCCACCTCTGATGGGATGGAGTCCCTTTGCATCACATTCACCACAAGACTGCAGAGGAAATTCACAGGGACATCAATGTAAGGACTTAAGAATAGACTATATTATGGTACTTTTTTTTAAAATATAGTTTTATTCTTTGTGCTTTTACCTGAGACCCCCTGCTTTCAGGAAGTTCTCACAGAAGGACTTGCTGCTGGTTTTGGCCATCTCATCATCAGATGTGGGCATGAGCTTTGAACTCAACACCTAACACACCGATCAGGAGAGGAAACATCATAGTCAGTCATCTACCATTACATTTTGAAAACATCTGTTACGCATCAATTAAGTGCTCTTCGTGTTGATGTGTGCGTACCTCCAGGTTGTACAGCACTCTGAAGGTGGACATGCCAGGTGCAGAGGATCTGAACAGTGACTCCAATATAGATGCAGCGCTGGGCTGGTGCTGCTGCTTGGAGGCCATGGATGGAGACCGAGAGCCGGTACCCTGGTTGAGGGTGAACAGTGTCTTCTATAATAAAGAGAAAATAATTGAGACCATGGTGAAAAGTTGCTGGACCTGAGGAGGTGACAGCATCTTAACACAGTTGGCTTACCTGGTGGCTCCAGACACTGGATTCTTTGGGAACAAAGTTGTCCAGAGCATCCTGCACCTCTGGGTCTGTTGGGATTAACAGCAGCAGCTTCCTCACACGAAGGGTGATTCTGAGGACAGCATAGGTACAAAGCCTGTCTGAAGTCACACTATAGCAACTGTGTCACATTAAGGTTGCAGTACTTCCTGGGGAAAATCTCACCTGGATTCATCAAGGTTAGCCAGCTGGTAAAGCATCTCAAACACATTACACACCAAAGCCATCACCACCCCAGGCAGGGACTTCTCCTGGAGACACAAGAGCAGAGGCACATTAGAACCAATGACAAACACTTGAGCGTGTTCACCTTCTCATGTCAAGTCTGACATGGTACCTGCTCCAAAGCGTAGGCAGAGTTGAAGACAGCGGAGCTAGAACTGCTTGAGGCGGAGGCCGAGGACTCGGAGCTGCCAGATGGGGTGCCAGTGCCTGAGCTCTTCACAGTCAGGCTCTGTTCATCACTAAACCCAAGCTGTGACAGCAGCTTCTGGTCCCGATTCATGGTCAGCTAAAAGGCAGTGACAGCGGAGGGGCAGTGACAGGATGGAGTGAGAGAAGAAAAAAAAAAAAAAGGGTTAGGTATTTGAATGGAGTCTGCAGTTGGGAGCGGAGAACAATAATTTGATGAGGGAGAGCGCTTAAAAGGAATAAGTAAGAGTGAATCACAAGACTAACCACACTGTCATTGGCAAAGATCTGGACATTATCCACAGGACAGCTCAAGTGCTCGGATATCTTCCACCGGATACTTCCTATTGTCTCATTACTGTGGGTCTGCAGGACACACACAGGCAGAGAGTTACTTCCGATGATTTTATGCTGCATAATAAATCTATAAAAAGGAACTTGAGGGTAAAGTCTACAGTACCTCTAAGGTGAACGTGTCTTTGGTTGACTCATAGGTGATGTGAAGAGTGACAGGGTGTCCATTGAACGAGGCCCCATGAGGTAGAATAGTGCGAGGAACTGAGTACAAGTCCTGCAGAGAAAACCCACAAAACACTCAGCAACATAACAAATATTTGAATATGTGAAAATCAGCACAGATATTAACAAGAAAAAACACATTTATTGTCAAATTAAAAATGAGACCATTAGATAGAAGACTACCTCAATAGTGATGACGTAGCGCTCGGCCAATAGCAGCAGTCTTTCGATTATTACCAGCTTAGTGGATCTAGACAAGAACACAAAAAGAAGAGCATGAATGAAGGGAGCACTTGTGTTGTAAAGAAGAGATGTTAAATAAATGACTCAACACCAACATGCTGTAGTAGGGTTAGTAACTATGCTCTTACCCAAACCCCCCTCTGTACCTGGATGGTGATTGTACAGATGTGGCCACAGTTGGCATGGCGGTGGCTGTCAGCATCTTGGTTGCCCTGGTTACAGCATGTGTCAAAGTCGGACCACCCAGGGCAGAGCTCGCTGCCTGAACAGAAAAAGGAAGAGAGATGTGATACCGGGTGTTTGTTTCTGCAGAATGACACAACCAGTTCTAACATTAACATATTCATTGACTTACCTCCAGTCTCTTGTAACAATCAGCAATAAACTTCTTGTGCAAAGATACAGAATCCTGCAATGGATAACACGGTATCATGATGTGAGGATTCAGTGTCATATATCAACACTGGAATAGTTCAGGTATGTCTTGTATTTGTTGTGTACACATATCCACTGACCTTCTTCATCTTGGGATTGAGGTTGGTGTAGCTGTATGTGATGATGAGCTGGATTGCTTCATTTGCTATTTCTTCATCAGGAGTTTCCATGGCGATGCGCCAGATAAAATCCATCCCTGCCAGGTCAAGGCGCTCCACACACTGTAATCAGATGACATGATATGACATTATGAAGGCATTCTCAATGCCAAAAACATGACCTGTAAACACAAGTTTGCTGTTAGCATGTGTGTGAGGACTGACCAGCTGCGTTCCTTGACGTTTCAGGCGATGATCACACAGATTGACATTCTCAAAGAAGGTCTTAAATAGATTAAAACCTGTGAGGGGCATTAAATGTAAACATTATACGCTTGTCAATAAACACATTAAGACTGTTGGTCAGTAGTGCATCTCTGAGTTTCTCACCATTCATGGTGATCTCATATGGCTCGAGTTTTAAGATCTTCTCTTTGAAGAGCTGCTGCTGAACATCACTCTCAAGGTCATGCTGTCCTTTGGTGAACCACTCGAAACACATCTGCACACATCAGGAAGAGCAATGTTGAAGGTTCATTAACTTCATTTGTCGATACAGGTTTTGGAGTGAACCGAATTGTGGGTTGTCCAGATGGTGAACTGCCCATTTTACTTTGGTTCACAGAGATCAGTTGATGCAAACGCTGCTGTAATTTTAATTTGTTGTAATTTAATCACCATACCCCACATTGGGACAGAGTACGGGTGCTAATAATAAGAGCCACAAACAATCTGATACATTAAGTCTTAGACAACAGAACACTTTATCTCATCAAATGAATATTTTTTTCTTCGACAGCCGTTTGTTTTAACATTTCCTCATGACAATGGAGCACAGGGATTTTGTTTTCTGATTTTCTGCATGTTTCTCCAGAGCAGTCATTGAGAAGAAAGGTTATAGCAATGACAAACAAATGGCCAAGGACAAGAGCTGCATTTGCATAACTGTTTACATACCTCACGGTCAAGTTCACAGACGTCTGGCCCCGACACCAGGCACTCCCAGAGCTCTTTGGCCCTATTCCAGACAAGGTAGAGGCTGGCCTCCTGGAGGAAGAAGGCCAGGAAGCGCAGGTGGCTGTCCAGATACTAAAAATGAGAGTCAGGAAGCCATGTGTCAGCCTGACCCGTGATCATACATTGACTCTTTATAACACTGTGCTGTTTGAGTTAGATTAATGTGTACTGTCTAAAGCTCAGTCCAGCTCTGATAGAAATACTCATATTAATATCAAATAATAAACTCTATCATCAATCATTTGTACGAGCAGTGAAGACAATCAATAAAGAAATGAAAAAAAAAGGAAAACAACCTCCTGGTAGGTGTATCGTCCGTCCACCAGGGTTGAACCTGAAAGTCCATTATTTGCCGCTGCAGTCGCGGCCAGCCGATGGCAGCACACGAGAGATCCTGTAATCAGTTTGACGATCTCAAAGTTCTTCTTCAGGTCCTGGATGATGCTCTGTGGGGTGACGGGGAAAGGTTACCGTGGTTACGCCCGAATCAAATTGCAACAGATTTTGATGATGTGTGTGTCTGCGACTGTGTGCACCTTGTCCTGTTTCTGATAGGTCTGCTTGATGAAAGAACGGGTGATCTCGTGCAGCTGTCGGAGAGCAGGAACAACCCAGACTGCCTGAGGACTGCTCTGCTGAGAGGCCTGTTGCAACACACACAATAATTATATTTGCTTAAGTACAGCAAACATAAGTCTGTTATGTGCTACATAAACAGACGTCTGTGACGTGCGCTGCCCATCTGATTACATTATTGTATAGCACTGCTTTGTCATGGCAGACGCACCATTTTGTAGATTTTGTCATGACGTCATGAAACAAGAGCCAGACAGATACAGAATTTGTCCAACTGTTAAAATCATATATCAAACATCTGATTGGATTTCTCTGATCTTAAAGGTTCAGTGTGTGGGATTTTCTGCCGTCTAGCACTTAAGTTATAGAGTCCAACCCACTGAATCCCCCTCCCCTCACCCCTGCCTGTCTAAGCCTGTAAGAGGAACGACGTTAGCCTTCAGGTCATACAAACCATGAGGGGCCTTCACTGATGCTACAGGTAGTCTGTTCTACTGCTACTGTAGAAACATGTTTGTGCAACATGGGAGACTTTACGCCACTAAAACAGCATTAAGAACTTTACATTAGGACTTCTGCAGACAGAGCCCTCCAAATCCGACACACTGGACCTTCAAGTTATCGTGCTGGCACTTCCACCAAAGCTGTCCGCTCATCCACCATTCATTTAAATCTACTCTCACCCAAGATCAACACCACTGTGTAAATCATTAGTGCCAAAGCAGAATATTAACACACACCTTGTTAAAATACCTGATGTTACAATCAATGTGTGTGAAAATTATCAACCTGTGACAAAAACCCCTTGTAGGCGAGCCCTCGTCCACGATTGGTTGGCAGGCGTGAAGCAGTGAGATTGGATACAGTTTGGTCAGTGGAATTAGAAATTATACGGGCTCCTTCTCTTACTTTGGCCAAAGCGTTAGCTTTCTTCTTGCTCCAAGAGCCAGAAAGAAAAGAGCTTTGAGTGTCGCTGCCTTTACTGTCCTCCTGAGTGTGAGTCTAGAGACATACATTTCATTGGAGGTTGATAGGATAAGATTCATTCAGTGGGTGTGGATTCACAAACAGAATCACTTTTCACACTTCATATATTTAAACATCATGTCACAACAAGAGAAGCAGAGTGCAACTAAACATATTAAAAATAGCTCTATGGTGTTAATAATAGTAATTCATAATTACACTGTAGTCTGTTGTTAAGGGTAGGTGTCACAAAATGAATCAATAAAATGATTGTGAGCAATATTTGATTAAACAGTCTTTCTGCTAATATGAAGGATTTATGGAAAAGGTAGTCTGACAGCATCATAAATAATTGCAGCTGACTCAAGCAACAAGTGGGGGTAAAAACAAAGGGCTGAGGTGGCATTAGAGTCTTTTCTTTTTCATGGCCTAGAGGACTGAAAGAGGTTTTCACCTGAATGCTCTAAGGGTAGAAACCTTGGGACACACTCAGGTGACGAAGGTAAACAAACAGAAGGTGAAGCTTTATGTGCAGAACTAACAGGGACTTGTTAACAAATTGCCACCAAAGGTGGAAAAATGTTTGCTTAAATGCTGAGCTGCATAATAAACAGTCACAGGCTTCAGATATGGAAATAGAAACTAAAACAATACACATGCCAAACTGTCAAGTGACACTAATCAGTACCCTTGCTCCCATTATTACATAGAACAGCTTGAGCATCTGTCTCACCTTCTTGATGTCCTCAATACATTTAATGATGTAACTGCGTTTCACCGTCTCTTTGACAGCATAAGCATCACTCAGGATTCCCAGGTGCTCCTCCAGCGCCTGCTGAACTAGACTGGTAGGCAGGGTGGGAAGATGAGCCAAATCCCACAGCACCTCCAGCACCTGAACAGACACATAACCAGGTTGTAATTCACTTAGTTAATCAAACCTAATGTACTGTAGATTTCCAGAACTATTTCGTAACACCTCTTTGTCTTCACCAGAAAGACAGATAAATATCAGCATACCTTTCCAGTTGTGGTTTCAGAGCGAGCTTCTCTGCCGATCCTCCCTATCAGACTGAGCAGCTTCTGCCTCACGCGGTCGCTCTCAACCTCCCAGCTCTAAATTACATGTCAGAAACAATATCAGGAATATGACCTCATATCTCTGTCTCACAACTTGACCACTTGATATTGAGGTACTTCTCGCTGACCTTCTGTATGAGCACAAAGAGGTGAGTGAGTTGATCATAGCTGAACTTCACAGCAGCAGCAGCGATGATGGTGTGGATGTTTTCTATCACAGTTGATGACTGGCCCGCCTGAAAGCCCCACACGAGAATCGATAAATGCATCAAAAAGTGGCCCCGTGAAAATATATGATGGAAACATAACACCACAGATATAAATCTACTGACCTGTATTCTCCAGATCTTAGAGAGTTCATCCAGAGAAAGTTTACTGCCCAGCAGCTCAATGATTCCCTTAATCCTTTCACAGTACTGAGCTTGATCGATGTTGCCTGTTGGACAGAGAAACATTTTAGGCACGGCAGTGAATAAACACAACCTTGATTGACCGAATATGCTTTTGCCTTATTTGAGGAAAACAATGTAAATAACTAGTGTATCCAGATGTTCTGTTAAGCACTTTCTTACCTTCCAGTGCTATTGACAGAACTGAATTCTCTACAAGCCAGTCCAGCAGTTTATCTGTGTCAATAGCGTTTTTCACCGTCTTGGACACTGTACTCTCTTCTATTAGCTTGGTCACCTGAGAAACAAAGACGTAAAAAAAGATGACATTTGTTCAGGATGGAAGCAACTAGAAAAATCCATAACCGGATACTTGAGAGCATTTTAGAGCTGACCTCTTTGAGTGAGTTCATCTTGGTGGAGAAGTGGGGAGTTTTGAGCATACGCAGCAGCGTGTCTAGTCGAAGATCATCCACCACGGCAACCAGTTCCCTCTGAAACCGCATACACAGCAGCTTGATGGCTGACAGCAGGTCTGGGATGCTCACCAGGCGCTAGGGTAACAAGACAAAGACAAAGAATGACTGAATAATAACTAGTCACAAAACATTAAACATTACGCTCTGTATGCTTTACAATGATGCCACTGCGTGAGAATTCTGTAAGACCTGTTACATTATATGAGAAGGGGATCATGACAGTGTGTGCAATGTAACATTCAGGTTCAAGTGCAACAGAAGCGTGAGTGAAATCTAATGTTTAACTTTGTACCCAGTTAGAACTGTACACACACTCATTGGAGGCTGTCACAAAGTTTATTACCCAGAGGGAAAATTTCTTGTCCTCATCCTTCTAATTCAGTCAGGTATAAGTGGAGGTTGACACATTTATGTAAGTTTACATCACTCTGCAGCTATGTAATGAGCTGTAATCACTAAATAACAACTTTAAATCTCTCTCTTAAATAGACCATGCCTGTATGTCAAATTGGAAGGTTTATAATAACCTTCCTGATCCACCTGTCCATAATTGTTAAAATCAAGATACCTTGTCTTTAAGATCCTTTTCCTCCAGGTTCTGTACATATGTGATCATCTTGTGGATGACTGGATCAAGCATTGGCTGGAAAACAAGAATAAATCAAAATGAACAATCAAAGCAATGTAAATAAACAAAGTCAAAATACACACTGAGAGACTGCAGACATAAAAACACAGCAGGAAGAGATTAAGGACAAAGACGTAAACTGGCCAAACAGGTGTGGGCGTACAGATAAAGGTTACCTGGACAAGGCTGGAGTTCAGGTATTCCGCACAAACTCCCAGAGGCTGGACCAGAGCTGATACACACTGGGTGGGGAGATGGACAGAGGAAGAATAACTCGGACATGATACAACAAAAAAGAAATCAAGTTTTCTGGAACAAAGTCTCTCCCTATCATACAAATAATCCGCTCTGCCTCTCCGTTTTTATTTTGATGATAAAGTGTCTTTGTTGGCTTGTTAAAAGAAAACAAAAACAGTAGTGCACAGCTCCTCTAAGATTAAAATATTCAGGCCAGATTTAAACTGCATCTAAACTGAATCTGTGCATGTGAGTAACAGAGAGAGGGTGCGTAACCAGATGTGCGACGAGTTTCCGAAAACAGAGCACAGCTGTCACTTGTCATTCAGTCCTAAATCATAGGAGCTTACTGAATGGTCCCGACGTTCCTGACTACCTCCTCTCCCTAGCTTCCACGTGAGCCGCTCTTCCACCGTCCTCCTCCTTTATTCACTAAGTGCCCTCTCCCCCTGCACTTGATTTCCTGCTCAAAGCAGACAAATGAACGAGTTACACTAGGGAGCCATTATCTTCTTTCTTACACCCTCAAGTCACTCTTTCTCTCTCTCTCTCTCTGTAGAGCTCAGACTGTATTAGGTGTCTGACAAATGATGCAATCTACTGAGCTCCCACTGCCATTGAGGAGGGCTACACTGGTCTCTTCCTTATTAATATGCTAATGCTAGCGGAAGCACATGCCCACACAGACACAGAATCAATGGCTATGTGCTGCTGTGGTTTCCGGCCAGGTTCCCAGAAGGAAGCATCAGTACAAAGATGCCTCAGAACACATAACACAACAGAGCATTTCAACCATCACACAGCGGGAGGATGAGAGCGTGTTTGTGTGTAAGTGAGTATTAGCTGGAGGGGGAAAGAGAGACATTCAGCACCCTGGAGCTGAGAGCAGTGGGGGTAAACATGGTGACCTTTTCCCTGTATAAGGCCATCTCTAAGGTCTGCAGTGCCTCTCTCAAACCATCACCAGAGTGGGAACTGTTGCATCACGCCAAAGACATGTTTGTAAAGAGTGCAAAAAAAGACAAAGCCTTACGGCAATCTCGATTTCCTCAGTGTTGAGCTTAGACTGGATGGCGGTGAATCCTCCCAACTCTCCAAACTTGACAAAAAAAATCAGGACACAAGAAGAATGTGAGACAAAGCTGTGAAACATCAACTACGTGGAGACAATATATGGGTAACTGCTCGTTACTCACCCGATTGACCAAATCAACCAGCCAACCGTGAGGCTCCTGAAACAAAACATTGTGTTTTCAACGGGTTATTAAGCAATGAAATGGAGTAACTGGGAGTTACTCTGACACAAACATGAACACATGCACACACACAACGTTTTCTGACAGCTGTTGTGTGTCATTCACACATGTTCTGCTGAGCCCCTGTGGATCTGTTACGCAACACCCGAGGATGAAGAACTCTTCAGTCTGCCTGTGAACATGACTTTACACTGTGAACTAAATTTAATATGACGTGGGCGTAGCAATAATAGCCAAGCTTTCATACTTTTCAGTGAATACCAACAACACTTCACAGTAATACTAGTAAAGGATGAGCCCCAAAGAAACAGGAGCCTCTTACTTTCTGATAGGTGTTGCTAGGAGAGACTGCAAACATGTTGGCCTCTTCTCCAAAAACCTCAGCCCAGTTCCTCTGACAGGCCTTCATACGATTCTTAAAATGGTACTCGTTATCTGGGTTGAAGGCCTGGATGACAACAAAGAAAAAGAAAGTTAAAGACATGCTGAAAAATGGAGTTTATAACCACAGACTATGATCTAATATTGAGCCATAAGGTAAAAGGTAGTTTCTTTAAAGACTTCCAATATTTCCAAAGACAATCAACAGTGTGGAGGCATCAAAAGACGAGAGACGGAGTAAAACAGAACACACCATAGTGAGGACTCCCATCAGGTTCACAGGCACAGGGTCTTGCTTGACCCTCTCTGCCACCAGCTCCACCAGCAACATGAGCATGTTGTAGATCCCCTCATGAATCTCGGTGCCCCATTTGTGAACAGCACTGCTAGTGAGCAACTGAGGACAGAGAGCAAATTGACGGACAAGATGAAAGTCAGTGAGAATATGGATTAATGACACACCTCACTTGCTCCGTGTCTTTGTTGCCCACCTTTTTAAAGGCCTCCGGCATGCAGCGTTCTATGAACCGCTTGCAGTTCTCATCGGCGTCAGCGAGGCCTGGCAGATGGGGAGAAGATGGATTGACATATTTAACCCACATTTATACTTGGGAAGAAAAAAAATTGGCAGTTACAAAAGAGACGCGTTAACACAGGGTTTCAAAATAACATGTGAAAAACACCAGACGGTGCAAACAAAACATGCCACCCACACGGCAACACAGATGGCAAGATTTGACTTTAATGTAGACATGAAAAACAACCATTTTCATCACACACACACTGACTTACTGTGCCTGGCGAGGCAGGTGGATGCAATGAGGCACTTGCCCAGGGACTCCTCTCTCTTGTAAGGTATCGACCAGTGATCAGTGAAGACTCGACTCTCCAGCTCATACAGGTTGGTGGTGGGGAACTCCATGCTTCCCCCGGAGCAGTTCCCATTCTCATCATTGCTCCTCTGGAAGACACGCACATGACAAAGTTACTATCTAATGCAGTGAGTGACTTCATTTAAAAGAGCTGGTCTTATTGTTTTATAATGACAGCAGCAGTCTAATCCAAACGGCCTCAAGCAGAGATAAAGTCAGGCAGGACGATGCTTGATTCATTTCCTCCCTTTGGGAGACGAGCAGTAAGAATGTGTGTCCTCTCCTCTATGATCTGACCTTCATCTCTGCTTTATTTTTCTATCGTCTTTCTCTCAAGCTGCTGTCAGACCAAATCCACACACTGACATGATTTCACATAGTACACCGTGCTATTATGTTAAAAGGGTTGTGCAGTGCAACAGCAAGTTCAAATCTCAGCACACGGCTGCTGTGAGAGCGTGTGGGGAAAGCAACAGCAGACAAAGGATTTTTGAATTATTTACATCATTAACTTGCTTACACATTCATGAAGTCATTTGAATATTCATGATCAAACTGCATTACTCCCTGCTCTGAAACCGTGCTGCCCAGTGGAATGGTTCAGCAGAGCAAAGCTTCATCGACTTGAGTCGTATTTGAAATCAAGTCATTTCTGTTTCTTCTTGCATGAAAAAGTGTATTTAACCAAGACTGAGAACTGGGATTCAGCTGACACTACACTATAATTCCGCAAAAGTATTACAATTAGTTTGTCTATTCTGCCTGAGGTTACTCAGGAATACTTATGTTAGCATAATTAATGGGCAATGTATTAAGAGCATGTGTTAGTGCACTGCATACTGATGCAGGGGGGATAACACAAATTGATTGATGGGACATTAAGTAGAGACAAACTGGGGGGAGGGAATGGGAGGAGGAAGCAATAGAGAAGCATCATATTTCATCCCTTCCTTTTCTCAGAAAAGTACAAATGACAGGGAAGATGCATGAGAGAGAGAGAGAGTGTATTATATGGTAACACCAGTCATACAACATGCATGCATGCATGCAAGACTTCCTCTTACAGGTTCACAAAGATAAAACCCTGCTGATTTAACTTTAGAGTGAAAATCTACTCCTTTTATTTGAATATAAATCTTTCTCTCTATTACAACAATGCGGTTTCTTACATATCTCTGTGAAATCCACACCTCACTTCAACACCTTAGGCCTCGGGAGGGGAGATGTGCACTCATCGTCTCTCTGTTACTATGCACCCGACAACCCTCCCGGGACCCTCTCTGCAAAAAGCTGCAATGTGTTTGTGTATGTCAGGGAGTCCACAGGGGCTATAATTAGGAACAGAGCATGTGGCCAAAGACCTGTAACATGTTTCTGACGCATAAACACAGCAGAAAGAGGAAGAGATAGGAGGAAATACATCACTTTCATCTTCAATTGTTGCTTTCTAAGTCTCACCTCAAATGTCACTGTGTAGACATCTGCACGTATAAAAGCTGTGGATTCATTGCTCTATTGACAGGACAGGTTGTAAAAAGTAAAGGGTCTTGTTTATTCATACCTGTTGTACTGAGCCATGCACACAGTGTTCAATTTCAGCAGCACAACAATTTTACCATCAAACACAGACACAGCAGGTGGATGAAGATCTGAATCTATGACCCAACAAATGAAATGACTCATGTTTAACTTGTGATATCTTTTGACCACACATACCATCCTGATGAGCTCGGTGAAAGCAACAGGTTGGAGGTCAAGTGACTGAAACAAATCAGGCAGGAGCTCCTCGGGTGTCACTCAGGTCAGTCCTGCCATGTCATGTGTGCTGATTTATTCTGATGTATTTAAAAGTAGCTGCTGGTGTTTACTGTTGCAACACCACACTGACAGTGAGCTGGGACCAAGTGAGAGGGCCTGCAGGCAGATTCCTGACAACTGTCAAATAGCTGTCAAAGAACCAGTGAGTAGCCTGGAAACATCACACGAGGGTTGTCACTCACAAACATATGCTGGCAGGAGAGAGTGCGTGCAGGAGCGTGATCAAAATGGCCACGTATGACAGAGAAATTGCGAAACCGCCTGGGAACCCGGTTCGAGTGGACCGCGATGTGTTGCAGGACACGAGCATGGTCGAGCCTGTCAGAGAACCTGCTGGCTAACGTTAGCATACCCTATGCATAGCTGAGTGAAATGCTTCCAAATATCTGACCGCAGGATAACAAAGCGAAATGATCATCACAAACAGATCAGACCCTGCTCAAATCTCCTGCTCAAATCTTCCGGAGTGATGCCTCTGTGCAGCCCCCACCCCCCCGGTACACTAACTGGCGGGTTCAACTCCTATCAGCAGCTAAGCTAGCAGCTAGCTCGCTGTGCTAGCTTGTAAGTTTATAAATGCTATCCAGCCTCGTGCATGTCTGAGCTCCATGTAACTCCTCCGGTCACTATGAGCCAGTGACATGCATGCTCCCGGAGGACCGTGGAGTAATTCCCCTCCTGCTCTGACAGCGCCTTGTGCTCGCTGCATGTAGCCGTGGAGCTGCTAAGTTTAGCTGGTTAAATGGGCGAGCCCACCATCTCTCCTTAACTTGCAATTAGCCCCGTTCTCCTCCCTGGCTGCTTCGGTGGATGCTCGCTCTTACCTCGCTATCCACCACGTCGTGGTAGGCAGGCGGCGGGTCAAACCCTCCCGTCCCGGTCCGCCCGCTGTTTTCACCGTCTCCACTCGAACCCGAGCCGGGTGCGGGCCCACTCTCCATCGGCTCGTATCCATACCCGAGTCCGGGGCTTTCGTTCGTTAGGAGCGCCACAGCCTCGTTGATGTCATTCTTTGCCAACCGGAGCGCCTTCCGTATCACGTCGGGGTCTGGGAAGCCCATGCAGAGGAGCGTCGTTATGTGCTGCTCCTCTTCGGTCTCCATTGTCGGGGTGTCTCCGTCTCTCGGCCTAATAGTAACGGGGTGTTCGGCGCAGCCCTGTGGCTGTGCACGCCGCCATGTTTACAGTCCGCTGCTGTTAGCCTGTCACGATCTGACTTCCCCCACAACAGCGCCGACACAGGTGTTGCGCCGAGTTTCGCTTGCCAAGAACCGCATGCTCCGCGCGGGAGCGCGCCTGGACAAAACTCCTGTAGGTGTAGAGTTAGATGTAAACATCGTAGTCGTTTACACGTTCTAGCAAACAGCACCAGTGAAAGACGAAGAATTATGCAGACAAAAATTAATGAAATAAATAAATCTATTCTTTATATTTTCCTGTTTGGTGAAAATAATATTTTATGCTAATGAACAAATCAATGAGCTGCATCTTCCCTGACTTAAGATCAGATTTCAAACAATCTGTGTCAGTAGAGACATTTATTAATTTAATCTGAGTCCCAGGTCAGCTCGTTGTTGTAGATTAGATGAGCATCACACTGACTGGAATGGGGTTATAAAACACCAGTAACTCCAGTGAGAATTATTCATACAGCAGGTGTTGAGAAACACCATTTGACAAAAAAAAAACAACAACAACACAAGTATGAATAAGAATAGTGCAAGACAAAGATACACACAGGATATGGATTTGTCTAAGTTGCTTGGGAACAAATCAGAAAGCAATACATGTGAGGTTATATAGGTGTAAATACTGAAAACTGCGATTTTATCTGAATTATAATAATGATCATAAGACAATAATAAACAAATGAAGAGTATTATTACAACACAGCATGTCAAATTAGTGCACATTTTAATGTGGATGCTGGATTTTCAACAGTTTGTTTCAATATATGTTTATATTCAGTAATAACTGGTTAAGATGTACAACTAGTAGTTATATAATAATATGTGCTCAAATAAAAACTGGAGAAGGGGCCTTCAAGTATAAATCCAGAGAATAGAAATGGTTACGGAGCAGTCAACCTAAGGGCGTGGCAATGCGCGCGAGCAGGGCCCATGCCCTTTGGCGGCGGGTGGACGTCACGTGACCACTCCGCTCATGTGACACGGAGAGCAAAACGGAAATAAAATGGCAGCGACCGGGGTCGACGCATCAGCCATGGACAACATCTCCCGGGCTCCAGCGACCCACTCGGCGGCGCTGACACCGGCAGCGGGCTCCGGTAGTCAGGCGGAAGGCCCGGAGGCTGCAGCGGCCAGCCCGGCGCCCGCTCCCAGGAAGCCCCACACCAACAGTAGGCTCATGTTCCCCTGCAGCTTCCGCAGCATGCTAATGCTAAAAGCGCACAGAAATCAATAACATTCAGATTTGTTCAAGTTGTCTCCCAGTTTCCCTTACGCTGTATGTTAGTTAAACGTGGCTCTTTTGTAATTTTAATTAAACAAATGTCCGCTGTTATGCATGAACTCGGTGAAGTCTGTATTTCTGCTCCTGACTGCAGGTGATGGGGGTGTGGAGACAGCAGAGGAGGCTGTGGAGCCCTCAGAGCCTGACATCAATGAGCTGTGCACGGACATGTTTGATAAGATGGCCATCTTCCTGCAAGGAGAACTCACAGGTGTTGTCCCACGTGTCTGGTTTTCCACCTGCAGTGTGCTAGAGTCATTTCTGATGTCCTGTTCATTCTGCACCATGCTCTTGGTTTATTTTCTCTCATGCACACATTCCACATCTCCTCTACCCTCCAGCCACCTGTGAGGATTACCGTCTGTTGGAGAACATGAACAAGCTAACCAGTCTCAAGTACATGGAAATGAAGGACATCAGCATCAACATCAGCCGTAACCTGCAAGACCTCAACAATAAGTGTGAGTGAGTTGTGCAGATTTATTTGAAATGTGAACGTCATTCCTATTGCTATGAGATTCATTTGTAGATGTGTATTTTCCACAGATGCCAGCCTACAGCCCTACTTGGACCAAATAAATCAGATAGAGGAGCAAGTATCTGCACTTGAACAAGCTGCTTACAAACTGGATGCATACTCCAAAAAGCTGGGTAGGAGATTTAATTACCAAGATGTGTAGAACTTGTATATGTATGTAAAGATGCTCTCTTGAAGAATATTATTAGCAAGACACTGCTGCACCCACCTAAATGTGACCATGGCCTAATGTTTTGTTAAAGTTTGTGCTCACTTTAGAATATTTTTTTCAAATACTCCAGTCAGAATGTGTTGTTAAATGCTTCATTGGTCTTCCCACAATGTTAAAAAGAACTTGTTAACTAAGGCTTACTAATAATTGTGTTTGTGCCACTGAGAGCACACCTGCATCATAGTCTTTCTTTAAAGATGTGTTTTGATGTCCACCAGCAGATGGTGCTGTGATCCCACAGGCACATCCATTGTTGTATGTCAAACCACAAATGCATCCAAATGTCACCAGATCCTGTTGCGTTTGGACTTTCGCAGCATCTAAATATAAAATGATCAAGTCCCTGCCTGTCTACTTCTTTACAGAGGCTAGATTCAAAAAACTGGAGAAGAGATGAGGAGGAAGAGGAGTTAACGGTGGCTTGTCACCTTGTCTCTCCCGGCCCTGCCTGAGTCTGTCGTTGCCAGTGGAGCCAGGAGCTGTGGGCAGGATGTTAACTAAGACTGAAACAACAAACTGTTGGAGCCCTTTTGACACCTAGGATTGACCAAGGAGGAAGCAACTGAAGGAACATGAACTAGAACCACAGTGCTTGGCTTAGATTTAACTCCAGTATCACTGGTTTTGGCAGAGGATAAGCAGCCATGATGTATGTTAGTGTACATTGCATGTCCACATTCCTCTGCAGATATGCTTTGTGTTCAATCTGCTCCACGAACAGCATATCCTAAACACGCTATATCTAATGAAAACAGCAGAATGGCAGGCACTGTACCAGACTTGTACATAATGACGTTTTTGTCATATGTAGATAATTTACATTATGAGATGTATCTATATCTCAGCCCCTTAACTATGTTCAGTTTAGACAACTAACCCAATACCTGAAACCAACATTGAGAGACAGTTAAGTTTTTATAGATGAATGTGCCTGCAGGCAGAGTGTGAACAGCACCACGTTGTGTTAAAGTTAATAAAGAGTTCACTATTTAAGCCACTGTGTGGAGGATGGGAGAGAATCACAATCAGTTTGAAGTTTACAGTTGTAAGAGACATTTGATATGGGTGAACGGTTGTATTTTGTTTTATCTGAAGAATCAATAATAAAGGAATCATGATATACATGCATTGTAGCGTCATGATTCTCTTCTTGATATAAACCTACTCCTGACAGCAGGTGGCAGACCTGCTCCATCACAGGCACTTGAACGGATCTATAAATTATTTATTATTTATCTCTGGGAAACCTGACCCTGAAGGAAGTCCGAGTTACAGAGTATGGATCAAGAAAATAGTTGGTGAGAGTGAAAATGAAAACAGAAAAAAAAGACAATTTAAAGTAATGAGATAAAGGGGCGAGCTGCCCTCTGTTTCCTGCCAGTGTTCTTCGTGCTGTGGGCAACACATGATCTAAGCTGATAGGGCCTCTCGTCTGATTGTGTGTTACATTATGCCCATGTATGCATGTGTGGGTATGTTTGTGTAAGACATAATCTAAAACAGGTCTCTGTCATTAGTCCAGTGGAGGCCCAGGCACAGAGGGATCTCATTATTCATACTGTAACATTATTTACCTCTGCGTCGTTATCCTTCCATCTCTCCCTCTCTGCCTGCCTTTTTCCAGGGCCCTGGGGTAAGAGTTGTTCTCCCCTCCCAATGGCTCTAAAATCAGGTCTATTAAATTATTTTTCTGCTGTTGTCTAAAAGCTACGTGTGAGTGCCAGGACACAGTCAAGGATAGAGGCGGAGGTAACATACTAATCATCAGTAGACCTTTCTTATATTATTCATTCTGGAAAGTACCCCAAAAACTGTAGACCACACTGCAACTATAGAGTGTGGTTTTGGAAACTTACTATTTTGTTTTAAATATGTATATGTGGTTTTCACAACAGTGGGATGGAAAGTGCAGATGGAGGGAATGTGTACATTGTTGATTTTAAACAGTGGATGTGATCCCGCTGATTAATTTAGTTGAAAAGAAATGAAGGAAGCGCGTAAGGGACCTGTCATAGCATTCTTACATCCGCCCCGCTGTCAAACTCCGATATTTCATATTTTGAAAAGAAAGTGCTGTTATTCTAGGTGTTGCCTTTACAGAAAAGGAAGCAGGGAAACAAAAGAAATATACGTCAAAAATGACGTTGCTGCGTTCATACGGGATCCTATGTAAGAGCGACTGTGCAAACAGTTTCTTTATCTTCTTTTTCCATGTATTTCCAGCTTTAAATAAAAGTGTACTGCTGAGTCAGTGTGGAATGAGTTCAAGGTTTCTATGTCTTTTTACTGATTAGAATTGTTTGTTCGTGTATTTATGCTGTATCTATGTGATGTATCTCTTGATGCAGAGGGGTATTCAAACCATCAAACCCCTTCCATTGATTGCCTCCACCAGGAAGGTCATGCTCTCACCCCTGTTTGTTTGTTTGTACACAGGACTCCACCACAACTACAGGATGGATCTCCACAAATTGTAGGATTGGTGTAGTGATGGACAGGGGAGAATACAATTCTCTTTCATCATCATCTTTGTTATTTCTACTGATCTCCGAGGAAGTAAGTCAATGTCAGAGTCCAATCAAACCATTATGTGCCTCTGGCTCTATTGTTCTGTAGTGGTTCTCCATCCTCAGTTATGTAACGTGATCACATGTGACCCTATTAAAGCTGCACTCTTAGCTCTTGTACAACTCCACAATGTAAATGGTGCTTCTCAGGGTTGAATAAGCCACAATCATCGGGGGACCTGGTGCAGACAATGAGTCCTGTGCAATTATAAAATGATGTTTCAGAACTCAAATTCCTATTTCCATTTCTAGCATGCAGCACTACACACGTGCACAAACACACACACATTTGTGCAGCCGTCCTTTGAAGGACTTTGCAATGACCTAGTTCATTTCAGCATAACCTTAACCATGACCAATGACGCCAAACTCAGATTGTTCACATTTTACAACTAATCTTACCGAGGAGCTCTGAAATGATGTCCTGCCTCCTTAGGAGTGAGCGTTAGTCCCCATGAGGCCTACTCGTCCTGACAAGGCCGGTGTTTATGCTGGAAACAGCTCTAAAGTGGTAACAGACATGAGTATACACACACACACACACACACACACACACACTGGCTAAGACAATGCAGTAGAGATGTCTTTACATGTGTGCCAGGTTTTTACACGAGGATGATTCTGATTAAATTACACTGCAGCTTCACCTTATAGAATCAAATCAACTTCATTTTACTATGACGCAAAATGGACAAAACAAACAAAAAAAACTGATTGCGTTTCTTCTGGAACAATACGAGCGTGCACATGATTCGATCTGACAGACTTGAGGACATTCCCGGAATTGTGACTGAGAAACTATGAAACAAATGTCAGCATCAGCTGCAACATAGGAGCTGTTTCCCCATAAGTCTGAAATGGACGTTGGGCCTGTTAACAATAACAAGGCAGAGTGCCACACCACAGTGTTGTGTAACTGACAAGCAAGCAGAAAGTTTGGGAAAATATCGCCTGTGCTCATGAATGAGAGCGAACAGGGACACTCAAAAAGTCATTTTCAAACCGCATTTGTTCCGTGTTTTGGCGGCCGTGCTCCAAGTTAGCATTTCACCTAATTGGGCAACGTCAACATGTTTAGTAGTATTTTGAAACCTTCCTCAGTCCCTTTTTCCTTTCACACACTTTTACATGAACTGGCCGTGACGGCACAAACAGCCCTTCCACAGCTGAATGCCAAGACGCCGCTGTAAAGCAGCGAGACTGTAAAGACGGCCAAGTGGCCTGAGATAAATGGCAAAGAGGTTTCATGTTTACATCCATTTCAAAGCAGCCAATAGATCTGGGAGTTATTTCACTGCAAACACAAGCCACATGTGAGATCTGAGGGACTGTGTCAGACTTCAAATGCCTCCCACGAGAGGGGCATGAAAAGCCACATGAGGTCAACTCTTGGCACCGCCATCATTCACTCCACCCCGCCGCTCACACCTTCATCGCGCACCATACACACACGTGAGGACGCAAGAACACGGATGAAACCTTCATGTCACAGCTCACCCTCCCTTTGAAACCCTAACCCGAAAGCCAAGTTCCACCAGGTATGTAGAGCTTGGAACACTTTTAAAGGACTCCATAGGGAAACGCAATCCATTCTGATTGTGGGGGAAATGTCCACATTGCCACTCCATTATTAGAAAAGTAAAACAAGACCAGATGGGATTAAGGCACAAAACTGTGGGTGCAACGTTATTTTGGACGTGAGGCAGAGCCCAGCTGTTCCCAGCAGGTAGGTGAGTCAGGGTGTCAGGCTCTGGCCCGGGCCTCAGATCCACCTCTGCTCCCATGCTAGAGAGGAGGACCGAGGAGAATCTCTCAGCAGGAAGTCATAACCAGCAACACCTGAGAGCTGCCCCGTGCAGCCCAGCTTCAAACGTTCAGTGAGCTTAGTCGTGCTCTCCCTGTTGTTTGTGCTCCCCATACTGACTCTGTGAGGAGTCTTGCTTTCATGTGCACTGTGTCCAGCACCATGTCTAAATGGACTTGGATTTCTTAGAACCCCCCGTCTAAATGGACTTGGATTTCTTAGAACCCCCCCCCCCCTCCATTAGAACCCACTCAGACTCTTCGGCACCAGACCCATCAGAGCACTTTCAGCTGTGTTAGCGCACACATACACAAACACATATGCACGCACACACACACACACACACTGACACTGACCACACCAATGAAGACATTCCATACAAAAAACACGAACACAAAAATGTCAGTTATGACAAATTTGCAAAGTCATTGATGACTTTCCATATTTAAATATATGCTCTTAGGAAAGAACATGTTCATATGTCATGACACCGTTTCCATTTATAAATTAAAACTGACTCATTATCTACCCTGTACTGTGGTGATGGGGGCGGGTGAAGTGTTTGAGGCCACAAAATATTTTTTGATGAACTGTCCCTTGAAGACATTATTCCATGCCATGTCAAACATGTTGTTTGTTTGTTGACGATGTGGGATCAAAGACCTTCCATGAAACGAAACCACTCCATGGAGCATTTAAAGGTCCTGACCAACCTTTTGGTTTTACAACCTGTAATCTTGCTTTTGCATTGTTGCAAGCTCACTTGCCCGTTACTAACAGTCAAGTTCACAAGTTTGCAACCAGACAAAAACATGTAAATGTTCCATTGTTTTAGCAGCTGCAGATATTTATACGTTTATAACAAGGGGTTGATAGAGAGTGAATATTAGCACGTACATTTGCCAGTTGATCTAAATGCATGTCACATTTATATGATGGGTTTATAGTTGATAAGTTGAGAATGCATTAATACTGTGCTTACAGCTTACTCTACTTCACAAACGTGCAACTGAGGTTTCTCAAGTTTTTTATGTTTTTTTTTTTCTATAAGACATGATGGCCCTTCTTTTTGTAGCAAGATATACCAGGCTCTGTTATTCATAATACATTGCTCAAAATACAACTGACCTGCAACCTCAAATCAACGTTTGCTTTGCAGTTTTTTATTTAGAATTATGCAAAAAGGCGTTCCGCACATGCTAGGGTAAGGGAGTGTGTGTCAGTTTCAATGTGCATGTGTGTTTTTGTTTTCCATCAAGCATGCGTGCATTAGCTCATCCAAATGAGCAATAAGTGTTCATAAAAGGTCACAGCTGACTCATCTCGGTATGAGGGCCCTCGCTGCCCCGCCATGAAACACGACAGTTAGAACCAGAAAATATCTCACACGGCACATCCCTGTCTTTGCTGTGTCCTCACTAATTATATTCAGGCACCAAATAACGTGCTCCCATTTCCCTTAACATCCAGAAACGTTTACTCTCTTGGAAAATAGGGAACCTTGGATAACGTCATCAGCTCTGACGCTCACTGTGCTCTCCATGGGTAACGTGCATTTGAACTGATGAATCCTGAGTCCTGAGTGACGTGATATCTGTGAACTGATCATTAATTAGACAGCTGATAGTCCAGTGAACATTACCTCTCCTGTTGCTTATGTCAAACAATATATTTATTTGGTCATGAAATCACCAGTGATGCTTCCAAAATACAAACCGGTTGAACCATTATTATATTACATTATATGTGCAGCCATTATTCAGGATAATTACAGCTCTTTTGCTGTCGTTAAAATAATTGCCCCTAGCTTTCGTTTGCAAACAACTTCGTTATTGCCATGTTGGACAGATTCCCCCTTACCCCACCCCCCTCCTTCATATCTGTCACCATTAATATTAGCATTAGAACTGTTCACACCTCTGACCTAAGACATTATTTAACCATCAAAGCTGTAAAAGTATGAACTGCTGCTTGACAGGCAGGAAACTGCACACCACTTCCCACATACTGGATATAAGACTGTAAGTATTTAGTTCAGCTGCAAACAGAGACCGGAATTTAAAACTTTTCTATGTGTGACACATGGAAATGCAGGTACTGATACTGTTAATGGGGTTCGGAGGAGTCGGAGCTGCTGCACAGAGACGTCCCAACTGTTTCATGTCCATCATCCATGTGTGATTACTGCTGGTGAGAGAGAAGAAGTAAAGATTTGTTCAGGTGTTTCATTTGAGCAGAGGGGTCTGCAATAACAACTTAACTGTTCCAGACAAAAGGAGCTTCCCCACAAAAACTCCATTTTAAAACTGAATGTTTCATTAATAGCCGTAGTGGAAATACATGTCAGTCAGAAGGCCTGTTCTTTGCAGTCATCCCAGCTCTCTTAACATTAAACAATGAATAGGATGGAACATCAACTTCTCCAGGTTTTACACAGCTGTAGGTTTTATGAATACACTGGATGTTTGACCGAAGCTCTGGACATTTTCCAGACTTTACACACGAGGATCGAGCAGGAGATTGTCCCCTTCAGTCCCGCAATAACAGGACAGACTGGAGCATCCTTCAGAGACAGATACGTGTCAGTCCTTCTTTTTCTCTCTCCTGCAGTGTGTGGCTGTTTGCTCCATTTGACCCTCTCACCTCCTGCCTCCTTAGCCACGTTAGGAAATAAACGCCGAGTCTACACTTACATAGAGGAACTGTCCGAATATTGAATTAGGAGGGGTATGTCCTTACATCTGGATTAATGAGAAAATGTTATTAGCTCTCTCTCTCTCTCTCTCTCACTCTCTCTATGTGTGTGTGTATGTGTGTGGTAGCGTAGCAGCAACACATTTCCCCCAGAAGCAGCTATATTGCCCTTTGCAAATCATATGTAACTGAATCTCCTTATTTACCCTTCAGACCAGAGTCCAGTTTATTCAGATTAGCTCATGCTGTCGTGATGACGATGAAGACAACCCCACACTGAGATTTCAACTTAACGTACAGTGAACCAGCACGTAGCTCCCATGTTTGTTCTATTTTATGTAAAAAAAAAAAAAGTGGGGGGGGAGGGGCACCTTTACTGTCACGGTAAACAATAATAATATGTTTCCCCCTGCAGCCCCAAGCCATGATTGATGGTTTTACCCCCTCTGGTCTTGAGATCCATCCACTGTGTAACAAACCTAACCAACACCAGATGTGCATGTGCATGCGTGCATGTGTAAGTCGTCCTCTCCAGATCAAGCATCACTCCGAGAAGCATTAAAGGATTGGGTCATCATTTTTTAAAGTCTGCCCTAAAACAATGAACCCTGAAGGAGAAATGTTTTGGACTAAAGAAGACAACAACTTTTAAATACCCACTTGGGATTTTATCTCAGCCAAGAAATAGTCTGGTTTATACAGACGAAACTAATCAAATGTGTTATATGGACAAGGCTGTGCAGGTTAGCTTTGTCCATTATTTCAAGTTCCTTTCTTTTCCATTTGTTTGACCCCAGCTGTTTATTAATCACAGTTTTGCATAACTGCGCTCAGAACATTTATTTTTACAAAGGCATGAGCTGCAAGTTATAATGTTTAACATCTATTGTAGTCCGCTGCAAGCTATTCTTGGCCATTAGTGCAGTGCTATGTTTAGATGCAAAGGAAGTGGGATGGTTGTTTGGTAAATACTTCCTGTAAACAAAACCATTTCTCATCCAGACTGAAACGGGCTGCAGTGAGTGTGGAAACCAGACTGCGATCAAAGGCCTTGTCATACTTTCCAAAATCTGCCAGCGATAAAGCCACTAACATCACATCAACTGACCGTGTCAGGCCGTTCTGCTGAGAGAGACCTTATACAATGTTCCCTCCGTATTACATCACAGCTTATCACAGCTTATCACAGCTCCCCAGGTGGATCGGGGCAAAGTAATCTAAACATCCCTTGATAAAACATTTGGATTTCTCGTGAGGGACAGAGAACGCGGACCCAAAACATCCTTATGATTCTAATATCAGCAAATAAGTGGGAGAGACAAGGAAATGGCTATTTTGAGAGAACCGTAGCTGACCTTGACTGTGTTTGTCACTGTGCGCGTGTGAAGCGAGAATGTGTATGTGCAAGGTTGCTCCATAGGCGTGTCCGTCATGTCACCAGTGACCCTCAGATTCCCTCCTGTGCGACGTCATGCCACTTCCCCCCTTTGTTTCCCTGCTCAAGAGGACCTTTCTAAAAATGTCTTTTTGTTTAAAGGTTCTCAACAGCCCTCCTTCCTCCTCGGCTTGGCAGCACTGTGTGTACTGTGTGTTTGTATGTGTTTGTTAGCGCTCAAGTGTGCTTGTACATTAATGATATCCTATATAGCCGGCCCCAAAAACAGGAACTGCTGAGATGCAGATGGGTGTGTGCTTTCCTCTCTGGTTTGTACCTATATACAGTCCAGGATCCTGTTTCATAACATGCTCTGGATGTGGTGAGGTGGGGGACCGCGTATAATTCAGAGTGACATATACACTCTCAAACATAATGCACCTCCCATGCTGTCGGAGTCAACTCTGTACAGAGTGACCTCTGGTCCCGACCACATCTGTGTACGGAGGCTTTTGAGGTACTGCCAATTATATTCTGATAAGTATGAGGCAATGCTCTGATGAGTGTGTGTGTGGGTGTGTGGGGGGGGGTGCTGCAACAAGAATTTGTTCAGTGGTCCTGGTCGGACCCCCAGATACCTCCCTCACTCTTAGAACCTGAAAGTACACACGTATAAAGAGACACACTCGAAGTGATTCACACATGCTTTTCTCTTCAGTGCACGGTGGCTTTTGTCCAGGTAAATAAGCCACTTCCAAATTTCCAGCACTTCCAGGACAACAACACAAAGGTGTAGTGGCTACTCTGGGGCGGAGGTATAGGATGCACCAGGAGGGAAGAGCTGATAAGTCCCCCTGGGGACCCACGCCTGCCCGGACCGAGCCCTGCCCTCTGCCCATTGACTGCAGCCCTGAAGGAAAGAGGAGTGTGATGATGATAAAAACAGATTTGCTGGGTGTGTGAGTACTTGCAGGTTATGTCCAGTTTCATCACTGTTACTTTAGTTTAAGTTTAAGTTGCCCTTATCAACATTTTAAATGCAAAAGGTGACAAGCGTTTTCTGCTGACTCGGCGGAGCAGCTCAGCTCTTTCAGCGGATTGTTTTGTGTTTCTGGACAACACGTTTGGTCTTGGCCGGCGCTCGCCTCCTTCTCATCAGCCTCGGCACTGGGCAGCAGTTGTCAGCAAAAAAAACTAATCTCTGAGAAATCCATCAATGCAACCCACGCCACACTGGCGGGCCTCCACCTAAGCATGATTTGCAATGCTATGAAGTCACGCTGCGTCTGTGCAAGCTTCAGAGAGAAAATAGTCCCTATTGCATGCTCACTCTGGAAAAGAATAACAGGTTAAGTTTAAAAAAAAAAAAAAAAATGAAAACTTTCAACTTATCAAATGTACATTTTTGCTGTGACTGAGACGTGCACAATCACCAATATTCCTTCAGGCTCTGTCAGTGATGTCTCTCTTCCTCTCCTGTCCTCTGTCTCTCTTCCTTTTCTTCAGGTGATTCCCACACTCTCCACAGGGGATCCGGCCATGGATCTCATCCAGAAATTCTATCTCCCCGCTGAGCGGCGTCTTAACGGGCATCCGTTGCTCTATTTACAGAGCTGTATCCGTGTGTGAGTATTTTCCGGTATTGCAGTTCTGAAATAGCACTGTCTCGGGGAGTGCCAGCCGCCAGGGAGGCACCAGACTGCTGCTCTCACACGGATGTCCACCTCGTCCCTGACGGGCGGGTCGACCAAAGACCATCACACCTGACGAGATTTCCATCTGCTCTCGTATAGCGGACGAGGGAGGAAGGCGGGACGACAGAGGCCGTAGGAGACGGAGAGGAGGAAACAGAGAAGGAAGGAAAGTGAAAAAGAGAGCTAAAGGGCCCAGAGTGAACGCTGTGGTGGAGCTTTGAAGAGACTCCTCGGGGGTTTGGAGCTCAGATACCGGGCATGTTTGAGAGGGGGAAGCAGTCTCATCCTGTTGGGGCTTTTTTTTTTTTTGAGGATCTGTGTGGAAAGACGATTTGACACGTCGCTGAGGCGGGGCTCCATTCGGCATTTGAATACACTGCTGAATCCTATAGTTATTGCCTGATCGAATCATTTACTGCCACCCACCGACTAAGATCAGTTACTTGAGACCCTCACTAGGCCTCCTCCGACCAGACAGGACTGTTTTATTCTCTGGCAATGTGCTGCTTTAGCTCCCAGTCCAAACTAAACATACTCACTCACACACACACACACATCCGCACGCCTCACACAAACACACACACACAGCTTGTTTGTGTGTCTGGCTATGGATCAGAGGACATCAATGTTGCAACACTAACAAAAAAAGCAGCATCCTGTGGGAGCACTGAGTCAAGCCCACAGTGTGATAACACCGGGCCTAAACCCAGACACACACACACACACACACACACAAGGCTGGCAACTGGCTACCCGTATCCCCGAACCTTCATAAATACACAGGGCCTCAGGGCTTTGATCATTCTTGGCCAACAAAAGACTGACTAATGACTTAACAACAGAAACATGCGTTAACGACTCTTTCTCACTCTTTTACCTTGTTTGCCAAGTCCTGCTGATCATTGTGCTTCTCAGAGAGCTGCTATTCTGTCACACATCGACATCTGTGGTTCCCGCAGGACGAATCCTATTGATTTTAGAAATTCTCTATGTTCAGCACTAAAACGAGGCTGACACTTCTGGGATGTGATGAAATTTCTGTCTGTCTGATGGATTACTGCACTTGCAAAATGAAAAAATATCAATAACCTCCAGCTTAACAGAGGCTGGAGCCTTATTTTGAATGTCTTTGAAAATTTTGAAAAGTACAATTTTACTCACTTTTATTTTATTGGGGCACCAGCCAAAATTACACGGCCTGCTATTCCAGAATGCTGACACACCAACATAATACTGGGCTTCAACACCAGAAAGGAAAGCAAAAAGACAATTTTGAGTGATCTTGGAGAACCAAAGATTTGCTGCACGACAAAGGAAATAGATGTGTTAGTGTGTGTGTGTGTCTGGGACGTGTGATTCTCTGTCACGGTGTGACTGGGTGGGGTCAGGGGAAGCGTGATGACTCTGGGGTCAGGAGTCCTATGTCACTGTCCTGCTGCTGTTTGACGGACAGGATTTCCTGTCAGCAGGTTGTTTACCTGACGTCAAGCATATTCGAGGTGGCTGAGTCCAGCACGTGGCCGCAGGAAAAGTGCACCCATCCCAAACCACCTGCTGCGTGTCCGTCCCCCGCTCCAGAGCCACCGGGACGCAGACACACAGGGTCGGGCCTGGATGGCGAACACATGGACAGACACGTGTCCTGCTGCTTCCAAGGAGGAGAGAACTGGAAACTAAAGGAGCGAGTTCGCTCCTCTCCTCAGGCTGTGCACCCCAGCATCACCCCTGTGGGACCGGGGCCTGTCAATCAGCAGAGGCAGAGGTTCTCCGTGCACATAAACACATTCATGCCTCTCCCGGCCGTCTGCGCTCACACCACGCACACCTGGTACAGATTTGCGGGGTCAGAGGTGAGGCGCACACGGATCATTACCACAGGTCATGCATGAGGCAGGCACAGATAGCGGGCGGCTGATGCTGAGCAGAAACACGCACAGCGGATCGCACAGCAGTTATTCTAGGCTTCGGGGAAAGGCCGCTTCTTTGATTGACACTAGTCATTTGGCCGAGTCTCAGCGTGCATTTATTACTTATCCTTTCTTGCATCCACTGATAAGAGAGCTCCCACTGAGGGTTTGTTCGGCCGTAGAGTCCGTATCCCCCGTCTCCTCCCTGGTGACTTAACTATTGGCTTTCACTTTTTCCTGTTGGAGTGGGCAACAATGTCCCCTGTTGGCATTCACACTGCAACATAATGTACTGGCAACTGTAAACACATTGCACGCACCCACCCAGAGGGACTACCTGACAGAATCGCAGATTAATCACGGCTCGGGATGAGGAAATAAGAGTCGCTGTCTCGGCCTTCGTGGGCTTGATTTGTTGTATTTAAATGTTTGTTTCTTTTCGCTGATTGAAACGTGTCCTGACTGCAGGAGCTGCTCCGTCACTTGGTTAGAGAAGTCTGTCCGGGCCATTTCCATTCCCCAATTACTGAAGGATGTTTCAGGTTACGCAGATCAGGCTGCAGGGATTAGTTCTTGTCAGTGTGACCTCATAAAGAAAGCACCATTTCACATTTCTGTGTGTGTGAGGTTATGTAACGCCGATTGTTTTGGTCCTACTCCCTCTCCTGGCGCACACGCTTGTGACTTCTCTTTTCTGCCTGTGTATTATTACAAATGCAATTTAAATCTACTCAGGAAGGTTGCAGGATTAATTCCCAGGTCATTTCAATTAATCAGGTCTTGGGTAAAGCCTAACGACAGCACCGCGAGCTCTCTCTGACTTGGCTCGCTCACAGGCCCGTCATTAGGCAGTGGAGATTTTTCAAGATACCGTAATGCTAATAAAAATTATATTTGTGTTGAGTCACATGGGGCCACACACACTTAGCAACAAATGCGCAGGTCAAAACAAGTCCAGCTTTTCAATGAAATCATGAAGTCAGAAGAGGCCAAACAACCTCCAGGCACATGAGGAGAGAACCAGCACAGATGTGTGAGCATTTTCATTCAGCGCATGTCTGTGATCTGAAAGGAAAACATTAATATAAAACACTGGGGGGGTTACATTTGATTTTTTTTGGTTAAAGTAAGATCCAGGAATGCTGCTCTGAGTAATCCACCCTAGTTTTAAAGTCCACGCAGGTGTCAGACACCTGACCACAGATTATCATAACGTAGGACTCAGGATTACTGTGGGAATCACCAAGGAAACAGTAGAAAAATTAATATCAAACCACAAAGGAACGAACGTGTGCTTACATCGATTCAGCTGCCCAGTGCAGAGTCTTACTTCGTGATCCCACACGCCAAGCCAAGATTTTCTGCTGTGCAATTTCAATAAATCAGGGCATTAGTAAGACATTGCGTTATTTGAAATCCAGTCAGTAAATTACATTTAGTAATCACTGTAATGCTCCAAAACGATGACATTTGGCTTGTTTGCTGTGGCACCAGGAGCTCGGCGTGTGTTGAAACTACACGAAACCGATAATGAAACATTCATTTTATGCCCTGACTGGCCAGCTGTGCAGAGTGAAGAAAGGAACTGGATTTGCGTAACTTTTGTCCTCAGATGGGGAGGGGGGGGGCAGCAGATTGGACAGATTCGTTTTTTCTAATTTATGTTGCGGGCTCTTGTGTCTTCCAGTACAGGCCCAATTCAACATGCAGAGCAGGAAAAGCACAAACACAAATAACGCATGACCATGTGAAAGTGAGCCAGTGGTTAAAATACCAGGACCCTGTGTCACTTTATGTTTCCTTCTGTTGTGAGATCCCACATCTCATGTCATCTTCCTCTGGAAGATATTATGTGTGGATGCAGAAACCTTGGAGTAATCTAAAGATAGAGATGAATAACAGAGAAGAACAGAATTGAACTAATTACTTTTTGCTGTTGAATCATTTGTATGTAGAGTTCTAAAATTACAATCCAAGTACCCATCAGTTCGTGAACGTGACAGACACAAAAAAAAACACACAGACATATGACCAGCCTGACACACTGACCCACTAACCTTTGACCTCCAGATGGATCCAGTATCCGGTCAAATTATCCTGAACTCATCACAACCTCTTGCAGAGGTTTCCATGCCTCCCCATGGATGCCCGAGGTCTTCATTGTACCGTTATCAGGCACCTACAGGCATAAGGACCAGACAGGGTAATGTTACAGAGAACACAATGGACGAATAACAGCGTGCACGTATGTACGCGAGTACTGAGTGGACGGAGCGCTACATTGAAGACGTGTAAAATAAATGAAGAGCAGATGTGAGCTTTGTGTATCAGCATGAGTTTTTTTTACACACACACACACACACACGCTACTTACAACAAACATCTTTCTGGCTACACATTCTTACATCTGCACCTAAAAGCATTCTCCCTTGACGTCCATAAAAAAAAAAAAAAAAAAAAAATCTGCTATGCATCTAAAATGTATGCGTGTGTGTGTGTTATATGTGCATGTTCCTCATAAGTAAATGGCATATTTCAGGAGCAAGGAAACATGGAGGAAACAGAGACTTTCACTTTGCACTTTCACTGGAATAAATCAGAGAGGGAGAAAGTAAAGAACGCCAAAATGAGGAAAAATAGTTAAAGATGGAGGTGGCGAAAGGAGTGGAGATAAGGGACAGGAGGAGTGGAGTTTCATTCCAATTCCCCTTTCACTGGACACAGGTGTGTTTACTTTAGGCAGCGTTTCTGTGCGATTAGCCTTCCACAGTCATCACAGTGCTAACCCGTGACACGCTGACACCTCCGCTGGGAGCTCACTGTTAAGAAATCCAAGCCTGAGACTATTGTTAAGCCCTTGTGCAGCGTGTGTGTGTGTGTGTGATGAGTGTATGAGGAGTGTGTGCTCACTGACCTGCAGATAAAGAACAACAGATGAGATCAGTGTTGTCTCACTCAGAGCCTGAGGCCAGCAGCGCACCATCTCTGTCGAAAGGAGCCTGTGAAGAACATGTTTTACATTAATGCAGCACATGAACAGACCTATTGGATTTAACAGCCTCAGCCTGCGTGTGGAGGATGATGTGTGTGAGAGAGAGTGTGCTTGCATCTGAATGTAATTTTTTTCGGGGTGCGTGTGTTAGGATGGTAGTTCGATGCCGTGTGATGGTGTAAAAATTCCAGGACATCATTATGAAGGAGTGATTTTGGTTATGATGTCTACATTTGGTTAACAAGCCGACGTCACACTGGCAACATCCCAAAACTTGATTTCCCAGTAAAACGTAATGGCTCCTATTGAGTAATGCTTTGGACTACACAGAGATTTTTCGGTGATTTCTACAATAAAATAAATTATTATTTTTACTCAACAATGAGTGTCATATGTTATCAGAAATCACCAGTGTCTAACAGCACTCAGATTGAGTCAAATGGCTTCCTTCCCTGGTAAATTTTCATCAAATCACGTCTGACTCCATTAACTTTTAATGTGTACTTAATAAGTTGGACTGCTGTGGTCAAGTCAGGGGTTTAGAAAATACCACACACCGAGGATGCATCCTTTAGATCCTAATGGTGGACATCAACACTGCATGTGGGGCTCTGCCTCCTCATGAAACCAAACTTAATGACTGGCAACAAACTGACTGAATTTGCAGTTGTTTCCAACCTGGGGGTTGAGACCTCCACTAGGGTCTGAAGGGTGGATCTGAAGCAAAAAAGTCACAGGATGATTACAGACGTAAGTAATATTAAAAAAAAAAAAACATCAACGTTATAGTTTGGACTTTTTCTCTGAATCATTTTTCCTTGGTGATCAACAATTTACTGTCGTCTCTTCAGGCCTCTGCATCTTGTTTTTTTTAATGGAACAATTGAATCAACAGAATGAAAACACAAACTAGTTTACAAATAGTGTCAAGATGAGTTACGCCCCCAATACCAAAAGAGCTTTAGCACAGAACTCAGTTTTGTACAGATTACACAAACAAAGCAAAGGTACGAGGACAGAGGACATAGGACAGAGGAAGTCCCACTGCCCCAGGAGCAGATCCAGGGGTGGCTCCAGGGGGACACTGGCCTCAGCTGCTTATTACTTACTACAGACAACTATTGACAATAAACAAGACGATTCGTAAAGAATATTTATTATCTTGCTAAAAGCTATAGAGCTAACCATAAACAAGAAATGACTATGGACTTATTGACTCAGGAAGATGTTAAATGTGTTATCGACCCACCAGAGGACAGACTGGCCCCTGAGTTCCAACCCTGGCCAGCTCTGTGTAGATGTGGATCTTTATGCTAAGTCATGCTATTTGACAGTGGAAGTGATTTTCTCATCCAGTATCCATCTGGCCGTTCAAGGGTTAAAGAACTTTTTTATTGTGAAAAATTGTGAATACGCAGTCTGTTCAAAAGGTTTCTCTTGTTTTCATGACTGAACATGTCTGTAACCTTTTCCACTTCCATTCTGGCAAATGAGGACGAATAAAGATGAGTGAAAATGCTGCAGTGGTGTGTGCCACGCTGAAGGAGTCAGAGAGAGCAGGGAATACAGGTCAACTTCTCCAGCTGTTTTTTACCTAACATATTTCTTTAACCACAAAGTCAGCTTTGAAGTACAGCAGGAAACTTACAGGAAACGTTCCTACATGTCAAAAAAAATAAAAAAAATAACTTGCAGCACAGGGTTATAGAGGCTGCTGAATTCATTTGCAGAAATGATTCTACCACTGAGAAATAGCCCTACCTGCGAAGGAATGTACCTGCTGTAGAGGCAGCTGACTGATGGCTGATTGAACGTGATATACTGGTCCCTGGTCGCTCCATTGGTTTGCAGTGGGACAGATTAAAGGAGAAAAGAGGGCACATGGGGGAAGTTTGCCTTGAGGGCTTTCTGCCAGAAAACCTTGGCACGAGGTTGATCTGGTGAAAGGCTCCGTTCTAGCCCAAGCCACGATCTTTCCCAAACATTACCAAGTGGTTTTGTTTCCTAAATCTTAATCAAACTGTGAATAAAAACGAATGCGAGAAGGCCTCCGCCATGTAAGACTCTCAGAAGGCAGCGGTGACACTAGAGACCTGCCGGTGAACTCAGCACCCGGAGTAAAACTGTCAAGTCTTTTATTTTAACAACAGGAAAGCAACATGAGAGTGGGAGCGAGTCTGTCCCACGGAGAGAACAGTCAGCAGTTTGTGTTAAGAATCAATTCAAAGTCCTTTCCCTTCCCTCTCGGCGCCCCTAATAGCAGAGAGCTTCATTTACAAATCCCCGTCTCTTCAAAGGCTGTGGCAAAACTCCTGACTTCAAAGTTGACTCTGAAACCACAGAATCGAACACAATATTCACTTTACATAAAGATGTGTCATGCTGAGCTGCACAGTCACATGGTCATCCAGGTCATGGTGGTACCAGGTAGGGGATTCCATGCATCCCATTCCCCAGCCTCTATTTCCACATCAGCATACCATCCTCAACTTAGGGAGAGCAATCCAGGCCTTTGACTGAATGCTGACTCTCATCTTGACTGACTCGCACTGTAATCTGTCCTGGGACGCACTGGACAATATGGGAAATACATGCTTTCTTTTGTATTGAGAGTGAGATGATGCAGAGGTGATGTCATCATCCGAAGCTCATGCTCCTCGCCGCCCTGGAAGCTTAGCTAACTGGACCCAGTAACAAGGGCTTAACGAAATGATCGTTTACTGTCACACGTAGCAGAAGATTTACTATGACATGCTGCATTCCTTACATTGCAACGACACAATCTACTGAGAACTTATAGTATTTCCTGTCACACACAACCCTCCACTATCTGTTGGCGGTTACATAATGAGCAGCTCCTTCTATGGGCGGACAGTAGCTGCTGTGTTAGTCCTGCTGGGGTTACACCAGGGTTGACTTTCACACCCAGAGACGCACATTCATACTGCAGGATGTTTATGTTGTGTGCACGTACGTCTAATGCGCAATAATTCATGTGAGAAAAATCCAACCGTCTCCGACGCTTTTCACCACTTAGAATGAATCATGTGGTTCCTGTGGGCCCTGTCACCTGGTCTAAACCTGAGACTGTGCTGTGGCCTACGCTCATGTAACCTAAACCCAACAGCTTCACGAGCTGCTGCGCATAAACACATGTGCATAGGGTCCACACATCTCACGCAAGTGCATTAACAGAAAACATGCATGCTAAAACCGCAGCATATAAGCAAATGCCACATGTCCGAATAAATATACATCCAGTCTAAATGTGTCCAAACAAATGTACGCTATCTGTACTGTTGCACATCTTTATGCTACTCCACTGATTTACCCACAAAACACACACACACACATGTCCAGGCCGAGCAGGATATGGCCTCTCCAGGTCTCAAAGCCTGTGCTGTTTGTCTTGGCACCGGACACAGAACACACAAAGCAGCAGCTCCGTGGTCAAGCAGAGCCGGCCCTATCCTCAGAACCCCACACACTGAAACACACACACACACCGGACACTTTCCAATCCATCTCCATCTCTGATAATAGAATGGGTTGTCGATGGAGAGGAAGGATGCTGCACACTAACATACCAAGGCCGCGCAAACTGTCCAGACTGTACGGCCGTCTCTGCTCTCAGAGGTTAAACCCAGGCCCGTTATCCCAACACTGTCTGACAGATAGCTGCTTGATGGTAGGAAACATATGGACAGTAGGACAATAGACAGTGGCAGAACTCTCTTCTGCTCGCATGGTGGAAAACTGAAGGAAAATCCTCTACTTCCTCTTGAAGCAGTTACCCTCCTCACTCCTCCTGTGCAGCCTAAATATTACTGTACCATATCATCTGCCTCCATCTTCATTTCCTTTCTTGTGTCAACTTGTCAGACACATCCCCCTTCCCCCACCTGTTTTCTTATCTCGCTTTTCACTTCCTTTAGGTCTTCCCTTTTAAAGCTTCCCTTATACCCTTATACCTGCTGTGTGTGAGTCAGTACCGGGGTTGTGCGTGTTATCTGTGGATGACAGATGTTTGAGAGCATCACAGCCTCCGTGTGTGATCATTCTCAGTGGTCTGTGTCATGGTATTTTCAAGTGCCAGGTGAAGCCATCTGGATGTGCTTAAGGTTCTTGAAGATGTTCCTGAAAGGCTCCTTCAGCTCTAGCTGAATGGAGGAGAGTCAAAAATATAAGGCTGAGTTATTCATTCTTGTCCATTACTGGGTCATAGACATAGATTGTTATAATAAAAAATCTTTATACTTGAACATATTATATATACATAGGGAAACAGTGAAAGTGATAAAATACACATTCAAATATGTGGAAGAAGGACATGCCACAATGACCTTTGACCACTAAACGAGTTCACCCTTGAGTCCAAGTGAATGGCTTTGTGGTATTGCACTCTCGAGAGCTGGATAAACAGACAGGCAGATGGACAATGTGAAAACATGACGTCTCCAGCCACAGGCTGTGTAGGTAGTTCCGGTTATTGGGTTTCATCGCTCACCTCTGGAACATCTGCTGCTTATTGTCTACTTTCATTTGAATAGCTCAAGATAATGAGAGACACTACAAACAAACAACAATAAAAAAAACCCTGTGTGTCTCACCACAAACAAAGTCCCACATACTGTACTTACAGCAAACCACCCACCACACTGCCCACAAATTTCAGAAGGACTGTTTCTCTGAAAGAACTTCCAGGGAGAGAGTGAGGTCTGTCTCTGTGGTCTCTGAAGATCCAGAGTAAATGCCACAATGTTTTTGGTACGACACATTCTGTCTTCATCATCCGGTTCGTCCACCACTTTGGTCCAGACTGAAACAATTCAACAAATCCTGAACACTTCTAATAGAATGATTTCCTGGGGCTGAAACTGAATGAATCCTTTGACTTTCCCTCCAGCACCAAAGAAGGTTTTTATTTTTATTTCACCTCTGTCAAAGGTGTTGTTGTTTGTTTGCACTACAGAGCACGAGTGAGGGACTTGATAAGGGTTAGGGAAAGATCCTTTGAATTTTGTGTTTTTCAGCTGCTGCAGATTTCTCAGAAAATAATTCACTGATCTTGATGGAAAAATTCAATGCTAAATATAATGAACCCCCCCCCCAAATATTTCACTTTAGTTAAATTACAAAAAAATCTTAAAATATTCAGAAGCGACTGAACTAAATTTCTCACTTGAGCGTGATTCTGGTGCAGGAAGTGAGCTCATGCAGTATGTTACTGACCCAAGTTAATGTCATCAGTGGATCAGTCCCCTCCATTATTCACTACTCAATTGGAAAAAATCCACGCCTGACTCGTGCCTGTGTTCGTTTTGTTAACCTCTGGAAGCACCGTCACGTTCCCTCCAGTTTTTCGGAACACAGAATATTAAACATCCTGCCTTGTACGTGCTCATTAAACCATGAGGAACACACATGCACTGGATTCTGTTTCTGACTTGCACATTCCCCTGTCAAAGTGCGTGGGCGTGCGCTAACAAGTGTTTGGTGTTAAAACAGCGATGTGATGTAAAGAGCTGTTGCAGGACATGGGAGCGCCTTCCACAAGTCGTAATTCACCTTCTCCTCTGCGCCTGTCCATGAAGATCAGAAGCCGCAGACAGCTCGGTGACTGAGCTCTGAAGAGCGCCCACTTGGCTGGCAACAGGTTCCCTGACCTCGGCCTGAACACGGCCCTCAGCACACATAGCTGAAGGAAGCCTTTGAAGCATCACTGTGGTTTTGTAAGTTGATGAAAATTTTAATGGCAGCCACAAAGCCAGGAAAAGAGCAAAACAAATGTGTGACTCATCTTCAAGGGCTCCAGAGTAATTGTTTCAGAATGCTCTGTGTGCAGCCAGCAGACTCAGGTTGAAACGCTGTGAAAGAGGCAAGGTCTTTGTGGAACAGGCAAATTACTGCGAGAGCGGTATAGGCTGTTGCGTTTGACAAAGTCCCTCGGTGCACTTTATTTTCGGCATCCCCGTACCTCTAAATGTATTCCTGTGCTGCTGTGATGGAGTCAGTGTGAGGCTGCAGGGTGTAAGTAAGCCCTTTTAATGACTAACAGGCCCGTGTTGCTCGTGGCCATCGAGAAAATGTTTATTTTGATGGATAAGCCAAGAGCGGCCAGCTGGTTCCAGTTGGGAACAATACTGGAGATTCAGCCTGCATATGGTTTTGATTAAGCGCTCCCTCCTCCTCTGATTCTCAATCCCCTCGCTCCATCATCCTCCTTTCTCTCTCTCCACAGGCCACTACTGCCTGTATCTTCATTTCCTGGGAACTATCACTATCCCTCTCACCCCTCACTTCACAATAACACACACTATTTTTTTCCTGTCACCCTCCTTCACTCAACTGGAAACCCCTGCTGACTGGAGATGATAAAATAATAGATGACTCACAGAAATGCATCATGTTTTCTTGTTGAAGATTAATAGAACAGAAACAGTTGGATAATCCCAGGATTTTGTGCTCTATTGTTCCCTCTCTGGGAGAGCAGAGGTGCTCCTTGGCCTGCGGAGCATATCAGTCCTGGTTGTTTAATGAAACTCTGCACAAAGCTAATATAAAAGACTCTGTATCCAGAGAGATGGAACGGCCTGTATGTGCACAGGCTGCTGTGTTTGATTGTGTGCAAACAGCAGGGCATCTGTGAGCCACATGAGAGATGCAGATGTGTTTGCGTGCGTGCCTGGCCCAGGGTGTTTATGCATCGCCCACGCTCTCCGTCTTGCTGCACAGATCTTTTGCCGTAGTGTTGGTGACTGCTGGGTGCCCGGTCAGCTCGAGCCTCTCCTGTTTCGCAGCGCAGGCTGCGGTGCAGCTCCTCTCACTCTGTGGTCCGTCTGTGGTCAGTGGCCGTCCTCACACAGAATCAACCAAAGTGGGATTTATTTTCCCCCTCAGTTTCCTGTTTCAGACCGACGTACACACTCAGACACAAACATCCAAACAAACCCACATGTGGACATGTATGCATGTGTGTTACATGTGGTTCTGTGGGGACATGTGGGGATTATGACGGGACATATGCAATACGGTGCAATACCCTGGTCTCTCAGATTTCTACCGACTCCTTGATAAGTTGCATGGTCACGTATCGGTTGGGTTACAATCAGGCACTAGTTCCGACACGACTCAATCAACGCAGATTTCTGTGCGTCATTTCGGTTCAGTGCCTGAACCTCTGAAACAGTCGCCGTGCTTACAGGCAACATCAGCCTCATCATTTTGAAAAAGAAGCATTACCGCTGACCCCTGAAGTGGGCAGACGACTGATGATGAGTTTGAAGCTGGAATACTGATATTTGTGGCACCGGAGTGGTTTTATTTATCCTCATGGTCGGAAAATAAGCAAACGATACCCAACCCTAAACACAACTATCACAATTCTGTGCTCATGGTGCCTGAAACAAATGATTCCAATAACAAGTTATTGCTTAACTTGATGTTATAGCAGGTTGCCATGGTCACAGTACACACTGCAGTGCCTAAGTACAGTCTCACAGTCAGCCAGCATGTCGACAAAGGCTCGTGTAGACTCTTGTTTTCAAACCTTTAAAGTTAATTTGGGTTTAATTTGTTTATGGTTCATTTTCCCTGATTAGTCTGATGCATTGGTGCAGACCTGACCACAGTAATTGTACTTGAATAGGGACCAGAATAGTGGTCCACTCACAAATATTGCTGTCGTCTGAATAAGCTTCTGTAGCCAGGTGCATGTTGCAGCCATGGAGGCCGAGCAGTGAAGGAGCAGGAAAGTCTGATCTGGACAAACAATGAAGAATGTTGCTTGTCTCTCACACTTTGACCCCTTTATTTTTTGTTTAGAAAAATAATAAGACAAGGTGAAAATGCCACTGAAAACAAAGTTTCTGCATATTCACCCTCAGACCATCATGGGACTGTAAGGTATATTCCCTCAAGATCTCACTCACCCTCCAGATCCAGAGATCTGCCAACCAACAGGTCAGTGCTGCAGTAACAAAGATGCAGGCACCTCTCCTGCAGCCACGGTAGGATCCATAATTGCATAACAGTACGGCTCCAGACTTTGTTGATTTGACAGCTACTGCTAAGCCTGCGCTCATGCACGTGTGTGCGTGTGTGTGGACTGAGAGTCGGGCTCTTCTGGCTCCTTACCTCAGGGGCTCCAGAATTAGGTTTTATTGGAGCCATATTTGTGCCCTGAAATGATTGAATGTTTTGAAATGAATTACGTTTTTGGTTCAGAGTCACGATTGAGTGAAGTCAGACAGGCAGCCCCTGGGTCCCAACGACACACACACACACACACACACACACACACACACACACACACAGTCAAATATGTCACGTTGCTCAAGCTGTGTTAAATTAGGATCATTACTGAATCAAAAGTCAAAATGCGAGCAAGTGAGTGTGGAGAGGACAGAAACGGCGAAGGGGCGAATGCACCTCTGCTAATGGTGCTGGTCTATTTCGTGAGAAGTGACATTACAAAAAAACAAAACAAAACAAAACAAAACACACACCCCACTGTATTTATTTATGTTATTGGCAGCAATTGAAAGCTCTTTATCCCAGCCAAATGCACAAACACACACTTGGCACACGAGTACGTGAATTAATAATCAATCAGATGGAGGTTCGATTCAGTCTCTCTTGATTTACACATGAATCAGAGTTTGATTCTGATTGATGACAGACTCCATGTGGATCTTATTTCCCTGATGAAGATCTTCCAATAAAGTTTTCAGTGGCTTTCAGGCTGAGAAACAGATCAAAGCACATGCAACAATAAACCCAGGACTGTGATATATGTATTTACATATTGACAATAATGCATTAAGATAGTGAGGATGAGCCCTAGCTATTTCTAAATAGACATAATCACCTTATTTCCTTCTGTTAAAGGTCAAAATTGTGGGTATTTTCCACGGCTCAGTAGGAGAATGGTTCTGCCATGAGCTGAGAATGAATTCACCTTCACTGCATGTGAGTCCCTCGATGTGCTCGTGTTGTCAGGTGCCTGAGGAGAACTGTGTGAAGATGAACAACTTGCTGTACATCTGTCATCAATTTATGTACCTGTTCTTTTCCAACCTTTTGAGATTTGATGGGAGCTCTTGTAATCATGTAAGCTCATTGCCTTTGTCTGCAATGTTTCTAATGGCACTGAATGAAGTACTGGTGCCACCGGCAGCAGCTTATCTTTATGAAAAAAAAGCTGTAGTACAATTTAAAGGATTTGCATGAATATGGAAAAACTATAGATTTAAATGTCTAACTGGCAGGGTAGAGGAGATAATGAGGTATTTTTTTCTGCTTGCACCATAAATCTGCATTTCTTCATAAGATGAATTTTTGAATAAACCCATGTGCGTGTGTTCGTATGTGTCAAGAACGTTGTGACTCTCCTTCACAATAATGATTCTGAAATGTTTAAAGGTGATTAGAAAGCACAGCTCATCAGTGATTGCTCTGGTTTCAGTCGTGCAGGTTCTTTCTCTGCATGTGACGCTCTCGGTATTTTGTTCTGCACTTGTCACGTTTGCCGTCCGGACATGGAAAGCTGGTCTGAACAGTAACAGGACAGAACATTCCTGATCATCCTGCCAGTCCTCTGACAGGCCTCGGTTCTCTCTGTGCTGATTTGTGGGTCTGTGTCTGTTCTTTACTGTATGCAGGCTTGCATTCAACTGAGATTGTTTTCCTTACTGGGGTGACTTCCCCTGATCTCTGCATCAGTGCATGAGCGTTGCACATTCCCAAACTGGCTAAAGCTGCTTTCCAGAACCACTGTCCAAATCATTCTTGGCCACCTCTTTAGCCTGTATAAATCAATGAGGTTTACTGCTCTGCGCCAAGTATGTTCTGGTGCCAGTGGTCCATTCAAGCAGTGCATGCTAAACCTGATAGAATTTCAGGAATGGCCACTGTTTATTGTTTGTGTTGTGGATGTTGTGTGCAGAGTGAAGAAGAAAACTTGCATTCATCGTATCTGCAGTGAAGACATAATCCAGTCTACTGCCTTTGTTCTTATAAGCAGAAAAATCCCTCATAATGTCCTTTACCCTGCTAATAAGAGGGTTAAATCTGTAGTTTGAATGGTGAGCTAGTTTGCATTCCTCAGAGAGAAAGATGTTTCTGGAATTAGTAGAGTAGGTTTTCATTTGCTGCTCATTTCACCAATCCAGTGCCAACGCCAGACGAAAGTAATGCAGCTGTGTTCAGGTGAACCCAAACACTCCATTTCATTCAAACCACAGCTATTTGTTGCGTGAAGCAAAGTTTACATGTGAAGAAATTAGAATGTTTTCTGTCCCACAAACTAGAACTATCCAAAAAGTCAACAGCGGACGTCCACAGGGAACAGAAAAAAGGGCCATATTTTGCTCTTGAGGTTGAGCAAGAAACTTGAGCAGCGGGTATGAACGTCTAATCCGTCAGCTGGGTAAATGTTCAAGGTTAAATCAAATTTAGGGTCTTTGCTGGGGTCTGGAATAAGGGGCTCTGCTGGAGGGCTGGGGAGGGGCTTGGGGGGGCACAATAGTGTATGTTACGTGTTACGAAAGCTACATCTCTGTCTCCTCCAAACACGAAACTACCAGAGACGACCAGCGCTGACAAAAACCTCAGAGACTCAATTTAAACTGCTGGATCACACGGCCTTCAGGCTGCGAGTGACTGTAACCCAGTAATGAAAAATAATTGTGCTGAGAGGTGAAGAGGGGAGGCAATAAAACAGAGCAGCTGTGGGACACTGATCGCTCTGACAGTACGAGACCTCCAGACAGAGACAGCGAGAGGACGAGCGCTGTGCATCTGGGAAGACATAAAGCTTCCATTAATTAAATAACACAGGCTACTTTTCCATCTGTTCTATCTGGAAGTCGTTCTTAGGAGGAAAGATCGTCTGTTCATCTTTTTTTTTTGTTAAACGGTATTTACGGTTTTGTTTGTTGTTGTTATAGCAGTTTGTATGGGGTTAACATTTCCTTCTTCTCCCTGACTGGATCAACAGTTTGTGTAGCTCCAGGCTCCAGAACTGTTGTCAGATCAAAGCCCCCTCCACAGCGATAGCACTGGAAAACGTCCCATTCGCAGTCTCCCATGAATCACAGACGCCTGCAGGGGACAATAACCACACTCACGAGTAAATATTTGAGAAATCACTGGAAAACATGGCAAAAGGAAAAGAATGAAACTCGATGCACTTTTTTTTTCCCCAAGTGCCTTTTATTTACAAACACAGCAGCGAATGCTCTGTGCTGGCTGCTCGTGATGTCACGCTCCCAAAATCCCATGCAAGCATATGGCTTTGTCTCGAGGACGGTGCAGTAATCTAATTTAAATAAATTATGCTTGAATTGAAAGAAGACAATCAGAAGGGAATACATACAGTTTCAGCTTTATAAATCTGTAACAGATTACTGAAAAATAATGTGGCCACTAACAATCGAAGTCATGCTCCCACCCACATGCTATGACACTGCTCAGTAAACTGAAGCAGATATTAGTCTCCCGACCTCAGATGTTGTCATCCGCGCCTCCACCCAGCATCCAGATCGACCTGCTTTGTCTCGGACGCCGCTGTAATTGTGTCAGGTCGAGAACGATTTATGAAAACGCGAATGAAAAACCGTGACTTGACTTTTTTTTTCTGTCCTTCCCATATGTGCAGTTGAGTTTTATTTGAAAATGTTCTCACTTTCTTGGCAAAGGAAAGACGGAGGACGTCACTTCGGTTCAATTTGGAGTTCCATGTTAGCGTCCAGTCTTCGTGGTATTATTGTGAGTTGATGCTATTTTATTTTATCTTTATTCTCTTGCCCTCGGAGGAACCTCAGCAGAAACGTTTTTCTAAACTTTCCATGACTCAAAGCACCTTCCACCTTTCACCTCCTTCACTCCGAGCTGATATTCATTCATCCCTGGTGACAGAAAACACCTCAAGACAGCAGACTGTCATCACACACTTATATTCCGTCCTCTGCGGATCAAATCTGGCTCGACACGTGACACCCAACTCAACCCTCGCACTCAAAACTCATCCATTCTCTGTATCTGTTGTTCCCTCAACACAGAGAAAAATCTCCACTGGAAAAATAACACAATGCTTGTAAAAGCAGTTGAGCCTATATTGAGTGTGTAAGTGCTCCTCACGCCCACTGGGGGCACATAAACACACATGCAAGCATGTGAGCAGATCCACTATCACACTCGTTTCCGACTCATTTCCAACCTCCAGTATCCCATAAAAGAGACGTCAGCTGCCCCAGACATGCACTGAACTCTGGATGATTACAGGAGATTATTATCTGGAGAGGATGTGTGAGAGGTGACAGACTTTCTTTGACTGCTGGTCTCTCGTAAAATCTCCAGATAATGTCTGCGTGAGCTCACGTGAGACTACAGCAAGAGATCCTCTGCAGGATGGATGTTGAGGAAGTTTCGGACACATGACAGACACAAAACTGAGGAAAGAATAAAGAACCCAAGACGTAGGTCACGTGCTGAAAATAAAACACGTGAGTAGAATGAATACGTGACGCCCTGCCTCTGCCTGCTGCACCAACCCTCGTGCGAATAATTCTTGTGTTGTTGCGAAGGCGTCCGACTGAAGAACCTCCCGGAAAAAGCCCAGACCCAATTTAATGTCTGAAAACAGAGAACTGAAAAATGTTCCATTAGGATTTTTAAAAATGTCTTTTATATTTTACATTTTCAAGTGGAAAATAAAGGATGATTCATTCAACTAAATGAAAAAATAACCATCTTGGTCTTTCACAGCATTGACCTGTTCCCATAAAACTCCATTTCAGCCAAACACTTGAATCTTCTTCAAAAAGGTTAAGATTAAAGTCAACAACCAAATGACTCAGATGTCAAAAAGATGACAAGAAAAACTTTCTCATGCAATAATTGGAGCTCACTTCCTGAAACGGCAGCCAGAATAATCCAGCACCTCAGGCTCAATTAAACAGACAGATCCCTGTTAGTCTGCTGCTGCCTTGTGGGAACAGGGATGAGAGCCAATGAACCGTGTCTGTGTGCAGTTGTGTGTGCGCGCGCACGTCTATGAGTGTGTGTTGGTGGGGAGTGGGGGGGGGTTGTGACTCAAGTGGGTGACAAACACTCATTTTCCAGAGCCAATGAACCGTGTCTGTGTGCAGTTGTGTGTGCGCGCGCACGTCTATGAGTGTGTGTTGGTGGGGGGGGGGGGGGGGTTGTGACTCAAGTGGGTGACAAACACTCATTTTCCGCCCTGATAGCCAGAGCAGTGGGAACTTCCTGCGGGCAGAACACTCACAGAGCGAGCCATCACACCAGTGCCACCAGTGCAGCTGCTGCGGAGTCTCCCATCTTAAAAGCATCATTCTGAGACTGTCACACAATTTCAGACTGAAATCCAGTTCAACACACAGAGGAGAACAGCAAGGCTGCAGACGTGTGCACGGTCACGAAACTCTCTAAGAAAGAAGCTTTTTGCTGAAGAGGTTAGAGGAACTAATCAGATTACAAGTTTGAACCAAGTGGTGGTGACATGTGACAGTGTTTAGGTTTGCTAAGATAACAGATAACAGAAGATTAGATTACAATTTACAGAATGCTCTTCTGGAATTTGAATTTGGAATTTGACTTGTGACCCAAAATGTGCTCTGTAATGTAATCAAACCACAAGTCAAATACGCGTGTGTCACTCATAATAAGTAGGAAGGATATTGATATGATGAACAACCTCATGATCATGTCTTACTTTTGCCTATTCTATGTAAAATTGGACACAGTCCCCTAAACATGACATGAAATGTTTTTCATTAAAAGCCAAAACAAATTCTCTGAGAACATCACTGACAATATTAACAAGATTAACAAGTGCTGTCACAAGGCTTATGAGATGTGTTTTTGTGATTGAAGGTTAAAGTTACGCTAAAATAAACCTTAGATAAAAAGGGTGACTTGGAGGATGCGATGGCAACTTCTTCTTCAGTTTTTCCTGTCAGCCTGGATTCGGACCTCTTACTGACGGGAGACTCATCTTGGACTTGTACCAAAAGACATAAAAGTCCTCTGCCAAAAGCGACATGGAAAAACAACTGTTAGTGGGGGGGGGCTGGATGACACAGTTCACCCAAGCTCAGAAAGAAATCAGGTGAAAGGGGTCAACATTACCAAATCCTGTAAAATTCCCACAACTCTCCACTGCGAAAACTGGACAGGAGACAGTATTTTGCAAGCTCGACTTGAGCAAAACACTCAGAGCACAACGTGGCATTACATCAAGAGCTGTCAGGGAGCGTTGGGTGGTAGTGGTGGGAGGTGATGCCATTCTGGGTGCAGACAGGCGCAGGGCAACATGATCCTGCTGAGTCAAACTGGGAAATCTGAAGTTCTTTAAAAAAAAAAAAACTGCCTCTCATTTGATCATTTACGCGAAATAAGTGACAGAAGACACACACGCACATGCCTGCCCACGCACACACAGAGTTGCAAAGTCATTCTCTGAACTGCTCCAGGTCCATGGGGGTAAATCAACGTCAGTTTGTGATGAAGAACAGCTTTTGAGTGGTTCCATGTAAAGAGTCACTGCTGGCTTCCTGATGGTCCCCGAAGTTCCTCTGTGTGTCGGTGACATCATACAACGAAACACTGATCACAGTGTTGTGACTCCATAGAAACAATGTGGAAACACAGTAAGGTATGGAAGCGTGGAGGAAAGCTTCACGTAGCTCTCCTGTTCCCATGAGAGAGCTCACAAAGGTTGTGTTGTGTGTGCACAACAACAACGACAGCCAGTGAGATGGGTGGAAGTACTTTCATCCAGTCAATGCACGGGTTCAACTCAAATTGAACAAACAATGAATAACTTAAGTCAAAACAATTACAATAGTCTATAAGCGCCAAACCATTCTATATCATCTTTGACTGTGTATAAAGATGAAGGATGTAACTCCTCTTCCTCCCCCATCTAGAAACGAGGCCAAAGCTCAGCTGTCCAACACAATGTCCAACTTGTCTTTATGGCATCAAATGACAAATTAAAACCAAACTAATGAGAGGAGCATTTTCAACAGCGACCCCAGCCTACACATTGACCTTTTATTGTGAAAGGACATGCATTTTAATGATAAGGAACTCCTCCAAGCCAACGTCCAACCAGTTTCTCCCTTCATGCTTTACATCCCAGTGCATCTTCCCTCTCAGACACACACCTGCACGATACGACTGAACTGGGAGCCATGTTCCTCTCCCTAAATGCACAGACACTCAGACACTCTGGTTCACTGGGGGGGAGAAAATCTGTATTTCTGTCATTTGTGTGCAGACATTGCTATTTAAAGGCATTGTTTGTAACATTCTTCCCATCGTCGCAGGTACACACACACACACACACACACACACACACACACACACACACACACACACACACACACACACACACACACACACACACACACACACACACACACACACGCACACACACACACACACACACACGCACACACACACACACACACAAAGTATGACAAATGTGCGTTGAGGGATGAGTTTGGAGAACCTCACAGGGACATGGCAAATCCATCATTTGTGTTTTTCAACGTGGTTGTTGATGTGTATAAGTGTTTCTTGGTATATGGGGCTCTATCACAAAACACACACACACACATGCACACACAGTTCCAAACCAGTCCATGTGGGAACTGTTTTTTTTTTGTTGTGGACAGAGTTGCAGGTATTTTCCTTTCCGTGCCGCTCCGGGCTGATCCCGCTCTGTGTCTCCTGGACGGCCTGATAAAAACCCTGTGACCTACATAGAAATAACGGAGGGTGAACAGTCGACTCCATGCCTGCTGCACACTGCACGCACTGTAGCTGCAGATTCTTGGGATGCCCATAATTATCCTGGCAAGTGTTTCCGTCTAACTCAGTCCAAGTGCAATGTGGCCGAGATCCTGAATTAGCAGCCTGGTAATCAAACCACCGGGTTCTCTGAATGAGAAGAGCACCTGCTGCTGGTTAAACTTGGCTGGTCTATATCTTGCCAAACATGACCAGAACACGCCGTATTATCTGACATTAATACTACCGCTGGAAGAGCTCATGTTTGACTCATGAGTCTGGATCAGAGTTAGAATTTCTGAAAGGGCTGATTTAAGAGTCAGGGAATTCTACTTTGTTTTTCATCAGATAAAAGTGAGAGGCATCAGTTGCAGAGCTGTCTGTTCTGAGAATGAATGATTATAACAGTTAACTAAATCTGCAGTTAGAAGTGGTTCATGTTGCGCTGAATTCATCTACATTGAATAAAAAAAATTGAAAAAAATATTGAATCCAACTGCCAGCCCACAGCTCATGGCTCTCATACATTTAGCCTCCAGGCCCAAGCTTCTCTACCCCCTGGCTTTATATCCACAGCTCCTCCCACAAGCCAAACCATTGGTTTAATCAATATCAATTAGCACGTCTCCACCATGAATCACATTGCAATATGTATGTGTGCATACATACAAATAAACATCATCTTATTTAGGATGACCAGCTACAGTAGTATTTCCACTATTTCATTCAAAACACCCCTCTGGACTGGCACGGAAGTGGAACAGTCCAGATTCCCCTCTCTAAAAATGTAGATCAGATTCGCAGATCAGTGCATGGGATTACCCCATGACACGCGATAGGAGCCTGTCGTCTGCCTGTCTCGACGTAAGTGTGGCCCCTGAGTTTTTAAACTAAAATGGGCCCATTTAAGAAAACTTCTATATTCATATCTGATTGCGAAAGCTGGAGAAGACTGTTTGCTTAGTTCATCATAAAGGCTAAACAAAGGAGGCTGGCTGTCCAAAAAACAAAAAAAACATCTGTTTTATTTTTGCATCAATAAAGAATTCAAGCGGATAAAAGCCATCAGCACTGCTGAGGTGTTGGACCATCGCAGACTGGCTGTCACTACGATCTTCCCAAAATGTCCAATTATAGCTTCAATGTCTCTTGTTTCCATCGTGGCAGTAAAAGTGTTCCTGGAGAAGTCGTCATATTTAAGACCTGTGTTCTCAGCATAAATAATGCTCCAACCCCACAACAGCCGTTCAGCCCCCTGACACTTATCCTCATTCTACCATGCTATAGCCAAGACGTTTTCTTTTCTTTTTCCTCCACCGTGCCCAGTTTTTACAGGATTTCACAGAGATCCAAACAGAGAAACCCTGCTCTGCTCTTTCCTTCTATTTCTCAACGTCTCTCTGTGGGGTCTGCACTTTAAACCACATCCAACTCTCACACTGACACTGACCACATTTGCTCCACAACAGGTTAACGCTGAGATTTTTCCCACGTAGCCTCTGTGTGAAATCAATACATGCCATCTTCTGTTACTTTCACCATTTATTTTTCTTCAATTCCTCTTCTGTTCCTTAAGATGGGAGCAAATGCGTTTGGGAGTCATGTCGGTTCACGGAGCAAACAACACTCTTGGCTTGATTTTACAATTTCTAAATGTCTGAGGTCAGAGCTCGGGCCGCCCTCTGACCAATATATACTGGCGCTGTGTTAATTTGCCAAATTCACTGCATTAATGACGCCGACGCCACCGAGCACACTTAATTAGCTGAATGTAAAACTAACACACTTACATAAATGAGCGCCCACAAAACAGCTTGGCGTCCACCGAGGATGAATACCTTTCTAGTCATCCAAGAGTCACACCAAACAATTTAGAAAAGAATAGCCGCTCTGTTTCGAAAGCGGCGAACTTAATGTCCAGTGCTGGAGAGGGAAGAGAGGTATGTAAAATCATAACTCCTGACCACCCTGGTCACAGGGTCACAGAGGAGCACTTATATCCCTGCTTAGACATACCTAAGGAAATGTGATTTAGGTGTAATGGTTAATGTGCATCATGGGACGGCCAAAATGTCCCCTGAATGTGCGATGCAATGAGTCAACCGTGGTTATAAGTAGAAAAATCACATGGAGCAGAGTGTCGGGGTAGGGGAAGTCCAACTTGTTTGCTTTGTCTCTTTTTCTACTCCCTCCCTCCCTCCCTCCTTCCTCTCTTTTCCTTTCAGCATCCAGCGCTCAGTCAGAGCCTAGCAAAATATTTTCAAAGGTATCAGACGTAATTGTTGGTGCACTAAGTAGTCTGGTTTGTGTATTATTTGTGCGTGCGTGTGAGGAAGTGTTAGGCTGTACAGTTCCCGCCTACAGGCCCAGGAACACTCTGGTTGTCCACGTAACTGTAACAGGCCGTTTCCTAACGGGCTACAAAGGAGCGAAGTCATTACAAGGGGCTGGTGGTCATTGTGTGAGGTCAGCACCTCTGCCGTTCTGGCACACACACACACACACTCACACACTTAGAAACCTTTGAAGAAACGCCTGCGTGAGCCCTGCAGAGGAAAGTCTCACATCTTTATGACCTTTGAAGATTACAGACAAAGCTTTGGTCGGTCAGCTGTGTGTGTGTGTGAGAGAGAGAACAGTTGGAGGATAAACAGAGGAGTGGATCTACAGCTTCAGGGTGTAAAGGAAACTTGTTACTCAGCAGTCTCTCTCTCCCACACCCTCGCCCTGACCCTCGTCCATGAGCGATGTGCAGGAAGCAGCGCTGACCTGTGCTTGTTATAATGTATGGACAGAGAGGTCTGTGGCCATGTTCTATACACTCACAGCTTCACAGGTCTGGGTAATGGCTTTGATAACAGTCCACAGACTTTCTTGTTTGTGGTGAAGAGTTGCATAATGGCAGTCTGCAACCTGACATCTGTAGGACATTCAGTCCACTCAAGAAATGGAACAATGGAAAAGGGCCAGGACTGATAAAAAACATATTAGGAATGATCTCCTCCTCTCCGCTCCTCGCCTCACAAAGATCCCATTTTGTGTCTCCTAATCAGTGAGTGATCACTGCATCACCCGCTGGCTCGGGCCCCATTCTGCCCCCCCCACCACCACAACAATCCTCACATTATTGAGCCATTAACCAGCGACCTCTAGCTTTATGCAGCCTGGACCTCCGCTAGGCCGGAACAGACCTGGGAGGAAGACAGTGTGGAGATAGCACAGTGGCTGCTTTGTGACATGAGACAAAAGCTGCGTTCAATTAAAAATCAGTCGAGTCTTTGCTGCCGTCCCTCGCTAAGAGGCTCTGGACGTGGACCAAAGCAGTCCTGCGCATGTCCGTCCTTGGTTTCATTTCAAGGTGTTTGTTTGGTGTCTCCATGACTCTCTATTATTTCCTGCCAAGCATGAAAAGGAGTCCCCTTAAATGTGTTGACAGGCAGTTAAGTGTCTCAAACATGAGCGCGTCTATTTCTTTTATTTCTCCAATTACATCTTCAGGCACTGATGATGATGTCCTGTCATTACTTGTGTGTCAGTGCTGCTTCATTCACGGCTGTGAATGTACATGCAGTGCCGCGTGTTTGCTGATTTATGCGACTCTCGTACAAACTTCACATCCTGATGGTCTCCAGTGGCTGAAAGGGCAGAGGTCAAAGGTGAAGATGTCACAACCTGAGGTATGGGAGCAGGGCGAGAATGGGATTCCTTTTCAGCTCGTGAGTTTGAAGTCTCCCACCAAATCACTTTAGGTCGCAGCTGCCAGAACCACAATAGCCTGTTGTCTGAGGAATGTACCATTGTATAGTTTACAAAGCATTTTGATCATAAACGTTACGAGAGACTAGCATACCCGTCTTCTCACCTGGCTCTGTTCACATTAACTTGTTAGGTAGGGGAGTTTGGCAACAGTAAAATGCGAGGTTTCTTCTCCATCTTTGTTTCAACAAATCGACTCTGTTTGGTGTTGGACTTTTCAGTTTAGTCAATAAGCATAAATAAGACATGCAAAAGGTGCCTCAGATCAATGATGTGGTCTCAGCCTAAATCAAAAGTGAACTGACAGACTCTGAGCCGAGGCGCCACTGGACAACAAGAGAAGGAAAAGCAGCAGCTTGCACGATTGCTTATCGTCAAAGGAGCCTGGCTCAACCATCTGTCACTGTCCTACTCCTCACTGCCAATAAGGCTCTAATTCACTTTAGTCCAGTGAGGAATGAGCATTGGGTTTTCAGCTTAAGGGTTTCAGTGTTGTTTGTGGCCACTTGATACTTGAGAAGCAGGTTGGGAATGAGGTTTTCCACAGCTGAATTAAGTTATGCAACTTTTCCACAAACTCTTAGAGCCCTCAGCTTACATGTGCATGTGAATGAGCGATATTGTGGCTTTTATTTTTTATTTGGACCAATTGAGAATTTTTCAAAGAACTGTGTTGCTAACAGCGTCCCTTTGAAGCCAAGATAGTTAAAGAAGACAAACTTCTTCCTCTATTTGACACAAAACCTCCTCATTCACTCCAACTCAGTAGAGAGCCGATCAGAAAAAAAGGCTTTTAGAGAGTGCTGTTGATGTGGGTGTGTGTGTGCGTGTGCTCGTGGTCACGTGTATGTACGCTGCCCACATCATTATGTCAGGAGCGCGGACGCACTTTCCACAAGTGACGAGCTGTCGACGCCCTGATTCAGAATCGATGATGCTGCTGAGCACAGTCATGATTCTAACTAATCAAATTGTCAATGTAACTCACAGGCCTTGAGTGCTTGTCACGGGACAGTTTATAAAATCACACATGGTGACACACTCTCGTTACGGCTGAAACTGGGGATTGTGGGCGGATCGGTGAAAAATCTGCATTTACACAACCAGTTCCAGTTTGTGTCAATGTTAACTGGACAATAATGACACAGAGAGATGCAGCGCTACAGCTGACAATGAGCAGAACTCCATCCTGCCATCACATTTGTATTTGAGTTCGCCTGCTTCCATTTGGTTTACATCCTCAGTGTTTTTGTGTCGGGAAAGTGAGGAGAATATTTGTTGTTTTAGTGTGAGTCACAGGGAAAAAGAACATAAAACCTCAGAGAGGAAGTCTTGGGACACAAATGAGACATTCCAGAGTAGGATGTTTAGTTGCACATTCTCCTTCCACTGCGCTGCCGTCGCTCAATGTCCTAAGACATTTCGCAACAGCAGTGACAGTGTTCCTCCCCAAAAGCTGCTGCTGCACGTTTCCACAACTGCGTTTGGAAACCAGAGTCATTGTGAAACTGGGAACAAAAATCAGAACACAGTGTTGTCATCAAAGTCATAAAAAAAAAATCAAATTCATCTTGAATCATCTGCCTTCTCTGTCTGGTGCTGTTGCCTCACACTGAAATCCTTGTTTGAACTCTACCGGGGCCAAATGAGGCCTTGTTGAAGTGAATGTGCACGGCCTCCATCCGTTCACATTTCCTCCCACACCAAAATCACACATGTCATGTATTAGGAATGCACCTGCCATTTACATTAACCAAAGCTTCTCTGGAATTAAAAAGGGCGGAATATACGACTAGATGACAAGATGTAGGTCTGAACAGTGTTGTACTCACACTGGAGAAATGTCTCCTCTGTGCCAGTGCTACCTAACATGAACCACTTTTATTCTAAAGTAATAAGTCACAGATGCAGGAGAGGTAAAATAGAAATCATTTCCAAGCAGCTCCTACATGTCAAACATTTATGGCTTTCTTGAGAAGATCCAGAAACTTTCTCAAACATGCTACTCTTCCTCAAACTATGAAACATTGATTTCAGATGTGAGCTGTTAAATAGGTCGAGAGTCACAGATGATTTCAATGCTCATCGCACTCGTCTCTGAGCTGTGTTACAGACTCTGATGCAGCCATGGCAGGCTCTACACGCTGCAGCGGCAGGCTCAGCTGTTGCAGACGCTCTGACGCGGGGAGATGCCGGTCAGCACAGCGAAGGCATTCTAATCCTCCGAGTCACTCTTGGATCGCCCCCCTCTGGGGCTTCGCTCGGCCCGGCCCGCCAAACCCCACTCTGACCCGAGTGGAAGTGGGTCGTCAATGATCAGAAATCCCACATCACTGAGGGGAATCCAGGGTCCATGCCTGCGTAATAAAGAGCGTCAGACACACCCATTTTTCCTCATCCCCTTTGTGTGTGTGTGTCATGAGTGTAATGGCAACCATAAGAGTCTGAATGGGGGGGGGGGGAGGGGGGGGGGGGGGGGGGGGGGGGGGGGGGGGGGGGGGGGCCCTGGACTCGGGGTGAGGCACAGGGACAGAAATTTCTTAACTCCTTTGTGAGTCATCGCATGAAAGAAGGGGGAAAAAGGCTGGTTTGTATTAATGCGACATAAAAGCATCTGTGCTGCACACGTCACAAACACATCAGCAGATCAGTGGCTGGAATTCGGGGGCTGATTTTAAATCTGGTGTCGCTGGTGTGATACTGTATCCAGGCAGACTGATATCGGACGCAGCTAACAGACAGCGCGGCCCCGGCACGGTGTCATGTGCGGCTTGCACAACTTCTCCTCTTGCAGCTGGGCCCTGGTTCAATAATGCAGGCAATGCTTTGATGCTCAAAGACGGACGCTATAAATGATAGTGACGAGTTCTGCAAACCCTACCAAGCATCCGCATTAGCAGGTACAACTTCCACGACGCACCTGTCCCTCTGCTCACTGACTGAAAGAAGATAATGCCTGCTGCAGTGTGGTTTACCCCCGAGGGGCCAAACTTGGTACATTCTATTTACAGAAGGAGAGGTTTGGCAATACCGTATGTAGGACAGAGGACCTACAGGAAATAGTTATTACTGCACAGAACAAATGGATTGCAGACGCGTTGAGAAAATTAGTTGCTTTTTCATAATGACAAATATTATTTTCCAATCGTGACACAGATATGTCACCTCACTCCTGCTCATTATCTCATTATCAGGAAGAGGTGCAATACACATGAAACACAAAGTCACAGATGCAAGAGACACAGATGAGAGACTGGATTTACAAAATGTGTTTGGAGGTGGAAAGCTAAAAAGTGGCTGTGATTGGCTCCATCCCCTTTGTGTTGCTCAGAGAATCATCTGTGCACAACACTGGTGCAGGGATAAACAAACAACAAGTAAAATGACCACATGTAAAAAGAAATGTGTTTAAAAACACGACAAGGTGACAGGTCTATGACTCAGTTTTCAACAACGATGAAGAAAAGACAACAAAGCCAACGATTCAAGCCAAGCTAAGGCGTGCCTCAGTTCCTCTGGCATTAAAAAGTCCAGATCTGAATCCAACACGTGGTCCGATTTCACTTCCAGCATCACAGTTGTCACAGTGTCTGCGCTGAGTCCATCCATTATTTAATACCCACTTATCCTGTTCAGGGTCACCAAGTGTGGTGGAGCCAATCCTAACACAGAGTTGACTCATGGATGAACACAGGGGCTCAGGTGGAGTCAGTGTGGGGTTTGCACGTTCTACACACGTCTGCTTGGATCAGGTCCAGCTCTAAGTGCTTTGATTTCCCAAAATTCCCTTTAGGTAATAAATCGTGAGGTTAAACCGACTGGGTTGCTCTGGCGTTTCTCAGAACTCCGATGTGGTCCAATTTTCACAAACACTAGTGACCAAAGTTTGTCAGCGATGTGGCCACCTGCTGCTACCAGAGACAGCTGTGTGGAAGTGTGTGCAAGTTTGCCCTCGCCCACTCAAGTGTGCAGGCATGTAGCTCTATGTGTGTCTGTTTTGTGTGTGTGTGTGTGTGTGTGTGTGTGTGTTTCAGAGCATCTGAGTCACACATTCCTACTGGATAGAATCAGTGCCCCTTGCTCACCCCAAAAGTAATGCTGGATGCTTAAGGCAGTTTCCTCATGTGGTTCTCAGAAATCACTTCATTACTCCAGGACAATGGTTGATTCCCACTGACACATGTACAGGTGCATACCCCCACCGAGGACCCCCAGCCCCGAGCCCTCAGGACGCATCTTGGAAGCTTCTCTCTGATTCCAGATCTCTAGCCAGCATTAGTCTTCTTCTTGTCCAGAAATCCTCTGCCTGGGAGGCCTGATTACACAGGAGCTCAGAAGTGGATGAAGGAGCTGGATCTCTCCTCGGGTTGTGTGTGTGTGTGCACGTGCATGCGTTTCTGGTAAACCACGGCAATGGTCTCTGCACGTTTTATAATGATATATTCGACTTGTGTTTTGTTTGTCAGGGTCATCCATGTTTCCATTTCAACCTGACTTTGAAAATAACATCCATCATGAAGAGAGGCCAGCAAGTTTAAACTCACTAATGAAGAAGAACAAAATACACCTGTGATGAACTTATTTTTAAAAAATGGAAACAAGCTGTGACCAAAACCATGACTTATCGTTACCTTTTAAATTGTTGCTTATTTTTGTTCTATCCCAGTAGTTGGAGGAACATGACGTGTTTCTGTGCGATTGCCAAATGAAATCTATTTTACATGGTCAGCTGTGGCTCTTTGGTCTCCATCAGCTAATGAATAGAAATATGTGTCTCTGTATTATACAGAGGCAGAGCCACTGTGTTAAACTAGCTATTGTTAGCATCTTAGCAGGTGCAAAGAAATGATTAGAAAGCAGCTTCCTTCCTGACAGCTAAACAATGAGCTACAGAGTCAGGTGATAAATCATCACTATTACATTACAACTCACTATTTAACACTGATATTCGATTCGTCGTTATTTAAAGAAAAGAAATATTGTTTCAGTTTAAGATTTAAGAAATACGATCCATCCAACGTAAACTGTTACAGCACAGTCAGTGGTTTTAACTGAAACCAGCTGCCTGGTGGAAAAGACAGTGATGAGCTCAGTCAGTGAACCAAAACGATAAAGACGACGGTCTGTACTTCAGAACAATGAGCTGGAAGATAGTGAAAACATGAAGGAAGCTGCAGAGGTGATGATTATTGTACAGTTTCATCACTATTACGATCCCTTCGACTGGAAAAAACAACCCCATCTGGCTTTTGTCTGCAATGGGGATGGATACCATCACCTCAAATGACTCTGTGCTACATGAGAGTTTAATTCGACTCCTGCTGTGAACAGCAGCGATGGAAATGATGAGAGAGGGAGCCTCAGCGTTTGAGGGAACTCATGACATTGATCATGAGAAAAAAACATGTTTTGGAGCAATGGATTTACTGGCAATTAAAAACTCTGGTGCTAAAGAGGTGCTAGTTTCTTTTATTCACATACATGAGGCCACACAATCTCCACAATGTTTATATACAAATGATCAAGTAAAGCTTCTTTGGAAAAAAAACCTTCTTTCCCCTAACAAATTATTTACATATGAAGTTATTCATAATTTAAGAGTCAATAAAAGCAACAAGAACGTCTCACTTCCTCTGTAAGTGGTCCAGATCAGTGCAGCCTGACCCAGCAGCATTAACATGCTGGGGAACATTCACAGTTTATGTGAAATGTCAGCAGTGATTTTACTACATTAAAGTTAAAGTTGTGAACTTTTGTCATCCCAAGCTTATTCTGCCAAATGTCCTCCATCCACACACACCAACTCTCCGGCTTTCTACCTGACGGCTGCCTCTCTGACTTCAAACGAAACGGCCGAACCACAGCAGAGCAACATATCTTCCTCCCGGGGGTGTTGGTCTTTGATGAGGCCGCTGTCGCAGCTCTCGGGGAAAACACGCCGACACAACCCAGAGCAGCGCTCTGCTCCGTGTTTTTACAACCCTGCGAGAGCTTACGACATCTGTCTGCAGCTCTGCCTAATTCTGCCATAAAGCGCACTGTATGTGTGTGCAACACCAAGATGAACTCCAGTGAGCAAACTTCCCATATAAAGAACCTACATGACTGCATATAGCAGCACTGCGTCATACTTAATACTCGTTTCAAGACTTCAGACTTATCGACTTCATGCGCTTTTATCCAGTTTTATTGATTAAAACCGGAGACATATCAGTGGTTAACTGGCACATATTGATTTTTTTTTTTTTTTTTTTTTTTACTTTAGCCTCATGAAGGAGGATATGAGTCTAATGGAGAAAGATGAATGACGTCAAATGATATAGTCTGAATAGTTTAAATGCAGCTTAATGGCTGCAGGCTTGAGGTTCCTCTGCTGTACATTACATCACCTAATTAATGTGGGCTAAGCTATGCTGCGCGCTCGCTAATGTGACAGCTTGATGACTGATTTCATGTGTGGGAGCCAAGCCGGGCTGGGTGTGGTGTGGAGACCAGCTCCGGCTGAATCAAGAGACCCTCGCTGCAAAACTGCAGTTGTACACAGTGTCATGTAACCCAGAATGGTACTAATGCTTTTATTCACATGAGAGATCTGCAAAGTATGGGAAATAGTAAGATTGGAAAATGTAATCAAAAGCTGGAGTATCCTAACCCAATAAAGATCAGCAGTTGTGACACTGACGGGGGAAAGTTTAAGATTGGATATGATAAGCCTTTATTTATTTATCTGTTACAGCAGCAGGATGAGGTCAATATTAGAAGGGAATAGAATAAAAATGAATAAATAAATACGGAATATTAATATACAACTTTCACTGCAGAGGGGGTTTTTCATAGACACATAGGATGTTTCATAGACCTCATCTTCAACTAGCTGGTCAATTCAGAACTGTTATTTGGACGCAATCCAGACGTCTTCTTGGAAGAGAGTAACCTTCTACCCCCTTCTCCCCATTTTCCCTCCCCTGTATCCTTTTACCCTCTAGACCCCCTTCTTCTTCTGCCTCATGTCCTTTCACTTCCACCCCCCCTTTTCCCTTTCTGTAAAGATTGCCACCATATGTTTCAGAGAGGAATCCGACAACATGCCTGGCTGCTGTACCTCTGGCTCAGATACATGCAGGGCCTCTCTGGGCTTAGTAACCTTGGCAACGCCCGCGGGTCCGCACTTCACCTTTACATCAATATGGCACCAGGCCCGCATCACCCCGCGGACTTTGCACTTCGCCTTATTTTATGTTTCACCATCCGCAGCCAAACGCTAATCCAAGTCTTGATGTCTCCACCTGGGAACCTCTCCCTCCATCGCTGGATCCCAGCTCACACAAAAGAAAAATCCCAAACTACAATCTGAATCCAAATGTTTTTCTCATTCTAACTGCATGTGCTCATTTGCCAAGCCCAGGGGAGGGAAGTCCAGTGACAGGCCTGAGTTACAACAAATTGATTTGTTTCAACTATGGCTGTGACAGAGGAGGCCGGAGGCCTGGACTCACGTAACTACGCTGATATAAAACTGTTTCATGCTATATTCATGCTTTATTCACAATCAGAAAGAAAAAAAGTTGATATTGGTTCCCTGTTATTATCAATGGTGCTCCCATACTTGCGTGTGAAGTCCTGTGATTTGAATGATTTAATGTAAGACTGGCCTCCTGCTAACACTGGCCACGGTCTTTTCAAGTCCCTGACCCGCAGTCACGTTTAACTGGCAGCTGGTGGCTGCAGCAGTCATGACGGAGCGTGCCTTTAAAAAGCAGTTAACGTCTCAGGCGGTCTAACAGGTATGAAAAAGGACCAACAGTAACGCCTGGTGGGAATAATAAAATGATATATTAAATTATCCATGAGGCATTACTCACATCAGCCTCAACCACAGCTCCCCCCCCCAACTCACCACACGAGCTCTGACCAGCCTCACAACATCATTTGTTCTTTGTAAATCATCAGCTCCACACGATCCCAACTCTAAATCGTGAATCACTCAGAATGGCTGTGTTACTGGCCACTACACTTATTTGTACATTTCCAGTGTGTGTGGCTCGTTTGAGAGGCTGCTTTGAATTAAAGACTTCCCGACACTATTGAAACCATCTATCTCTAAGGACGGACACACACACACACACACACACACACACACACGGTAGAGTGGTTGTATATGTTGCAGCTGATTGCAGTTACCTCTCATTAGTGTACCCAAAAGAACACAAAGAGAAACTAGGGCATCTACAACAGATTCTATTATACATTTTATCTCTGATCGAGTTGCTCTGGTTTCAATTTCCACATTTTTCTGGCTGTGAAACTGGAGTTAATTTGCACAAAGTGCTTCAATACTTAAACCTCCTTGTTCACGTCTCTATCACATTAGAGGAGACTGCGGTAAAGATGTTTCCACATAAAATGGCAGGTGGTAAAAACTGGAAGATGAAAGACAAGGAGGGAAGATAAAGAAGACATTCTTTTAAAAAGTTCCAAAGCTCACTAATGATGATGAGGAACTTTTCAACATAAGAGAGCTACTTTTGTTAGTGGCCCATCAGACAAGGTGGGAGTGAATGGAATGGAGGGACATGCAAAAAACACGTGCAGGTAAGGGATTAATAAAATATTATAAACCGACTGCCTGCATCTGTGTTACTGGGAAGGATAGACTGTTGTATACAAGTATACTTTGCATCTCCACTTCCTCCACCAGCCCATGAATGAACCCAACATTCTGTACCTGTAGAGCCAGAATCCATGCACAGCAGCAACTGGGGCATGTAGGTCCATATCCCGTCTGCCAACATGGAGGAGGGAAAACGTATGATCTATACTGCTACCAGCCTTCAGGTGGCTAATGAGGCAGCATGTCCTTGACTGAGAGAAGATCACATCTGTAGAATCAATTAATAACTACCACCAGTTGAACTTTATCTTGCATGCTTATTAACGCGTTACCAACGTCACAGTATGTTTGCATGCAGAGCTGTCAGCTGAGCCAGCTGAGGCCTCTGTCTTCACATCTGTGGATCAAACTCCATCTTCCAGTAAACTTTTAGCCTGTTTCCTCTAAGGCCCCATATTTAACAGGCCATCGGCGTCAGCAGACCCAAGAGTGTCATTCACAGTGAGAAAAATGTGATTAGTCAACACAGCTATGCACATACTTTTCTGTAGTAGCTGTTCTTTAAAGCGCTGGACGTTTCATCCGTGAAAAACGCATTCTCGTAACGCTGACTCACTGGAGCGTAACTGTATCTGTCCCAGCTGTTGGTGCAGGATTTTTCACACCCACCAGGGGCTGGATGAAGACTCCGTTTCCACATGATGTTTATTCTTTGCCTAGATAATGGGCACTTTGAAAGAAGAAGGAAACCTAAAGTATCAGATACAATAAAATGAACCCTCAGTGAGCAGCAGAGACAGCAGGAGGGAGGACAAGTCAGCTGTGAGTTTGCCGTCTGTGATAACAGCCTGATTAAGAGCTTATGGCCATAAAGAAGAAATATTACGAGTGCTCGCCCGTGGGACTTTTTCAGGAGGTCCGCGCGGACCAGGCCGACACAGATTTACAGGGCGCGCTGCTTCGAAGGGAAAGTATGTCGAGGCCATTCATCACAAGGTGTCTGTATAATCTGAGCCTGGCTCTGTGTGAATAATCTCTACAAGATGTTTGTGGGATGAGGTTCCTCTCGCTGTCAGCCCTGTGGCGTGCACACGCACGGCGATTTTGTCAAAGTGCACTTCATTAGCAGCTTGGCTTTGCACCATTAACTTCAATCAGCCACTCGTACAAACCGCGTTGCTCACCTTCCTATCTACTTACCCGACATCCTTTCAAACTCCTCCATTAGCACGACCAGTCGCGGCTCTCGGCGGTCGCCACAACTTTGCCCAGTGGACTGTCGGTTATGACAGCCAGCCGTCACCACCTCTGTTTATTTAATCTCCTTCCTGCTCTCACAACCCCTGGCCGTCCCTCGTCTTCTCTCTCAGGACGTGATCTTTGACTCCTTTAGGGAGGTCCGCACTTCTAGGAAAGCCCCTCTGGACCCAGCAAAGAGACACCACAAAAACAGAAAAGCGGGACAGCACGTATACACAACCAACACACGTGTCTGAGCATGCCAGGCCTCCCCGAGGATTCAGGATGTTGGTGACCAGACACAGGCTTGTTTACGCTCCGAAGGAGCGGTCAAGTCCGATTCAAAGAAACTGTTCCTCGCTTCAAAAATGATTCTGATGAAAGATAAGCATGAGTGTCAAACCACAGCACACTGTTTAAATCTGGAGCGTTCTCGATTTGGAAGTGTCCTTGTCGGCGCTGTCCAATAATCTAACATCATCTGCAGATTTGCGCAACGCATGGTACAGAGAGCGGGACTTGGAGACAGATACGGCCGTATCAGGTGTTGTCCAAATGGTCTGCACTCTGGGGTGCAGAAATATTACCCAAACACTGAATGAGCCTCCGGCCTCCCAGATGCAGAGCCTGGCGAGGCCAGGACAGCGGAGGAAAACAACCAGCATCTGTGCTGGGAACAGTCCACGGCACAGAGAGCGAGGAGAGGATGATCTGGGACATCTGCAGGGGACAGTCTGCAGAAAATGAGAGAGGCTGCAGAGGAATCCAGGAGAACAATAGCAACTTCAAGATAAGTACATAATGCTCTTCCGTAGAATACACACCCACTCAGGCATTTGCGTAAATATTGTATTTGTACACATGTTGATACAGAGCAGCTGGAATGCGGTCGAATCGTCTTAGTCACTGTGGTTGGAGCCAGAAAGACTCTGCGGTTTGTCCCCAGCTGAGTTATGTTCCTGCTTGTAAACGGAGACATGCCACACACCCATACACTGACCACCCACCTCTGTGTCCTCTGTCAGGACGCAAGCAGGCACACTGCCTGATTAAGTCATACACCTCACATCGAGCCCACACCTGAATGAAGCGCACGCTCCGTACGACTGCGTCAGCGTTGTCATCAGGAAGTGCTGAGAGAAATACAGCAGAAGGCCGCCCAGACAGAAATCCTAAATCTGTCTGTCTGTCTGTGAGAAATGGAAACTGTGTGGCAATACATTTCTTTCGCCCTGCTTCAACTTGATGAAACTTCCTTTCGGCTGGTTCTGGTCTCATTTGACACAGTGTTGAGTTCAGCTTCAATACCCTCATAATTTGGAGATGCTCTCTAGTTTGAAAAACAAAAAAATACATAAATTATCAGTTATATAAATGCAAGTTTGACCACTGGTTCTTTTGGTGCTTGCTATCAGTGCTGCACTTTGTCATGATTGGAAGCGTCAGGTTTCTGCCTGTAAGACTATCAGGACGTGACCTTGTGATATAAAGTGCCTTGAGATGAATGTAAGTTTGGATTTGGCACCATATAAATAAAACTGAATTAAATGTAACTTTAGAGTCTTGGCTCGGACCCGGACACTGATATATAAATTAGCGGTCAAGTCCCACAATTTAAAACCGGTGAAATCCCAGAGTAATAAACAACACAGACAGCTCCAGCAATGCTATCAATCATCATATATGATGTATGATGACGACTCAGAAAGAAAAAGGCCGTCTATTTCCAGGGGGAGCGGCTCGATATTGGCCTGACGTAATTTACCTTTAGTCCTTTATTTGAGTCTGTTTGAAAATGTTGGGTGAAAAGCTCAGACTGGCTACTCTCTACTAAAAGATGTAGGTCTGTAAAAAACAACATTTTCGAGTCCAGAAGAGTCCCATTGACACACAGCAGCTCCTGCCAAAGAGGACAAATAACACAAAGAGTATTCAAAAACAGAACAGATGGAAGAATGTTCTTTTTTTCTGTTTCGTATTATTTTAAAATTTCAATTCAACTTTTTTTTTTATATATTCTGTGTTTGGCTGATATTCCAACGCTGATGACAGAACGCACGCTGCGAGGAACCTCCATGCTGAAAGCAAAAAACATGGAGGCAACAAAATGTTTCCCAGACAACAGACTGATTTACGCGGCCGCCACAGACGTCCACAAACCACACATCCGGCGTGACTCACTCGACTGTACGGCAGGAAAAACCAGGGGAGATGAGCAGAGGAAGCTGCGTTCCACCATCGAGGGAGGGAGAGGAGGAAGAGGATGTTATCAGCGACCCCCGCCAGTCACCTGGCACGGCCATCAAACCCGCTCACAGAGCCAGGAACTATGCGATAGCCTTCGCTGGTCATCTCGCTGCCATGTCCCTCCTCTCTAAAAATATCACTCTCTATGAGTCTATTGTTCCTGGAAGGCCCTTCCCATGCCCCCCCACCACCATGAAGGGAAGACCACACTTTCACCTCATTGACTGGCTGGGTGTTGGTGCGCTGGGAGCGACAGTGTGTCTGCGCTGCAGGTGTCTCCAGTGACATTAGGCTGGTAGGTGTCAGGAGCAGGGGCAGCAGGGGTCGGGCGGACGGTGTCACAGTTCAAATGAGAGCTGTCACAACACAGAAGTGGACCGGAACACGTCTCCTTCCAGCTCGATCCCCCTCTGCTCCACACCGACTGTACGCCGCCTGCTCCAGCTTTCAGTTTCTCATCAAAGTGTGCTGAGTTTGCAGACTTTGTTTTGCCATTAGTCTTAATGGCAGGCACGGAACGACCAGGCTTCCATTAGGTTTGTTCAGGGTTCTTTTGAGAGACTAGACCGGAAACCTTACTGAACACCGAGTCTCCCCTCGTACTAATTGGCTTCCTCTATCCACACAGTGCCAACCGCTCCAGAGCAGCTCTTGTTGTTTGGTGTAATGATAATGGCATCCACTAGATGGGGTGTTGCGTCACTGCAATCTCAGTGCCTCAATAGATTCTATATGTAAAAAGGTTTTAGTTGTAAACTAACCACAACATCAGACAAGTGCAACGATGTGATCCTAACGAGTAATAGTGATAACAGGTCCGCGCTGTCCCTGCTCACCAACCCAGACAATATCTGACTCCACTGAGGAGCAGTTTCTCTGGAGCTGGAAGTGTTTTGTGGTGAATCTGACAACATTATGAGGAATCTAAATTATTGCCACATTTATTATAATTCCTCCACCACCCCACCACTCCCCCCCTTCCCCTCTCCATCTCTGCTCTGAGTGCAGCTCATGAGAACTGTGACTGAACCCTGTCTCATAATCTAACGCTTATTTGCTCAGATCCACTTGTGTTGTTGTTTGTGTTTTGAAGGGGATTTGAGCGCCGGTCCAACCAGAGTCTGGGGCCTTAGAGGGTATCAAATGATCTTAAGAGCTTCAGCCTCTCTCATCTCCAGTCCTCACAGTGAGCGGATAAAGGCCGGGACAGGGTTGGCTCCGGGGTGCGGCGCTTGTGGGAACCAGGATTCTGCCAAAAACAGCTCTCACAGAACACACAGAGGAACAATGTGATGATATACACATGCACTGTATAGGTGCCTGCAGCATGTATGACGCATGTGCAGGTATCTGTGAGTAACTCTGTGTACCAGGGTCTAAAGCCAGGCCCGCATTTAAAGCCTAGATTCTACTAATTCTTGATCTGTTGTGTTTACAGCATGCGGTTCTGATTTTTTTTCTATCAGAGGATTTTAAATTGTCACGAGCCTGTTGGGCGCAGCAATCCAACTGAGGATCCTAACTCATCTCTAACCCAGAGTTCTGTGAAGACTTTAATCTGAGTCCATCCCTCAAAAACCATGTTCCGCTCCCTTGTGGGAGATCAATTATGGACCATAGCACACGGCGTTCCCTGAAAACTGCTTGGATTTAACTTCATGTGTCTTTCGTCACATCAGATATAGCAAAATATGTAATATATAAGGTGCTTTTTTTCCTAAATGCGCACAATGGAATAAGAGACAAAACATAAGAGCCTCCAAACTGTGAATGGTTATATGTTCTCTGTATGTTCCCTCTCAGCCGGTGGCACTGGATGGTTAGACTTTGGAGGCTCCTCTGTTAGTGTTGCTGTTAAAGAATGCAGCACTAATGGGAGGACACGCGTTTATGAGCTGATCCAATCTGGTCCCAAAGAGCAAAACACATCTACCCGTGAAAATTAAAATTATGTGTTCGGTAACACAATGTGATTCTGGTCCACCCACTTACACGTGATAATGAGATCAGCAGATTAAAGTCAAAAACTAGATGGATGAAATGTGGTAACAGCATATTCAAGAGGAGTCATGCTTACAGTTCAGTGAGTCATTGGTGGAGTAACATCCTGTCTGATACCAGTTCATGCATCAACAGCCCAGTCTACCCAGCTATTAGCCTGAACCATTATTAGGATTATGCACTTTAGCGTGCGCATGCACACACACACACGATCCTCAACTCCACGATAGTAGCTTCTACCCACTCCTGTGCTGAACAGAAAATGAAACTCGTATAATCTTCTAGGTAAAATTCAGTTTGGTTAATATTCATCTTGTAGCTGGTCGACGTGGTTCCAGACTGAAACAAAACCATCCAAAGGTGTTCATGGAGAAAATGAACGGAAAGAGTACCTGCAGAACCAAAGCTCAAAGTCTCTCACTCTTGTGTGTTCACCCAATCTGACGAAGTTTGGTTAGTCAGCAGGACTCACCACACCCCACATCTCTCTCTCTTTGACTCTCTCTTTTCCTGTGGAAATGGGATCATTTAGTAAATGAGCTGATAAGCGCAGTGGAAGGGGTGAGTGAGTTTTTGTGTATGGTCTGACGCACACAGAAAGCTCCTCTTCCTGCCCCGGCACACAGCGACGTGTGGGCTCACAGGTCAGACTGGGCAATGTTGTCTTTCTCTGTGACTCCGATAATACCAACAACCTCTCAAATTAAATTACTTAAGGGCTGGAGACGAGCAGATAGGGCCCTCACGGATCCCCTGCTGCTCTCACATGGACAGCTGGTTCAGGGGGGATGATGTGAACCCTCTCCAAGTTATCGCTCCCTCCTTCATATCGTCCCATCATCACTCACCCGATCTGGCCTCCCCCACTCTGCTCGTCATCTGTTAAATGTTCCATGTGAAATATCAGAGGCAATTTTCCACTCTGACCAAAAGTTAGTTCTTTATATATGGTACAAGAGTGGAATTTTCTTTCTCACTCAGGGGTCATGGGTGGGAACCTGAGGGAGGGAAGAGATCTTTGACAGAAAGCACGATCAGCCTTTGCAGATAAGTTGGAAACATTACTGGTTTTCGTAAGTCCATGAGGTTTTGATGACCTAGCATAAAGCTAACAGGACACAAGGAATCAGCTACCCTCACTCTTTCTTCTTGCAGCACCAATAGACAGATCAACCTCAGTCTCCACCTCCATGTTAACAGATGGGACTTGGACCACTTGGCGGAATGATAATAAATTGAGTGTGTGCATTAATGGGATACCGTTGCTTCACCATCATCAATAATGCAATAATGATTTTTTGCATTTCATGTGACTAAAGAAAGAAAAATGAAATATATCTCCAACTGTTCCGAACTAGTGAGATATGAGTGAATCTGGCACGAAGCTAAAATGCCTGTGAGGTGGGTAATGCGAGTCTGTCCGTGCTAACTTATGGGCGTGACGTTCAAACTGATGCATCAGTGACCTCATATTGGAGGGGATACGTTCAGTTAACAGATCTCATTTCCCCAAAGTGGTGGGCCTGTGGGGAACTCTGCCAAGTAAAACATCAACAGGGGGAAGGGAAAGGGAGAGGGAGAGTTGTGTTACACATTGCTCTAAATACCAGTCCTGAATTAGTATGAGCACACATAGACTTGGACTGCGTCGTATCATATACATGTCTAAATATCATCGTGTGTCAATCTGGACCTTGATTTATGTTTCTTTGGTGGAATTGTGCGTTCTCAAGTGCAGCACGCCAACCTCATTCTTTCCCTGTCAATGATGCCCACCCGTCTGAATCAAAACTCTCCTCATCTTCACTTCTTGCTCCATCGGCCGCCCCCCCCTCTCTCATTATTCACACAGGAATGTGTGATATGTGGATCAGCAGACAGGGAGTGTAATATTCCTGCTGAGCTCTGGTGAGAAGGCCAACCCAGGGAGAGGTGGTGAAAAACAACCCTGCTGCCACCTCCACTCACGTATCCTTCATTGCCTCCGCACCCCCCCCAACCCCCATCCAACAACCATCACAAACCTAAGCCAACCCGTCATGAGGCCACATAAAACTCTGAAAACAATTATAGCACTGAAATAAGTATAGAAACGATGTATTGTGACTTATTGGAAGATAACGAAGAACAGGGCTTCAGGAAAAGGGGATTTAGAGGGGGATAAGTAGGAGGAGGATGCCGAGAAAAAGCGTGTGCGTTTTGCATAATAATCTGGCGATTGAATTACTCATGGTACGGACAGGAAAAAAAGGACAAATGGAGGAGAAAAAAAAGCCGTAGATTTACCATGCAGGCCTTGCAGTCCCAAACTGACAGGGGGAAACTGGAGGAGGGGGCTGACGGAAGGAGGAAGAGAAATAACTGCAGACACTGGCAGCGGTGCAGATATATAAGTGTGAGAGCAAATGATCTGTGGATCCAAGCCTGCAGAAGAGGAGCATGTGTTTGAAAAATTATCACTCACCTCCAAAACACACCTCACATAGTTTAGCCATACATGGACAGAGTGAGCGGGTCTGTGAAGGTGTGTGATGTGTGTGTTTGTGCTCATGAAGTCCCAGCAGGAGCAACGGAGCGGGTTTTAGATTTTCTTCTTGGGTGAGGTGCAGACAGAGTTTGTTTTCAGAGGTACTGTATCTCCACTTCCTTCAGTCTCTCTCATATAAATCCTGCTTTAAAAAGTCCATCATTACACATATATATTTATTTGCAGACCCAATCCCCCCTTAAGTTAAAAGAGGCCCGAGGATGATTATGTAATCTTCTTTAACGCTAGGCCTGTGACCTTTGACCCATGGGAGGTGAGGGGTCACAGATAAAAGGGCAAACGACTGAACAAACAAAACACGCCTTGACAGTGAGCTGACCACAACTCATACCAAACGGTGTTATCTTATCTCTGAGCCTCCCCATCTCCGACCGTAAACCACAAACTGATTTGGACTGAACGGCTCATGCACATGAATCACGGCTCTTGAGGTTTGCTCTCAAACTTAATCAGAAAAGCATTGAGATAATTTTTGACAACTTCACAGATCCAGAAGAAAAACAACTCCAACAACAAGGCACTGTGAGCAGCGCAGCGTCCAGAACCAAGCGAGGGGTTTGGTGGTGGAGCGGGGATCTTTCCAGGGAATTTTTATTGGTGACAAGAGCAAGTTACAGGCAGATTAAACACTCACCACATGGAGCTGAGTGATGAACAACCAGGAATAACAGGCCACAGCACTAAAGGGGACCATCTGAACCCCTCCCCCTGTCACACCACTCCGCTGGCACACACGACTGGTGTCTCAACCAACACCATTACACTGTAGATATAGCCTCGAACAATTTCCATGGCATTTTATAAGAACATGACCCAACCACAACATTTGGAGCAGATCTGTTTTTCTCACCAGCATTAATGAGTTCCCTGGAAATATCTGAGAAAATGTCAAACCTATTCCTGGATCAGCACCAAATCGTCATGGGTTCATGCTTGGGCCATGTTTCATCCAAACACTAAAGCCTGCTGACCAACACGCAGACAGGGGTGAGAACAGAACCTGCTGGGCAGAGGAAACAAAGCAGCCCGGAGAGGATTTTTGCCAACTTTGATTTAAACATACAACTTTCATACATGCACCCGAACCCTTCATAATTGTAAAAACGTGATTTTGACAGTGTGTGTGTCTGGAGCTCTGCCGAACTCCTGAGACTGACTCACTGAACCCAGGTTACGATCCACTGCTCTAGTTTGAAGAAGAATATATGACTGATAGTGCCGACTCCCTGAAACTCCCCTAAAACATACCAGCCATGCAACCAATATCATGCATCTTGAAGAAAAGCTTCACTGTCTGCAGCTCTTCTCCTCGTATTAGTTTCTAGCTCAGCGTGAACTGTTGCTACACAGCGAAGAGCAGAACCTGTCAGCATGACGATGTTGTCTGGAAACACTGACTCTGAGTGACGACGGTGAAAACATGCCTGACGAGAACCGTCACTGCTTCTTGGATGACCCTCATCTGACGGGAAATCTTTCAGGAGGAACAATCACCCAGACTGGCCGTACATGGATTTATGTTTTTTATATAAATTGACATCGTAACCTGCCGTCGCAGCACGGCTGTTGTTGCAGCAGCAGCAGCTCCGGGTTCATCTCGGGGTATTCACTGTCTGCTCCACATTAGGTTGCACTCTCCTTGGCCTGCACTGTTCATTATAACGTTGTATCCTGGACAAATCTAGAGTGGCTTTAGCCGAACCGGGGGAATAGCTGACATCTGTATGACTGTGTGTATGTTGGACCACGACCAGGAACCCCACTCTGGCCCTCGACCTTTGACAACTCTCAGAGGAACCCATCTTCTCTTCATCATTAATAACAACAGACGCTCTGAAACTGGAGAACCACATCTCTCTCCTCTCCCTTTCACGTCTCATCTGTTCGCTCTCCGCCCACCTTCTGCCGTTCAGAAAAAACATTGTTTGTGCCATTTACCGCTAACGTGCTCGCAGAGGGAGCGGTGAGGAGAGTGCTGCGTGAAAATGAAAAACTTTGCGTGACGCAAAAAAAGACGTGCGGTAAGCGAAGCCAGAGAAGCGCAGAGGGGTGAACCCAAGCACAGAATTCCCAGGCCCCGGGTCCCAGAAGACCCAGTGTTCTGGTCTCCATCACACACGCTGAAACAAATGCTTGAACACAACTGCAAAAGTAACTGAGAACTAAAATAAATGCGCTGAAATATAACTTCATGCGTGCGTTGTCGTGCAGAAGATCAGAGCGGTGATGTCTCCATGCATAGAGCCGCTCTGGTCGCTGGGGCGGTGAACTGGCGGAGTCTGGGACTGTCTGATGCCTGAGTGAGCTGGCGCCCTGCTGAGGGAAAGATAAGAAAAGCCTGTTGTTTTCTTGAGCGTGCACATCAACAGGAACCATCGACCTCTTAATGTGCTGATTACGAGAACGCAGAGATGCTGCGTTCAGAAAGTCGTTTAAAGATCCCAGCCTTTCACAACAGCCTCACACAGTTGAGAGGAATGTGCACTGACAGGCTCTCCTGCTATAACAAGGCCATAAACAGAAGGATTACCAGACCCAAATTAAGAGCAAACCTCAGTCTCTGTCCGCACATTCCCCAGCTGCTCCGCGGCGAGCCTCAATTCAGACAGGAAACACTTATTGTACGAAATCTTACAACCGAGGGGGTTCTCGCCTTCGTTGTAGTGGAGCTCACTTTCAAAACACTCACTGTGTGAAAAACATGTTTACGGTGCCATAGGAACGCACAGGTTCATGATATTCTGGGAACGTTATTTTTAAGCTTTGTTTTGGCTCATAAGGTATGTGATATTTTCTAAGCTAAGTGGGCAGAGCAGCACAGTGTGTGTCTCTTTGGCTTCAAGGCAGAGTCAAATCAAATCAAATTATTGTCCTCATGGCCAAAGTGCTTCAGCGGCTGCACAACAGCACATTGTGTAACAGTACACAAGGACATATCCTGTCAGAATGAAGGCTATATAATGCAGAATAAAAGATTTAATGCATAAAGGATTAGAAACTGGCACTCAGCTAGTACACACCTCCACCACACTGCGAAATATTCTACAAATTGGTCACATTAAAACTACACAAAATATGAATTATATTTTGTCACTGTGCAGTATAAAATACCACAATATTTACTGCATTACACAAGATCTGAATCTGAATCCACACCAGAATCATCCTCCTCACAGCTGCTACTGCTCTCCACCCTTTATTTTCCTGTAAACTGTCAGAAAAATATCTGCACTGTTCCAGAAAGCGAAAAATAAATATGGCTTTCGCCCTTGACCTGGAGTGGCCCCACATCATCCCATTAAGTTTCATGGAAATCCATCCAGTAGATTTTGCTTATCAAAACAACAAACAAACAAAAACATTGCACTGGATCCTCAGATAGCAATTTGTATACATCTTTTTTTAAAGCCACAAAATGACTTAATTCTCTAAATGTGTTGTGTCACATTTCACAGGAACCACTTAATAATCTGTCTGCTGCTTTGTCTTGAGAGCACAACAAATACCATGTTATGTATACATGAAAAACAAGTGCAAAACCACATTTTCTATGAGGAACAAAAAGTAATTATTTCACATGTGGGGAGCGAGCGTGTCTCCGAGGCCTCTGCGTTCCCTCACAGCTGACAAGAAGAGACTGCAATTACATTAAACGAGTTTGAATGAAGCCTTTGCATGGGTCTTTAGACAATACATGTTGTTCTCACACGCCACTTTGTCACTGCCACGCGAACGTGCGCAGACAAACAGGTCAAATCGTCCGTGGAGGCGCTCTGCTGCTATCTTGGTTTTATGGCAGCTGCTGTAACAAAAAGGCAGTGACACCGAGATGTTTATAAATCACTCGGAGCCATGAGACTCAGCAGGCTTAGCGCAGATCACATTCATATTTCACATCTGCAGTCACGCTGTATAAATGGTGCTTCTGTGAATTTGGAGTATAAAAAAAAAAAAAAAAGAAATTCTAACACACACTCCCTCTCCCGTGAGCTTGGCCTACATTCTCCCAGAGTTCCAGGGCCTCTCGCAGTCACTGGTACGTTTCCCAGCTCTGTGGCAGCCCCTGCCTCGGTCTCTCCTCTCTCCTTCTGGTGGAGACACATGGGAGCTCTGGTTGAAACACAGAAACTGGATGTTTGTGTGTGAATGAAGGATTGTGGGACTGTGACCACAGCTGCTGCCAGTGGGGAGAGGAAGGAGCGGACGTTACCCAGCTGGACCTGAGCCCTCGCCTGGACACAGACGTCAGCATAAACCCTGGGACCCCTGGCACTGGTTGCACCTTCACTCCACCCCTTACCCAAATGCAGAGACCCACATTTCTTACTACGCGCGACCACATGTTCATTTGTTCATATTTTGATCAGATTAATGGCTCACAGAGTCGCATCTGCTGTGTACATGTCTAATTTCTTACGGTTCTTGTCTGGCAATGGGCTCAAGGAAGAACACATGCCACGATAAATTCTGCACTTACATAATATTGTCGTGATGATCCTCAGGGTCATTAAATGGAGTTGTTTGTGAACACTAGCTCCCTGCACTCGTTGGGGGGGGGGGCTCTACTGACCCTGTGAACACTTGCATGAAGTCCTATGTGGCCTGAGGAGAAGCTTTACAAAGTTACAAAGAGCATGATTATGTCATCAGAGTCATCTTGGCTTGGATTTAAGACCTTTCGTAATTTCTGCACAAATATGGGGTGTGGGCTTTGGAAGGCATTCAATAAAAATCTGTTTAAAAAAATACAGATCTAAGAATTGACAAGATCTGGGAGTAAGCCCAGAGCACGAGCCATAAAGCCAATCATTTTGGGATAGATCGCGTGTGCACAATGTACGTAAGTTTATGGAATTGTATAATTACTGCAAACAGACACATATACACACTGGTGCTGCACACACAAGACGTCAGTCGGCACCTTAATATTTTGGCCACAGAACCTAATTTGTGAAAAATATTAAGTAGAGCTACAATCAGTAATCAATCAATTTAATCGATTATAAAAAATACTTTGCATAAAGTCCTCAAAGACCATTAGCTGCAAACTGTAAAGCTGACTTCACATGGAACAACAGCACAGCCCCACTGTGACATGAACCTGAAAACATGCTGGAGACATTCTTCTTCTTCTTCTCTCAGTTTACTGGCAGATCGTAAACACCTTGAGGTTGGTACCGCAGCAATGTTGTGCTGCTGTGTCATGTGAAATGAGCTTTGCACAGGTTTTCATTGAGGTTTTAAAGTAAAACGTTCACACACTTAACGACTGTCCCCAACCCAACGAGGACAGAGAGAGAGATTGGTTGAAATTTAATTGAAGGCATCTTAAATTGCCACACGCACACACACCATCGTTCGTCGCAGCCCTGTATACCATGTACAATAGCCTGTTGGAACTAGTCATTACACTCAAAGCCATATAACTAACTGTGATAATTAAACCACTCATATAATTAAATTAATTGTATCCTCTGAAATGTGTCAGGGATCTTATGACTGATTCCAAGTCATTCAGTTGAGTTTGGATTCATTTTGCAGCTATCAGTATTCAGATGAAATACAAACAAACGACAGTAGCATCTACACAACTCATTAACCGACTCCACTGTCTGAACTTTCACATTACATCACTACATCCTGACTGGTCTTGCCCCATGACTTCCTGAAACCAAATCAAATGCACAATTCAGGCGAATCAACCAAGTTTAGCAGCCAACTCACCTGGTTTATCCTCTGGTGATCCTGGAGGACAGCACGTGGAGTCCAGTCCCAGGAAAACTCGAAGATCTTCCTCTGGCCGCAGCTCCAATCAAACTCCAACACTACTGCATATTGTTGTTGCTTCTTCCTCGTGCTCTGCAGTACCTGTGCGTTACTGCGTTCGAGTGTAAAACTGCGTGTACCTGCGTGTTATCGCGCTGTGCGGCACCTGTCGACAGTTTCCAGGTGATGCGTTTAGGGAAAGTGGGGAAATTACCTTTTCTTCTGCTGATGTTTAAGACTATTGACAAACAACGTATGGGCGCAGTAGCGCCCCCGTCTGGATAGGAGTGTGTGGTCTGCGTGTGACTCTAGTGGATATTTACTTTATTTTTATACTGAATCACCTGTAGTATTTCTCTTAGAGTGAGTTGTAGGGAAGATATGAAACTGGGTAAACTACAGAAAATATTGTACAGTTACAGAGGGTTTTTCAATATGCCTGTGTTTTCTTAATTTGCATTGATCTCTCTCTGGGCCACTGCACCAAGCCTCCCAAGTCGTGTTGTTTCTCTGAGGTGACATCCCTATCTGTGTCGTCTATGTGTTCATCATGGCCTTTTCTTTCAGACTTATTGGTATTTGTCTTCTTTTTTCCCAGTTTCGTATCTCGGACGGATGTTAGAAGTGTGATCGACAGGCCCACTCACTGGCAGTGAACTCCTGCTGCATTTTATTAGTGCGCTGGGGGAAAGCTTCAGAAAAATGTCTGGAACTCAAACATCACATGCAGAATATAGCAAGGAAATGCCTGCAGAGTATTGAGCCTGTCTGCAAACATGTTTCTGGACACAAACACAGTCAAACTGACAGACAGCAGATAATAGACAGAGCAGGGAGGAGGAGCTGGGTCACAGCAGGAAGCCGAGACAGACCGGTCACCTCTTCCAGAGAGAAGGCCGCCATAAACAGCCTCCTACCTTTCCTCCCTTGGCTCTCTGTGTTACCTGTTGATCTCTGACCTCTAACTCCTGACCTCCTTGACCTCTTACCTCTGGAAGTCATGGTCAGCGGTCTTCTGTTTTTCCAATGAATGGCTCTGTTTCTTTAACCCTTCCCCGATGCTCAGTGGGGAGTTACGAAGTTGTTTGTGTTTATGACTCAGTTTGATCGGCACAACATGATAAAGCACGGGTCCCGCGTCTCGCCTCTTGCTTAACCGAATCAGCCGTTCAGTATTGCCTGGAAATGAGCAACACAACATGTCGAGAAGACTGGGGGCTGAGCGAGGGGATCGCTGTTGATGCAGAGCATGAGCGTCTGTGATCTCGGCTGAGATTGAAACCAGATGTTTGTTTGACGAGGAGAGAGAGGGAGGCAGGAGGAAGAGGAGCCAGAGGAGCTGTGCTGAAGGTAGGTGAAGGGTAGGAATGAAATAACATAATATGTGTAACCCCCGCGTGCCCTTGAATACCGTTCACATCGCTCCCTGAGGAGAGAGGAGCTGGGTGATTGAGGGAGACAGATCTGCCACACCTCGTAAATCTGCACATTTCCTTCCTTAATAACGTTGAAGTTCTACAACGTGAAACTTGAGACCCTTTGAAGGGGTGATGCCTCCTGCCCTGCCTCCTTCTTTACTTTCCTCTTCCCTTTTCTGTTGTCTTCCACCTCCTTCTCCTCTGATAACTACTCCAACCACTGCTGACAGCCGACCTGCAGTTGCACTGATGACACAACCGGTTTGTCTGTGAATGTTGAGATGAAAGATTTCCTCTGAACAATAATACTCATGAGAGGATTGACAGAAGTTCAGAAACTTCGGATAATCCAAACTGGTCACTGCACATTTTACTTCACTGTTGACAGTTTTCAGTTAACAGATGCGATGAAGCTGAGGCATTGCTTAGAGACAGACGGAGAGGGCGAGTATTGTTGCAGCACAAACAGAACAATTAACAACATCCTGTTTGTGACTGAAAGAAATAATCTGTTCCTAATTTAAATCACTTGAAGTTCATTTCAGTGAGCATGGTCCCATTTGTTTACAGTAATCACTCGCATGTAATGGTGCCATTCACTTTGACAGTAATTATGTTTGATAATAACATAAAAATATATGTTGCATCTGAAACATTAATAGATAAACACAGCTCGCACTGGCAGAGTGTGTGTCCTTAAATAGCTAATAACATAGTTGCTTTAACAGATTGTCTGAGTGTCCCTCTCATTAAAGCGGCTCCTCAGCATGTGAAGGCAATAAAGACATCATGGACATTGTCTCAGAGAGGCCGTAAACCATTCATTGACAGTTATTGTCCAGACTCTCTGCGGGGACATTATCTCGTTGCTCTCCAGGCCGCAGAAATGCAACACACCGGCATCTGGAGCCACACCTCTGCTTCTTTAACGGCAAATGTTAAATGTGCAGTGAAGACGGGCTCTGTCCATTCTCAGGGGGCTTTGACTCACCGCGTTTACCATTGTACAGCAGTTGCACACATCGACAGGGGGATAGTGGAGTTAGTAAGAGTGAGCTTATTCCTGTGAGTCAGAGTCAGTTTTGTTACACACACACACACACACATGCATTGTGAAAGTGAGAGTGTGGGAATAGACGGTTTAACTGAGCGCAGTCAAGTGTAAAAATCTGCCGTGACGGTCTGTGTCACCTCAGCCACGTCTGTTTCCCTCATCTGTCTCTGTCCCTCACCTCTGTCTGTCTGTCTGTCTGTCCCTTCATCACTCTGTTATCTACCTACTTCTTTCCCTCTAAGAACTATCACCAGACAACTGTGCTTGTGCGTGCGTGGGCAAACCCTTAGTGGAAGATGCATGAGCTTTGATTACATTTGTAGAACCTAAATCACTTTTAATAACTTTGACTCAACCCAGCACTACTGCTGAACTCACGAAACCTCGCAGAAAGTCTCCCACGGAGGACGAAACACTGATACCAGCACGAGCATCACAATCAATTATTCCGGTTTTGCTGTTTATGGTCAGATTACAGCATTCGACCTAAAAACGCACACAGCCCAGTAAATTCCTCAGAGGTAACATCACAGCTTCAGGAGCGTGATGATGGACGGGCCGAACGTCTGGAGCAGGTTCTCGGCCTGTTGTCGTCGGGCCAGATGCATGGTGAGTGAGTGTTGAGCTCAGAGCTGGCTCCCACCACGATGACCCAACAGACACGTGAGCGAGGTGCAGAGACACGCTTTCACACAGAAGACCGTAAATCAGGCAGCGAGCCCTGGACCGCTGCCCGCAAGAGACCGAGCTGGATTCTGACTCCTAATAATCGCCCTGTGTCTGTTGGACGATTTGTGGCAGCGTGCACGCACGGCCGATGTGTGTTTATGGGGGTTTGAGCGCTGCGTTGCGTGAGCAGGTGGAGCACGAGGACCATTTAATCAACTTTGGCTGTGAGACAGAATTTCCTCTGGCAGCCCCGAGGAGAGAAGAAAGCCAAGAAGAAGAAAGAGAGAGAGATGCATGCCCAACTCCATTTTGTGCAAACAGAGGATCACACAGGCCTGCGTCCCAGTCGTCTAACTCCATTTCCTGCTCACATCTTACTGTTCCCCTTCATCTTCACTCCCCTTTTCTCCTTCTCTGCAAGGCTTCGTCTGCTCTGTAAGGACCCAGGCAGCTGATTCCCAGGCGCCCGACTCTGCTTCAGCAGAGGTAAAAAAGAAAAAGAAAAAAGAAAGGAAAATCAGACAATGAACTTGCTTTGTGAATGGGTTAAAACCTCACCCGGTTAAACTCAGAGCAACCAGATCCCTGTGCTCCTTTTCTGACCTGTCTGTTCCTCCATGTGGGCCAAGTGGGGACTGGTGGGAGGGGGCAGATGTCTTTTCCATGCAGGGAGTCACCAAGTAAAACTTTGAAGTCATTCAAACACAGGAGGAAGATTCAGGTTAGCGAATAAAGCTTCGTAGTTGGTAAAAAGGTTTTAATGTGTGGGGAAAATATTCGGACGAGAGTAAAACGGGGAGCAAGACAGTGGACGGTGGACACAGGGGCCATTTATGTGGAGATGACATAATCACCTGTTGCCCCCGCGAAGAGCCGACATCTGCAAAATATATTCACTTTCAATCCTTTCGCTCGACTCTCCCTCTTTTTCCGCACAGCTCACCACCCGTGTGCAGACAGTATGTCACACAGGGATAACGCAGTTATGCGCGAAGAGGGCAATGAATTTTTATATTCATAAAGTCGTTACATTGCAGAGAACAAGCCTCTCGAGCTGCACATCAAAAAGCGCCTAGATTGATCGGCACTCGGCAGTTGTTAAGCTCCGAGTGTGATGGGACAGTAATTGAGGACATTTGCAGCTGCCCTGCTTCTTTGAAGCCCTTTACAGTGGGGGGATAAATCTCTCTGTTTTATTAAAACTTGAAACCATAAACATAAATATGTTGCAGCATTAAATGATGCATGTGTAGGAACTTCAATTAAAACCAAGGCCTTGAGCTCTGCTGATGTTCAAGGGTCAAATCAAATCACTGATGTAGGAGCATGTGTCAGCCAATCAAGGTTTTGGATCTAGCCACAGGGATTCATTTCTGCTTTTTTCAAATACTTTTTTCTTCGTTCTCATAACCTTTGATGATTGTTTTTTTTTCATTACATTTTCCAAGTGGTTGGGATTTGTCCTATTGGAACAAAATGGCCAACTGAAATCCATCCAATGGTTCGACTATTTCCATCTGGACCAAAGCTACGCGGAAACACGAAACCATCAAAGTGGAGCATTAGAAATAGGTTAATCCATTCTCTGCCACAGTTTTCATGGCATCCATGTGTGTCCCTGATTCGATGCTCACTAGATGGGGGCTTCATTCACGACAAAAATCCCCAAAATATGTCCCTCGCCCGAGACAAAGACACAGTGTTCTCCTGCACCATCATGGCCATGAAAACATGACATTAATCCCAGATATTAATCCTCCTGCTGCCTACACACATCCATTCATCCAGCACTCATCCTTGTTTTTATCACTGATACCCATATAATATTACAGATTTACGAAAAACTGGGTTAATACTTAAAATATATCATCTTTGTATTCATTTAAAGGCCGCTCCATTTTCACAGCCTGGTGGTCGAGGAAGCTTATTTCTCATTTTTACCTTTCTACCTTTGGATTTCAATATTCTTCTTAGTTCCTTATCTTTCTTCCATGCATACACAGGTTTCCCCTCTCCATGTCCTGTGGGATGGGTCTTATTATGTCGACACAACTCGTGTGTGCTAGACAGACACTGACATACTCTAAACAGCCGACTGCTGGGAGGCTGCCATTTCCCAGAGAGAACTGAAAAGGCCTGGCTAGATGGCTGTGGCTCTCCTCTGACTCTCCTCTGGTCCATGCAGCCTTGAGTGGATCCCTGGACACGGCCACCTCTCTGTTCCCTGAACTGTGCTGCAGAGAAAAGGCCCTCAGAGCTCCAGGCCTCCTGACAGCTCTCATGGAGGTGCCACCCGTACTACACCACAGACCAGCTCCTGCTCCAGCTCCAGCTCCTTCTCTCTCTCTCTCTTACACACACACACACGTACAGACCTACAAGCCAGACCAGAGCCACCTACAGTAGCACGCTTGTTGTGCTGTGATGCTTTTTATATCATGTGTGCCAGTGGGCCCTACGTAGTGAGAAAAGGAGCCTGTTAGTCAGCCTTGGTGAGAATCAGAAGCCGAGACCAACCTAACCACTTTTACACATGCTAATTCCCAGCCACTGTCGGGTTAAATATAAACTGAAACTACTCTTTCACCCTTGCCGCTCTACGAGGAGCGAGGTCTTCGCGTGTCCCCCGTTGAGTCATTCAGATGGTGGCGTGTGGACACGTGTTATCAATCTTTCTGGCTTCTCTTCTCAGAAAGGAAAGGATTTCCACACCAATTACACAGGAATCTCCAACAAAGTCCAGTGGAGCAGAATGGGGCTCACTCGCTGCTGCCACTTACCCACTGACAAATGACTTGAGTATTCGCGTCGAAAGGAGGGGTTGGTGAATCGCTTCTGAGACACTTTATACGGAAGCCTGGCTGGTTGGAGGGGGTGGGCTGTATCAGTTGCATATTTTCAAAGTCTCGCCTGCTCCAAGATGACCAACCCTGGTCATTTTTCATTTTCTGTTATGATACATTGAGAATATAATTCCTTGAGTCATGGGTGTGGTGAAGACAACCTTGTTATTGACACAACCCTCAGAATCAGAATCACGTGGAGGAACAATGCTGCAGGAATTTCTTCATTCCAACCAGCTCCACATCGCCAACACCGTTACAACACATGTTCACATGTGCGCGGGGTTTGCGCGCTGGTAATGGCCGCGTTGGACACGCTTGCCAGCTCAGTGAAAGAGGGGTGCAGCAGCACAGACTGTTGACCTGGTGCCAGCTCTGCTCCGCACCGCTACTGCCAAACAAGACCGCAACACGGGCCTCTCACGGCCTCAGCAGCAGCCTCTCCTCTGCTATTACAGCCACGCATGGCTGACCCCAGGCCCACCAGCTGGTCACAGGCACCGTAAATCTCAGTTTGGTGCTGGATTTTCTTTTTTTTCCTTTTCTTCTTTACAGCTGACCTCAGACCAGCTGTTCTGTCACTGTCAAGATAAAACTGCTCTTTACAAGCTACTGACGGGAAACATGCACGCCACTGTAATGATAACATCAGTCAAATGATGACTGTAAATGAAAGCCTCTGCTCATTGACCCCACACACAGCCAGGACTGGTCATTCTTTCACTTTTCAGATTACAGTTTTACATCATTCAGTGGGGATTTCCATGCAGCTTTTGGATAAATGACTGTATTTTCACTGTCTTAAAAAGGCTAAAATCTAAAAAAACTGAAGTGTCACTTGTATTAACTATAACATCCTGGATGTTATAGTTAATACAAGTGAGACATTAGCATGAAGTGATGAGAGTTTTTCTTTACAAGGCTGCTTCACCTGATATAGAATTACTTGAGTTTTTCTAAGATGCAAAATGAAGTCAAAACTAACCAAAGCTGTGTTCATAATGAGCTTTTTATTTAAAAGCACATGTATTAGAGCTAAGTACATTTTGCAGAAAAAAACAGCATTGCTACTATTTCTTTTGTACAAAAACAAGACAATACAAAAATACTAATATTGAATTTTAATACAATTGTGGATGTATTTTTTTGAATGCATATTACAAACGTAACTATAACAATCTACAATAGTTATCTAGATACAAAAATCTGTCAATCGATGCTTTTGAAGCAGCATTTTGTAAAGAACACAGGTCTGTAATCATAGTGGATATATCTAAACATGTTAAACACATATCTTACAGAGTTAATTTTAGGCATCTATACATTATTTATATATTTATAAAAAAAGATAGTGAAACGGCTTTGTGAAATGATAGGACGGACTATACGTTGAGAAAGATGTGCAACATGGCGGAGTGTGTTGTTGGAGGAGGATGTCTGAGTCGGCTGAGAATGACGTCTGCTTCTGGTTCTGTACAACTGTTAGTGATTATAGGAGACAGGCTATAAACATACACGGTTAAAGATGAGAATAAAAATATCAGATCCACAGGTTGCTTTTTTTTTAATAACGTTCACCTGCTCTCTCTCGCTCTCTGACACACAGAGGTACACACACACACACACACACACACACACACACACACACACACACACACACACACACACACACACACACACACACACACACACACACACACACACATAAACACACAGACTTGGCACAGCTGACAGTGTGTGTGTTTCATTCGACACACAGGGGGGAGGGGGGATTCACGGGGCACAGCGCTCATACATATTTACATACATAGACACAAGATGCACATGTACAAGTACAAGCGTACTCACACAAGCACAAGAGTGTACAGGACACACACCCACACACACATCCATTGCCAACGAGTGATTGGGTGGGTGCGAGGCCCCGCCCTGCCAGCGGAAAGAGCCTCAATCAACCCAAAATAATGTGCCAGCTTAGCTGTATATCATCACCCTCTGTCCATGGCGACAGACCGTCCCCGCCCCGCCCCTCCCTCTTCACCGTGCACCACCCGTTCTCTCGCTCCCGTCCAGGAGGCTCAACGAACGGGCCCCAGCACCGGAGAGAGCCATGGCACAGCCGTGTCTCTTGTACCGGTGCTGGAAGGGGGCTGCTCTGGGACCTGTCTCCCTCCCTCCACAGAAAATATCCCTGCTTTACTACATCTGACCCTCAAGAAATGCAACATCCCGGGTTAAGGCTGCACTGACTGTCGGATACTAAAAAAAAAGCCTGACGTGCCAAACATTTGGAAAGAAAACTGCCCTGAAAGAGGCTGCATGGGCCTGAAGAGATCAGCGTGTGATCTCTGCCAGGGCAGAGGAGTGTAGTTATGAGTCCCACACCGGGCTCGGTTGGCTTTGAAAAGTATTTCTTTCTCGTGGATGTCAGCAGCGTCAAGCTTTTCTTTCAGTCAGACACCTCAGGCAGCGAGTGGTGATAACGGACAATGGACTTAAAAACAGTGCTGTAAGTTATACTTTTCTATAATGTTAATATTTCTATGCTGCTAGGTATTGCAGTAATATCCTTCCTGTCGCTAAGGAAGTAGTTGTCCAACGGTGTTCCAAGGCCACAGAGAGTTCAGAGAGGAGGCGTCATCCCTCCCTGGGCAGGGGGTTTGTCTTTGTCTTTTTTTTTTCATCTTGTCTCTTTTCTTCATTTTCTTTGAAGTGTCTTCCCTTTATGTGGTGACACTTCTATCAAACCTCCACACGCTCAGCTCTGTCTGTCGAATCAATTTTGTCTCCTACCTTCCAATTCTTTTCTGTTTGTGCTCAAAAACAAATGGGCTCAAATGTTGTTTAGTAGTTAACGTAAACGTAAATAACAAGTCTGGATAGTGAGAGTGGACTCTGCAGTGCAATTCTCAAATCTGACACCCTGGTCCACAGAGTGCCCGACGGGCACTTCAAAAAGGGGCGTGGAGGAGGAGGATGCCATTTGAGAAGCAGCTACAGTCTCTCGTCGCTACATTCTACTGTCCGATGGGAGGCGAGCAGCGTTGTGATTGGCTCCTCGGTCACAGGAAAAGAGGCGCGGCCTCTCTCACACCATGTTGTGGTGATTGTTCCTCTCGATGATGTCCGCCGAAGGCAGCAGCTCCTTCTTGATTGGAGAGGGTGGGGGCGTGGCCTGCTTCACCCTGGGCTTGAACAGGTCAGACACGTAGAACACCTGGTGGACACACAGCGGGACAGCAGGGTCAGAGGAGGCGGAGCAATGACCATGCATTTCTTGGTTCGCTCAACAGTGAACCACAAAACAGAAAGTGAACTAAACAATGTTCCCTGATGGATTCAACTGACGAAGTTAGAGCTTTTATCATTGAAATTAAATGGATGGTCACAGACGCTCAAGTCACACGGTGGACAAACTTGCGTCACATGACCATGAACTGGGCGACCATGAGCGATGGAGGGAGTTCAGACTGAAGGCCATCGCTGTTGTTTTATGAGCTATGAACAAATGACCTCCAGCCGTGATGAGGTATTCTCATCGTCCACGCTACATTGTATAATATAAATTGAGTAACACTGAGTAATCAGGCTGAAGGAAGTGATCTTGGTGTTGCTCACTGTTAAATCACATCCGGCGACCCCTGCTGGATTCTCTATCAAAGGATGCCGTTGGTGAACTCCCCTTTTACAACTCGGATGTGGGTCCAGTGGTAAGAAGAGGACTGAGATCCTGCTGACATCATCAGACAGGAAAATGGGCAGGAGCAGACAGGAAGTGAGAGCATGGAAACGGGAATCCACTGTAACAGTGGATTCCCGTTTCCACTTACAGGGGTCTGGGGTCCCTCTTAAGTGTAAGGGCTTCAGCTGCAGACCAGCACATAATTGGCAGACAGAGACGCTTTTCCCTTGGAGACAAAGAGTGAAGACCATGTCAGCTTCTACTACTGGACTTCTGGGAAACATCCCACATGTGGTCACTGATCTATTTGTATAACAAAGGCGGTCTCACAGCGGTCGGCCCAGGACAAACACAATCTCTTCTCTTACAGCTTGACATTTAAGACTATAAAATGACCTTTACTGGTGACCTCTGACTGACACATGACATCACTGTATGTACACGCATCACACAGCTGCCTCCGCGCTTCTAAATGGGCTCATTGTCTGCGCAGTCATTAGTTTGTGTAGCACGTTTGTTACCTCATCTATGCTATATTGTATAGATATAATTACGGGGCTGTGGAGAGATATGAGGTGGAGTCATATCTATGAACGGCACCCGAGTCATCATGGGAAACCTTGTGGGCTCACTTCCCACCCAGAGGCTCCGCAGCCAATCACAACACGCCCTGTCTGTCGGTTCACCCAACCGCCAACCCATCTCCGCTGAACGCCACTGTGGAGCGCTTATCGTGACACACCACTTCCTCTGCATGCGACACACACGCACACACCCGTCTCCAGGCCTATTATGTTGAGTGATGCAAACTCAGCAGAAAAAAAAACAACACAAAGGGTTAGTATGTACATGTTCAAAGTACATGTACATACAAGCCCCCCCCCCCCAGCTGAGACTGACTTTGTTTTCATCCAGTATAGATTTAGGAATTTGCATTCAGGTTTGAGATTTGAAGGTGTCAGTATTTATATATATATAATACTTCAGTTGGTGCGTGGGTGTGTGAGTGCGTGCGTGCATTTCAGCGAATTTATGACGATATCTGTCACAAAAAGCTGAGTCAAACAGGAAGTGGGCACCTTGCACGAGATGAAAACGTCAAGAACATCACCACATGACTCACCGAAAGCTCTTTCGTATTTCATAAGCGGATCTGTTTGCACGCACATAAATCCAACTATGAATATGTTTAAATGCAGCCTGACCACACAATATTCCACATTTGCACTCATGTCAGTGGAAAGATCTGAACGGTTTTAAACTTTCACTGTGTTGGCCAACATGTGTCACAGTGTCTACTCGAATGTGTGCAGGCGTTAATCTAGAGACTCCAGTTGTCTGTGGATTGATAAAGACGACTTCCTGTCTCTACACACACAAGTTCACGGACCACACAGAAAGCGCTGCAATGCGCGCCGTGCGTCCGAAAGTGTTTAATCCAGAGTGGGTGGGAGATGTTCTCACATCCCCCTCGTGTCGCAGCCTGACCCCACTCCTGTCCATTGTGAAAATGACCCTGGAAAAACAAACCAGCGCCGCGCCAGCTTTCTCTCCGTGGCAGCTGTTTCCTGCAAGATTTCCATCCGCTCGACTTGTATTACGACGCATGTTGAAATGTAGGTCACTGTGTCTGACAGGAAGTGCCAGGTATGGCCCAGGTGGACGTTTTGTTGTTGTGCGTCCCATTCTCGGCCTCTGAACACAGACCATCGCCAAAAAGTCCGACAAAGACTTTAAACTGTGTTTAAAAAGTGGTTAAAGCTTACAGGGTCTGTTCGACAACAAAGCCTGAAGAATTCATTATGGTCTCATTCATTAAATACATCAAAAATAATGACAAAATAATTATTTAATCAGATATAAGGGCTAAAAGAGCTCTTGGTTCGTGGACACGTTGGTTTGATTGACACACAGATGCCATGGATGATTGACAGGCAGCTGGTTTGGATGTTGGACAGATGACAGTGTTACAAGTATTTACGCTAAAGACGATAAATGTCAGTACATATGGGTGGGGGGGACTAGGATTCTAGAATTATCAGCAGCCTGCAGGATCCTCCAATAACAGACAATAGCACAGCACACGTCTTTTCAACAGATAATGTGTTTGGACAGGAAGACTCTTTTCCACGGGGCCACATTACTCATCATGTGATGTTCCCAGCAAATGCTCGGAACTACACACGTGGGACTGATGTTCAAATCCTCGAATGTGTCCCTTTGTTCTTCCAGTCAGACCTTTTGAATCAAGACACGGATGCTGTCAGTGTTTGGAGACTTTCTGGTGTTTACTCGGCTCATTGGATCACATTATCCAGACTGCAATTGGGCAAAACAACAATTACTTTCTTAAATGTCTTACAGGACTCAGATGATTCCCAGCGTCCTGCTACGTTTGATGCTAAAGTGTAAACCTGTTCTTCAATTCTTGCATTTAAAAGACTGATGACCGAATGTGTGCACTTTTTAACTCCGGGATGTTCACTCTTTGACCCTCGCACTTTGAACACAGAGGATTTTTCCCTCATCTATCCTGCTTCCACTCGTCCCCTGTCAGGTCCTCTCTGCTCCGCTGCTTGTCGAGGGGCTGAACAAGTCGAGCTTAAGTACTCACAGATGTACGTTTGTACTGAGACTGGGCAAATCAGACGGGGCGTCAAGGATTGTAAAACTAACCCCACCGCCTCAATCAGTCAGGGTTTGACTGCAGTGTGTGTCCATGTGGCTGTGAGCAGAGTGACTGGGAGGGTTGTGGAATAGTTGAGTTGGATAAAACCAACACTTGTATTAAGCCAAGATGGAGACAAGGCTCCACACTCCTGTCACTTCCTCCCCTTGACACCCCAGGCTCACGCACAGGCATATTTCTGACAGTCCTCGTCATAGCAGGCGTCGTCCAGGAGCCACGCTCAGCTGGAGCAGGGCTGGGGTCTTTTGTTATTGATTCCTGCCCAGGGTTCACTTTGGATCCTTCAGTAATCCTGGCATTCAAGGCCCCTGCGGTTAAGGAGCGTGAACGTGGGCGCGAGTGTGTATGTGCATTTTTAGCTGTGCCAGGATCTGCTGAGGCGCCACTACTGAGGTCTTGCAGAATTTTATGAATCTAATCCTTTCCACGTTCATGATTTGGATCCTGTAGAAAGGTAAAGGTTTACGTGTGTGTGTGTGTGTGTGCACTTGCACTTAAGTGTGTGCATTAGAGTGTTTTTCCATACTTTTCCCAGAGGCAGCAGAGTTTAGCCAAGGCCTGCTGTGCTGATAGAACGAGAGCCGCCAAATAAAAAACCCCAAATAATTAACAACCTCATTCCTGTTTCAAAGGCTAATCCCCTCTCTCTCTCTCTCTCTCTCTCTCTCTCTTTTTACACTTCTGCTTTTTTTCCTCCCAGCCCAGAATTCAATTTTCCTTGGCTCCACCGAGCTTAGTGTAATGATGAGGGTTACAAAAATCATCTGGCAACTGCTGTGACAATGTGTCACAAAAGCAGCGAAGGGGGTTTGCAGAGTGCGGCTTCACACTAACGCAGAGACACAAAAAAACAAGACGTACACACTCCTGAACAACGGCTCCAAGCAATGTGTTATTCATTAAGGCGAAACAGATTCTCCTCACTTCACCGCCTGAGCAGAAAACGTGGAGGCAAACTTTATGTGGAGTGTGGTCCGTCCGTAGGAACCCGGCGGGTTGTTCATGGAAAAGGTTCACGCTGCAGATCCTTTCTGCCACATTCTTACAGTTTGTGTGTTTTTGTGCGTGCGCTGTGTCCACTTACTATGCAGTAGGCCACCAGGGCTCCCTGCACAAAGCCTGCCAGGACATCGGTCGGGTGATGCTTGTGGTCGGAGACGCGCGATAGGCCGGTGTAAAACGCCATCATCAACAGGGTAAACTGGAGCAACGGGCGGAGGAGACGAGCGCCACGCCATGTGAACCTGGACTGGAGGTAGAACTGCAGAGAGGGAGGGAGGAAACAGACAGATAATTGTATTGCTTTTGTTAATGCAACGGTAACATTCATATGTACTGTGTAAATGCTCACACTTACATATGATGTATAACATGTAATCCACATTATGTTGTTGATGGGAGCATCTATGTTAATGCGAGCGATGACCTCAGCCCTCACACACACCTGCCTGGACATTTTTATTAAAGTCACGTCTAACACGTGTTGCCTTTTCAACTCTGCACCTGCAGCATGTGTGTGTGTGTGTGTGTGTGTGTGTGTGTGATTTATAACTGTGTAAGAGGTCTAGACTGAATCATAGTGGGCAGGCGTGACAGACCCTCAGTGAAACACATCTCTTCCACAAACACACACACACACACACACACACACACACACACTGGCCTGAGACCTGAACATGATTCAAGGTTCAACATCCCAGCTGTAAAAACAACGCAACCACAGAGAGCCACTGGAATACACACACACACACACAGAGACGTACTGTATATACATGTAATCTGCGATGCATGTTTCAACACTGTTGGGATGAACTCTCTACCCTCTATTAAAGCAAATAGAGGACATAGCGGATGCAGCCCCTCCTCAGCCTGCAGCAAAAAAAGTTTCTATGTCAGAATGAAGACTGAGCAGAATGAAAACAGGAACCACGGAGTCCAAGGCCATTCCAAGTCACTGCGGTACCAGAGCACATACATGCAGAGTGTCTCTTTTTTTAACCACGCAGAGTGGTGAGGTCAGCCCAGGTTCTCCAGACATCCTGTGTTTCTGCACCACTCATGCCCTTCACTTCCTGTCTCTCACACACAGACACAGAGAGCCTGGGAGCCCCGGCCCTCTGTCAAGGTCTCACCAGCCCAAACGTTCAGACTTGTGTCTTTAATCAGCTAGGCTAACAATACTACACCCAGTGCTACGGTGCCTCCTAGTAACCACCCCCCCCCCCCCCCCCCCCCCCCCCAGTACACGAGCCTAGAACCCCCCCCCCCCCCCCCCCCCCAGTCAGTACACGAGCCGGTAGGTATCGTCGTAAAGCTCCCTCACACTTCCTCTACGACACTCCATCATTGTTCTTCTCCATACGGAAGCCAAGGAAGCAATCCCTCCCATCCCTTCCAGTCATGCTCACTCCTCCCTAACTGGGATGTTTAGGCTTCGGGCTTCCTCTGTACTGGTTCTCAGGTAGTGGGTAAGGACTCCTGATAAGGTCTTTAGTCCAACATCCTGCAGCCATGAACGCAACATCCGAAAGCTCTCAATTTAAAGACCCCTCTGATGGAAGATGCAAAAGTGAAAATTAGCACACGAGGAGACCCAGCCAGTGAACCAGACCCGCTCCAACTGTAAACCCAGATAACCTGTCTGACCCTGATTCAGCAGACGCAGACGAGATAGAGAGGGAAGTGCACTGGCTCAGCCGTCTGCCTCCTCTGACCTGAGCATCTTCCTACAAATGTTTCGGCGCGTCTTAAAATTAGATATGAGGAAAAAAACAAAGGAGTCCCAGTAGATTTCCCACGAGGAGGACGAGAGCGACACAAAGTCTGGTGGTTTCTGAAGGAATCCAGCTCATTTCAGTGAGATCTCCGACTCTCTCTCTCTCTCTCTCGGTGTTAAATGAAAGACGAGTCGCACAAACACAACAAAGCGGCAAAGAGGGAGCGCTGCTCTGGTTCATGCCATGCTGTGAGAAAAAGACATAGCTGTGGTTGCGAGCTTTTATATCACAAACATGCTGCTTTTTATTCGTCCAACATGTCTCCGTGATAGCAGGCTCATCAGAGGAGCGACCGCTGTAACATCACAGCTCTTTTTCTCGTGTGTCACGTTGTGTGCACATTAGGAGAAAAGACCAGACTTCTCTCTGACGGCTGTTGACTCTCAGCTCAGACCACATCAGTGGCACTCACAGTGATCATACAAGCTCCGCAGGAAACACAGTGATTTGATATATGACGATAAGCTGCTGAGTGGGGGAAGGGGGGGGGTGTCAGAGCGACAGCCACACTTTGAAAATGGGAGCTTTGATTTTTTTTTTATCAGAATTTCTTGTTGAGCCATAGATGAGAAAGCAATGAGCAGAGGATGCTGAGACTATTTTACTGTCAATACTTAAAGTACATTTGAAATAAAGTAATGACTTACTTTTACTCATCATACAACATTTTTGAGTTCTTCTTCCACCACTGCTGACTATCTGGAGGCCTACATGCAATCTTTGGATTTATTTTCATTGGTAATGGCTGATAAACCCACAGCTAGGAAATAAACAGAGTTAATCCACGTTCATGTTGTCTTGCGATTTTAATTTAGATTTTGAATGTGTGGAAGTGCAGGAAGAAAGTTGTAGCTGTGGAGGGAGGTTTCCGTGAGTAAAAACATTACATCACATGACGTTTTTCAGCTGGTGAAAACAAAACAAGCCACAGGATCCCTTTTCCACTAGGAATGCTGCCACTGTGGGCAGTGGCACTTGGTGTCAGGCCGGTTCACTATTCCAAAACATCGACTCCAAACGGCTGCTCCCTCGCTCCTCGTGTTTGCACCACCCTCCTCTGGCTATGGTCCGGAGCTCGCCGCAACTGGAAGACTGTTCTCTGACGCTGTGTGTGTGTGTGCATGCGTGTGCATGTGTGTGCGTGTCACTGTGGTCTGGATGCAGCACATCTCTGTTCCCTCTCTGCTTTTTATTCATCTCGTTTCCCTGCTCTGACCAGGGTGAAGCTGTCGGTTCAAGCAAAGGCTTGGGAAATACCCACAGCAATCTCTCACTGCATAACAATGTACTACAACACACCAGGACTTTCACTGTGTGAGAACCAAGAACACCTCCAAACCAAACCGAGACAAAAACCCATAAAGATATGTTATGACTGAATATCTTGGGTCAGTTGGTTTTCCTGGGGCCAATCACAATAGACTAAATGTGCGTTGTCATGTTTTCTACTTCTACTTGTCCTTCATTTGTGATAAACTAAGAATGGGATGTTCATTCAGTTAAAATGAATTAATAGAAAAATAATGAATTTCGATATTGATTTACACAGAAGCAGCGTGATCTTTGGAGTGTGTGTGTGTGTAATAAAGCGTTTGAAGCATGAAATGCCTCTGGGGCGCTAAGCTCCACCACACACCCACAACAGGTGGGGCGAGAGATGGAGGGAATACGAGAGGACAGGAAGTGGACAAGCAGCTGCTCGAAAGAAAAAATAAAACAGGTGGAACGCATTGATCCATCCCTCAGAGGAACGAGAGAGGAGAATAGGACTCTTCATAAACTGAGAGAGGAGGAAGAGCGGAGGAGGAGAAGGAGGTGCACATAAAGTGAATCAGAACAATGTTTTGTTTATTCCTCAGGCAGTGACTCCTCAGATTAGAGCCCAGCCTTCTTTCCATGACTCCCTCGACAATCTGCAAACCATTGTTTCTGGGGCTCTCAGCAGCCGTGCTTGCATGAAAGTGTTTGTTTTGAAAAGTGCGTGAGAGGGTTTGTTGGTTACTTACAGCCAGGTACAGCATGGTGAACATCGAGAAGGAGGCGTGTCCTGAGAAGAAGGATTTCCTGAGGAGAGAGGGGAGACCTTCAGTCAGTTTTTTTTTTCAACCCTGTTCGTTTGGATGCGGCAGATGTGCGGTTGTTGACGCAAACCTGGCCTCCTGAACATCACTCTCGTCACCAGTGCAGACGTAGTTGGTGATGTACCCCAGCGAACAGTTGACGGTGGAGGGGTCTGGCCTGCACACATCTAAAAAGTGGGGTCTCATGCGACCCACCGACACCTTGGCGATGTCTGTGAACGACTGGCTGACCGCACAACCGAAGAGAAACACACCCATCTGCAAGAAGACACAGGTTCATATGATTAGACCAGAGCAGTGCAGCCATACATAAATGACCTCCAGCTTAGACCTGTCCCCTTTACTTTAGCCATTGTCAGATATGAGCTCTGGGAAATGTTTGTCTTTCATACATGACTCTTCATCTACATGTATGACCAATCCTCAAGAACTGCATTCTTCCAATTTTGCATGTAGTGCTTGTTAGAAACTTCAACGCACATTTTCAGAAAATGTCCAGGGCAACTGATGACACACAAAGACCCCATGAAAACGTTCTAGGAATGTCCGGACTGACCTGTTTATAGAGAGCGGCAACATAGGGATTCCTGACGAAAGACTTGGTTCCCTCATGTAACTGATGAATCCTGTAGCATTCCCCGATCACAATCTACGAGAGAACATTGGTTTTAGAAATAAACACAGACCACAAGTGGAAGAAGAGAATTCTATGCAATGCTGCTGAGTCCTAAAGTCTCACAGATGCAGGTAACCATGCAGTACGGCAGTAGTAACTGAGTCTGAGTGAGTATCATGCAGGAAATCTGATTCAATGCCAGGCTGAGGTCAGATGGAGATGGAGAAGGGCAGATGTGAAAACACACAACGAGACATGAGAAGACAGAAGAGATGAGACGGGCGAACACAGAGGATGAGCGTGGCCTGCCTTTCCATCAGGCAGTGTGGATGTGATGTTGTTACAGAGGGGTGGTGATGCTCGGCTCCGTGTTATGATGGGATTTGATTTAGCGAATGTGAAGGATAACGAGGGAGCACGATGGAAAGAGAAGGGGAACAAAAACACTGTGAAGTGGCTCAGCATCGAAATCATGATGGACTAGACTTTGACATGAGGAGGACTTCCATCAGAGCAATGCAGCTTATATGCAGTGCACTGACGCTGACTCCTCTGGTATTCCAGGTGGTTTTAAGTAGAGTTGGGCCCTATGAAAGGTCTCATCTACGTGGACGGGGCTTATGCCAATCCAACGCTCCAGGCAAGGGAACTGTCAATCACATCTCTACCACCTGTGGTTTGTGACTGACAGACGAGCGGGCGGCTCTCCATCACTAACCGCAGCGCCGTTTCCTTCCTCAGTCCACACAAGGCTTCAGTCTGACATCTCCCAGGAAAACACTGGCCTGCCTATCTCTGAGCCAGCGGACAGAGCCGCGAACTTAGAGACCTACGTGTGCACCTGTGAAAGTGTGGCGTTTCCCCACACACTTCATATTAGGAAACGTACTGCCTGCAGTTATTCACCTGCATCTTGTGTGTATTGTTAGGCCTAACACACACACACAGATCCTGCCTGTTGGGTGGTCAGCAGGCTCACAGCCAGGAGAAACAAACATGGTGGGATGTTAGTTTGTGTTTTGTGTGAGCTATTGTCGATGAATTGTTCCGGTCTGAGCAGGACATTAAAACCACATGAGGCTGATAAAGGCAAGTGAGGTTTATTTGAGTTGTCAGTATTTGCACTCAGACCTCTCCTCCCTCTCTCTCTGACCTCCCTGTGTGGACTGTTGACACTGTTGACAGAAGCTCTGTTTAAATAGAGATCCTGCTCTATTGTCATAAAAAGGACGCTCTGTTATTCTTGCTTTGCTCATTTACATTAAACCACACAAGGCCGGCACATTTCCACCCCCTTTGTTTGGGGTCAGATATCATGTCGGCATCTCCAAATAAAGAGCACGACAGGATTATTGGGCTCATCAGTGTTTACACTCACAGTTTCTCTCACAATGGAATCACGGCTTTTTCAGACATGGGGGAACTAAAAAGTGGGATTTCCCTTGTAGTGGAGATAAACAAAAGGCCCAACTGGAATCTGCTCCCAGTGCATGTACGTGTGTGTGTGATTTAAAGGAACGGTGTCTGCATGGCAGTAGACGCCGCTGATGGAACACAGCTGTGTGAGACACGCCAGCTTTGCCCACACGTGAACATGTGAGGGAACTAACACAAACCGTCTCCTGGTTCCAATCAGCAGAAGAGCTGAGCTGGTACCGTGGGTTTGCGTGCGTGCGTGTGTTTAAATGCCCACCATGCTGATGGCAAGGAGACGGCGGGGAAGCGATGTCTCGGTCTGGGAAATTACGAGGGGACTGTAAAGATCATCTGGCCTGACCACGTGGCACTAATTGACACACACCACACCAAATGCCATTATAGCATGTTTCAACTGACCCCTGTTAATCTCCCGGGCAAAGCATTTGAGCCATTCCATCACCGGAGCAAGAGTCAAGTCAAAGATATGACGGCTTCATGCCGTGGCCAACTGGTGAGACACCTCCGGCCATCGCCATGAGGGAGAGAACTGACACCCAGAGCCGTGCTCAGGGCAGAGAGGGCACAGTCAGGGGGCCGGGGTAAGACTGGGAGGCCTGAGAATGGACCAGGGGCTCGTAAAAACCTCTTTGGTCTTTAGCGTGCATGCGTCAGCACACATACGCACAAACACATACTTCCTAATTCTGCTTGGGGAAAGGGGGGGGGGGGGGGGGGGGGGGGTGGGGTGGGGGGTGGCTTTCACTGCTACTGACCCTCTTGGTGAAGTAATAAAAAACAGGCCATCACAAATGGCTCGATGACTCAAATGGAGTTACTGAAGAATAAAGTATGAGTAAGTGAGAGAACATTAGGAGGAGCACATAGAGCACATTCACAGCAAGAGACCGGAGTGTTTAAGATTATAATGCATGATACAAAGTCACTCAAACGTGTTGGTGAAGGGGCTGTATTAGATATGAGCTGTCCAGAGGTTTAAAACAAAACAAGTGGGTTTCAATTGGAGTAAAACCAGCAGACAAAGGGAGGCGTGAAGGTTGACTTACAGAGAAGATGGCAATAAGAATGCCAACACCACAAAGCACAGCGTCACTAATGGTGTCTCCCTCTTTTCGGGGGTAGCGGATGGACTCGTCCGAACAGTAAAACCCGCGATGGTACGGCTTTATGGTGCTAGTCTCAATGATCAGGAAAGGCAGGCTAGCTACAAAAGACACAGAGAAAGAGGGGAGCAGAGAGAGAGAGAGAGAGAGAGAGAGAAAGAAGAAGAGGAAGAGGGAGGGAGAGAAGGGGGGAGAAGAAAGAAAGCAAAAAAGCACCAGGTCAGTGACACAGACATAAACAGGAGAGAACAGGGGGAGCACAGGAGCATGCTGGCACCAGGGGAACATGGGATACGGCAGAAGTGGGCGGGGCTTGATGGCTTCATGTAGACGGAGCGACTCAAACATCATCTCAGCTTTACGAGCTTCATTAATGCTGCCGGTGTGATGTCACTCCTTCTCCACCACTGTCATGAAGCTCTGGCCCTCCCTGTTTCTGCACCCACTGTTCCCCGCGGCCGACGCTCCCTGTGTGCTGGGGGGGGGGGGGGGGGGGGGGGGGGGGGGACTTACGGACACCACGGGCAGTGTCAACCCAACAGAGGTCAGCACTGAGGAGGACACAGTGCTGTTCTTGTAGGGGTATTTCAGGCTGGAGTCACTGCAGTACAGACCCCTCTGGTAGGGTCGAACAGAGGTGCGGTGCAGAACCAGGCTTGGCAGCATAGCTACACACACACACGTACACAAACACACACACACACATGATTGGATGGATAAGCCCCCCCACACACACACATACATCCAGTTCATATTACTAACTCCACTTACCTGTGAGCTGAGGAAAGAAATATCCCATTAAAGCAAACATTTAAAGAAATTCACAGGTCTGTGTGTGTGTGTGTGTGTGATGCTGTTGACTCAACAAACTCTCCCCTGCTGTCTGTGTTGACAGTCTGACACCAGGCAATTGTTAATTGAGAATCTATAACATGAGGGCCTCCTCCCTCCTGGCAGAGCAAATACACACTGACATTTAGGCCTACAGGTCCATTATTGGAGACAAACAGCAACATGGAGACCAGGTCAATACATGGTGAGGAGTCTAGACTGATGGATTATAAGGGAAGAGAGTGCCATTCCAGATAGGACATTTAAAATCACTTTCTCAGAAAATGACCAATTTCAATGGCTTACATGGACTTTATACTTGAGAGAGGGCAGAGTAAAGTACATTTGTGTTCTCCTCAAGATATATGTCTCATGATTTTCAGGGACACACTCACACACACACCAATGTCCATACAAAACCAGGTTGCAATCAGACAAAAGGAAAATATGTCAAACTCACTCTGGCCGTCAAGGTTTTTCTTGAGGGATTTAAAAATGTGTCAGTGCAGAGCGAGACTACGCTTAGCCCACCCAACTCTGGAACATTTTTCTTGGGAGCATATATATATATATATATGGCGTGTGCGTGTGACCATAGTAGCTCAGGGCTCGGAGGTGTCGTGACGACCTACACGCAGACGAACCAACACAGACATTCAGCGTCAGACTGCACATGAATGTATTCCCACATGTGGTTTGTGTGCTCACATCACAGGGATTTTTGCCGTTTGGGTCAAAGTCAGGGATCTTACATGTGAATGTTCCTAATGCAGCTGAGAACCACAGCTGTCATCAAACCCATGATGGGAGCGGGAGCTCGTGTTACTCTGCTGTCATTAAAACACAGCACTGAACTACATTCTTTAAAAAAAAAAAAACTCAAAACACACTTTCTTGTGCCGCTACTCACAGCTCCCTAACATCCACTCCCACTTAAAAGAGAGTCTACTGAAGTCCATGTCTCTAACTCCATTTGCTAATGAGAATCATGCGACGTGATTCAAAGCTCCTGGTTTTGCGGTTTAAGCTTTTCATCCTGATAGAACACAAACTTCTCATTTGTGCTTCAGTCTTGAAAAATCCTCACCTGCCACACTTTCTTTCTCCTGGATAAAATTGTGGAAAGCCCCCAATTTTGGGACTTTCTGCAGTCTTGATGATTCCAACTGTTGCTAACCCTCTCCCTCCGCTAAGGGCAGCAGATGGTACGGTCACCGAGGCAGACACCTGCACAAACAGGGTGCAGAGCCAGGGCTCAACAGGCTGCTGGAGGGCCCACACAGGGCTGGGTCAGGGTTTGTCTGAGGAGCGCTATCCACACAACATGCAGGGTAAGCTTTGGGGTTCGAGCCAGGGCTGGATGGTCCACTTCAGACACGACTTCAGATGGATGGATTCTGGTGTGTTTCCTGTTCTTGTGAGTCCTTTGGCTTAACGCCCCTGTGAACTTGGCCACAGTTTGGTACATATAAATGAGAAACCTCCCAAGTTAATGCACCAGCTGAGTCCTGTTGGGTAAACACTCAACTGGGTAAGAAAAAGTTTCTCAGACACGCTTTCTCTCACGCCAGCCTCAAATTTTGAATTCTCTTCTCCATTTTCTCCTCCCTCTCTTTCCCTCTCTTTCCACATTCCTCCTCTTTGGCCTACTTTCTGGTCCGGTAGGGGGGATTCATATGCTAATGAGGAGAAGTGAAAGGAGGTCATTGGCTTAACAGACATGGGAAACATGCTCACGCAGACAAACCCACACATGCAAACCACCGCTTAAAGACTAAACCGATCAGAGAGCGCCACGGAAACAGTCAAACAGGAGATGAGCCGAATGAGTCAAGAGTGAAAGTGGGAGACCGCCTGATATGTGGGCGTCCCACCACAGACAGTACGTGAAAGTGTCGACGCAGAATAAAACCCACTCGAGCAGCACATCAGAGCCCCGTCTGTAAACCGCCGTGTTAAGAAATATGACCTCTTTTATGGCAGGGGGGATAAAGAGAGTGTGACCTTCGCAGGGCCTGCTGATCCTGAGACAGAGGAAGAGTGAGGTGGGGGAGTGTCAGAGGAGGGAGAGATAGGAACAGAAAGGGGAGAGAAAGAAAGGCATGGGCAGGGCAGTTGGAAAGGGCCAGTGAATTAAAAAACAACTATTTTACAAGCTCTGTCGTGAGGTCAGTAACGTGCAGCGATGCCAGCGAGTCTCCAATCGTTCCAAGGATTTGGAGTAAACTGTCCCGCCTTGACTCCAAAGGTCTTAGCACACCAGGTTCATGTTTCATGAATCACTTTGAAATCCATCATTCACTGAAAACAGTCCAATCGAGCCTGTTGTTTTTCTATTCATTCTAACTAACTGTAAGGATGATTTTTTTGTGAGAAGGACATTTTAAACCTTCTAATAAAGGAGCAGTTAATATTATTGTCCTAGTCTTATACGCTAACAGCACTAAAATGTAAATGTAAGTTCCCGTGTCCACAAGCAGCAATTTCATGTGCAACTCTGCTAGTTGTGCCTTGCTGGACAGAGTAATGTTCTGTACTTTTACGGCCAATGAGCCCTAATAGGAATCAATCCTCTGAGCTACTTTTAAACAGCACAAGCAGGCGTCTGCGAACAACTGGAGCCTGAAACCAACTCAGGGGTGAGGAAGTGGAAGCAAAAAAACATTTCTGAAAATATTGTAAGCGTAGAAGTGGGTGGCTTGGTGGGTTGGGGAACAGTTCTATTTGCCCTATCAGATCCCGCCATGCACTTCTCTCTTTCAGGCTACACGGAGAACCGCTACAGACCACTAAAGACTACTTACCACAGGTCAAAGAGAGAGAGAGAGCGAGAGAGAGGGAGACATTTCTTTGGATGAATCAGTGTTTATGTGCAGAGGTCATGGCAGGGCCTGTGTGTGTGTCCTTGCGTGTGTTGTACTTATTTTCCATCTGTAAATCCACTCACATGTTCATGCTCTGCTGCCTGTGAGAAATCACTGCACAAAAGTATGTCCACGTGTGGTTCTCCATGGTGTGTGTGCATATGTTGGCACGCTCCAAGTTTACGTATTTAACATGGCTATGCACAGTATGTCTGTGTGTATAAACGCATGCGTTTACGTGGGAGAGATTATCCGACTGCCACTTTGATTGGCTTTGGGGTTAAATTTGGTTCAGCGTTCTGACCCTCTTAGCACCACTAAATGTACATATTCTACGGTTAGAAAGTAAAAAGGCATCAAACTGTGGGTGTAATTTGTCAGGATTAGCAATCTGGTCTTTTTAACGTCCTGGTCAGTAGTCTGCAGTCCAAAGTTCACTGGCCCTGAGGAGTGAGGATCAACAGCGTTCTGTTATTTTCCCTCATCTTAGGACGGACTGTACCGGCCAGAACAGGAAACAATAGCTATTCTTATTCCAGCTAAAGATCAGAGTCGCGCAAAAGGTTAATTCCCCTTGACATGGCACTAATTTCCCGGCAAAGCAGCACCTGCCTGTCCGCTGAGAGGATAGTGGGAAGCTTCCCGCTCTCAAGGCTCTCACAACTCTATTGACATTTTAATAGGCTTTCATGGTTTTCCCCAGCAGAATTAAGAGTGATATCGTGATTATAATGACCGAGCTGGAGTGTCAGCGCGCAGTCTGAGGGGTGAATGGGAGGCGGGTCCGGCCAGAGGAAGAGGCATTGTGGAGGACTCTAATGGAGGATTTCCTCCTCCTGTCTCTCAAACACACCATGTGACCCGTCCTAAGAAGCAGTGGGACGGAGACAGGGGGCGCCTCACAGGAGGGTTAGAGGCCGAGGGGGTCATGACTCTGCAGACTGGCCAGTCAAAGTCTGTCCTCTTGTCGCGTTTCTCTCACTTGCAGCAGATCAGATAGCTGCTAAGATTAGTTTGCAAACCACACTCAAACAGAATCATCTGACACCACAAAAAACATTGGTAATTTTTCTTACTTTATAAATAATGATGAGGATTTTCTTCTATTTCTAAACATCTTCTAAACTGAAATAATAAATTGATCAAATTAAGTATTTCAATTACAATCATACCAAAATCTATTACCCATTACAACACAACACCTGCAGTCTGTCCAATAGAAATACAGTGTCAAATATAAAAAGTATACCAACGGTTTTTCAAGCCTTTGAATCTCACATTTCACCTCAGGTAACAGACACTTCCTGCCACACACCCTGACAACAACCTGATCTGTGTGTGTTATTACGCAGACACGGGGATAGCGTGTGCAGATCCATTACATACGCTTGTCTATTTTAGTCGTGCAGATCTCAGTCTTTTGAGAACGCTACTGACATTCTTCTATCATTCCAATCTTTCATCTACACACACCCTGCAATATGTATTCACTGACACTCTAAAGTGGCTTTTGACAACAATGAGGATGTCTCCTGTGTTGTGGTTATTTGATAGGTGTGTGACTGAGAGAGAGAGAGAGAGAGAGAGAGAGCTGTTTGAGGTCAAAGACATTACATTAAACTTGTCCAAAAATTTCATTAGATGAACTATTCCAGCCTCAGGTTCTAGCCAGAGTGTGTTTCTGTGGAAAAAAAGACAAGACTACAACATGCAAACAGTGAGAGCGTGAGAGTGAGTGCGAGGGATCACCCTTGAATTATCTTATTTTCTGCTGCAAAGCACTTACTTGTATCAAAAAGTACATATAAAAAAGTTGTTGTTATTATTATTATCATATGTTTACAGGCTGCATCTTAATTAGAAATTTTATCCTCGGCCCCAGTTTAACTTTAAATATCTAGCTTTACATTTATAAATGATAAACACCCACTGTGTAAAATACAGCCTACTACACAGCAGCCTTGCATGTGATTACATTTGTCACACATCCAACACTACACGCCACTGTAATCCCACACACTAAACTATATCTTTAGGTCACTAAAAGCAGCAGCATAAGTATGTGCGGCCTTCCAGACATTTGGAAATAGAGTGCATAGGTTAGCGGAGGCTCACGACACACCCTGGAAGCAGCTACAGGGCCAAAGGTCAGGGTCAGGGATGTGACATAGCTCTAGGATTAAACGGTAGAATACAAGAGCAGGGCACGGCGGTCACTGGTACACTGCTGATTATATATTTGTGTGTGTGTGGCTCTGTGGGTGTTAAAGTGGATTACTGTGGTTCCACTGGCAACTACAGCAAAGTCTTTCCCAAACATTTTCCCTAACTTGTCGACCACGGAGCGCTTTATAAATGCTCTCGCAACCCAAACAAACTCAGCCCAATAAAAACCACCCAGATTTTATAAGTATGCATAATCACTGTTTAGGAAACATACATTTATGAGCATGTGGACGCCGGGACAGATGTGTGCGGCTCCAGATATCAGTTCTTTGTTTCCACAAGCTGCTGATGTGTCTCACACATGTACAAAGCTCACAAATACACAAACACAGACAGACACACATACACACACACACACCCAGGAGTGGCTGAGGTCAGCAGAGCAGTGTACAGAGTGAATCCCTGTCCTTTTTTTCCCCTTCTGTGTGAATGCTACAGAGACTGGGGGGCCGCTGGCTGAAGCATGTGCTTACTCAGAGGGATTTTATTCACAGGAATAAATGCCTTTTACACGCAGGCATCTGTCGGGACACTCTCTGGGGGACTTTTACCGGCAGGCACCTGCGAGGGCAGCCTCTGAAGTGATGCTGCCAACCCAGCATGGCTGCTGCCTCTCTGAGCAGCCGTGTGAAATGATGCTGTGGTCTATTTCAGCACCTAGAGGAGGCGAGGGGATGTTTTCAATGTTATTTGAAAAAAAAAAATCAGTCTCAACTCAACAAGACGTTCTCAGTGGTGATTGGCTGCAGTTGAAAGAGGAGGATGACACAGCTGCTCCAATGAAAGGAAACTTGAGCAGAGCCTGGGGGCCATATGGAGCTATTTGGCTGGTTGGTTTGGTAGCCGGCTGGGCGTTTCTTCTGTTGTTGCCATAATGGCATTATTACCCTATGGGACAAAAGCCAGGCTGTGGAGAGGAGGACCGAGGAGTCTTTGAAACGTGACGCCTCTGTCTGGATAATTCTCTCCTAAACTTCAGTCACTACCCTCCTCCTTTTTCCTTTAATATTCTCCTTCCTCCTGCACACTGTGGCTATTCTAGAGACAATAGGCGTTAGGCTGGAGCTACGGTGCGAACGCACTGCGTGATGCTCTCCAGTGTCGCGGGCGGCCTCGTCAGCGGAGCCTCTTCTCTGTATGTAAACAGGATAGGGCTCAGTGGCTGTAGCGCAGATAAGGCCTGCGCCAATAATGATGCTGAGCTGATTACTCCACAGTGCAAAGCCACAGCTGAGCAGATAAGCTCCACAGCCCACAATCCAGTCAACAATGCAGATCCAAGCAGCAGCAGCAGCAGCAGCCATAAACCACTGACAGATAATCAAGGAGGCCTTGAGTACAGAGTGAGAGAGGAGTCGCTCCCTCTCTCCTCTCATTTCATTTTTCCCACCCCTCCATTCCATCCTCCTTCTGTCTGTCTGCCCACCGGCCTATTGGTCCTCGTTAGCGGAACAAAGAGCGCTGAGATGCATCAAAAAGGGTATTGTTCTCAGTGGAACAGTGAAATCTCTCTGACCCCCCCAACCCCCCATCTGTGGACTCACACAAACACAGAGGATTGTTGTGGCCAATGTAGTAAGAGAAAGTGACAGACAGAGGGGCCTGTGTCACAGCGGGGAGGCCCCGGCGAGGAGACCACGGTGTAACGGGCAGATGTAATGAGGGCCGCAGCTCTCAGTCTGTTGGCTGTGATGAAGCAGAGCTGCATAAGATCATCTGCTGCTGCCCCTGCGCTCATTTACATTAAAGAGCTGGCATTTCCATTACTAACACCGCCGCCGCTTCAAGGAATCTCCAGGTCCCACAAAGACATGGGTAAAGAAAGCAAGATGACTGCGCAAGGAGTCCCAACGTTCTTATAATCATGGGCGTAGAGGACAATTAGAGGTCTAGGAATAAGTTTGCTGACTGCACACAGATTTACACAAAATATTCATTTACAACACACAAGTTTAAATACTACCAACAAACATTTATGGATGATTCCCACCCAGTAATCTAGGATGATCTAAATGAGCAGGTTGAGGGTGTTTATCTGAGAGGGTTATTATCATAGAGGTTGCAGGGAGACGGGAGACACAGAGGCTTTATTACACTATTGTTGTCGCAGAAAAAACGGCAAGATGCCGTTCGACTGTTTAACTGTAATTTAATTGTTTGCCGGGATGGAGACTGTGAAAGAAATAGTTCAAAGTGCGTCTGGTTCCTGCATAAAGAGTCGCTGTCACATTAGTCAACCTGAAGCCTTCCGTTCTACCCAGGGGAGCCACATGGGGCACACATGCACACACACACACACACAAATAAGGCACAGATGCCTTGCACATGCGACCCCATCACACACACATTGCAGACATCACCCTTCAGGCCACAGGGTCCATCTAACGACAGCCCTGGTTGTCCGTCTGCCTCGTAAAAAGCCCACAGGATGCACACACACGCACATGCTCACACCTACACAACTTTAATCACAGCTCTGCGCGCGCACCAACCCTCGGGCTTTGTCATTTAACTCCACCAGCATAAACCAGCCACATGTCACAATGACGGGCTGGAAATGCCACACACACACGCGCAGAGCCTGACCAGGGTAGTTTCAGTATGCATCACAGTAAATGTACACTTAGAGTTACAGTCATTCTTGAGGGACTACTAGCCCTGTAGCCACGAGTGTTGTCATGAACATTGGCTGATTTATATCTCCCTCCAGAGGAGGATGATTCTGTGTTGCCAGAGGACGCGCCTCACCTTCTTAAGAGCCCCAGCCTCGCCTTGTCCTGCAGCCCTAGCATAAACGCACACCACCGCCCACCACAGACCAACCCCTGCAGCCACAGACTGCACAAAGACATGCATATGTACACAAACACACATGCAATCACATTGTGAATACCAAACACATCTCAATTGTTGTCAGACGTGAATCCAGAGATGGATGTTACTCGCTCCTCTGAATACATCCAATTGAATGTCTGCATGGAGCCCTTGGCTGCGTGCAAGAGCAGGAAATGTCATACAAAGAGCACTAGAGGCACTTGTCCTATATCCGTCTATTTTCTGCCCGACCTTTGACCTGATCTGCCAAACAGAAGAATAGACTGACAAGGAGCAACAACAGTGGGACAAAGAATAAGGCGAAGGGCTTCCATATTTCATGTAGTAGAAGCACTTGGTACCCCTGTGAGATAAAACTCTCAGTGCGGCGGTTAAGGATGATGCTCGACCTGGCAGAGTTCATGGGGGAAATCAATTACTTTTATACCTCTATCCTTCTTCTTTCCTGTCTTTATAAATAGCCAGGAGTCTTTGGTTCCTCTTTTCCAAGCTCCTGCCTCTGCACAGACAGACTCATGCAGAATGATTGGGTGTCTTTGCCCTTAGATCAAGGTCAGTGGCTTTGGGTAGAAGCCTGTGTTTGGGTTTGTGTGTAAGGGGCTCCCACTTACTGTTTGATTGCAGGTTATGACTAGACACTTGGCCATAGCTACTTATCGGCTGTTGTTAAAAAGAAAAGGTCCTTGGAAGTGCGTTTATAGTCTACGGATAAGCCGTGTGATCCCTTGAGTGCAGATTTTTTCTTTAACCAAGCATACAAGGGACTAACGTTAAAAGTAATTTGCCACTGATGCTCTCCCAGGCCATTTCTCTCCATTAGGCCAGTTAAGAGGAGGAAAGACCTGCTCAAGTGGAGAGGGAGCAAGGAGGGAAGGAAGGGAGGGGGGGGGGGGGGGGGAAAGGGACTGGAGAGAAAAAAAATAGACAGGATTTAATTTCACAACCACACCTACCTCCGACCGACACTACCTTTCCGTTTCCCACCCTTTCCTGAGCTCAACACTACACACACACTACACACTTACACACTCCGTGCCCCCTGGTTCACTCACTCCTGAAATTGCACCATATGTCACATCAAGGGTCTTTGACCGCGGTGGTGCAGCCAGATGAAGAATTTGAGAAATTCTGGAAAATATTTGTAGAGCGACTCGGGATTGAAGTGGCTGAGGCCTGCTAAGGTGGAGGTTTAACCTCTCCAGCTTTAATGAGCGGCTATGTGACTGTAGGATGTAATGCTAGAGCAGCTAATAGGCAAGCAGGAGTTGGGTATAGAGACATATAGGGTAAAAGCTTCAGGGCTGTTATGATGCTGATTCCCCCTGGACCAAAAGGCCAAGCTCCCTTCTGGGGCTAATAACAATCCTCCTGCCCATCGCATATGGAAAATCACGTCACTGAACACCTGACTGGATCACAGATCGCAGCAGATAGCGGTCCTGTCATAACATTTATGAGTGGCTGGTCACTTTAGCAATAGACAGACACACCTTCTAGGGGTTTTACAGTTCCCCTGGATTGAATTTAGAGGGATTTACTGTAGAAATGGACTATTCATGTCTCAAGAATATCCTCATACTTGTTTTCGTTGTCTCGAAAAAGTTCTACATCTAAGACAAGTCTTTCTCATCAGAAGTTGCCGTGTTGCATTGCTGTGTTTTACCGTAGCCAAGCAAGTACAAAAAAAAAACAGGATCACTAAATCCAACACACTGCTCCTTCCATGAGAACCTTCATGACCAAAAGTCGGCAGAGCCACTTCAGCACAATCCATGTTTATATTCAAGTTACAAGGCAACGACATCCCAAAAATATGACCTGCACAGTCTAATCTCCGCAAGTATTGTGTAAAACTTAATCAGGGTTTAAGTGAAGCTACTTTTAGAGGTATGGTTTCCTAAGAGTTTGAGTGGGTGACTTTGCACAGTGCGTTTTCACAATAAACGCCCACTTTAAGGTGCATGATAGCAGGCTTCCAGACAGCGTGTCGTCATGTTCATGAGCCCAAACGAGACAGTGAAGGAGAGAAGAATGATATCCCGCAGTCTGTGGTGGCGTTTGTGTATTTATAGGGAGCGCATGGCGGTGGTGCGTGCACTGCTTATAGCAGCGCTAAATCAACTCTGCCGCTCAACGAGAGTGGAACCCGAGCCAAGGTGAAATCAGAAGATGATGCTTGTGCTCAGCTGCCAACATTGTGCGCTGTAACTCTGGTCCCATCACTTCAATGTGGGTGAGAGTGAGAGTAATTTATCACCATTCAGCTGGCTGTACACATTAATAGCTTTAATTACCATAAGCAACACGAGAAAGATTCCCCCTTTTTTTAGAGCACACACTCAAGTGGGGCGGCATGTGTGTGTGTCATAATAGCTGGCCTCAGATGTCCTTTATGAAAACCCAATCATTAGTTAGGCCTGAGGGTGTATGGGGGTGTATACACTGACACCTAATACAAAGGTGAGAAACAAATGTGCGCGCAGCACCAGCTGGCACACCAGACCATATTAAAGGTAATAAGATGTGTATTCATTAACTAGCTATGTACACTACCGTCTGACACACACACACACACACACACACAGACAAAGATCTGCACGCCCGCATTCCTTGTTCCTCTTCAGCACCCCCCCCAAGCCCCCTCCTTTCTCCTGGTCTTTCTCCTTCTCTCTTTAACCCCCCTTTGTCCCCGAATCCACTAAAACCCCCCACATGTGACCCCTCCCCAAAACCACTAAAGTGGGCCAACCAATCCTCAATGGGGCAGCCAGATAGAGTTTAGCATGACAAAGGAGAATCCATGCGACCAGTTGGGTCTGTGCGTATGTGTGCGCTTACGTGCATTGTGTGCATCCACGACGTGTGTGTGTGTGTGTCGTTCCATGGCACTAAAGAGCCGACTGTAGCAAGCTTTTACCACCAAAGGAAGTCAGTTTGTGTAGGAAATCCACACCACATGCGATCAAAGCTCATTGACATTTATATGAGCGCTGATGAAACAGCGTTTCCCTGTCTGAGGCTCTTTAATGAGCGAACCAATATAAACCCACTGGAAAACTTTGAGTGTGTGTCAGGCAGATGAGCTTCTGTTACACAGCACTAGAGAGACTGTGGAGTGGATCTGCCCCATTTGTAACATCCCGGGGTAATAAACCCCTGCTCCTGTGTGGCAGCTTCATATAGCCCCTTACTACCCTTGATGCTTCGGTTGCTCTATATTGAGCTGTTGATGCAGCCCCCACCTGCTCCTCTAATGCCTGGTCCATGGGTCCTGCTTCTCCATCTCTCCCTGTTATAGTGAAGAGGCATTCCCCTGCCACAACACATGCTTAAGCAATTATTCCATACATTCCCTCGGACGGAGAGGGAGAAAGAGGGCTGTAGAGAGAGAGAGAAAGTAATTTGAAGTGGAGCGATCAGGGGGCAGCTGGCCAGGGATTTGCAGAGTTCTGGGCTGGAACGTGTAGAAGTTAAAGCCCAACTCCCATAATCCTTTTCTAAAAGAGAGAAGGGGGAGACGGAGGGATTGAAAAGAGAGAGGGATAGAAAGGGGGGGGGGGCTAGAGCTGGAAAGGACCGGCCTGGAGTGACAGCGGCCAAAAAAACAAACCAGTTATCAAAGCAACACGAACACAGCACAATGCATCGGGACGGGACGCTCGCAGAATAACAAGCAACAAAACAGCACCAACAAGTTGTCTGTTTTCAGATGGAGGCAGGAAACCGCTGCATCAGTGTCACGGGTTCTGAATCAATACCTTAATTAAACTTGAGTTTTTACTTCAGCCCAGATGCATCTCTACTGAGTACGTATGTTTTGACATGTCTAGCTGGAATGGCACCTCTGGAGGGTTGGGTCAGGTGAGGGAGGGTATACGGGCACAGGACGGTATTACAGGCTATTTAAAGGGCAGTAAAAAAAAGGCAGGTTACAACATTCATGCTGCAGCTACAAACCCAGTGATGCTGCATGGACTTTGAAATCATCAGTATGCATGATTTCTTGTACTGATGGAGTTAACACTCTACTTTATACAGCCTGTATGTCCTGTGAATGTGGCAGAACATATGTGATGCCTGAGTTGTATCATTGTAAAATCCCATGTTGTGAAGTTCACTTTTTAAAACTGTTTGTTGGTCATGTTTGTGTGGACGGGTTGATAAGGACACGCTGCATGGTCCGTTGTGTTGTGGTCACAGAGAAGAGCAGACTTTTTTCACTGTCTTTGTTAAACATAAATAAATAAATAATTGATTTTTTGCTTTTTAACTTCTGTACAGTGTGCAAGGTGCCTACCACTTCTGCACGTGTGCCAGGCGACGTGAAATAAAAACACAAACTTCAAAATGTGACAGAATGAAAGAAGGAGTATTCACAAACTTACCAAGTAGAAGGCAGAAGATGTCGAGCGCTATCAACAGCTTCTTCTTGCTGTTGTCCACGCCGTTGTTGTTATTTAATGTAGAGGTTCCTCCGTTCCTTGTCTCTTGGGCCATAGCTTTCTCATACATGTACTTTTGCATTGGAGAACTCGCCGGTCCCTCGGAAAAACTCCCGCACCACGCGGTGTGGCTGGAGAAACTCTGACAGGCTCTCGAGTCCTTTAACAGAAATGTCACGCAAGTGTGCGGGAAAACAAACTTCCCCAAACTCGGAGGTCTCGTAAAAAGGGCAGCAGATGGGGTGCTGGCGCGTCTTCGCTGTCTCGTGTTTCGGGCCGCGGACACAATCTAGATGAAGTCAAGAGTGTGATGAGGTGAACGGACCCGCGCCACAGACTCGAATCTGGAGATGAATGGAAAGCCCGCTCCCCTGCCTCGCTCTTGGTTCAAGCACTTGGAGAGAGTGAGGATTGCGCACGGACAGACGCTCTTGTTATATCAATCCTTCCTCTCCTCCTCCTCCTCCTCCTCCTCCTCCCCCTGCTCTCTTCAAGTTCCCCCAGCAGTTTGAAAGGCTCAGCCCTCTTCCCTCAGCTAGCGGTGGGTAATCACCTCCATCCCAGCATGGAAAACTTTCTCAGACTGCGAGGGGACGAGTGGGGGGATCAGGGCCGGCGTGAGGGAACTGCGCCCCCAGTGGTTGCGCACGGCACGACACGCGCACTGGAGTGACTGGTCCTCAGCGTCTGCGAGCAGCGGTGGTTTAACATGATGGGTCTTTGTCATCTCACTAAAACAACCGAATCAGTCAGCAATGCAATGTGTTAGACCGTGTGTGTCCGTTCCACGACAGATTTCTTTCGAAATCAGTGAGAAGACGACTTTATTTGATTCCTGGATATTACAAGAAAATCAGGATTGAGTCCTGTATTGCATCCTCTGGTTTACCAGTATGAACTCCAGCATTGCTCATAGACAGCACGCTTAAGTCTAGTTCATAGTTCTATTGGGATTTTCTTAATTGTCTGGGCAAGTTTGATTTGGCAGTTGGCTGAAATCCGAACACATTTTTCATTACATTAAATGTATATTTAATATAATAACAATAATAATGACTAACCTGAGGATGTTTAATGTGGATTGTTCTGGTGAGTAAATCCAGGCAAACACCATCTGAAAAACATGAGGCAAAAGACAGACAACATGAAGCACCTTCTCTGGATGTGATGAGAAATTTGCCAGCTCCTCAAAGGTTTTTCACTGTCAAATCTTCTTCGCAGACAAACCAGGCAGGATTAAGACAAAATCCCGTTCCTATCTTGTGCACAGGAAGACGAGAAGAAGCATTTGAACGGACGCCAGCATCTGTATGTTAAACCGACACTGTCATCTAGTGGTCAAATGCGAACAACTCACCTGGAATTTGTTTGAAACGCATCTTTCCACTGACTTCAGCAACATATGAGAATCAAACAGCAACTCAAGTACGTGCTGTTCTCCAGTCAACACTCTATTGCATATTTCCCAAATGTCTGCTGCTCCTACACACAAGGTTTGATGATGACACTATATGGCCTATTATTCTTATTAACATTGTTATTAGGGTTAAAATAATAATAAAAAACTAAAATTAACATTATATAGTATGTGCTGTGTTCGTTGTTTATAATAATAGTGGGTTTTTACTGTGTTTTTATATTGTTTACATTGCACTGTTTGGTCAGAGAGAAACGCACTTTATGTCCTGACACATATAGACATTATTGTTATATTTCATGTTAAAAACATGGTAGCTGATCTGATTTGTCATCGATCAGTTGCAGTTTCTGTATTTGTTGCCAGTCCATCCACAGACCTGTGGGTGCGGCATTAGGAGGTGCATCTTATTCCCAGGGTTCTAAACTCGGCAGGACACCGGGTGGTGGTGGGAGACGCACCCAGGTTAGGAGACAGCTGGAGGCCGCAAGCTTCTCCGCAGGGATATTCCCGCTTTTGACAGCGGGAACGTTTGCGGGACAGATAGATGGCGAGTCCTCCCCGACAGTAACTGAGATGTCTCCTCGTTCATCTGTCAGTGAGGAGGAACAGTTCTCCTCCTCTCCCTCCGGCAGCCGCGAGGAGCCATGTGCCCCGCCCCTCCGCGCGCTCCGCCAGCAGACTGCACACGCACCTCACGGAGCGAGCGGGGAAGATGGCAGAGCGGCAACAACAGAAGCACGAAGGCAGAGTGAAGATCGGCCATTACATCCTGGGCGACACGCTCGGAGTGGGGACGTTCGGGAAAGTGAAGAGTTAAGTCGTGTTTGTGTGTCATGTCGGGCTCAGCGTGAGAGAGTAATGTGAAGTAGTGGTGCCTCCCCCCCCGCCTCTGTGTTCAATTTACCGGCGGTCAGTGGGCACTTTGCGTAGCTACTCCCCTCAACGTTGGCGGCGGAGGGGGTTTAAAGCGTAAATCCACTCTGAGAATGCGGCCGCTTGAAAGTCAAATTCTTCCAGCGAAGCCCGTGTGTGTAGCTGCAGTTATCAGCCATGGCAGCTGTGTCCACCTGAAGGACAGCGGCCAGGAGGGGACATGTGGACATTACTGTCGTGTGACGTGACACCGGACGGGCTTCGCGACGCGTCTCTGCCCGGTGTCACGGTAAAGGACACCGGCGAAGCCTCCGCGTAGTCCTCCTAGCGAGCTCCATGTTGTCAGCGCTGGAGCTGGTACAAGGCTCGTTATCTCGCCGCTCACCGGGCTGGGACGAGACGTGCGAGTGGGAGAAAGTCTTAACAGGCGTCAGGTTTCCCCAGAGGAGCAGGGGACAGGAGGTTAATCCAGTTTCCTTCGCTAGTTTGCGGCCACTCTGCGTGACCTTGTGCGCTCTGGCCCCGCGCTCCCTGCGTGGAGCTGGACCCACCTGAAAACCCCATCCTTCTTTTACGCCTATCAGGAAACAGACACTGTCAATTCATGTTGTTCTACTGCCGAATTTAATCAAATGCTACCGGGGATAATATGGATTTGTTTTGTGGGAATTTCCTTGTGTGCCTAAGTTGCATTCATGGATGTAATGGAATGGTAGTAAAGCTGTGAGTGTGGTTTGGCAGCTCCAATAACGTAACAACACAACAGTTCCCTGTGCATGACATGGTTACAGTAGAGCCAGGCTCTCTCAAAACTTAATTACAAAACACTTCACCAGTAACAGAACACACAGGGAATGGCTTTAAACAATTACACCAGAGTTGCCTGAGCGTGTGACACAACTGTAAGCCTGATCTCCCATTACAATCATAATAACTACAATTAGGTCAAATCTCAGAAAGCATTGTGATAAACTACATTTTAAGACTTTATTTAGCTGACATATTTTCTCAGGCATGGTGTTAGATTCAACTCGTAGCGTTTCCCACAGCTCTCTGCCTCCATGCCCCTGGTGTGTGCTTGTTTCTGTTTTCTTTGTCATCTCTGATGTGTATCTGCTTCATGTCTGTGTTTTCATTGTTTTTAGTTGGGGAGCACCAGCTGACAGGCCATAAAGTGGCTGTAAAGATCCTAAACAGGCAGAAGATCCGCAGTCTGGATGTCGTGGGGAAAATCAAACGAGAGATCCAGAATCTCAAACTGTTCAGACACCCACACATCATCAAGCTGTAAGTGGAGAAAGACAACGTGTCCTTCTGTCAGACTTGTGATTGTCAGTACTAGCAGAATAAATCAAGAGAGTAGAATGTCTGCCAAGCCTTAGGAAACTACATACATATTTACCAGATCCAGATTTTTATTTGGATCTGAAAAAACATGCACAGACTCGTAAATACCTGTCCCTTAGCATGTCTGATTTGATCTGTTTAGACCCATTCTCCATGAGTGTGCAGAATCAGCTTTTTAATGTATCTGTATTCATTTGGAGACATTGTCAGGAACAACCACAACAAGTACAGACCAATGTGTTTGTATGGAGAAATGTTCCACCAGTCTGATTAAAGAATCTAGTCGCACTGTCAACAGAAGGTGGGGTCTTGACCATGAAATGCCAGAAAAGATTTTAACACTAAGACATCTTTGAAAAAGCCCTATTTCACAATGTCAAAGAAGAAGTTCTTGGCTCTGTTTTTCTCCCCGAACCATAACACATCTCTCCTCTCCAAACTGATGGTAATCTGTCCACTAGTGTTTGCATAATCCTGCTAACTACCTAACAAACAAACACAGATGGAAACAAATCCTCCTTGGCGAAGGTAATGGCTAAGGTAGATTAGTGGCTGCTGTTGCTTGGGCCCTGAGTTCCCTCTGTGCTGTGGCATGCTCTGCTTGTTGCTGTTTCTTTACTTCAGCTGCACTGTACTGAACATGCCCACTGGATTCCCATGAGGTACAATACACACTGCCTGGAAGTACATAAAGCAATCTCTTCTGGTCAGTTGTGATTTGCTGTAAATTGTAGTAATTCCCGCTTTGATAAATCCCCCCCATTCTCAACCAGATGTCACAGCCTCTCCTGTTTCTTTTCTTTCACTTGTCTTCCTTCTTCCCCTCTCCTTCCGTCTCCCTGACCTTTTATTCTCCTTGTCAGTCCATGCCTCTCTGTCTCTTCTCAACAATCTCTGTGTTATTTTTAGGCCAGGGTTATGGTTAGTCCACCGTCACACTGTAAGCTATGGCAGATATGTGAGCTCTCAGGCCATGAACTGGAGCACTGTGGACATTCATAAACACAACTGTATATGTTTAACTACACACTGTGCCTCACAAAGCCTTAGGCATGAAGGAGGCCCTGAGAAAAAAAACACTCTCTGATGTACTGGCCTTGTTTTGTAAAGCCATGAAATGAATTGAGGAATGAAGTTGATTGTGATGAAGAGTAGAGTCTCCCAGGAGCAACCATTCATGAGATTGTGTCTGCTATAACATGCCTGACCTTTATGAAAGTAATACCTGCGCTCAGCAGCCATACATCACAGCACAGCCTCACCGCTCTGTTCACTTGTTCCTGTGCATTTAGGCAGTGCAGTTTTTGAAGTAAATAAGAAATAACAAGAAGACCTGTTATCAGCACTTTTTGGTTCATACAAATATACTTGGTTATTATTGTACAATAACTCAAAACTATTGTGTGTGTTTGTGTTGTAGGTACCAGGTTATAAGCACACCTACAGATTTCTTCATGGTTATGGAGTATGTGTCTGGAGGAGAGCTGTTTGACTACATCTGCAAACATGGAAGGGTAAGACGTTTAATTATCAAGTGGCTCATTCCAGTCTGGGGCTCAATGCTAACTATGGCTAGAATTGGCTAAACAGGAAAAGTAAAGCAGTAGCAGAGAGTGAGAGGGTATAATTAACTTTCATTTCACTCCTATTGAAACCATTTATTAGTGCGCACCTAAAGCATTCAATTCTGTCTAATAACACAGTGTTTTATGGCTTGTGCCACTGCAGCTTCACAAAGAGTGGTCCACTACTCAGACCTTCCAACTGGAGACTGGCTATTGTCATGTTTCTGTGTCGAAATCGCACCAAAGTCAACAGTGCACTTCTCAGGGCCCCTTAACAACACACATGCCAAGTGTGAGGCTGATAAGATGAACAGTTCACAGCCAGCGCCAGACAGACAGAGTGAACATTGCCTGGCCCCTGAGAGTTGAAACCTCACAACCACGCCCACAAATGACAAATTAGTTCTAAACAGGAACGCACATGACTTAATTATCCACCACATGTGCCCATAGGTTAGGTTCTGCATTCTGTTAGCCTCTATCTGTCATACAGAAACACACGTCTCTCTCAAAGACATGGCCAGTAAAGCGACAGGCCAGTCACGCCTTTTCATACGGACTCTTTCAGGTTGAAGACACAGAAGCTCGTCGACTTTTCCAGCAGATTATCTCAGCCGTGGACTACTGCCACAGGCACATGGTGGTCCACAGAGACCTCAAACCTGAGAACGTCCTGCTGGATGCCAGCAAGAACGCCAAGATTGCAGACTTTGGTAAGATTCCCATCACACGCAGTCATAGCTGGAGGGAGGGATAAAAGGATAGGCTCAGCAGAAGCCAAGGATTGTTAGGGAATTTAATAAGAGAAAGAGAGAGTAATAGAACCTAAGTGAATATGTTCAGGGGGGAATAAGAAACAGAAAGAGGCAGAGTTTGTGGCAGAGATAATTGGAATTAACCAAGTTAATTGCAGTCTGATTAGAGCCAAGTGACACATCCTAATTTTACAATTATTTATCCTCTTGGAAAATAGTGTGAAATTACCGTCAAGCACCTGCTAACCTAATTTCTGAATGAGAATTAATTTCCTATTGGTTGCGGTATGATTATTCCTGCTGATTATTAAAGAGGCCGTGCTGCTCCATGAAAGAGAGTCATATTTTCCAAAACATGAGGGTCCTTGTGCTCAGCAGGGTGTGTGTGGGGTGGAGAGAGCTCCCCTAGCAACGGTCAGGTCTCATATCAAGTTTGGCAGGAAGCCTTGAGGCCCAGTGTCATCTGATAGGGAGGCAATCGTTGGGGTGCGGCAGGACAGCAGGAGAAGTGTTTTGGCTGAGAGCAACAGACACTGGTGAGCAGAGAGAGAGAGGGAGTGTTAAGGGAACAGGGATAGGAGATAAAGAGAAGGTCAGCACATCACAGAGTGTCTGGCGTTCAGCATTTGGCAGGAAGAGAGAGGCTCATCCAATTAGATGAGCTTTGTGTTCAGAGCTTACAGTCCTGGCGTGTGAAGGAGGATAAAGATAACAGCCATGTGTGTAACTCTTACCCCCCTGTGACAGGCAGCGGGTTTCAAAGGATCAATGGCGATAATATCATCGATTGTTTCTTCAGAGCGTGCCACTGTCAGGGGGAACTCACAAAGGTGTTAATGTGTGGTATCTTGTGGTCGGCCAACAGGTCTTTCAAACATGATGTCAGATGGAGAGTTTTTAAGGACAAGCTGTGGTTCACCCAACTATGCCGCTCCAGAGGTCATCTCAGGAAGGTGTGCAACACATGCTACGATAATCATCATTCAGCTATTGATTATTCTGTGTATTTAATTGAAAAACGTGAATAAATGTCCAATTTTGTCCATGAGCCTCAAACCAAAATATTCAATCAACAACTAAAAGCATAAAATCCTGGGTACATTTATATTTACAGGCCTCTTCGCTTGCTTTGTATGTGCATTGCTGTGTTTCATGGCTCATTACCATTACCGCATGTCATTCAGCAGAGTACTATGCAACCTTTGGAAGCAATTTGTACTCACCAATTATTAATGACTGACTGGTTGAGACTTCCAGGGAAAGAAATGTTCTCCATTAGCCTGTTACAGGTCAAAAAGATCAAATGAACGTTAGCACAAATGTACAAATCTTCTGTCTTAGTTCATATCTTTATATTTGAATAATCAATGTCTGAATTAACCCACATCCTCTCACCTGTCCCTCAGGCTCTATGCAGGACCCGAGGTGGACATCTGGAGCTGCGGAGTGATCCTCTACGCTCTGCTCTGCGGCACTCTGCCCTTTGACGACGAGCACGTCCCTACGCTGTTTAAGAAGATCAGAGGAGGTGTCTTCTACATCCCAGAGTACCTGACACGCTCTGTGGCTTCACTGCTGATGTTCATGTTACAGGTTGACCCCCTGAAGAGAGCCACCATCAAAGACATCAGGTAATTACTGCCTTCTGTTAGATCAAGTGACCTTTATCCTCTGCAGGAAGATTCTGCACTTTCTTTTTAATAATTTGTCACAGGTTCAATACTGTCACATAATGCGATATTTGAATGTATATAATCAGCAACACATATGTATTTTTGTATTTTGCATTGAGTGGTGACTCTCTCCTCTGTCAGGGAACATGAGTGGTTTAAGCAGGACCTGCCAGGCTACCTGTTCCCCGAAGACCCTTCATATGACTCCACTGTCCTGGACGAGGAGGCCGTCAGAGAAGTGTGTGAGAAGTTTGAATGCACTGAGTCTGAGGCTGTGTCCAGCCTTTACAGTGGAGATCCACAGGTACACTCAAAAAGAAACACATTTCAAAATCTGAGGGATTACTGAGAGTATTCTCTGTTTAATGTGTGGTAGTAATATTTGGGGATGTAGGGTTTGTGGGATCAGTAAGCTCTTCAATCTTCACTACAATACACTTTCCGTCCTCCCTCTCTTCAACCAGGATCAACTAGCAGTGGCCTATCACCTCATCATAGACAACCGACGCATCATGACCCAGGCCAGCGAGTTCTACTTGGCCTCCAGTCCTCCTCAGGGCTCCTTCATAGAGGAGGGAATGCTGTTGCCCCCTGGAGTTAAACCGCACCCAGAGAGAATGCCACCGCTCCTGGCTGACAGCCCTAAGTCTCGTTGTCCTCTGGATGCTCTCAACACCACCCGACCCAAACCTCTGGCAGTCAAGAAGGCCAAGTGGCACCTCGGCATCAGAAGTCAGAGCAGACCGTACGATATCATGGCTGAAGTGTACAGGGCTATGAAACAACTCAACTTTGACTGGAAGGTAAAACATACTCTCGCACATTCACAGCTGTGTGCCGTGCAAACATGTTTCTCTTGACAAACTAGATGCTCTGTTGTTTTGTGTGGAAGGTGGTGAACCCATATCACTTGCGAGTGCGGAGGAAGAATCCAGTGACGGGCAACCTGGTGAAAATGAGCCTGCAGCTCTACCAGGTGGACAGCAGATCCTACCTGCTCGACTTCAAGAGCATCGACGGTACGTGACAGAAAAATAATTCTGAATATAGAATTTATACATAGAGCTCTGCAGTTACCTGAAATAATAGACACTGCAAGAACTATGCGATCATACCAGTCAGCAGCATTTTGAGCCCTGCTGCATCATCAGCAGCACAGTTTGTCAGGAAAAGGCATTTTGAAAAAAAAAACAAAACAAGTTTGTAAAAGCAGGAGCTCACACCTGGGGGGCTCCTGGAGGAAACATGCCAAAACCATTCTGTTTGTGTTTCATCTTCTTTGCCCCTTGCCTGTGGTGGGGGTCTTTGTTTTTAGCAGTGACACCTCAGGCCTCAAGCCTAATGGTGCCAGTTTTTAGTATTGAAGTTTGGGATAAATGGCGGCTACCTTTGGTTTGGGCTTCGTCCATCATGTCCTGGTTCTTCCCCCTAGAGAAGATGGAAAATGTGAAGAGGTTAGCTTAGCTTGAAACACAGCAGAGCAAACGTACGACTTTGTATGAACTAAAACATACTGAAACTCATGAACCTGCCTCTCTTCCCTAAGATGACATCATGGAGGCAGTGGGCTTCAAGTCGGGTTCATCCACTCCACAGAGGTCAGGCTCCACAGCCGGTCTCCACAGACCCAGGCTGAGCATCGACTCAGCCAGCCCTGCCATCGACCTGCCCCAGCTCAGCTCCTCTCTCCCAGGGTCCCTGTCCGGTAGCAACCCTCTTCTCACCCCACGTCAGGGCTCACACACCATGGACTTCTTTGAGATGTGCGCCAGTCTGATCACTACACTGGCGCGCTGAGGCCAGGTGACTCCTACCCTTCCTGTAATATGGATGTCAGTGCGGGTTTTAAGCCATTTGGAGATGTGGGGTGGTGGGAGTGTAGCTGTGTGGTGACCTCTCTTTCTGTCTCCTCTCCATCTCTGTTCCACTTTGAGAGAGAGAGAAGGAGGAGGCCTTAAGCAGAAAGGTAGATTAATATTATTTTTCGTTTGTCTTTGGGTCAGAATCAGGCTAATCCTGGCGGTGGAATCCGTGAACTGGTGAAAGCCATCAAAGTGAGGGGTGAGAGGTCATAGTTCACGGTGACTGCTCCCACAAAATCCCCCAAATCTAGTATCAACTGCTGAAATATCTTCACCCACCAGAAACTGAGCAGAGGTCAGAGGTTTTGCTTTTGATTTGGACTGTTGGACTGGTTAAATTGACACTAAACGTGTCTGGGAGAAAGTTACCAAAATATCAGTTTTATATTCTATATTGTTTCCAAAGAAACAGCTTTTGTTTCTCATGTTTATTATCTGTATAGTATATCATATTACGTAGCTGAAAAAGTTGATAAAAATGTTACGTTTTACATCAGAAAGAATTATTATTTAGGTATCAGATCACATTTATTTTTTAGAGATTGTTTTCTAGCAGCTGTAATTGAAGCATTGACATCGAGGGTTATCCTGATGTTGGAATGTCACTGGTGAATAACGAAGTAGAGAGAGGGCAGGATAAAGGATAATGACATTGCGTTACATGGCAATGACTGTGCTGCATTTGGGCCTGAAGACAGACACGCACCATCTCACACAAGGTTTCACTACCACTGCATTATATTACTGTAGCTCAGTTCTATTTTTAAATACCAATGGCCTGTCTTTGTTTCTCAAAGATTCTTATCACTCAGATTCATTCCCAAATGATTATCGGTACAGACGTGGAATAACTGACAAGTTCACCTTCGCTTTATCCAAACTGGACACGAACAAGGAAAGAGGCGGCGTTGATGGTGTGAGTGGAAAGGGTCATGATGATGAATCCGTGTGAGATGTGTGTGTCTGTGTCGGACAGTGTCAAGCCACAGAAACCTCTTTTCCAGTTGCCTTAAACGATTAGAGTGTGTGAGCCAGCGTGTGTATTGCAAATCAGACCCGTGTGTTAGTTTGGAGGACCCTCGCTCTGGGTTGTGGGCTCAGTGGAGCTGATAAAGTGTCTGAGAGTCTGACAACAAAGAGAATCAAAAACGCGATGCTTTGATGTTCGGGCACTGTTAGTCCTGTTTCCTGTGTGTGAGTTGGTTCTGTCCGTCGTCTTTTCAGTCTGCACTTAAACTCTCATCTGTTGAGCCCAGACGGTTGCATCACACACTTTGTGTGTTACTCTCTATGTTTGTCTGAGGTTCTACACATTGACACGTATCAGGGTGTTATTCTGCATTGGCCTGTCACAGAAGTGTTGTCACTGGATCTTTTCTGACTGAATGTAAAGTGGCCTGTGCGATGTCACAGTGTAACTCATTTAATATCCAGATAATAACACATAGCAAAACTACACTACATCTATCATTTATCTGTATACTTGATATGTAAAGTGGTCACTGATGCGTACTAGACGTCTCTTACCCACATTATGAGAGCCTGGAGTTTTGGCTCCTCCAAGTCCAAGTTCATTCATGCTCTTCCTCCTTTTCTCGGATATCGTCATGCAAATTTCCTCCCTGGAAGAATGAAAATTATCATCCACGTGAAAAAATATTGCCACAAAGAGCATCACAGCAAATTGTCATATGAGACATTTTGTCAAATCGCACAGCCCTGCCCTATGGAAAACACCATGAAAGGGATATACTGTATAATGGTGCCTAGAGGGCATAAGGAAATAACAAAAACATGATTAAATCCAGTACAACACTCTATGTACATGAAGCAATACATTGTGAAATAATGTACAAACTTGCTAACTCAGCTCACTGTTATTTATCATTGTTAGTTTCGCAGGCTGGAGCTATGTGATGTGATCAGGGAAACAACAGGAGTTCTGTATTTCAGAAGTTAATATGGAGCAGCAGTGAAATAACATTTAATAATGATGGGTTGGGTTCCAACGATGAAATGATTCCAGTGTATAATAGCTCATGTATATTGTGGATTTATTTATTATCAGTGCAGTTGATGTCAGCCACAGAACAGTCAAAGCATTTCGATTTTTGCCTTATGAGAGCAACGTGTTGAAGGTCCCATTGCGTGTTGTGCTGCTGGCTGTGTGTCGAGTTGTCCACTGTGTGGGACAACACACGCACTACTGACTACACTTTGATGTCAGAGGGAGAAACTCTGCTTCCTGCTGCAAGATACATGCAACTACACACACACACAGCAAACACTTCCTCATGTTCTTCTGTTTGACTTCTATGTTTATTACTGCGTCTTAATGACTGTCCTCTGTACCGTGAGCTACTTCGGTCACATCGGGATCATTATGCATTCACTCCTGATGATACTGCTGCTAATGACAACGTTGATCCATGAAGTGCAATATCCAGGAGCAGTGCTGGTCCGGATTTAAAAACCTCTCTGATGTAATCAGTATTCACTGTCAGTGACGAGTACTGTAGTACTGCATCATTTCGACTGTATGCAACTCTCAGTGGCATGTTCGTCAGATCAACTCTCCTGCGTGTTTAGAGCCGCAAACACATGCCAGAGGACCTAATCCAATACACACTCTCTGTGTCGTACCAAAGTGAAGATTTTGTCGGTCCATCTGTGGTGGGTTTTTATCAGTGTCGCCCTAAATCCCCTGTCCCCGTGTGTTTGTGTTGGCACACTGGCGAGTGTGAAAGAACGTGTACAAGGGTTTGTTTCTGCACGTCTGTGTCTGTGTGTGCCTTTCTGTGCGATAGTGTGTGAGAATGTGTCTCTGTGTCAGACTGGGGTTTGGATTTCTCTTGTTATGCACTGCATGATATTGCTGTTATGATTTGCACTTTAATGAGTATTTATTGAAAAATAAACAATAAACAAACATATAAAAAGGTTTTCCGAGGTGTTGTCTGTTTAGAAACCACACGTTCACTCACACAGACACACACAGCAGATGGTTGGTTTTGTGGTTTTTTTCCACAAACAGATTAGTTTACATGAACATGACCTCAGGCGATCATCAGTACTTTACTTCCTCCTCTGTAACACTTAACTCTTTCACTTAAAGGAAGGTCCTAAAAAATAGGCGACACATAAAAGTGGCACCTGCCAGACATCAGCTCCGTAAAAAGAAAAGATAAAAATACAAGTGACGTTTCCCTCCAAAAGGTTCAGCTGTGACCACTGCATAGAACTTCTTTAGTTGCATAAATGAGATTACACTCTGTGTTGTTTATTGGCACATAATTAAAGATCATTCGTATATGAACCTGACATGTTGAAGCATTCAAATACATGATAGGTTACTGACTTCCATCCTCCACAGGGTATTGACAAATAATGAGAGTGAATATAATTACAAAGTAGAAAAATGCGTCCATTTACAAAAAAACAGCAATATAAACACTTTAAAGTAAATATTGAATGTGGTCCTAAAATCAGTGTTGTTCTGTTAAGTCCTGCAGATGCACAGATAGAAGAGGGCACAACATGGAGCCGGCACACCTCCACCAAGGCGGCGGCCTTTCTCACCGTCCATTTATCTAAATCTGTCATTGGGTCACGTCCCAAACTTCACAAAATCAAACGTTTCAATCAACAAACAAACAAACCAGTGGTGATAAAAGCTTTGTTTTGGTCGAGGTAATGAATGAAAACAGATCATGTTGCTTTTAGGGTTAAATATCAGCATTCAGACAGTGGTGAAGTGTTGGGCGCTTTGGTCTGAGCTCTGTAGGTTATTATGCTTCAGAACACTCGACATTTTTACAACTGCAGCGGAAACTCTATTTATTCTTGACATAAAAAAAATACACTGGTCTGAGAAAATTCTACTCTTGCCGTTGTTTCAATACTAAAAATAGATTTGGCTTTCTGGTAATAGAATGAAAAGTGTGTCATTTTCCCCCAAAGAACTTAAAGTGTCACAGTATTTCCAGTATCGTGTCACTCAGAGGCCGCAGCCACACAAACTGTCCCTCAGTGGTTTCACATAGAACAGACCTCCGGCTGCTGAGAGCCCTGCAAGTCACCTCCCGTTCCTCCTGTAAATCATCACACTGGTCTACGCACGTGGTCGGCAGATAAATGAAGTCATATGGTCGAGATGGTGAAGTCACCGCCACAGCATTAAGACACGGGTCACAGCGTGAAGAAATTCTTCTGTCTGCTTTGTGATTCTGCGACAAACAGAAAATAAACTTGTTGTCAAGATGTGAGCTGCACAGTGATGGACAGAGAGGAGTCCGGGACACTCGGTCTCACCGTGTCTGATGATTACTCCGTGGCGAAGTCAGCGTACAGGTCAGGAGGAGGTAAGATCAGCAACTCAGGGTCAAAATTCAATTCTGCTGTTTCAGGCCTGTGGAAAACAGATGGGAACATAAAGCTGGACCAACTGTGACCTGCTCATGTCACCATGTTAAAGCACATGACTGCAGGGTAACTTCCGGGTTGGACGGGAGCGCATCATTTCTCTCAAACACAAAAACAATAAAATATGAAAAAGCACAGAGGCCTGTTTGTGGCTGTGCAACATGTTCAGCATTTTTCTGTGTTTTCATCTTTACTCACAGCTCCACTGCTTCTTGCTTCACGAGCACACGACCTGGAACCAAAGTAATTTGGAATCACACGCAGAACGAGATTCACTGTTTTCAGGGACTGAACAGATATGATAAAGACATCAAATACAAGTTTTAAAAATAAATCATCTTCCCCACAGTTATTCAGAAGATTGTGGCCCCAAATTAAGTAACATCAGACTTTTTTGTATTTTACACATAGATAGTATTGAATTTCCACTCACTTGTCTCCAGTTCTTTGTTACTGTGAAAAAAGGAAAAGCAGGTATTAAAACCAGTTGTCTTGTGTTCATGTTTGTGTGTGTGTGTGTGTGTGTGTGCATTCATAGGTGTATATTTGTGTGTGCACATGCAGTGGGTACATGTTAGTGCATGATTCTGACCTGGAAGCTGGCTCCACAGGTTTGGGTGAATGATAAAACGTGGACAACTTCTGAAGTGCCTCTTGTCTTGCTCTAATAAAAGGACAAATACAAATATGAACCTTAGAGTCTGAATACGGACACTCGCTGTGTATGTGATGGGGGACTCACTGCACATGAGAGCGCTCTGCACTGGTGTCACTGTGACTGGGCTGGTGGGCTACGCTCACATCCTCATGTCCTATGGAAATAAATAAGCAGCACATTGGAATTTCATCACTAAAACGAACGTCAGTGAACGTCAAAAGCTCTGAAGTCACCCTGCCTTAGCCTAACAGAGGGGACATCTTCCTGTATGCTACATGGCTGTAAGTCAGCATTTAAAGTAGCTACACAGAATGTCTGTTTTGCCCAGTCAGTCAGAGTTTGGTTGGATTTCAGAGTCATTTGATGTAGCGTTTAAAAGTTATGTCATGTGCTTCAGAAATGAGCCATGGCTTTTTCAGTGACTTCACTAATGTGATAAAGAACTCACGTTACAAAATCATGACTTTAATTTTTTGAGACCTTTCACATGTTTGACCTTTTTGTTCTTTCTATTTTTTACACATACAGATGATCATTCATTTCCACTCACTTGTCTCCAGGCCATTTTTACTGTGAAAAAAGAAGGAGAAGTAGGAATTAAAACCCCATTAAGTTTCGTCAGCGTGCAGCCAGAGGTGTGTGCGGGTACATGTTGGTGCATGACACTGACCTGGAAGCTGGATCTACTGGTTTGGGTGAATGGAAAAATGTGGCCAACTTCTGAAGTGCCTCATGTCTTGCTCTGATAGGAAGTCAAATGCAAACTTTATACACTAACTGTGTATGGACACTTGTTGTGTTTGTGTGAGTGTGAGAGGGAGACAGGGGAACTCACTGGATATGGGGGCCTTCTGCACTGATGTCACTCTGGCTGTGCTGGTGGACGATACTCACATCCTTGTTTCCTGCATGAAAAGGAATCACAAAAACAAATATAAGACACTTTCATTAAAAATCCCACACTGTTCGCTGACGTTACCCACTGTTAACATCTTCCTGTTATGTAAATTGACTCCCAGCCAACGTGTTGCATGGCTGGAAGTCAGTATTTAAAGTAGGTACACGGAATGTCTGTGAAGATCAGAATGGAACAGTAACACAACGTCGGAGTTTGGCTTTGTGTTTTTTGAAATACCTCCAACCATGAATGCTGCGTGTTAATATCCGAGCCAAACTGATCGGACTCTAACTATTCCAGTTGTTGTTAGAACCTGCCTCGTCTTTTACTTCTGTGCCGATTTTGGAGACAGACTCACACACGGGGAAAGCTTTCGTGTAAAAACAAATCTGTTGTCTAACGCTAACAAAAGATAACTGGTTTGTTGAGTGAGATAAGCTCACTGCAGTTTACTAAGGTGACAGTCATGATGGACGATAGGCAGCGTAGACAGGCACCATGCAAATATTTACACTGTTATGTATTTCTGTGATTAAACCAAAGAGCAATTTGCTGAAGATGTGTCATAAAGTCAGAGAGCTGAGGCGACGTCGTACCCATGTCTGGCATGGACAGTGTCCTGGTGTGGCCCCTGCAGCAGAAACAAGAGACATTAGAATTAGAGCTGAAGCGAATGACTTCACAGTTCACTGGTGTGGACAGAGGACGACGTCGACTCACACTGGAGCAAAGGGATCTGCAGGTTCGTGAACAGGGGACAGATTTTCATCCTCGTCACCGGTCCACTCTTCGCTGTCATCTGAGACTGAACACATCATCATCACCATCATCATCATCATCACCATCAAACTGAATGTGTTAAAGCCTCCTTTAATCAGTGTGGGGGAGAAAAGTAAGACTTACAGCTTCCTGATAATGGATAGTGATTGGAGGCCCTGAGCAGAGGGTAGAAGCACAGTTGAATCGTCATTTTAACTGAACAGAGCAGTGAATAATTCATGAGACGATATGTTCTTTTTTTTATTGTGCCATCTGTCGTTTCCACTGTGCACACTGACCTACTCCCCGTGCTGGTGACCTCTCCGTCCACGATGGTGCTGGCGTTGCGGGTGATGGCAGCCTTCTTCCCCAGCTCCAGCATCTCCTTGATGTCCAGCTCCACGTGATCCACTGCTATATACCCATCTGCAAACCCCGCCCCCCCACACACGCAGTCAGTGATGGACCCACAGACAGGGCTTCAAGCACACACATTTCTCCCTCCAACATTCTCAGAGTCATCAGTTTTCTGTTTCGTGTGGCTCTGTGAGCTTCCTCGTGTGATTTCAGATGTTTTCATCAGACCCTTGGTGCCGTGCTGTCAGCCTGTCGGCATATTCATGCGTCTCTTTGCCCTTGAGGTGGGAATAACGTTTCATGACGTCGGGAACACTCACATGTGTTTCTGCTGTCCCTGGCCAGCCATTTCCCTTTGGGGCAGTTGGTGGTCCGGATGATGCTGATGACGTCACCGCTCTTGACGGGTAGATCGTCCTTGCGCCCTTTTGTTGTCACGGTTACGGTCGCCTGGTACATAGCATCCTCCTGTCCTGAGACCTGACAAACAGAGTCAGAAATCAGAATCACAGGCAGTATATGAAACCATAGAATGTAGCCCAAGCCCCTCCTGGTGGCTGGCTGCAGTATAGCTCATAAACCCTCTCATCCATGTCAGTGGATGGGACAACAAAGTACATCAAATATGTTTTCTTCAAGATGGTTTCTGTCATTTTAGGTCCTTGTTATCACGCTGATGTTTGTTTAAATGCTAACATTCCCAAGAGATTTGTTTTTTATGTAACTGAAAAACTAAGATAAATTAATTGTATGAGCGTAATTAAGAAGGTTCAGTCAAAGGAAAGCTAACAAGTTCAATATCAACACAATTGATTTTTAGAGTGCTCATGTACTGTTGTTGACTCACATGGATAGTGGGTAATAAGCTCTCATGAACTTTATTATTGGGGATTAACATAAAGAGTTGTGGCACCTGTTTGGATAAGTGCTCTTTATTCTGTGTAGCACTCAGAATATTATTTTACTCACAGGTTGGGGTGCATTGTTTTCATACTCTCTGCAGAGGAGAGAGTAAAGTGAAGAAATATCTGTGAGGCTGAGACGGCTGTTTACACAGATTCCATGTGAGGCTGCACACGCCGCTCAGTCCAACTCTTCCACAGGGAGGAATGAATCCGGACAGGTTTGTGCCACGAGACATATACCCCACCCTGCCCCGCTAGCTCGTTGACTTTTCACTCACTTTGAATTTCTTCTTCAGCTCGTTCTCCTTCTTCTCCCTCTCCTTCTGCTCCTTCTTCTCCCGCTCCTGTTTCTCCTTAATCTCTTTCTTCTCCTTCTCCAGACGCTGCTTCTCCCTCTTTTTCATCTCCTTCTCATCCACTCCGTCCATGGAGGCTTTCTTGTCGATCCTGCAGAAAACAGAACCTCAGCTATTGTCTTGTTTCAGAGGGTGGGGGGGTGGGGGGTTAGGGTTAGAGATAAACTACAATCACAAGAGACGCGGCTCAAAAACACAGGGCCTTACTTGTTGAACCTGCTCGTCTTGCTTTTCTCTTCATTCTGTAAACAATAATAAAAAGATAGGCTTTGTCTCAGACAAATAAAAAAGATGCTTTTGTTTCAATACATTGACGACTTACCGTTTCCTGTGCTGTTAGCACATATGGATCTGTGGTGAAGGAAAAAAAAAACATATTAAATTCAAGTATTATTTAAATCAAGCTGTCGGTTTCACTGTCGACACAGAAGATAGAATCCCACGATAACTTGATTTCTCTGTCAACGCGAAGCCACTGACGAGACGTGTGTTATGTATACTCTCTTTGTACCTCTTTCTTTGCAGTTAAGTGTAGTATAGAGTGAGTATTGCTTTGTGTTACTCCGATTCCTGAGAGGAGGCTCTTAAAATGATTCTGGAAATATTCAAGCTTCGGTTTATCTCACATTAATATTTTCAGTTGTCACCTTATGCATTGAAATGTTCTGATAGGATTCCACAGATATGTTGTCCTTACTCTTTGGTGGTGCCTTGCGTTTCTTGCCCCCTTCAGACTTTCCTTTCTTTTTTGCTGCGGACGTTGTAACGTCCTTGGTCGTATTCACGGCACCGATCCCGTTGGCAGCTTCAGCAGCTTCAGGCCTGCTTAGCAGAGAGGAGGGGGGACGGTTCTCAGAGATGAACAAGCATTTCAAAGTCAGGACACTCCAGTTAAATTCATGGTTCTTACCCTGCCACTGGTTGTGCATTGTCTTGATATTCTCCTCCAAATGCTGGCGCAGCACGAGCCTCAGGTGCTGGGGCAGCTGTGCCGTTGCTGTGATAATCTGGGAGGGTCTGTCCATCGCCAGTATGTGAACCGGTGAACTCCCCATTCCCCCACTTTGACAATGGCGACTCTGGAGAGTGGCCGACTGATGCCATACTGTCAAACTGTGGGACATCTGTCTCTGAGAACTCAATGGGAGCATCTGTAGGGGAGGTGAGGGAGGTGAGATAAAATGAAACCAGTGTTAGAAGGGTGTTGAGCGGGTTGATCCGCTGCAGTGGTGCTGGATCCACACCATTATTTTCCACGGGAGGAGGAGGGATGAATTCACTCAGGCTGACATAGGGAGGTCTGTCAGGCTTCTCTGGAGCTGGACCCAGAGACTCGGGGTCTGGGAGGAGGTTCCTCTCTGGAGGAGAGTGAACCACAGGCAACTCTGGGAAAGCATCCGACTCCTCTTCAGAGATGCCCTCCAATACAGGAGAGGCGTGTCCTGCAGAGAACAGCATCAGTCTCCATTCAAAACAGTGTGACAGTCCAGACAGTGTGAAGAAGATGTGCGGATGTTCTTCTTGAACAAATGTCTTAGATTTCAATCGCACCATTTTTGTGTGAATATTTCTCTAATCCAAGGAAAACATTTATCTTCTGGAAGCATCTATCTTGTAGTATCACAAAACTCACATCACGAAATGTAAAACTGATACGCACACGACCACCTGCGTGAGCGTCTAATGATTTAATTTAAGGCAAGGTCGAGTCCCTATCAACACCACAGCCGACCGACACTAAAGTGTTTGTCACTGCAGACATGCTCGTGTCATTGCTGACATACTTCTGCTGCTCTGCCCTGCCTACTGCCGAGTTGTTTCTGGCACACTAGAGGAATGTAGGGACTGTTCATTGTGTGTGTGTGTGTGTGTGTGGATCTTTAAAAGCTGCTTCTCCTATCCAACATCTGAGGCAACCCTGTGGCATAAACCACACTTTACATACCTGGCGTCCCGCTGATGAGATGTGATCCTGTGCGCATCTTATTCAGGTAAACAGTGAATCACAAAATCCAAATAGATTGAAAAGCCAGGAACAGAGAGGAGAGGAGACAGTGTCTCAGATGTGCCCAGATGAGACTTACCGTGGTCGATGCCGTTGACTTGCTCTGGTTTCGGTCGGAGGGCGTTTCCTGCCCGGTCCTCGTAGTCTATAGGTGGGAGCTCTGGCAGAGAGAAGGTGGGGCTCTGGGGAGGGGGCAGTTCCTCAGGTGGAGGGGTGATGGAGTAAGATGTGGTGTGGTTTGTCTGTGGGCTGAGAAAGAACGACAAATTGTCAGACAAGGGCCTTCAACAGCTGTGCAAAAACAGTTCTTCGCGTGTTCTGATGATCTCTGACTGCGTTGTCTACCTGCTGTTCTTCTTGCGCGCCTTCTCCAGAGCGTTGAGGATTCTCTGGTCGGTTGGATTCCTTTTCCCAGGACTCATGTCCACCGCCCTCTCAAGGGCTGAGAGGGCTGAGATCGGACGCTCAGGGGTGGGAGATGATTGCATAGATGGAGGGACATTGATCAGGGGAGGCTTCTCCACTGCGTCTATACTTACAACCTCCATTACAACCTCAGAGATCTCAGGCTCAGGGGATGACGGAGGCGGAGAAGGGGCGGCAGGGGTCGGGCTGACACTGTGTGGAATGGACAGGGCAGGAGTTTCTACATCCAGTGGAGTTTCACCCTGCAGGGTTGGGACCGCAGGATCAGGGAAAACAGGAATACAGTCGAGGGATGGGTTGTAGTTGGGAGAGGTGGGGACAACAAAGGCTGGGGGAGGTTCAGTTGGAGCAGTGGAGTCAGATAGGGATGGGAGGTTTGGAGAAACGGATCGAGGGGCATAGATTTCAGGCTCTGCTGGTGTGCCACCAAACAGGACGGGCACAGGGATGAGAGGAGCGGGTCCAGGGACGTCTGCACTTGGGGTGTCTAAGATGGGGTCGGCCGTAACCTCTAAGGAATCCTTCTTTACTGACTTCATGAGGCTGAGGAAGCTCTTCCTTCCCTGTTTTGTTGCTTTAGGAGGAGGTGTGGCAGGCACCAGTTCTGCCGTGCTGTCCTTCTGTGCTGCAAGGGACGCCAGCGTTGGCCGCTTGTCTTTCTTGGGCTTCTTCTCCAAAAGGTTGTCGTCGAGCCTCTCCCTGCTCCCTTTAGTCTTGTCTTTGCCCGTTTTCAACTTGTTGGCCTTGATCAGAGGCATTTTGCTCTCCTTCTTCTCGTCCTTGAAGACCACCCTGGGGGCAATGGCCGTTTTCCCCTCCAGGCTCTGGTTGATGGAGGTGAGCAGGGAGGGGCGCGCTCCGGCAGGGAGGTGATAAGTGGGGCTCTGGGGCGGGGGCACCAGTTTTGGTTTCTCTGGGAGGGCCGGTTTAATCCTGGACTGCTTCAGGAGGAGTTCTTCGTCCTGGAACTTGGCCCTCAGAGCTTTAAAGTCCAAACTGTCCTCCTGGGGACAGGATCACACGATGTGATATAAGTTACAACAATATTAACCTTTAACCACTGACACCTGATGTGTTTAGACTCTTAAAAAGGGGTGAACATCTCATTCTAAAGATTCACTTACACGTGATCGAACAAACTTTAAATTTCCTTTCATTGTTTGTAAAATATTTTCTCTTTAATCACCAAGTACCTCCACCTCGTCCACTCACATTCCAACACACATGACACATGAGATGTGTGTGATGAACAATGTGTTCATGACTCACAGGCGATTTTTAATACGACAAAGGTATGTCGGTCAAATAACTTCGTTATTCAATATTAAATACGATGGCAATTTAAAAAGAAGAACTCAAAAACAATCGCGTGTGATGTCACACTTTGCGGAAGGACGTGAGGTCATCCCAGGCGCGTTATCGCGTACCTGATCCATCGCGCGCTGAGGTATCCACCGAGACGACAACAGCCAGTTGATCCAAGCGGGTTTAGTCCGGGGAGCTTCTCCCTCAGCCTCTTATCATTCTGCGCGCGTGATGAGAACTTACACCATCAAATAAATCTCCCCTCCTCTCATTCCTAGATCGATCTGTGTCAGGTCCGTGCGCGGCCCATGCGCACAGGAGACGGTTCCAGTGGAGGAATGAGGTCGAGTAGGAAGAGTCTCACTCATCCTTTGAAAAAAAAAAAACAGTCCGGCCCGTCAGACGAGTCTGAGCCCAGGCACCGAGCGAGGCTGCAGGAATGTGGCCCGGCTGGCTGGCACCGCGTGGACGCGCACAGGTGACTCACTGTCATGACACCTTGGAGCTGGAGTTTGTTTTTCTCTTTCTTTAAACTATTACACTTACACCGTGGCTGTCGCAGAGCGAGAGTTGGCTCGATTTAAATACCAGAAGTCCATTTCTATAGTGAGAGGCTGCGCTCGATGGTCACATGTGTTGATTCATGACCAAGGGCTGAAACATCAGAGGGCAGTCTGCATTCCAGGCCTGTTACAGGCTGGATCATCAAAGTATCTGAGCTGGATTTCACAATAAGACACAGGTACATTCTTCATTCGAGGGTCATCCGTAATGTTCCGTGTGCCTGCAAACACATCGCTGCCATGACAGGTGTGTCAGGAGCTGAGGCCTCACACCGATGGCTGCTCGTCACCAGGGCAACTACAATTTTAACCAGCGGTGGAGGAAATACCTTCGCCTTAAGTGGAAGCAGGGCCGGCCGCTGGCATAAACACTCTTTGCGGTTGTTTAGGGCCACAACCCTGGTGGTTGCCCTATGAATGTTTTGGGGCCACACACAAAATATTGCTTCGGGCCACCAAAATCCTAGGGCCGGCCTTGAGTATTTGTTATTGGGATCATCCTCAGTTACGTGGTTGCACTGATAGTGATCAGTGGATAATTATCACGGCTGATTACTTCAAATACACAAAACCAAATTAAAACAAGAGGCAATACTTTGTGGAAAGTGTCAGCGCTGCAGCTTTGGCACGGAGCCTCGCACCACTCACGCTCACTGACGCCATCTGGACTAATGGACAAAGTTATGGATGATGATGATGATGTCATCTGAATTCTTGTAATGACACCTCTGTGGATCCTTTAAGAGCATCGCCATGGAGACCGCCTAGAGACTGTAACAGAGAGAGAGAGAGAGGATGAGAGCGAGCATGTATGACCTTAAAGTGTATTTACAGAGACACAGAGAGAGGGAACATTGGAACTGGAATAAAAACATTCATTTTCATATATCGATGGTCCAGTTCAGAGCTCGTATGAACATCTGAGAGATGGACTGTCTCCATGACTACACCACTAGGTGAAGGATACAATTTAAATGACATTATCCTAGAAAGCCATACCTCTAAGAAATTAGAAAGTGTAAAAAGTAATTTCTTATACCTTGTTTTTTTTTTTTTACACAGACAGGGGAAGAGACGCAATGAGCAGGAGGAGGCTGAAGTTCTTGTTTCTTGTCGTTTTCTAATCAAGTCTGTGACAGGTTGCATTAGAGTGTGCTAGTGCAGCAGAATGTGACAGGCCATTAAAGCTGTGTTAAATTACAACTAAATAGTGTGACACTTGCTTTACACTAACATAAGACACACTGGGGGGGGGGTCACCTCTGCCAGACACACGCCATTAGCTTTACACACACACACAGATTACAACCAAACCGAGTAAGCAGACACATCATTCATTTGGGATGTGTTTATTTGTAACAGGAATACATGGTGGAATACGTAAATCAAGAGAAAACCAAAGAAAATCATCTAAAAACTCACTGTAGAATGTCATATTCATAAAGATAAAAATAATGTGTCAATTTACATTAAGAAACTGTTAGCTGAGGTAAAGTTAAAATAGGTCTAGAAATGTTATGTACTCAAACAGCAACGTTTCCCTTTTTATTCAGCGTCTTCGCTTGTGTCTTCTAGTTGTCACATTTTTAAGTTAATCATCGTCGTAGTCCAAAAAAGAGTTCTCCAGTGACATGGGGACTCTGGCCATAAAATAGGGAGTCATTGGCATCACAGTGGATGGAGCTGCGGCAGAGAACGCTGCAGCCCGCACACACGCAGATGCTCGTACAGCAGCGGTTTTGGCACCTGAACACCAGACAGACAGACAGGTGGGCGGAGCGTGGCGGCGTAACGACTGATCCGGGGAGAAAGGGATGGGGGGCAGGGGCAGCGTGCGCTGCAGCGAGTGAGACCATGTCTGCTGCCTGCAACATAGGGTTGTGGCTCATGGTGTTTGGAGAACGTAAACCACAGATGGTCACGTGTGGCCGTGGGACTTGAGACAAACGGGTACAAGGTTTAGAGGTGGGTTAGTAAGAGAGGCTAAGAGAAAGACCTATGACTTCCATGCACGAGAAAAAAAAATAAAATCAGTATTTGAGGGAAAAGGAAAACATATGTTGGTATTGCTTGGGTTAATGTCAAGAGATTGCATAACTGAAGCCTTCCTATTTTATGGCACAGACGTCCGGTGGACAAAATGGTTGTTGTTGTTGTTGTTGTCGTCATAATTATTTACAAAATGAGTTTGGCAAACCAACGATCAGATGCCTTAAAGCCAAGTTGACTTTACAACTCCTATAGAGCTGACTCCAGCGGCTTGATTGACTTATAAAATAAAAATTCAATTTTTCAATTTGTTCTTTTTCCTTTTTTTTCTTTTTTTTTTTTTTAAATCAGTATTGTACAAAAGCTATAGAGAATGAACAGTTCGATCACAGAATCCGTCTGACACCTTTTCTCTCAGGGTCCCTTCCTCCATTTGTCTGGTCCTCTGGCTTCTGCACGAGTCTGCCTGCAAGGTGAGACGTTTGGCAAATCACTGCGCGTATGCGTGTTAGAGAGAGAGCGAGGGATGACTGCGTGTGTAGTTGGCGTGTGAGTCGCTCTCAGAGAGTCTCTTTCTGCATAGAGGTCAAGCAGACACTCACAGGAATGGGGAGAAAACGCCCAAACCAACCAACATCCAACCAATCAGAGCCAGCGATCCCAGGAGCGGGCCGTCCCTGATAGGCCCGGTAAGAGTCTGGCTCCTCCCGTGGGATGTCCTTGCTACTGATGGAGCCTTGAGAGGGAAGATGAACACTCTTATCCCAACAAGCGTGAGTGTGGGTGGGTGTCAGAGATAGAGAGGCACTGCTTGATTCAGTCCCTCCTTGGCAGCACAGACTCTGGCCAGACACAGGAGGCAGAGGGAGGAGTGTGAGGGTGAAGACAGCGAGGAGGAGGTGGGGTAGAGAGAGAGAGAGAGAGAGAAAGGAGGATCAGGTTATGTCTGTAAGGCTGGGTGTGACTCGCCACAGGGAGGAGGAGGAGGAGGAGAGAAGAGGAGGAGACAACACAGCGTGGAGGGAGAGGTGGATTGATTGACATCCCTTCTGCCTGGAGTGACTGATGAAGAGGGCTCCCTCCTCTCAGGAGGAGAGAGGACTGCACGGAGGAGGAGGAGGAGGAGGAGGAAGACAGGGGAAGCGTGGAGGCTCCTCCTGGGAGGTTGTTAGCCAGAGCATGACACACACAAACACACACACATGGATCTCCTCCTTTTCTCTCGGTGCTAGTCAGGTCCGTCTTCCTGTGTGTCGCTTTATTTCTTCCCTTTGTTGATCTGGGCGTAGAGAGGGTCCTTCCCCACCTGAGCACACAAGAGAGAGGAGCAGAAGTTTACGACGGGATCAGTTATTACACAACCCCAGGGGGGGATCTGAGTGTCTGGTTCCGCTGCAGGCATCACCACTCTGCATGTACCTGACCAGCAAAGAGCCGGAGCCGCGGATGTTGGCCAGTGCCGATACCTAACACAGCCACAGGGTGGCAGTAGCACACTGCCCTGGCGGAGGCGTCCTCTCGTTTCTCCCCTCAGCCCAGTCAGAGCTCTCACTGCACCGCCCCTAACCCTGGAACCCTTTCATGTGTGCGTGTGCGTGCACGAGTGAGTTATTGTTTCTGAGCGCGTGTGATCGCACGTGCGTATCCTCTCCCACTCCCGGCTCCCTCCTGGACCAGTACGAATCAGACGTATAATCGAGCACCTCGAAAGAGCAGTTATGAGTCATGATTGTCTGCGGTGCTCTCCAGCGGAGCTGGAACACAACAGTGGATGATGGAGCAGCCTGCAGCCAGAGAACCCCGGCTGCTGCACTCGCTCACAATGGGCCCGTTATTATCGTACACATAATTACAGCCAGCCATTCAATCTGCCATGCAGACAACTCGATTGGAGACTTCTGACTGGCCCGTTATTATATCCTGGAAGACTTCTCTCACTCTGATGCGGAGAGGTGAGAGACTGAGCTAAACCAGTGGCTTCCACATGAGGATACGGTGACGAGCATTTCTGCTGAGGTGAGAAAAGACGCCGACGATCTCTCAAGGTCACGGTTATGACGTGACAATCCCGCTGCCACCGAGCGACACTTTGCACTTTAGGTTCGACTGATGGTTGAGTCAAGAGGAACAGGTGAGGACAACAAACCATCCAAAACTCAACGCTGTTACATCTGAACGTTTTGGCCGGAGCTCAGAAAAATATCAGTTGTTGTTCAGTGATCGATTAACAGGATTGCATGGTCCCAGATGTGACTGTAGTTGATCATTAACACAGGAAAACTCTTTAAAATCTGCAGGTCCGGCTTCATTAAGATCCATCTATTCTGGGTCAGCTCTGGGACATACGCACCAGGCATTCCTCTGTATATTCAACCAGATTACGGGTAGAATTATTATTGATTTATAGGAATGAATCAATAAATACGCAGCAAAGAGGATTCATCAATAATGACAGTAATGCAGAGTTCCACTAATTTGCACCAATTAAGTCAGAATGCTTCTCTCTCCTGGGGCAGAATCCTATCTTAGGACAAAACAACTTTTACATCAGCTGTTCACACGTCACCACTGTAAAACCCGACGTGCTGCATAATCTGCTCCTCTGAGCAGAGAGCTGGGCCTGAAGTTGGGATTGATGCTCGCTGGGGCCTTCAGGCCACAGGACACGGAGCTGCAGCTGGTCAGCGCCAAACAGTCAGCAGATCGTAGCTGCCAGCAGCCCTGAGAGCGGTGACAGTAACCACACACTGCTCAGACCTTCAGCTCGCCTGTTTCACCCTGCATCATCTAACCAGCGCTGCCAGACAGGGCCACTTTGATTCCATCAACCCCGGCCCAGGGAGCGGGGAGGAAGTATGACTGATGAGGTGGTGCAGCACCAGCCCAAAGGCCAAAATATCTGGCTCGGCTGGTGCACGTGGACTTCTATGTGCGCGCGTGTGAGTGGTGGTCAGCCCTGGGCAGGGGGAGCGGTGTGAGACTGCCCAGTGAACTGTGGAAGGAGGCCATTTCACGGCTGAATCTCTGGAGCATTTGCTGGACATGATGAGATCACCTAAGAAAAAACACTTACTCTCCCAGTAGCCTGAACACATGTCTGTTGGAGCAACACAGTGGGAGTGGGAGTGGGGGGAGGAGGGGGAGGAGGACAGGTGGTCATGGCCAGAAACACACACACATACACGTTAAGAAACTCCCACATTTTGGCTCTGATATGAGCACAGGTGGCGACACTATCGATCACAGGTGTGCTTGTTTGGGGAATAACTGGGGCTATTTCACAGGTGTGTGTGTGTGTGTGTTTGGGAGGACGTCGAAAGCCAATGCGATTGAGCAAGTAAACACCATATGGGAGCAGCTTCATTGGACCAGGACCAAAGCAGTCCACCTACTCCAGAGAGGAAAAAAAAAAAAAAAAAAAACCCTGCTCCTGGATATGGCAGCGTCAGTCTGCAGCCAGATTCACCGCTCACTTCTCCTCAATCCATCCTCCCACTTACGGCCCGTGTCCACCTGCTGCCCCGCAGCTTTCACGCCGTCTGAGTGCGAGGACGACGGCCAACGACGGGAGAGAGGCTGCTCAGCCAGCCCTCCTCCTCTCCAGGAGTCGTGAAGGACTAGGAGGCTTCTTGGGCTTTAATTAATGCCAATTATGGCGGGGCAGTCATTAATCTTGGCACCCCGGTATTAGCTGATGAAAACAAAACCGTTACATCTTTCCCTGTGCCAGTGCCAGCAGCTATCATTAAAGGAGCCACAGTCAGGAATCGTGTGGGTGAGGACAGGGATCAAAATGGCTCTCCTCTTTGGTGCGTGCACGTGGAGGTTCTCCTGCAGGACAATGTGAGTGACATTACCTGGCGGAATATACATTATGCATAACATGACAGCACCCATCATTCTTTATATTAAGCCACACGTTCCAGATCAGCATATTGTGCTCATCACCGGCGAATCCCAGAAGATGTCCTGTTCACTGAAGCACGCAGCTTCTGATTGGCTGTCACACTCTGTTGGCGTTGCTGGTGAGATGAGCGCTATTTAAGGAGCTGGGCGTGATTTAGGTACATGTCACAAAGACGGGACACAATGAGGGCACAGAGCACAATGGTAAAAAAAAAAAAAAAAAGCAACAATGCAATGCCACTTTATAAAACAAAAAGAGGTACTTATACAACTGCAGGTCATGCTGGGACAAAAAGTGCCAACGCACAAAATTAAAAATGGTCATACGTGCACGATCGTACAGGACAAACCATCCAAACCATGCTGACCTTTGACCACACGTGACGGCTGAGGGGGAAAATGAAAACTGTGAAACATGATCGGGTGCAACAAAAGAGCAGCAGATGAAGAAAAGATGAACAAATACGCAGCGGGTGATGCAAGGGAGGTGATGGAGGAGACGTTAGTGGGGAGAAAGCGCTGATACCTACCCTGCCCTTCCTCTATCTAGCTCCCAGCCTCTGGACTGGCCTGGTCTGGGCTGGGCTCTGCTGTTTCACTGGGGCAGGGCGACCCGGAACCACACGCCTAGAGAGGGGAGGAAGGAGGAGGAGGAGGAGCAGGAGGAGAGGGTGGAGGGAAAGGTTGATGGAGTGTAAGAGAAGGAAAGGAGGAGGGTGCAGGAAGTAGAAAAGAGAAGAATAAATCTAAAAGAAGGATTGCAGGATCAGTAAAGACTACAGAGCAGACGCACACAGGAAGCAGAGGAGAGTCGATACTCTGAAGGAGAAATAAGGACATTTTCTGTGATCGACCACATCCCACACAACCCGTCTCCTCTCAGAGACACAGAAACATACTCTAACACTCACACATATGCAAGCAGTCATTTACAGTGGCCTATTATGAATGTCTCGCTGGAGTTTGTCCTATTGATCTGCTGTTTTTTCTTAAAACCCTTTTGCTTTTTACAGCTCGTCCCACAGAGAGCAGGAAGAGTCGTTTTTCTGCCCACGCTCCATCTTTTTTTTCCCTCCTCTCTTTCTCTGCAACCTTTTCGCCTCGCTCACTCATACACACACACTCGGCCCGCCGCTGCTGCTGCACATTACTCTGGGTTGTGTAAAGCCTCCGTGTGTTATTCAGGCCTGGTGACATTTTCAGCAGTGTGAAAGTTCTCTATTTTTTTCAATAGCAGCGGGATTGGAGGCATAAAACTAATGTTTCACGCCTGAGAGCAGAGGAGTGGGGGGGGGGGCGGGGGGGGGGGGGGGGGGGGGGGGGGGGGGGGGGGACAAGCATGAAAAGAACACAAAAAAGAGAGAGTGGGCGAGCAAGAAAGAGGGGAAAGTAGGAGAAGTCTTGTTTTGTTGAAGGTCAACCACCCCACAAGGACCTTGGTCAAAGTGAACTTCCCCTCCCACAACTAAAAGTCTCCTCATCTCCTTAATTTCTCTTTCCTTCTCCTAGGGTTGAGGTGCTGCTAGAAAAAAAAAAATTAATTGCTGCAGGAAGAAGAATTGGGGGCAACAAACCTCCTCAATCTCACCAGAGATGAGGGTGTCCATATAGAAGTCGTGATGTATGGATGCTACCTGGCTGGTATTAATAACAGCTTAATGATGTCTCTGACATCCCCACTGCTTCATTTAATGCTATGTCGACCATGCATGCACACAACACGCAGCCCAGGCACATGCTCACACTAGCCCGCAACTTCTCACGCAGGGGCACACTTAATGTGCAAACTCCTGCACGCACGCGCACACGCACCCACACAGACACACAAACACGGCGGGACAGTGTGGCATCGGCCCCCTAATCAGCCAGAGTGATTACCTCGCCCGCCAACACTGCTACAGAGGCTATTTATCAGGAAATCTCAACTTGCTCTGCAGGTTATAGCAGCATAAGGACTGAGTTATTAAAGGAACACACACTTGAGTAACTCTCCCCACACACACACACTTACTGCATCCTCCTCTCCACTGCGACTCGGGCTGCCCTCTGCCTCCCCAAATGAGTCGTCTGTGGGGGGGTCTGTGGCGTCGGTGGGGGGGTCACTGACATGGGAGGCTGACGACTTGGAGGGAGGGCTCTGCCTGGGAGCCGGGGTGGGCGCTGCGTGGGAGGAAAAGTTGAGTCAGCCGGAGCCAGAGGCTGGTGAGAAAAGCGAGCCGAAAGGCAGACGTGAAATGATTTGCTCACGCGAGTTGGTGGATGGTGTCGTGGAGGTGACCGGCGTCAGATTCATGTGGGAAATGTCAAAGTCGTCACAGTCGTCCGTGTCCTGGGCAGTGCCCACACGGCTGAAGTAAGTGCTGAATGCCTCCGAGGTCCCTGCTAAGCTGGGCTGCTCAGCCCTCTTTAACGGCATGGCCGGAGGCTTCGCCAGCTCAAAGTCCTGGAGGGAGACGCAGAGGTTGCTGAGGTCAGGAGTCACCGCACAGGATCAAAAACGTTCAAACATGCGATCACATGATCATCGCTAAAATCTGGTCTTGTCTAAAAATGTTCTATGTCAGTGTGCCAACAGCCTGAGGCAGTAAACCAAACACTGAGTTCAGGTTACGGCAATGTCTCGGTTAAAAGTCTGAGGACCTCTGCTACTTGTTGTTTCCCATCCATCTCCGCGCTGTTGGCCGACTAATGAAGGCATATAATGTGCCGTAACAAGGAAACAAGCCAAACCGAGGTCCCGCTTTCTCTGATTGATGAAATCATTTGCAATTTTGCTCCTAATTTGCATGTTTTTGCATCATAAAGGTGTAACATCCTCAGTAGACATCATAAATCTGTTCCCATCTGAGTTCTTCATCCATCACCAGCCCCCCCACCTTGAACATTTCCTTGCCCATCTTCTTCCCCCGCTCCCCGTGCTGCGGACTCGACGACGCTGAAGGGGAAGCAGCTGAAGCGCTCGCTCCAGCGCCTGAATGGCTCTCGCCGGCTGGAGTCACAGTCGTGACGGGGGTGAGGGTCTGGAACATGGCGGCGGGCAGCGTGCCCACAGGCTGGGCAGGGAGGTAGGCTGTAGGGGGGAAGGCTCCGGCTGCCATGGCTGCCCACTGCTGCTGGGTGGCAGGGAAGATGTTGGCCTGGCCCCAGATGAGAGGCTGGCCGCCCGGCAGCACCTGGGCCACCGGGCCGAGCGGAGACTGGACCCCGAAGGCCAGCGGCGTCTGGGCGGCGAACGCCTGCTGGGACCAGTGTCCGGGGGGTACCGCTCCCATCGTCACATAACCTGGTGGTGAGTGGTGGGAGATAAGAACAAAGAGGAGGTGACTAAATTACCCACGGTGCATATGCTCACCACTGCTTCACATTAACACGCGCACGCACACACGCACACACACACACACACACACACACACACAGATAATCATGCATCACTAGAGAGTGCTGCCCTACTTCTGCCTGCAGCTACTGTGGTGTCTCTTAATAGTCATGGTGAACTCTCATAATCACCTCCAGAACGAGGAAGAGTCATTACGAAAAGGCAGAGCTTAACACACACTCATTAAAATCACCCAATGCCGTCAGGAGGAGCTTATGCTATTACACACTCGCTGTTCCTCCATTTCTGGTCTCTACTTGCTACCTACAGCAGAGGAAGTGGACACTTAACCTCAGCCTCGCCGTTACACTGACCGACGTCGGCACGAGCGTACGGTGCACGCCGCATAAATCCGACGTGCATACCAAAGAGCCATTACTGCAATCATCTCAGCGTGCGCTTCTGCTTCCTTTCGACCAGCAACAGGAAAGTCAACAGCAGAGACGGCTAATGACACGTTTCATATTCAACACAGAACCAACAGCACCTTTTCTCCTCCTCTTTCACCTCCCCTCATCTGCATTTAAAATTCGATTCTCCCACACACTCTATGTATTTCATCCCCCTCTCCTCTCCTCCTCTGTCCTCTCTTTCACGCTGTGTTTGTTTGTCTTGGCTTGAACCAGTGGCGTATTCCGGTGAACGGAGGTCCTACCTGAGGGCACAGACGCAGGATTGAAGGGAGCAAACAGTTCCGTGGGAGGCTGCAGAGCCTGCGAGGGGTCAAGGATGTTGGCTGGAGAGGCGGGAGTCTGCGTGGGTTGTGATCGGAGGTCGAGGTTAAGGGAAAAACAACAGAAGCAGCTCAGTGGAAATGCTGTTCGTCTTTTCTTCGATGTAAATCAAAAAATGTGTGTGTGTGTGTGTGTGTGTGGACGGCAGCTGCTCACCGACGGAGAGGTGATGTCAGGAGGTGTGGACATGTCTCCGAAAATCTCTAATTGGTTGATATTCTGAGAATCAGAGAAAGCGCACAATGGCAGTCAGGCACGGCGACGGAGCTGCGTGAGCATCTGTACGTATGCATCTGAAGCGGTTTCCAGTCCAGTGCAGCATGCATCACACACACCGCATGCAACGCGACGGAGTCTGTGGCACCTACCTGAGCACTGCGGCGGCAACACGGGACGTTAGAGAGGGGGCGAGGAGAGATGGAATAATGAGATGAAATGATCGACAATGATGACATACCTACCAAGAGTTATCACAGCCTTTGTCATCTGCTCCAGATAAAGGTGCTTTCCAGCAGCTCATCTCAATACAGACTGGCACCCACCCCCTTGGCATCATTACTGTACCACTGTCTTGTTCTGGACAAGCCATTAATGTTTCCAGTAGAAGATGTGTGCTGTGCCTCAGAGCGAACCGCTATCAAAGAAATTGTTCTGTATCGTTCTTTGCCCTTCCACCCCCCCCCCCACAGTCTCCCCGTGATCCTCCTCTTAGTATCGCTCCCTTTTTTTGCACATTAATAATATCTTTAGGCCAGTGGCAAGAGAAGGGGACTATTTTTAGTCGATAAAGGAATTTAAGCCTTGAATACATGGTCCGAGATTTGCATAAATCACAGATGCGGATAATTTCTTTAGAGATAATGAATGTTCTTAGAATATCTTCCCTCTTGTTCGCGCGCATAGGTCACACATAGAGCACAAAATACTTTCTACATATATCAGAAAATGGATCAGTGAGCATGGCGTTTTACCGTCATGGATCTGGAAGGGTTTGCTCGGCTAGGAGGGGCGGGGAAGGGGGGGGGGCTGCAGTTGTTGTTGCAGAGTCTAGCATGGCAGATAAGCATCAACTCAACAAGACGATAAGCTCGATCCTAAAGATACGCAAAACGGTGCATCCACGGGGGACTGATAACAGGAAGCACATTGTAAAGAATTCATGAAACACTCGTAACCTTAAACACAGCAAATTCCCTCTGGTTGCTACAGAGGCTTCGTTATTGTTCAAACAGAAATCGCTGCCATCACCTGAGCGTGTGTTGCAGCAGCACAGGAAGTTGGACGACTATGTGTTCATGTGTGGTAATGGGGTGAGGGGTTAGGTTGCTTATGAATGCTTTATTAATGTGCTGTGAACGACTCAACGAGCGGGGCACTGCAGGTGAGGTGGCCGCCGCCGTCTGACCCCTCCCCTCCTCGCCACACTTCTCTGACAGCCGCTGTGACCTTTGTGCCTGACTGTGAAGGACCTGCACTCTGAGCTAGTGGACTTTTTTTTTTTTTTTTCTTCTTCTTCGCACCAGCACATGCAACGCTAGACTCAACGCCTCGCTCAACCTGGTTACCACGGCAACAGTGAGGTTGCTTGTTTTATTCATAAAAAAAAAACAAAAAACCATGGGTCAAGATTCGGGAGCGATTTGCGATTTACAGAAGAAGAAAAGCGGTGCAGGGACAGACGAGGGCGTGAGACAGGGGATCATCGGAGCATAGTGGATGAGGGCTGATGGGGAACGCTGACGACAGAATGTTCCGCCTTTAAAGAATCGCTAAAACACAAAAAGAAAAAGAGCAGAGAGCTTGGCTGTATGTTGGTTTATGGCTCCTTACCTGAGTCACCATCCCCAGGTCTAAGTCTATTAGATCTGGCTGCGGCTGCGGCTGCACAGCGTGTTCTTGTTGGAGGGGCTGATCATGGTTATGACGGTGCTGATGATGGTGGTGGGGGGTGTTTTGATGTCCGTTCTGCAATCGCAACCCCAGTGTTAGATGGCAGGTGGGATGAAAATGCGCTCACACACACACAAACAGGTTAGTCAGTCTGCACACACTTAAAAGGGAGGTGGGGGGGGGGGGGGGGGGGGGGGGGGGGGGGGGGGCGGGGGGGGGGGGGGGTTGACGTTGGGGCTAAAAGAAAAGCTTTGCAGGTGATCGGACCCACACACACACACACACAGAGCAAGGCTCTTATCGGCAGACTCAGAGACCAAGTGAAGATTTAAAGAGGTTTAAAGATCATCCCTACCTTTAGTGTAAACTACAGCACTGAGCTGGGGTTTAAACCCCCTTTGTGTTTCTGTAAAGCCTGTTCCCCTTGTGTCAGGATGCACAGTGTGAGACAAATGGAGAGGCAGATACAGAAAGCAGGGTTGCATTATCCAGCCGCTGTGTACTCTGTCGGAGCGAAGGTGGGGAAGACGTGACAACAAGAAAAACAACCTGTGTCCTCCCTGTCCCCACTCGCTGGATCCTGATCCTCCTGACACTAAATAATTACACGGTGCGCTTTATTATTGCCAACAATCAATCTGTAAAAAGCCAGACCTTTCTGCCGTTGTGGGATGGAAACGTAATGTTCCGGGTGCGTTCGGTGCACTACAATAATGCTGAGCACTTGCTTTACTTTGGATGAAAGCATGACGTATGGCCGTCATTAAGTGAAAGTGAAGAAAAACAACAGCTTGGCCAATACTAATCAGTTCTGGAAATACTGGCCATTTTTCTACTGGATGTTTTTTCCTCCTTCTGGAAACATGAACTCATAATGGTTTATTTCAATCTGGATATTACTTTTGGAGTATTTAAATATATCTGACAGTTGGATTGAAACCCACGGCACCTCCTCACTCCCACACTGTGCTGCGGCCCTCTTGTTTTCCTCCTCCACCCTTCCTCCCCCCTCCACCCCTTTCTCTCTTGCCCTGCCAATTATCCCGGCGTGCCCATTAAATGCTCTCGCCATCTCGTTGGCCGGCCCTTCATCTTTATCAGCGCGGCCGCCACCGATCAATTAGCCATCTCCAGTGGAACAGTAAGTACCTGTGCACATGTGTTCTGCATACGATTAACGCAGCCCCTTTAATTACCGCCACCCAGCTGACCTCCTGGCGTGTGACTGATCACGGGGCGGGCACACGCCAAATCCACAGCCCAACTGTCACATGAAACACACACACACAATAAACGACACGTCTCTCAATCTCTTGCGTTCTCTCACCCACCCAAATCTGTTTTCACGTAACCATTATTTAAACTCGAAGCTGTCCCAATTTACACACATTTAGACGTCACATCACATCATTTCTGAGCCGCTGTTTGAGCAGAGTTGATGTGTTTGTCTGTGCTGACCTTTATACGAGTAAGAGAGGCGAGGCCGTCTGTTGATTCAACACTGTGTTAGTTCTTAGAGAGTCAAGAACTCAGTATGTTGAAATTGTGTGTGTTTTATAGATTTGTCATCATTTAAGAAGGAGACAGCGTAAACAACAGGAGGTCACATTTATGCCAGTGGTGTCACTCCATCGGAGGTATAGCGTGTATGTGCCTGAGTGCGTGTGTGTGTGATTGCATGATCTCATCTGACGTATTGTCCACCGTCAATCCCTCTGCCGACAATGAACCTTTCCTTCCTGCCAACGCAATAAACAGCAAATCCAATCCAAACACGACGTGTGAGAAAAGGATGCCGCTCGTGGTCACAGCAGGTGAAGCTGCAACCTCCGCAGGAAGGACGAGCACACCTCAGGCTGTGAGGCGCTCACAGATTATTTTCAAGGAGGTTAATGTAAATGAAAGCCCTGTGGTCACTTCAAATATACAGATATATTGGAATTTATATTTGTGAAGTGAACCATAATAATTCTATTCATTATGGAGATATATGTCTCATTTATCATTCCAATTAATAAATCATAATGTATTGGAGCTGATTAACATTTAACTGCTTGCAACAGTGACACTATGATGGGGTTGTTTACACTAAATGGAGGATATTACAGTGATGAGTTTCTCCTTGAGGCTGCTGTGACATCATCAACTGAAATTACACTCAAATGTGGATGCAGTATTCTGACATTTGAGCTGGTGTCAGCCCATAGAGAGCAGCACAGCAGCAGCTCTCTGTGAGTCTGGATTCATCCTGAAAGTAAATTCAATCATCTTCAAATTACAACACAGGCTTTCTAACACACGAAAAAAACCCATCTCAACTGTCTATTATCCATTTGCATTCCCCTGATCCAGGGTTATATTTACTCCCTCTGACTGACTGGGAAGCTGAAGAGACTTGAATCCACTGCATTTAAACCAGAATGGATGACTGGTCCAATTGGTTTCACAACAAGAGAGACATATTGGATTTGTTCATGGCCAACACAAAAGCAATTCAAATAGCAGCATGTGTTGTGGGCTGGGTGAGGAGAGAGCACAAAATACTATGGTGCCTGTAAGCTTCTTACTAAAGATAATATACAGCCAGGAAACTGTGAGACTGATTCTCATTCTCCCAAAATGTACGGAGCAGGATTCTGACGACCGGCGGGGAGTCTGGCTGTGGCAGAATAAAAAGCACAGATGTGGTGGGCTCCGGTCGGAGCCAGGGAAGAGCCACGGAGCAGCGGGGTGAGGTGAAGTGTTGACACAGAAACAGTGACAGCCTGGTTATTGCGAGTGTGTGAGATTTTAGCAGATTAAATCAGGCAGCAATATAAATAGCATCTTTATAGACGGATAAAGAGCAGCTGAGTTATAGCGCAGCCTGACAGTGGTCAAGGTCATCTTTCATTATAACCACTGGCAGTGCAAGCCAATAACAGCAGCTTAGAGGTACACACCTTCACACACACACACACAAACTGCAAAGACTCACATACGGTGTATGCATGAAAGGGTGTGACAACTGGTTACACATCCAGAGGTATAAATTCAAAAACACGAGGCCATGCACATTTACAGTCAGTCGTATAACTTACATCCATTAAAAGGAAGATATGACGGTGACAATGTGTCGTAACGTAGTCTGGGATCATGTCATGCAGGTATTCACTGGATTCCACACCTGGCATGCTTCGCGTTCAAACAGACATGACACACACACGTGTCCAAACACACACACTGAGCATCCCGGCGAACCATATGCAAGGAGCAGGCACCACGGGGCATGAGGAGAGGGGCGCCAGCCACCACAGCTACAGCACAAGCGGAGGAGTAGCACACTGCACAAAGAGCACTGGGTCCCAGCAAACCTCTCAGGGAAACGTGGCAAACACACCGGATCACCGCGTGGGGAGGGGGATCCGGTAACAGGAAGTGGATTCGCTGCAGAATTAGAGCCTCTCACAGCTCATGAGAGGAGAGAGGGCCCCGAAAAGGGAGGATGCTTTAAACTGAGGGGGGAGGGGGGTGGGGGCGGCTGAGAGGTTTATCTGAGAGGGGGAGGCAGGCTGAGGAGGGCGTCGGGACACACGGGCAAACACACGGTCACTCACTGGGTGTCGCTTTGGGACGTCATAGACCCCTTCCTTCTGCTGACTGGTGGGAACCTAAACAGTCGTCCAGTAAAGTCAGAGCAGCCGAGAAAACACTGTCACCTCTGGATTAATCAAGCAGTGGAACGCTGCGACTCTCCAGGAATCAAATCCATCATGAGCAGAGTGTGAGCGATTGTGGGTGTGTGTGGGTGTGGGAATAATCAGAATTAAAATCTGTAAAGACTCAAGACGAATCAGTAGACTATGGGCCTGCAGAGATGGTCCCCCTTTCTGCCTAATAAAGAATGGATAAGGCTGCTTATCACCCTCGCAGACATGTAATAACTCAGATTGTCACAACACGGAGACATGTAATATCTATGTCACGCAGCCAGATAGATTGTGACAGTGTGCGCGATGGCAAGAAGCAGCGTGAGGCGATAGCAGGACGCTGATAAATATGAATCATGGGATTCCTTTTGGTTTTGTTTCTCCTAAAGTGACACAGTGTGTGAGATAAAGTTTTATTCTCGCCTAGATGGATTGCCCTAATCAGAGTGTGGGCTAAATGAAAAACGGCACCAGTGAGGAATGTGGGTTTCTGTGGAGCACAGTCCCATTCTTCCTCCTCCTCTCCTCCTCTGTGCCTTGTTTACTTCTTTCACATGTTTATTTCCAGAAGGCTTCCATCTTTATTCATATGTTAGCTCCTCAGTGGCTGGGGGCTGGCTGAGACTCACGTTTCTCATGTCTGATGTGTGTGTGTGGTGGGGGGGGTTGCATCTGTATATGTGTATGTGTGTGTGGGTGCGTGCTTCCCTCTGTTTGTGTATGTTTGTGCATGTGCCAGCACTCTTTTTCTATTTTCAATCCATTTTATTTAAAGATCAAACGAGAGGCTGGTGATTAATCCCCCCCCCCCCCCCCCCTTTCATCTCATCAGAAAAAAAAAAAAAAAAGGGAGGGGAGGCGAGAGAAAGAGGAGGGGTCCGCCTTCCAAACAGGACGGGAATAACCTCCACATCCCCTCCACACGCGCCGCTCCCTCCCCCTGTTCATCCCTCGGAGGTCTGTACCCACGTCTCTGAGGAGTGCACCCAGAGAGAGGCCCTCCTTTCTGGGGCGAATAGATTGAGCTGCCCTCCAGAGAGCGCTGGCTGGTTGGTTAGCTCTCATTCTCTGTCTGTCTTTCATTTCTTGTATTTATTTGAAAAGTGAAGCCGTTCCATTTAAGAGCCGGCCACAGTAGGTTTGTCCCATTAAGGCCGGATGTACTTGGTGTGTATCGATCAGCAGGCGGAAGATTCAATCTGCTCAGAGCTCCTGTCGGCGGCCACAGTTCAACGCTCACAAGATGAGGACGACACAACTCAAAGACACAAGACGAGCCTGCGAATACCTGATAAATGCCCTCTTCTGATTGGTCACGGATGGGCTCGTGTCCCGCCTCAAACACAATGTACTACAACGTCAGCAGCAGAGGATGAGGGGAGAGGACGAGAAGCAGGGGAGAAATTGGAAGATACAGAAATTATGTGTTGAAATCGTGAAAAGGTCATTCATCAAACAGCAGTGTGAACAGGTTCTCATTAACAAGCAGCTGAAAACTAGATCCTGGGGACACATGGAGGGAAATTTTAAGCAGCAAAAACTTCCAACAGCGGCTGAGAAGAAAGTAACACATCTGTCAGCTGATCATGCACCGCTCCTGGCAGACATGCACACGCACACGCACACGCACGCACGGCTGCAATCCCATCCCTTCCTCCTGGCTGCTCCACACACACACATCTGTGGGCCGTCTGACCCTCCGAACCACGCGCGTCGTGCTGTCACCACGCTGGAACCACACAGGGGCTGTCTCCCCACAGTGCACACAGAGAGGAGCAAGCCGACGGACGGGAAATGAAGCAAGTTGACAGAAAGCAATGCGATTGGTCAGAAAAGTTACCTGGTACACCGGGTCCTCCAGATCCTCCTCCAGTATTGTCTGCAGGCGAGCGGCGGCAGAAAAGAGGAGAGAGAAAGAGAGACAGAGAGAGAGAGGGAGATCAGACAGGTGGGAGATGAGAGGAGCAGAGGGGAGAAGAGAGGGAAGAGGCGTGGAGCAGAAAGTGTGGGCGGTAAGCACAGACGAGACGGCGTGGCTTCCTGGCGTTCACATGATCACACTTTTTAGTAATCGTCAGAGGAAGGGACACAGACAGAGAGGAATTCAACAGCAGCTGTGCAGACGTCAGAACAGAGAGGCGAAGTAAGCACAAAGGGCCGCCGCAACAACTACAAGTGTCTGCTCTCTAAGTCTCTATGTATTTCCCTTCTTTGCCAACCCATGTAGACCAGGGACACATGCTTCTACGCCCGATGAGACCTGTGCGTCTCAACCACAGCGTGACAAATGTTATCGGCTGAAGTATGAAGTCTCACTGCAAACGGGGACTCGGGTGGGATGACAAAGATTTGCATTTTAGGGAAACTTTTTAAAACTCTTTATACTTCAAGTTTTTATCTGTTTCAGAGGCTGAGAAATAAACATTTTTGCAGATGTTAGCAGTTCAGTCAGCTCCTCAGACGCCCCTCAGGGTTTAGGAGGTCGTTTTCAAACAAGGCTTCGGTTTAAGAGTCTGTTTCTATTTGGAGCCTTAAGTTTGAAGTTTTAATGTTCATCCTAGAGCAGACTGTTAAGGTAAGTGGACACAGGAAGAAAGAGATAGAGGTGTACCTGGTAGACGGCCTGTTCACACTGCTTGTCTTTCTGGGCCTTCTTCTCCATCTCTTCTCTCTGCTTTATGTCGTAGATGAGCTGGAACAGGTCCCGCAGGTCCAGAATCACAGGCTCCGCCTAGGACCACAAGTATACATTATCCACCCACACATCAACCACACTGCGTCCGCACTAACCATGCCTTGTCATCCCAGGTAGGCGGTAACAGAGACAACAGAACCTGGTGTAGTTATCAAGGCTACAGTGAGACATCATGTCCTCATTCACTCCCCGCACACACACACACACACACATCTGCACATCACTGCCAGCTCCGCTCCTCCTCCCGGCCTGGTTGAGACAGCGACATGAACAGAGAGCAGCGTCTTGTCTCACCTCGCACCACCTTTTTCGTCGGGGGGGACAAATGTGCCGACAACAAACCCATTAGATGACTCGCAACTTATAACTACTGTCACTATCGGTATCCCAACAGCAGAGAGTCCTATAGTACAACGGTGTTTCAGACCTAATCAATTATTGACTGGAGCGACGTGAAGTGCACCCGGAGTTCACAGCCTGAACGCTGCCTTGAATAAAATCTTTGCACTTCATGTTCACGGCCGCTCATAGGAGGCGCTCTGGGGTAGACTGTGGCTCCTGCTGAGCCAACAGTGAACCACACTGTCACTCTGTCAGTCTCAGATCCTGCTCATGCTTTTTTTTTTTCATCTCTCTTCTCTTTTTTTTTGCTGCTGCTGCTGCTCAGTCAGAACTTCCACGTAAGATGAGACGAGGAAGACAGAGACAGGCTGGAACTCATCGCACCAGTGAGAGGAGCCAACCTGGAATCAGATGAATGAACAGAGGCAGCGAAAGCGATAGTGCTTTCATAATAAGCGGTGATTAAGAATTTAACAGTGGACACACAGAGTCCTACTCAAATCTACACTAATCATCTTTACTCAGATTTAATTCTTGTGTTGGTTATTGGTGGGTTAGAGGATGATACTGAATTTCCTAGTAACTACAGAAAGATATGCAGCTACTGCTAATGATCCCGAGTTATACAAAGCTGATATCTTCGCTTTGTTGTTCTCTGGTGACAAACGGTGGATTTTCAAAACAAGCCGTTGCTCCCGGACTCTGAGGGTTTGACACCTTTGATGGACAGCACCGAGGTGTTTAGAAAAATAGCCTATCTACCATTAGTGAGATGTAAGACGTCAGTCCGCATGAGAAAGTGAGTGCACACTGTCCAAAGACAGCCAGCCCCAAGATGGCTGAACCACTTCACCACAGGAGGGGGGCTGGTGACAGGAAGGCAAGAAATACATTTGGAAAGGTTTGTTGATTTGCCCTTGGTGATTTTTTTTTCCAAAGACAGCACAATATAAGAAATTAGTCAAAACATAATAACTTCTAACTTGGAGCCAGGGTTGTTTTCTAACATAACTAACTTTTCTCAAAGGTTACAACAACTGTCCATGAAATCGTTCCCTGTACATAATTAATGGACTTCCCCTTCTAAATAAAACATGTCTCTCTTGTGCTGACACTTAAGAGTTTGGTGGTAAGGCAATTACTTCAAAGTTTACCCTCAAATTGGCCTTTTTTCAGAACGACTTTAAATCTCCGTCTTCATGACAGAACAGAGATGCTCCGTTAATTCACATCAAAGCGGTTACTTTCCAATTACAGCCCCCGCCATTAGCGCGCCGCTCCACCGCTAACACGCCGGGGCTGGCGGTGGCTGCGCGGTTCACGCGCCGCCGATGGGAGGAACATGTGATTGCGACCTTTCCTCTGGCACACATCAGGTAAATGACTGATGGGAATTTGTGCGACACTGTAGGGCAGCAGGCTAACGTTTGGAGAGCAACAGGTGTTTTGTGTGTGTGTGGCTGGTATAGTGAGGTCGAAGCCTGATTCAGCCCACAGTCCCTCAGAGTGTGTGTGTGTGTGTGTGTGTGTGTGTGTGCCTATCTGTCTAAGTCAAAGAGCAGCGTTTCATGGCCCTAGGAGGACGGATGTGCCATTAGAGCTGGTGACACACACTCAAAACCCCATCGACTCGCTATGGGAAATCAATATGGCTACAGAGTGAGCCAGCTGGATCCAGACTAAACAAGCCAGACACATAAACCCAACGAAAGCAACAACAATCACAGCAGGTGCAAAAGGTGACTCAATATGATATACGGCACGTCGCTGCAGGACTGAACAGGAATCCGTCCACACACACAGAAACGGAGAGCTCTGCAGAGTGCACGCTTTGTTTGATGAACAGCGCGGCGGGGACGTGAGCCGGTGTTCAAGGGTCCTTATCTAAATGTCAAGAGGTTCCTGCTATTGAGAAAAGACCCTGATGAATCGCACATTAACCTGCACACAAAGGGTATGAGGCGGGACCCGTGTAAACACTGGAGTGTGGGCCGCGCACACACAGACACTGACCGACTGCGCCGTCTTGATCGCCATGAAGCGGTGGTTCCCTTCCTTCCCGCAGACGTAGCCAAAGGCTCGGTGGTCCGTGATGTCCTTGGCGATGTAGGAGATCTCGTGGACCGCATGGTGGTGATGGAGGACCTGCAGGAGACACCGCCGGTTGAAAAACCCTCAAACGAAAATCGAGAAACTGTCACGACATCTTGAAAGATTACAAACTTTATTCCTGTTAAGAGTAGAACTTAATTTTTACGGATGCAATTTCAGACCTTTTCTCACATAAGCAATTGAACTCGTTATAAATATTCATCAGCATTTTGAAAGGACCTTGCGTCTCTCTCAGATTCGATCCACTTTATATATATTTTCCGCTAATTGAACTGTTTTCTTCTCTCTGTAAAGCACTTAATGAAAAAGATGTCTGTCAAGTAGAACTTACAGCACAATTAATAAGATGAGAGGAGACGAGCAAATAAGTTCAAATAACGAACACACACTGTCACACACAGATGATGAAGAATTCATCAAATTCCTGCGCACAAAAATAACCTGACACAAACTCCTTCAAGTGTGCAGGCAGGAACAAACCGTCTCACACACAGAGACCTTGTATCCTCGCTCCCCTGCCCTCTCTAGTTTAGCCTGGGCAGGGAGTGCCAAGCTGGCATCGCCCATGGCAGATGGCTCTGTTTTTCCTGAGAACAGAGGGGGGGGGATCAGTGACAATCACAGCTCGGCAAGCTGTCGACTTGATCACTTCATCTGTGCCCTCGCTCTCGACACACACTCAAACAAACACACACACGCGCGCGCGCGAGGCACAGCTTAATACGCAACGGCCCCTCTGCTAAGTCACACTAAATGTCTGCTTTGTTGTTACTGTCTCTGCCAGCTGCATGCTGGGAGGAGAGACACACAGTCGGCGTAATGACCCTGTAGCTCTTGAACGCATGCTAGGGGTTGGAGTGCTATACATCAGAGGCTAAACACACACATCTGCCGGCTCTGAAGCCAGTCCAGAAGTGACACATGGCAGAGTATCGTGAAACCAATTGAGCACAGGGGCACCGGCACGCACGCACACACACACACACACACCTCTGTGCAAACACAGCCACACACACTGTGGACCCCAGCGGAAACGGATAATTATTTTATGAGTCAGGTCTTCTAAATTTAATCATTGGAGTAATGATTATTATTATCCCCACTGATTGGCCTGAATCTGACAGCTAAGCTACACACGTACACACACACAGGTTATAGAATCATCTGTGGGTGAGGGCAGAGAAAGAGATGACTGCATGACTCTTAGGTACAGAGACAGTAGGGGCCTAGTTATAAAGCAGCCAAACTGAAAAGCACTTAATCAGTTGGTATGAGCCATGTCTGCTGTTTGGGCTGCAAAAACACTGGAAATGCTGTTGTTGCATCATTCTTGGTGAAGTTTGGACTGAAGCTACAATCTCAGGAGGCTGATCATCGCAGGGGCCGACACGTCTCGCAGCATCACCAGAGAGATGCTGTCCGAAGTTGCTCAACAGACGCGCTCTCAGGCAGCGTCTGCAAAAACAGGTGGGTGTATCAGAACGTCGATACTGACTGTGTACTTTCTCCTCTCTTCTCTCCAGCACTGGCAATATGCACTTCTGGTCTCTCTACCAAGCACGCACACACAGACACACACTCCCGGGCCCACAGTGTCTTTGAGGGACTGTGGGCAGCCTGCCCTTCAGCAGTTGCTGGCCATTGAACCAAGATATTTCCCCGTTACGCTGGGAGTGATGAGGGCGACGCAGCAGGATGCCGTGTCTCTCTCCTCCTCTGCGTTTCACATCTCTTTCCTGAGGGGGAAGACAATCCTCTCGACCTGCAGAGGCTGTCCGGGCTGCAGTCAGTGGGTCAGGTCTGAGATTAGCCGTTTGCTTTGAGGCTTAATTAGCTCCTATGGCACTGCTGAACTTCCAGTTCGACATTGAACAATCCAAACCCTCAGGCTTGACCCTCTACTGTAAGTGGGAGGTTCTGTTGGCCCGCGTCAATATAAGCGAGACGAGACTCAAAGTGTCCAGCCGCAGTGAAGGCTTTGTTTCAGGGTCTTTTCTGACAGATCCTCTCCGTGTGTGTACTTTGTTGATAAAGTCGTTCCTGCTGGCTGAACAGGACTAATTTAATCTTTCTGATTTGATTCTCTGAGTGAACAGCAGGGCTTGTGCGAGTTCTTGACCTGACGCTGTGCAGCCGCCCTGACGAGACTGACAAAAAGGGTTGAGGAAGGTGGGTGTGCACGAGTGCCGCTACGTGCATGCATGCAGAGAGAGAGAGAGATGCTGGCCTGCCCTCTGCTAGATTAATGTCACCCGTCTTCTTCTCCTCCATCTCAAGCACCACCTCCATCCACGCTGCACGACCTTCCCTCCTCCCAGAGAGAGGCCATCCATCCATTTGTTCACCCATACATCCATCCACCCATCTGGCTGACTGATGCACAGGAGGGGAATGAGACTGTCAAGATCCCTGAACTTCAGCAGCGCGTCTCTCTCTCTCTCTCTCTCTCACCCCTCCCTCCCTCACCATTAGGAGAGGTTGAAGGACCGATAGTAAGGACAGCATATCTTTATAGTTAATATTAATGTGCAGAGACAGAGTACAAGGTCTCCCTTTAGAGAGCTTTACCTTGACATATGCTCACTGATTCTCCACCTATTTCTCTAAGTGTGTTTCAGCCTGTCTCCGTCCATCGCTTTCAACCTCCTGTCCTTTTCACATCTTTGTTTTTTTTTTTCCCCACCTTCTCCCTCTTATCCCTCTTCTTCTCTTCCGCACCTTACTTTGCCATTATGCCCTTTATCTCTATTTCTGTCTTTATCCCTCTCCGTCTTCTGGTGCAGAGGGTTTGAGACAGAGAACGAGGCAGAGAAATGAGGGTTATAAAAAGAGGGATGAAGGACTGGACCGGTGAGGGATGAGTTTGGCCCCGCAAGCAATATGGCTGCCATGTGGGAGGCCGATGAGTCCTGCCTCATACCCTACACCTTTGAGTTATGCTGCTGTGTGGCACCTGCACACTGACACATGTATCCACGTGCACGCAGTCGCGGACAACCACCTCCTGCCGAGGTGTAAATCTCAGGCTTTGAATGTCGGCCACTGAGACCGGGAGCGGAGCCCCGAGCCTCGCATCGGATCGCGACCAGATTACGTTCGCAATCAGTGGACTGACAGCCCGACAAAGCTTTACCTGACGAACACAAACGGCAGATGTTGCTTCGGCATTACGCTTTTAAAAGCAGGCTGTCTCCCTCCAGCTGCTAATATAAATTAAAGGAACTAACACACAGAGGGAAATTTGCATTGCATTTCATTTGGCTGATGCTTTATAACCCAAAACAACAAGAATCAATTGAACAGAAGAAACTAAAGAAGAACTACAGAAACTTAACTACAGAAGAAAATAAAATGAAGTAGGTCGCAGCAACTACAAACAGGATGCCAGCCAGCAATCAAACCAACAACGGTAATCAATTAAGTAGAATTTGTTTAAAAAACCTAACTAAAAGTGCTACACACTAAATTTATTTTTCTTATTTTTTTAAAGAAGGCTAGAGTGATCAAACTATATTTCTTTAAAAAAAGTGTTAAAGGTATAACTTATTAACAGCAAAATAGAGCTAAATAGTTGGTGAGGCCGTCATCGATCCAGGGTGGTGTCCTGGGGAGTGGAGGCGGTCAGTATATCTCTTCTTCAAGGATACAGAGACAGATATGGTCAGTTTGGGGACTGAGCCTCGATAATACCTGTCACAGAATCCTTGGGTAAGAAATTTAAAAAGAAATCACTACGCTCTGCTGGTCACTTTCCCTTGAGCTGCAGGCACATTCATCCTGCAACAGGATTTAACGACTGAATTCACGGTTCGTCTGTCTGCAGGGTTTCTGGTGGTCCTGCAAACGTCTGAGTTGTCATCCTCAGAAAACCTGAGACAAATTCCAGTAAAACCACAGCTTCGTTGGTCGGGTTTTTAAGGGGAAAAGGCTCGCAAACTGGGAATGAGCCTGAACAGATCAACAGCTGGTCAGACGGAAAAGAAACCATGTAAATGTATAATCCTGGAGCATAATATGAAACCAGCGCTGTCCCTGTTTGCAAAGAGGCAAACAATGGGACAGACATGTTCCCTCATCTACTGAGGTCTTGTTCTCTGGGTTTCAATTAGGGCCTCCTGATTTCCCCAGGGGAGCCCCCCCCCTCTCATGGAGATGCCTCATTAAGAGAGGAAACACACACACACAAACACACAGGCAGAAATGCATTCCAGCGCACCACACACACACACACACACTTACCCCTGACTTCTCATCAAAGATCTTGATCCCTCCAAAGGAAACAGTCAGAAACACCTTCTGTTTGTGATCTCCTTTGGACCGTGCTGCAGCAGCTATACCCTGAGGACAAAAAGACACACGCACGCACACCCAGCAAATAGCCATGTTAGAAGCAGGACTGAAACTTATGTACTGTGTAATACAAGGATGACTCCATAAAGAACTTCCCTTAGGGCCACCGCTCCATCTAAAAGACAATATTCCTTCTGGATTTTCTTTCAGTCAATGAAAAATAATATCTTATCAAACTGACTTGGACAAAGCATAGCAAGCTATTCAGATTTTAATTCACTAATAGCTATTTAGGGAGAAAGGACGCCTATCTGTGATATCTATCTTTATATTATTATAAAGATAGACATCACTATTATTATCATTAAAATGTAAATTCCATATTAAGCTACATATGGTTTGTTCAGTCATGGCAAATACAGACTGATGACAGGCATTATGAATCCCAAACGAGTAAAGTTGACAAGGAGTGTGCAGTAAAAAAAGTTCAATCGCTGCTCTTCAACAGCAGCTCATTTGAATTCACAGACGGCATCATGACACACTGATTTTTAAATGCGTAAGTGCGTCTAAGGGTGGAGTTTTCCCTTAACGTGCATTATACGTGAGGCACAAAAGAAGAGGAGAGCGGAGCGAGATCAGAGAATGGAGGGAGCCGGGCTCCGAGAGGGAGGAGCAGTACGAGAGAAGAGGTGGAGAGATCAGAGAAAAGGAGTTGATGGATTTCCTGTCTGAATAAATGAGGAGGAGGGAAGCTGTTTGATCAATGAGCCGTCTATCCTCTCCTCACCCTTCCAGGCCTCGGCTGCAGAGAGTTTTCACCACACATAAACACAAGGCAAATGTAGTTTCCTCAATTCAAATATATTCTGACATAAATTATGAATGCATTCCACTGAATTTGGACCTCATGTGTTTCATGACCATTCATAATTTACAAGAAGTGCACACATATAACAGAAAAATAAAGTGAAATCCAGGCTCTACGTTACGTTTTGACTCTTATTTTCCAGGGTAAAGGTATTTACAGATGCGTTTTCCACATCCACGCTGCAGTGCGATATTTCACAGGTTGTGCATTAGGGCTTTTATTGATGAATGAATTTAAAAATGTCCTGTTTGTCCTCACCTTTATCCTCCCCCATCTCTCTCACCTATCATCCAAATTATTCCCTGCCTCTGTACCTTCTCTCCTCTGCTAACTGCCCCATCTGTCTACCTCTCCCTCTAATTCTTCTTGTCCTTGCAAATGAGACATTTACCCCGAACCCCCTCTCATCCATATGGCTAACCTCTGCACTTCCCCCTTGCTCTGATCATTGTCCTCGTCCCGATAAATTACAACGTCCTCATTTTATTCTTTTCATCCTTTTTCTTTGACACCTCAACTCCATTAGCATAGTCAAGCTGCGGCTAACTACACGTGCACTGCAACACAGTTGTGCTGTGTTGTACAAAACATGCATATTTAAAACTTGAACTTTGCAATATGCATGTTGTTGAACTACTTGTGGACCGCTGTGTTGGCTGCTGATGGGGCTTTTGTGGGTCATGTTGCATTATTAATCCTCCAGATTTAGTCATGGCTCACTACGAACATGCACAGAGGCATGTTCATTTCATAGGGCTGGGTGTATAAAAATTAGTTTTTTCTGCAGTACAGTGTACACTGACGCGTTTCAGTTACCTTTAGGCTTTCTGTTGTTCTGAGTTGGAAGTGGTTACTAAGTAACTCTAAGCTGATGCCATTGCTCAATTTAGCAATTGTGATTTAATTTCAAGGTCCTCTCCTCATGTTTTTTTCAACAAACACAAGCAATAAATCAATCTGTATTGGAATAAACAATATCTGATTTATTATACGTATTTCTTATAGGCTAGGCTTATGCTAAGATAAAGGCTAATAAAGCATGAATTCATGTGAAAGACAGTTCATTTATATACTTCATAGTTACACTGTTTGCCTGCTCATGATGCGTTTAGAGGCGGCCTGGGAAAATACCTTTCCACATGTTAAAAGTGAATTAAGGAGGTTGTAATAGCTGTAAAAAGTGCAGGGGACAGAGGGCGGCGATACAGGAAGCGTGGAGGACATGCCCCTCCCCCCCGTACCCCATGTCCGCTGTGTGTACGACTACAAGTCAGTTCCCAATTGACGGCCCATCAATGGGGACAGAAGAGACAAAGTGAGACTTTCCTTACCTTGAGCTTCATCATAGAGTCCTGGCAGAGTTTGTCTCCACGGGCCGCGGTGACTTCGTCCAGGCCGATGAGCTTGGCCTTGTAGCGGACGCCATCGCCCTTAAAACGTCTGATGAGAGCCGCCTCGCTGCGATCCTGCCCTGCAGACACACACACACACACACACACACTCTGTAGTGTACAGTACATCTTCCAGTCAAGGACCTCCATCCACCTCAGACTTAGGCTATTACCTCAGGATCATCAATCACAGAGACCACAGCAGAGCCCGACAGTGATCTCAGAAAAACTCCACCGTACCACAGGTCACAGCTTCTGATGCTGGCAACATATTTCTGTGAAACTGGTTCAGATTGGAACGGTGAACTGTGGTCATACGGACGCCACTGGTCAATATATTCAGACATGTAAATCAATGAAGTTTGGCAGGCCTGGAGCTGCGGCTGCTCCTCTCTCCAACCCCTTTGTGCAATATAATAGCAATGACATTCTGCTGTGACATCCCCCCCCCCACCACTCTCCTCACCCTCCATTGTGCGGTAGATTGTTGGTATTGTGCTCATGCATTGGAGAGCCCCGGCGACGGAGTGCGCGTGTTGACCTTGCTCTTGTCCAGGAAGTCTCAATGTTATCTCCTGATGCAACGACAACACTCATCCTCACAGTCAACACAAAGCAGAGGGAGAGAATGGCCACTTGTGAGGGTAGACTCCCTGTCTCTCCGTCGTGTTCTCTCATTCTCAGTCTCTATCTCTGACCTGCAGTGTGCAAACGTTTCATCATTTAACATTGTACTGAGGGAACATGCATCTGTGTGTGTGTGTGTCTGCCCGAGTGAAAGAGTGAGAGGGAGAAGCGTAATGATAATGCAGCATATTCAGATAATATATTGAGGCATTAGTCCTGTACTCTATAACAGCGTGACTCTTGGAAGGTCATAGTCTGAGTGATGGAATGGTCCCACTCCTCCTCTGCTCGTTCTTTCACACTCCCTCCATTCACACACAGTCCCCACAGCACTGCAGTGTAGTAGAAATGAGCTCTTTAACCACAGGCGAGAGCATCGTTTTATATGAGGCCATTGAATCATCTCTCGGTCCAACACTAATCTCCCACCTCCCTCTGCTTTGTCTGCCGGCCCACAGCATTCCCATTTGTCAGTGTGTATTTGTAGCACCTGAATGAGGGAAGTCACTGTTTGGACACTGTTTAAGGCAAAAAAAAAAGCCTCATTATCAGAGAATTCAAGTGAGTAACACACACACACAGACACCAGTATGATGCGGATAACGTTGCTCCTTTGGATCAACGCGTACACACGCTCCGAGTCTCGGCTTGGAGTAAACCGAGGACTGTCTGCGTCAGAGTCTTCAGAGACAAACGAGCTGAGGAACATCTGTCTTTATTTCGGAGAGAGTGTGAAAGAGAGAGAGAGCGAGGGAAGAGCGGCGCTCGTTCTATTGTGTCACGTCTCAGTTGGGCTGAGATGAGAGTAGGTGATTAAACCACCAGAGGACGGTTCTGTTCCGTGCATAGACGATGTTTAAAGACATTTAAATATTGCCTTCATTAAACTTGAAACATGCCGCATGCAACAGTCAACAGCTACGAAGACCCCCCCCCCACTGCCACGTCTCTTCCCACCGCATCAATAACATAAAGTATGCCTCATATTTCATTCACATCCAAACAACAGCTGTCTGTCAGGAAACACAGCTTCTGTAAATCTCTTTGACTGCGAGTGGAGACGTTAATGTCACACAGCAAACCCGATGAAGACAAGAACAAACGTTCAGGAGTAAAAAGTTGTGTTGAGCAAAGTCAACGATTACCATGAATTGCTGACAGCAAAGATGATCTGCTTATCGACACAACAGCGTTGTTTTTTTTTTAAACACAATTCTTTGTTAAGAGTTATACAATGTGCTCTGCAGCACTTACTGTGTCTGTGCTGTCTGTTAATGTGTGAGTGTTAAATAACACTGAACGTGTCCTACTGCTTTTGTCTCACTGGCACAGTGGTTTTCATTTGAGTGTGACATTTAGGACCTGCTCCCTCCATCTGCATCCATCACCATTACGGCTGCTATACTTAGCACAGCGAGAGGGGGAACAAAGAGAGCAGGGGAAGTCAACGAAGGCCAAGAGGAGAGAAAAAGGAGAGAGAGGTAGAGGAGTCCAGGGTTACTTCTCCTGTTGAGTGGTCTGTATTACTACCTTTTGGGGAAATATTCCATGAAAGACAGACCACCCTCTGTGTGTGTGTGTGTGTGTGTGTGTGTGTGTCAGCAGGGGAAGCATTCAGTCCGCTGTAATTAAATGTCTGCTATTGCTGTGACCCCACGGAGCCTCGAACACAACTAATGAAAGAATCTCCCATTTCATCTGTCATGGCTGCTTACACACACACACACACACACACTGTGTGTGTGAATCACACCACACACACCCACGTGTTCACGCATGTTCCACCTAATGAAAGAATCTTTGGGCGAATTAGTTGGGGTTGCTTCACAGGTGAACACACAACAAACAAACAACCTTTTTTATTCATATTCTTATTATTTTGCTGAACCATGCGCTTGCACACACACACACACACACACACACCGTAAAGCAGCTTCCAAACACTTATATGCATGTGTGTGTGTGTGTGTGTGTGTGTGTGATCGTACTTGGTATGCGGGGGATGCTTCAACTGTCTGTCTGAAGCAACAGGCAGAGAGAGGGGGAAGGACATAAAGCGGGGAGCAGAGGATAGAAAGGAGGAATAGAAAGTGATGGATGGATGAATGAGCGAGGTCTCCGTTGGATAAATGTCACTCAGGATTAGGACGTTATGACAGGCAGAAACGCAGAGTCCTGCTCGTACACACACACACATCCACAGGTGATAGATGGCAGGTGACTGCTGGTACAGTATGTATAACCCCTCAGGGAAGCCCAGAGCATCGCCCCGGGCAACTGTAACCTTCTGCCTCCCACGTGCCCCTGCATCACTCTCACTCTCTCTTCCAGCTGGTTCCCCTTATAACCTCGTCTCCATCACAGGATCACAACCCCTTCTTTATCTCGGCATGATTCTGGGTTACAATTAGATGACGGACGTAGGACTGATTTTCTACTTCAAACGTGGAGGACACAGGCTGTGAAGGACAGTTCCATCACCTCTGAATGATTCGTTAGTGAATTCTTAATATTTATATCAGATTAAGGATTTTTTCTAACAATGCAAATATATATTCTCATAAATGTAATTTCTTGTGTCACAGTATTTTAATTGATTTAAAATGGTTAGGTAGGACATGACAGAAACAAAACCCAGGCTCTATGAATGTGGAGCTAGTTAACTGCTGGTTCTGTTCGTTTTTTTTTTTAGGAAAATATAAAAGTCTCCCTCCAGTAACTGAGCTGCTTGTTCCCAGTTCAGGAGAATCTGCTGTCAACACGTCAACACACTGTCATAACATTTAGCACAATGTCACTTATGTTGTTGGGTAGAAATCAAGCCAAATTGGAAACGGCACTTCCATGTGTATTTCTTAAAAATACACATGGAAGGTGAGGAGCTGACATGATGAATGGCTCATTAAAACTGTGCTCCACATTCCCTACCCCGAAACCAACATGCTAAATTTAATCCATACTGGATTAAATCACCCAAGTTATTACTGTGACGGGGACAGAAAGAGCTTTCTGGAATTAGTAGATGGATTAACTCGCACAGTTCTCGCACAACACGTTAAACTTGCTGCCGTCTGACAGATTTATACGTCGTAATCTGTCCTAACGCAGAGCGAACGAGCTGCTGGAGTATCCATGTGATCATCAAAGGTGCGTTCAAGCGCATGTTATCATAAAGGCTGGGGGTTGAATTCAGGTGCAAAAGGGTGTAGAAGTGCAATAAGGCATAACGTCAGCCGAGTTCATTAATTCCACTGGGCACAATAGCGTAAAAGTGCACTCGTGGCTTTGGATTCATTTCTGATTCGCGACAGGAAGTGGTAGACCCTGAAACGCGTACGCCTCCGAAATTATGTTAGTGGCACAAACTCGGATTCTCAGTGTTCACTCATGTGTTCAGTTCCAGCAGACCTGTGGTGTGTGTGCAGAGGCTGCTTTAAAGTGCAGAGCTTGTTTCACCGTGCTCCAGATGAAGCAGCACCCAGAGGCTCTTAACTGCAGCTGGGATGGTTCCCAACAAACACTCAACAGCACATGAGGGAACCCGCCAGTTACTCTCCAATTAATCCTGCTACTAAACCGCGCTGCCGAATGTTTATTCGCGAATGGGAGCGCGTTTTGTCTCGGCGCCGTCCGCACCTACCGGAGACACGTTCCGACGAAGCGCTCGCTCGTTCTCGCACAGACTCTTTTAAACCCACAAACAGCATGTGCCAACAAAACAACACGTTTTCCCTTCAGCTCCGTGTTTAATTCTGGCAGATTGATTTGGCACCTAAGAGCTTACACTTGACTGAGGATACGCACATGCTACAAATACATAAGCGTCCCCGCTGAAGTGAATCGCCGGGTGTCAAATGAGATGATAAAGCACCGTTGCCACTCATCAAATAAATGAGCGCTGGGCCTCTGATGAGGGTTTTTTTCTCCCCGCGTCTTATTTGCAACATGACTGCTCTTGTGTTTATGAAACGAAGATTCTTCTTCTGAGCTCCAACTCTGCCACTAAATTATGCAACCAAGGTTACACTAAAAAAACAACACTGTGCCTCTTGGTTCGATATCATTTTTCTGCTTAATCATTATGACTAATTTGGCATCTATGCAAGAAGAGAGCTGTGTGACTCAACGCCTTGAAACAAGGCTTCAGAGTCAAACTGAGTGAATTAATACTTATTTCTTCCTCTGGCTGCACCTACTTCACGTTTTCCCTTTTTTCCCATCCACCCGATTACCTGGATGATAAAGTGTGTGTGTGTGTGTGTGTGTGTGTGCGCGCACCCACAGTCTTTGACAAGGTCGCTCTTGAAAATCAGAGAGAAAATCTTTGACTGCTGACAGTTTTCGAAGAAAAATCATCTCGTATTTTTGTTTTTTTAATTAATGTAAAAAAAAACAAAAAAAAAACAACAACAACTGTGTAAAAGCCAACAGTCAGCAGTAAAGGGAGCTCCTCACTCTCCCACTGAAAACAGAGCTCCTGAAGCTGGCCTCAGTAGTCCGGCCAATGTCATGATGTCATGATGCCTTCGTGATTCCCCACATTCGCATAATATACGCCCAGCAGCTTGTCTGGCATGAGACGAGACCGACGATCCCTACGCACGCTGCGAGCTGGTGACCAATCACAACAGGGTAGAGCGGCTGGCCAACCAGAGCCGACCGGAGCAAAACCCAAGCATTTCAAAAAGAGCCACATCAGTGACCACGCTTTCATTTACCCTGGAGCAGGGAAAAGGTCAGTGCAGGGTTCTGAGCGACAGCATTACTCAAACTGAAAGAACCCAGCCTGGAATAAACATGATATACATATGCTGAATTAAAAAAAAGACTTGAGATCTCTGAGGTGTCATCTGCCATCGACAGCTTGTTTCACTTTAACAATCTGGTCAGTGTGAAGGCTTCCAGAAAACATCCTTCTGTAAGAAAATATTGGGTTATTTTCTCTCTAATCTCTCCCAGATAATTCTGACTGTACTATATCAGAGCCATTGCCGGGGGACTGGACGGGTGCTGTGCTTGTTACGTTTTCAGTGTGCTAATCTTTGTGTTCAGCCACACACATGGCGATTTTTAATGCGCACTTGGAATTTGGAATTTGATTTTGAGAGGATGCTCGTGAGCGCCATGTGCAGACAACACAACTTCTCAGCACTGTTGCATTTACAGTGGCAAAGCTTCATGGAAATGTGATGATGTGGAGACATGTGAGGAAGGAATCTAACACACACACACACACACACAGACAAACCTATAAGAGGATTTAATCATCTCCTCAACTCTTTCAGTTCACAACAATAGCTCATGTACCATGAGGCAGTTCTGCTGTCCTCAGTCCGTTTGACTCCCTCCTTTTCTCCATCATTCGCTCTCTTAGTCCTCTTCAGCTTCCCTCTGTCTATCCAGGACTCTTCGTGGTAAAGCCTGTTTCTCGCCCTGCCATTAATTACAAGGTAATTGGTCTCACCAACCAGGGAACTGTTTGAGCGCGTGTGTGTGTTTTCTGGGCTCTGACAGAGCATCAGAGAGTGGGCCTGAGTAAACAAGCCACGAGCATCCTGTCATGCCATACTGAAGAACTTTCCCCCCTGGACACACACAGACACAGAGGAGAAGGGCCAACTGATTCAGGCCAAAACACCGTGAGTAGTACCCTGACCCCACCCACCCACAGACATACAGAAAGTTCTGCAAACTGCTGCTAACGCTGCCCTACGTTGTGAGTTTTATTTAAAACCCCAAAGCATAAAGGGTAAGACCCTGAGCGAACGTATTTGCTTCCTGCAGCCTGTGTGATTACTGGTGTGAGCTGATGTTTGCGTGTCCATGTGAATGTGTGACCGTCAAACAGAAAGAAAAAAAAAAAAGAGGCCAATCTTTCAAAGCATAAGGAAGCACAGGTAACGTCTCACAACACAGCAGTCCACCTTTCATGCGCAGATGAGTTTGCCAGAACAAAGCCTTCATCTCTGCTAAAATATGGAGCCACTTGAAGTTGTTGTCCCCCACCCCACTCCCCTCCCCCCTCCTCTATCTCTCTCCATCTCATCCTGCGTAATGAACCCTCTCCCTTGTTTCACTCAGCCAGGGTCCTGGAAGAGAGGGATGTAGGACTGAAGAACATCATACAGCATGAAAATGAAAGGGAAACTGCCATCTGCCAGAGTCTCTTCATGTCTCTAAGGCTCTCTTATCTCCTCACTGTGTACAAACTCTCATCACTTCCACATCCACGGTCCAACTGAAATCAAATCACATGTCTGTCTGTCTACGCTGCAGACGTGTCTATGTTTCAGAAATGAAATGTCCTGGAGTTGATACAAACGAGATGTTGTATTTAATACTCTCTTCTGTTTAAATCTTTCTATCAAATAGCTACAGCACAGAAAAGGAAACATGGGGAGACGGGGAGACATCTGCTCTTTCCAAAAGAAAGTATGGACGGCACTAGAGTGCCCCACGGTTAATATTTCTCATGATGTCTCTGTCTGCAGAGGCAGAGGAGATTTTAACCAGCGACAATCAGATCATATATTTTATGATTGCGTTTCCATTTACACCAGAGAAAGAAAGAACATCAGACTTCGAATCACAACCCAGATTATTTTATTACAACCTTATCTGCACTGCTACACGTCGTTGTGCATTACCACCCCCTGTGGATCAGTGGGGCCGAGTGAACAAGAGGTTTTGATCATAAAAGGCTATTAAATAGGGTCTATAACTGAACAAAAGACCAGTTAAACAGCATATAGGGATTTTTACCTGCTTTCAGTACAGTTTTGATCAATCTCTGATCTTGACATTTGAAGAAGTTCAAACTGAAATTAAAAAAATGCAGAACCTAACATAACTTCATTCGATTATTAGATTATTTTAAAAATAGCCTGCCAGATTTCTGTGACAGACTGACAGACAGAAATAAGCTACTTTTATCACTAATCATTTGTGTTTTCATATCAATCTAAGTTCGCCGCAGTTTCTCCTTCACGTTGGCAAGGCGAAGGCGAGATGAGAGGGAATTCGGCTGCACGATGACACTTCATCTCTGGATGTCACTCAATTGTACACATTGACCCTTTAACTGCTTTATTTATTTAGTTTACTACCGCCATCATTATCACAGCAGTTCAGAAAAAAACACAGTCCAGGAAACTGAAACAGAAAAACACAACCTTTGCAACATCCAACAAATTATGAGCAGGAAGCAAACTGTTGCTATGGAGACTGTAGTTAGTGATGTGGTGGGCAAAGCCACAAACTAGTGTGAAGGAGAGGACTGAGCTGAACATACTGAGGATCACAGAGCACACAGGCTAATGTGCTCACACACACACACACACACACACACAAGCAAATAAACGAAAGGCTTTCACAGATATGTATTTCCCTCTGGCTCAGGCGTTTTCAGTGATAATTCAGTGTGATCATATTTGAAAGCCTGGATGATGCTTTTTGAACGCTTCGAAATAAGGGCAGGGCGAGTGTGTCAGAAGTTGCTTCTGCGCCGAGGAATGAGATATCCGGGGATGGGATTGATCACCGCTCGTCACTCCTACCTTGTAGCGCTGCAAAATGTGGATGGGTGAGAGCGGGGAAAGGGAGCACAGCAGTGACGGATGCATAACTCATTTGACTGAAATAAACTGATGGGAGCGAAGGGCAACAGAGAGCACGATGGGACAGAGAGGAGGCAGTTATCTCTAAATATAGTTTTAGTGCGGCCTGAAAAGCCTTGTTTGGAAAGTGTGTGTCACTATCTGCTTCTCGGTGTCATTTTTGTCTCCTGCTCCCCAATCCACTATTGGCTTCCACTGACAACCGCAACAACAGACAGCCAATTCAATTCAATCTCTGTCTGATTGGAGGCAACAGATCTGATTACCTCTCATAGACCGCACACACACACACACACACACACACACAGAAAATACTGTTGTTTGTGCTCTAAGATTCCCCAGGGAAAGATATCAGAGTAAATGGCTGCTGTGATTGTGCCAGATAGACTGGATGTGTGCATAATATCCACACAAAGAAGATAATGTGTTTGCTAATCACACACCAGAGACGGGCAAACACACACCCACAAGTATCCACCCATATCAACACACACACACACACAAACAAAAGCTAACAGCTGCACAGCTATAACCCTTAACCACTCTTTTCATGCCGCTGGCTCCCAGTTCCACTGTAGAAACACCCTCCCACACATCCTCCGCCAAATCCCAGTGAGGGAGAGTCGTCATTTTTCATTGTCGTGATGACAGTTGAGTCCGAGTGTGTCGACAGCAACAGAAGTTGTTGGAACTGGAGGCAGACAGTAATCAGTAAACTGTTGATTCGGACATGCAATGATGTTGCCTGTAAAAATAAAACTAGTTCTATTTGTTAGAGGAAACAACGAACGCCCGAGGACAAAGGCTGTTTACGAGCAAGGTTTCCAAAGTGACGATTCATCCAAATGATCCGCTCGAGTACTGGTGAACTGCCAAAGACAAGCTTGCAAATCTCAGTCACACTTTCGGGACAACCACAACCCTGCGATTGGGCATAAATATCGTAACAACAATGCAGGCGCACTGCCAGACCCACAGAGATGCGCTAAAGTCAGCGCAGTTTATTTTAAAAGTGGGATTTCACTATTATGAAACTGCTTTGGTTTTCCAGCTCATGTCAGAATTTAGAGGCTGAGCGTCACACAGCATCATCGGAGGATAAATACTGTCAACAATCAATTTATTCATTAACACAACTGATCTAAATTAAAACATTACAATGAAACCCCTGCAACAATCCGTCTGTCCAGTTTTGACGAGTAAACAGTACGTCCTCCGTAACGTTAAACACACTTCTGAGAGGATGGGGTTTGGCTGAAAGCTCACATTGTCATGTCAGACTGATTTTCTTGCATAGCGAAAGCGGGAGATGCCATTCAAAGATTCCCCAGAGTCAGGCGTCCATGGTTCATCCTACTTTATTAGGGAGATAGGCGTCGAGATGAAAAAGTTATTAAGTGGAGACAAAACTGTCTGCAGCCGCTGGGCTCGTCACAAATGTCAGACAGGCTCATTTTTGTAATTTGACATCCACATTAGAGTGTTTGAGAGTCAGACACATCCTTTATTGATGAAAAAAGATGATCAAACTGTGACGCTTGTGAGAAACCAGCACAAGTTACAAATGTGAACTCAGGACATCGTTTTGGATTCTCCAGCACCACGAAGTATTGATGGTTGGTTCCAAACCTGGGGGATCTCTCAGGAGATAGCAATATATGCTCTCCCATCTTAATTATTGGTTTGTTCCTACATGTATTCAGGAGAGTCTCAAATCATGCTCTCAACACTAAGATACACCCTGCTTCTGCGCTCACGATCACTGTGAGCTGTGTGATTTCCTCCATCATCACTGCACCTTGCTTTCAGATTTTAAGGAGCATGCATGTCAGGTGGTCACAGAGGTGACAGAGGACAAGGAGAGGAGCTGCAGCTCACGTCAAACAAGTAAAAAAAATCAAATCCTTGAACCATCTACATTAAATTCCTTAGGATTTACAGGTACAAAAGTAGAGGATGGGGAAGGAGAATGGGTGGAGAGAGAGAGTCAAATGCGGTAGAGAGGTGAGGAGATGCAATCTTTGTGGCTTTGTTGGGGATTAATAAAGACTACCTTACTTCAAGAGTTGACAGAAGAGGAATGAGTAATTTATTGTCAGAGGGAACAGGACGCTGGAGTTATTCAATGCTAAAGGTCAAAGGTTATCTCTCCCTTGTCATGGTAATTCAATAAAAACCCTCTTAAAAAAAACGACCTGCGCTCACAGACGAAATATAATTGTGCGTGCAGGAAAGAAGAAGAAGCTGCCCTCTGCACTCGGACCTGCAGAAACAATCTGATGCATGGATCCAGGAACACTACATGTGTGATTAATGTGTGACACACAGCAGCCCCAGACTCTTCTTATTACAGCCCTCTTCACAGAGGAGTGAAACAAAGGGCTGAGATTAAACAGCTTTCTTCACATTGACTCATTAGTCTCTCTTATTCCCTCTCTCTCTCATCGTGATCAGTCTCTCCTCTGCATCTCATTCATCTGGGCCAAGGTCGAATAGGAGTCAAAGCAGTGGGAAGAGGAAGAGGATGAGGAAGATGGAGAGACTATCCTGCTGAGCTTCTCACTGCAGCAACGACGGTGAGGTGCTAACTTCATTCAAATGCAACAACTCCAAAGGGACCGAAAGCAGGGGGCTGGAAAGAAATGGAAACACGTGTATGTGCTGTACATACATGAAGGTTTCAGGTCGAACGCTGAACAAGAGCCTTATCAAGTTTCCTATTCTCAGAGCACACTCGTTGCTTGTGTTTGGTGTATGATTGCATTAGACTTTCATCACCCCGCTGTGTGTGTGTGTGTGTGTGTGTGAACTGACCCAGATCAGAAAGACATGAGGACTGTGTGTGAGTAGAGCTTGATGAGTCTGTGGTTCTGCAAACTCCACATGCCTTATTTCTTTAAAAATAAAAAAGAATAGCAGGTAGGCACATGGCGTGTGCAAGTAAGGGCGTGTGTGTGTGTGTGTGTGTGTGTGCACAAGAGAGTCAGAAAGCAGAAAATGGACAGGGGTGGAGGGAGGGAGAGGGAGTGTAAGAGAGAGAGAGAGAGAGAGAGAGAGAGAAGGATGGGGAAAAGGGGGAGAAGTGAGACTAAAAAAACCCTCAAGTCTGAATGCTGAAGGCAGACCATTCATCTTTCCTCTCATATGCTCTTCTGGGCTTCCATCCCAGTCTCTGTGTGTGTGTGTGTGTGTGCGCATGCATCCAACCCAAATATGGAGAACGGTCTGAATGACTAACATGATCTCCTTTGCAGCAAAGACAATACTGTTTCTAAATAGAACATGAGCGGCATTCAAGCCTTCCCTCAGCCAGTGTGTGTGTGTGTGTGTGTGTGTGTGTGTGTGAGAACCCGCGCTTGTTCGCAGGGGTCGCACAACACCGTGTGCAATGAGGCATCTGCTGCAGGTGATAGTGAGAGCGTGCACACGTCTGTGCATCTTGCGTGCGACTGCGTGGATCCGCTTATGTGGCGCTCCCAACGGCGTGCCGGGTTTTTGGCGACATCAATCAGATGCTTATTCAGAGAAGGCTGGCCGTCACTCTCGCGATTGGGCAGGTGGCAGCGAGCAGCTGGGTAATGGCTGCCAGCCTGGCCCCTGGCATCACCTCTGCTCTGAGACCACCCAGCCCTGTTCTCGTACACCTGCTAGCGATCTGCCTCCGGAGCTTTTCACACCTGGATCTGTTTGCTTCTCACCAACCACAACATCCCTGCACCTGTTTGGTAGCAATCCGCTGCACCGTTAATTAGCTCCGAACAACACCGGCCCTGCGTTCCGTCACTGAACCCAAATCCATCATCAGCAGCCAATCGAGATGTAACTAATGAAAAGAGAAATCACAGGATCTCCGTTTGTAAGAAGCGTCTGTAACCAGGGTACAACCTGAGTCAGGAGGGAATTACTGACAGACTTTTTACCAATGTAACTTAACAATCTCAGGGCTACATGTTGACAAGCCATTAGGCCAAGTTCAGACTACACCACCTTCACAGTCCTGAGTCGTTGAGTTCACGTTAGAAACTGTCTGAAGACCGGTGGTCACGCAGCACATGCTCTTTCACCAGGAGAGACCCAGGGGTCCAGCTTTTCCCACGAGAACCAGTCAGACAGTCTGCTGTGAAAATCTCGAGTGATACAAAGCGATGATCCTTTTCTCATTGACTGTTTCAAACTGTTCAGTACAGTCTCTGAGTGGCACGACTTCTGTCATATTAGGTCTCATCTCTGATTGAGGTTGTAGATTATGACCCGTCCTCATTTTCCCCTCCTCTTCCAATTACGTAAAAAAGAAAAACCCTTCAGTGGCCTGGTGGAGGGAACGGACCCGTGCTCTTACCTTTCCGTTTGGAGTCCCGTCTGACGCTGCTGGGCCTGACCGCTGGCTGTAGCTCTGTCTCTGTTGACATCCTCAGGCTCCAACTGGGCTAGACACCGCTCCGCTGGGATCCGTTGGGCTCACAGGGTCCAGTTCACAGCGTCAGTGCCGGCTGTGTGCGAGTGGGCGCCGGGTGTGTGTGTGGAGGCCCACAGGCTCATGGGAGAGGGATGGGCTTTAGCCCTGACACAACATCCCACACACACCCACAGAGAGCTGGAGAGAAAGAAAGACAGAGGGACTTTGCTTTAGCTGGGTCGTGTTTACTGTTGGCAGGCGAAACCTAGCAAGAGTTCTCAGCAGGCATGAAAATGAGCTTGTTTTTTGATCAGGAGCCTTGAGTGGATGTTGCCCGTGGTAACAGATGAGGGGGGGGGGTCTGCTCCTGCACTTCCTGCTTCCAGCCAGTAATGGGTATCAACAAGGACACAGCCTGAGGAGCAACCGAACTTCACCAAAACATCAGTTGAGTTTAATCAAACAGGTTTCAAAACAGTGACGCTGAGCAACACGGAGGCTGCACACAGATTATGTAAAAGCATTTATTAAAGAGCACCTCTGAGGATAGAAGGACACGGGCTTGGAGGATGGCGCCTCATTTGCGTGGGAGAAAATGTTCGGTAGTTTCTTTTCATGAAATGACAACTTAAGTGACAAGATCCAACACGGCTCCTGACACTCTAAGAAGAAAACATAAAAGCATGTCAATTTTTTTTCACTAGTACAGAAGTATTTGTTGATTTATGTTTGCTAATTGTTTTGATCTGATCCGGTTTTGATCTTGATTTTGCATTATTAATGGTTTCACTGCTGCACACAGTTTTCATAGAAAGGCCACATCGCCCGTAACACAAACACAGCACAGTATTCCCTGTGTGTTGCAAACACAAGTACTGCATTAGCCTGTTAGGCTGCAAGTAGTTTCTGTTTTTCACCAGCCCACTCAGCCGCTCCCTGCACTTTCATCGTCTGTGTGTCGGAACCTCGCGCTGGCTCTCTCCCTCTCCACCAGCTTCATTCTGTTCCTCACAATAAGTAGCTACTCAGCTGGAGATGTGTGGGAAGGCCCATAATCTACGGATGCTGCGGGTCAGCCTGTGGGCCAGACAGGTTTGGATGAGGTTACTAGACAATATCACAAGTTCAGGGTCAAAACAGTGAAAAATCATGAGGCTCAGCTGTGACTACTTGTTCACTCTCTCTCTCTCTGTCACAACTCATTCCCTCATTCGACTCACACATGCACACACTGCAGCTCCTCTTATGAAGTGACTGTCTGCAACACCAACCTGTAACTACCGACTTCCCTCTGTACTCTGCCGCTGTCATTCAACGCAGGCGAAGTTGAAGGAGTTCAGAAGAAAAGGCTCTTTCATAATTCCAGAGTGATCACCGTGCACTCGCACTGATGTGAGCATGTTTCATGTGAGCAATTCAAGTGACAGGTCCAGTCCCTTCTCTGTATTCCTCATGTGTGACACAGTTGGATCAATATTAAATAAGAAATTAACAATTACTCCTGGCTTTACATGTCTGGATCTCTGTTTTATGTGAAGTGCTACTGTTTACTTACACCCTGAAGGTGTTACAAATAATACACATAACACAAATATTGTGTTTGGACAACAGTTGGAGTTCTTCCACAGAGAATGGAAGAGAGCGATCACAATAGAGAACGAGGTCTAAAGAATTAGACGAACCAAAACATTTGGTTTGACCTGAAAGTCTCTGTGCGTTAAATATTAAATAAACCTAGTGATGTTTTTACTTTACCCTAGAAATCTGGAGCTAGTCCTCTCTACCTCTAGATGTCATAATATTCTACACACTGAACCTTTAAAAGATGGTCTCCTGCCGACTTGTGGACATGGTTAAAGAATAAAAAGGTCATCATATAATCTCACTCTTTCTATAATCTATGGATTTAATGAAATAACATTGGGACATAAGAGGTGGGTCATAAAAGCAGCTCTGAAAGAAGCAAAACTATGATTTCTCTTCAACTCTACAGCCACACTTGTTGCCCCCCCCCCCCCCCCCCCCCCATCCCGGCCCCTGTCCAGAGTGTGATGGGCCCCTCTGGCCCCAGCAGTCTGTCCTTTCTTTGCCCATCTGCTGCTACTTTATTCTGAAGTGTTGCCTGGCAGTTCCTTCCATAACCTTGCAGCCAAACCCTCTCAGGTCTGCTCTCTAACCCTGTCACATCAATGCACGAGAACACACGCACACACAAGTGCAGACAAGCTCCTTTCTTACTCCAAGTTGCTGAAGTACAAAGACAGTGGGAGACAGCTGCATAATGAATCCAACTAGCTGGTGAGCCGCTCCTCACCTCTCCTTCCACCGTTAGTCTTGACCTCTCTGTCCCGCTACGTCATCTAACAGCAGCTGAGTGTAGGCTTGAGCAAAACTGAAGGGTACCGGTGCTTCATGGGAAAGAGGGGAATCTCTCTTTTTCTCTTCCACCCCCTCTGCACGGTGTTTCAGTGTGAATAGGAGGCCCCTGTAAGCCTCGGGCGAGAACAGATGAATTGAGAGGCTTTTAATTTGCTGCAGACAGAAAAGAACAGAGTCCATTTAATTCTGCCAGCAGAGGCCATGTCGGCAAAATGCTGACAATATTCTTTATCTGGTCCAAACACACTGGAAAAGTGTGAGTCACTCCAATTACAGGCATTATCAGCAGCACTGTTCCACCAAATGGATGGAGAGAGAGTGAGGGTGACGGTGAAGAGAGAGGGGTTAGGTGGAAGACAAATGAACAGGGTGGAGAGAAAGTGTGGGGTGAAGGAACATGGAGTGGGTGAGTAAAATAATGAGAAAGGGGTAAAGGGGGAGCGGGGGAAAAAAAAAGCCTGAGGAAGTAAAATCAGAACAAAAAGGATGGAGTTTGAGCTGCTTCAGTCCCCGTCCTCTTTGTTCCCTGAATTTGTTCTTCTCCTTCTAGCTGCAGCATCTGGAGTGTTTAAGAAAGGCAGTCTCTTAATCCTTGAAGAGGCAGGCGAGACGCCCCCTCCCCTCCCCTCCCTGCCTTAACCTAGAAAATCACTGCTTTACAACTACAGAAACACAGATTCAAACATTTTGCTTCTGCAGACTTTATAATCAAAAATATATCAAGAAAGGCCTGTGAAATGATTCCAGAGGTTACAGTCCATGCTGTGAGACAGCTACTCACACAGATGAAGAAGTCCAACCCAGCCAACCATTGCAGAAAATATGAGCCACCACTCCACCAGTGTGAAAGAGCAAAAAAAAGAAAGTGAGGCTGTAAATGAAAAATGTGCTACAGCACCAATCTCCAGACGTCTCCGGCGCTCCAGACATATGGTTGTTCCTCAGGAGACTCCAGCACAAGCTCTACATCTAAGCTACAAGGGAGAAGAGGCTAATTTCTCAAAAAAAAAAAAAAACCTGCCCATGTCTCGCTGTAGAAATTCCCGGCCTCATATTCCCACATGTTGACGTGAAGGGAGGAAGCACGAGACGCCGCCATGAACACTGTAGTGGCGGTTTGACCTGGAATCAGTAAGTACGCTAAAAGTAGCAGCGGAGATGTGAACATGGCTTAGTGTGTCTGGATTTAGACATAAATCTGAAGCTGCACCAGAGGAGAGACAGGCTGGGAGAAGGGCACAAGCAGCAAATTGGATGGCCGTAAATGGGGCGCTGCCAACAGGCACGGGTGGGTGATGTGAGGATGTGTGTGTGTGTGTGTGTGTCTGTATAAGCAACCCGATAAACAGGGATGCTGGCAACAGGAGCTTAATGCCCAGAAATCATCTGCAGTTTCAGTCCGCCAGGCAAATGGAAAAGAAAGAAAGAACGAAAGAATAAAAACAGGAGGGAGAGGGTCTGGATTTCTATCCCCCTCTCGCTGGGTCCTTTCACTCTCACGCCCACTTCCCGCTCTCTCGGGGTAATTGTGTTCTGTCCATCAGGCTCAGAGTTAGATTAGCGGCTGCGCTCCTTCAGCTCTCCTGCCTTCTCAATAATGAATAATCATACAGTCCACCTATGCACTGCTTTTCTGGCAACCTGTGCTCCGTCCGGCTTCAGCCCCCACTGGTTGATAAATAACCACCACTGTACAAGGGTTGTTGCTTTATGGCCTGGTTCAGACACGTGAGAGGTAAAAGATCTTTCAAAATCAGACAAATTTAAATGTGGTTTTCGGGATGGACATATGTTACATCGACTGGAGCTCAGACCAGAGCAAACAGATGAGAGAACTCAAATGTCAACAATCAACATCTATTAAAAAAAAAAAAACAGGTTTACACCAGCAGCATGAATCAGACATATGAGTAAGCACATGGAATACTGAGACCCACCGGATGATGATGTGCAGCAGGTACACAGCGTCCACTCCACTCTGGTAGCTGAAGCAACGCAACGAGAGCAGGAGTAAACGGAGGACTAGACGCTGCACTTCAGGTGGATGACTGAGCAGAGACGGAGAGCTCTGGGTTAAAGTTCACTACTGCACCTTTATAACTGCCTCATATTACTGCACTTTGTCCCTCACTCAACAATAAATTGTGGTGTCAGCCTTCCTGACCTCAAACCTGATCAGAGATTAATCCACTTTATTTACCGATAGATATTCTCTGTGGTCATGATGATTAAAGTTTAGCTTTTAAAGCTTAACACCTGGAAGTTCAAATAATGCAGTGCTGGGAGGCACACGCACACGTACATACAACCCCCCCCCCACCCCCCACCACCACATTAGCCTTGCTGGATTCCAGACAATGCCCTTTGAGGTTGAAGCAAGAAAAACAAAAATTGGGATTTCAACAGTGGTTATATCTGTTCCACCTATAAACAACGACTCAAAATTGTTGCTGCAGCTGTCGAGTAGATAAAGCACCAGCTATTGCACCAGGCCTGGAGGCCTATAAGAACAGCAGTGCAGCTAATTCAGCAGGCGGTAAGCCAGGCCACCAGCCAGCACAACAGCACGCTGCAGGAGGCAAACATGGAACCACGGGGCTCTGAGCTCCTTTAGGTTCTCCACGCGGCTCCCTGCCTGCCTGAGAGTGACTACAAGGAACATTCGGCACAGGCCCCATCAGGAAAAGGAAAACACGCTCACACACACACACACACAATTTTCCACCCACAATCTCCTGCCAGAAATAGGACAACAACAAGATGAGCGATTCACACGCACGGGCGGATCGCAAATTAGCGTGTGCGTGCACAAACACAAACTTGCTCCTCAGATTATCTTCACCTTTCCTATTTACAGACACAGGGCTGTAGATATCAAAGCACAGCACTCTCTTTGGGGAATTCCTCCTTTCTCGTGTTTTAAGGGGAAATAGATGAAAATGAATCTCATTCTCCCTGCACCCCCGTGTGTGTGTGTCTTCTGCTTTGTTAATGTGCTAAAATGTAAATGTGCCGTGCTCCACAATGTGCCTAAGACGGTCTTTTTCCACGACGAGCAGAAGAGGCAGCTTTGCTGACAGACTATACCTTTATTAACGAGCCGACGCTCTGATTCTGCTCGTCAGTCTGATCTCCTCGCTGTCTGCTCCTGCCCCAGTCTACTATCGCACCACAGCTTTAGCTGAGCTCCAGGATTGCATTTAGGACGTGATTCACGCTTTTATTCATTTACTGCAACTTTTCTCCTTTCATCTCTAAAGATGTAGAACTTGTGTCATCGCACATCCGGACCTGCTGCCTGTTACTCAGCACTCCCAGCACTCATGCAGGTGGGAGGGGTTCCTTCCGCTTCAAGAATGACTCAGTGATTTATGTCTGCTGGTGGTGCACGGGCTAATGTCAGCAATATGGAAATAAACGTGGACTCCTGGACTCATGATGAACTGAGGAGGCTGCGAACACGCACACGGCAGAACTCTCGGCTCTTCAGATTCCCATTTCCGTTTATTTTCAGGGCATAATTCTATGCATCACCAGTTGGTGAATGAATGGGTGCAGGGGGTGACAGCGGGCACGCTTAAGCAGAGGACCGGTGGTTCTGATACAAGGAGGCTCACGGTAACGGCCACACAACATGGCCTGTGTGCGTCCAGCAGCTCCGAAGGCAGGGCCGGCTCTTCGCACTGGAAAACCCATCATCACTGAGCTACAGTTCATCGTGCCACTGGTCTGTTAAAAGTGTCCACTGAACATGATTTAGATCCCCCCCCACAGGCCCTCTGGACCCCATCAGCTGGGCCCAGAGTGAGCGATAGATCTGCTCCATCTGTGGAGTGGAACCAGAGAGAACGAGAGCACAGAGATGGAGCCGGAGCCTGTCGGAGCAGAAGACTGAGACTTAATGAGGGATGCAATCATCAATTATTCAAAACACTTAATCACGGTGTGGCACGACGCTGTTGGCCAAACACACACACACACACAAGGATCACACACAAACTGTGCTTTCAAGCAGACCCAGAGATACAGCGAGATGGATTAAATGGGAAAGAAAGATACACAGAGACGACTGTTGCTTCACTGTGTCTCTAAAATGTAATTCTGATTCAAGGTTTTCCCACATACTCACTCATGCAGAATGTGTTGTTGTATTCTATATCTATACCTCCTTAAACAGATTCGACAAGGGACACGATCTGGGAGTCTGGGGCCTTCTGGTTTGTGAATCTGGCCAATCACAATGTGACACCTGAAGGCATTTGATAGCAGCTGCTTGTGTGGGGATAGATGTCGTTTTCTGGACCTAAACCATCACTGTTTCTATTTAGTGTGAGAAACTTTAAATAGTGCACATAGGACAGAAGACAGAGTGCTGCTGCAGATATCTGCAGTCTACACAGAGTTCTGTTGTCTCAAGCCTGGGGTCGTTTCGGTTGCTGTTGAGAGGTGTGGTTTATTGTTTCCCCATTCACTGACATGGTTGTTATTCAACAGGGAAGCTGTGGTCCATCAGAGTTCATGTTTTTCATGAATATCAGTTGTTCCTAACTAAGCTTGTTCCTATTTTAACAGATGAAGAACAAACTCCGTCCTGCCAGCAACGTTCTGAATTAGCCGTCTCTGGGTCTGATTCATAGATCTGGAAATAACTCACACAGGACGATCCCTGCCAGCCCCTGGATTCAAACCCATGAACAAGAGCTGGGGCAAACACTGATGATCACTGTATTACTGTTACTATTTCTCCTCATTGTCTGAATTTGAGAAATCCAACACTCTAGCCCTGAACATTTGAGTGAGCTCAGGTGAATTAAAACCAAATCACATAAGCCATTATATGACACATGCAGACTGAATGGAGTTTGATTGTCAAAAACATTAGATCCAATTCAGTTCCCTTCATCAGTTAAATCAATTATTCATAGCTGGCACCAGCAAGCGAGCTGACTCATGTCACCTTACGTGCAGAAAAACAAAACAAGATTAACTGCATCAGCTCTTGAAGGTAACATGAGATGAGATTCTACTTTCTAGACCCAGAAAAATCTAAAATCTTCACGCTCATCAAAGTGTGGATCAAAACAGACACTTGAGCAGACACTCATTTGGAGAAACTCGTTGCTTTCTTCTAGGAAACGCCACAGTTTGTCTCAGTCTCTACATATTTCAGCGAGGAGCAGCGTGACACCGCACAGAGCAGAGGAGGAACGGGAGAGCAGAAAAGAGGAGCAGGCAGTGACTAAAAGAAGGGAAGGATGCTTTAGGCTAAACCTTCAACAACGACAGCCCCGAACCTCCTCACTTGCAAGCCGCTGGCGAGATGAGCAGCTCGCTGCCAGCAACTTGTTCCACAACACACATTTGAAGAAGCCAACGGGTGAGTTTAATCAATGGTGTTCTTGCTCTGTCAGCGTGTCTATCTGCGCTGCAGGGGCAGGAACGCGTTCTCCACTTGTGTCCTCTGAGCCCCGGCAGAGTGCAGCGTCTAGGTTCAACCTATCCTCCTCAACCTTTGGGAGAAATTGCCCCGAGGGGATACAAGTACCCCCAGCCATAATCCTGCGCAGCCTCCTGCCGCTAGTGGCCATCAGTCAGTCACAGTTCCCGCCTCCTGCCCGTGTGTGTCTAATCGGCCAGAGCACGCTGTCACAGCCGCCTGGCCTCCCAGTGAAAACACAGACAGCCAAACCAAATCAATCTTTACTGAGTGTCCGTGTTTAATAAGGCCCTGTTGTTTCTTATGGACTCTGACAATCTGGCGACGTGATCAGGCCACACACAGATGGACGCACACACACAGACCTTGGAAAATATGTTTTGCCTCATTTGAAATCGTTTTTGGTCCTCATGAGGTCTACTGGTCTTGACAAGGTCAGTGTTTATGTTTAAAATGGTCCAAAAGAGGAAGCGGTAATAACAATGGGCACGCACACACACACACACACACACACTGTTGGACTGATTCAGCTGTCTAACCATCTTCCTCTTACAAAGGCAGACATGCACACGAGCACAGACACACACACACCAAGCACAATAAAGATTGCACCCTGTGATCAACAGGCTCAGAGTGAATCGCCATGGGATTGTCAGACGGGGGGAGGGAAGTATTTGCATAATTTCCATTTGTGGATTCCAAACTCTTTGAACTTTGCACAAACATTTCAACTCTCACACGCGTGCACACGAAAAATGTGTAAAAACTTCATGCTGCATATGGAATCTGTGAAATTCCCTGAAGGTGAAACTTTCTGCCAGTGCTTGAAATAGACCCTTTTAGCACCCTAAGGTCTATTGGACTGTTGGACTGTGTGAACTCTCACTGAGGGTAGAGGGGCTATTGGCATTCAGCTCCCTGTGGGACTCCAAGTCAATACAAACCTATTTAAATTTAGAAAAGGCTTTGTGTGTTTGTATGTGTGTGTGTGTGAGAGAGAGAGAGAGTGGGGGGGGGGTGTTTTTCCAGCTACACACAGGCATCATGACGTCAAACACATTAGTGTGGATACACAGGTGCACGCGCACAGCATCAGTCTTTGCATGCGTGTCTGCATGTGCAGCGAATGTATGTAGTACAGGTAATAATACCGTGCTTAAAGCCCACCCCTCCATCAGGGCCACAGCTTCTCAGTATCATCAATCACTGAGCAGCTCCTAATGATACCAATACTAACAGCAGCACAGGAGCAGGGGAGCTGGACAGAGAGGGGAAACAGAGGGACGGACAAAGAGGAGGAGAGAGGGAGCCAGAGCTGATGATAAAGGGGTTGATGTCTTAAGAGCACATGCTATTATGAAGTATGTGTTATTTATATGTAAAAATACATACATGGAAACATTCACTGCATTTGTAATAATAAATATATCCAAAAAACTGAAGGTGTATCATCATAAAACATTACAATTCAATTCTGAAGACCCAAGTCAGTCCATTTTGGCAGAATGCGTATTTTTAAAAATTGTCTATCGGGCCCTCTGCACTGACATTTATTCTTTCATTGTACAAAACGATCGTCTGCACTGTGTTCCCAGTATTTTTGGTAGATATGAAATGTTGCTGTACGTGCCGTTTGCACTGTTATTGCATTTCCTTGGTGAGTGAAAGGCTCACAGCGAGTGTGAGGGGCAGCTGGGATTAAAAGAACAGCAGGAACTTTCTGTACACTGTGGTGTGTTATGCTATTTAAAATTCCTTGTCATTCCAATTAAGGTTTATTGGAATTTGCATTTCCATTTGAGAGGGAAGGGATGGGTGGGCAGGAGAGAGAGAGAGAGGGCTGGAGGAGAGCAGGCAACAAGCATGAAGAGGGAAGGAAATGTGCTGTCACAGGAGTGAAAAGAAGATCTGTGTGACTGGAATAGGGAATCTGATTCTCTCAGTCTCCCCCTCCCTCCTGCTCATGCACACAGACACACACACACTCAGCACTGCCCACTGCCACTCTGCACGAGCTCCGTTGCATTGGTGTGGATTCATATTAAAGGTTTTTTTTTATCTTCAGTGCTGCCTTTTTGGATTCTTCTAAACACTTCCTCAACATATCTGATGAATATGTACAATGGAAACCGGATGTTCAAACTATTCATTTATATATATAATGCTAAAATGAACATCTTTGATTTATTGTTTATTGTGGAAAAACAAATGATCTATATCTATTGGGGAATTAAAACCACTCAGTGACTTGTTAGTTTTGGTAAAAAACACAATGAATTATGACACTTTGCTGCCCTCTATTAAACTATTTGACTGTGGAGATGTACGGAATATTGAAAGAGGCCAAGAACATGATGTTTGATGACTGTACAAAGGTCAAATTCTAAGACATTAATGTGAGTCTATTCTGGCCAAAACAGGAAGAGAAATCCAATGCTAACAGCACAACTCAAAGCTGAGGTTTATTTTTGCCAAATTCATCTTTCAGATTTAAAATGTGTACTTTCCAGAAAACCTTTTGCTTTTTGAATCCAGCTAGAGTTGTTTGGAAGGGGACTGAGACTGAAGTGCTTCATGTTTTTGTTTTTCCTCTCTCTTTTCCAAGAGCATCATCTCCTCCCCTTCCTGTGGCAAGGTGAAGGCCAGCAAGGCTGTGAAATTAGCCAATCAGATGTCTCCACCAGTTTAAGCAGAGTTGTGAATGTGCTAATAGACAGGAGAGTAAGATATGTAGCCGAGAGCACAGCCAGATGTGCCAACACATTCATATGCATGCCCTAGAAAACACACACACACACACACACAGAATAAAACCCATTATTCTATGATTATAGGGAACAAAATGATAACTGCAGATTTGGGAAGCAGAGATTGCTTTGGTTTCTTTGATAAAGACACAGGTAATGAAGAGGATTATTTCTTATGTGAGGATGATCAAGGGAGGAAAGAGGAAAATAAAGGGGTGGTAAGAAGAGTGTGTGTGTGTGTGTGTGTGTGCAGTATAAGAATAAACAGGAAGCCTTGAGGCAGTCTCACTAGATTACACAGTCCTTGGTGTGCTCCAGGCAGAGGACACGGGTGAGGAAATCCTTCCCTTTCTTCCTCCTCCTGCCCCCTCTTCGATTTCCCCCCAGCTCCTCTCCCTCTGCCTCCCTCAGTGGGACCCAAACAGGTGCAGCACCCCTGACTCCACAGCGCCATCGTCCCAGTCTCCTCTCCCTCGACCTCCTTTAACAAGCCGGCCATGAAATATATCTTGCTTCCCTTTGTCTCTCCTCCTCTGCGTTCCCTCGCTACCTGATTGCTCATCTTTCTTCATTGCTGGGCCTGCCTCCCTCGCAGGGCTCGCCATCTGTACAGTAACAGGTGCGCTGTGCATGTGACTGATGTGTTTGTTACCTGTAGCGCTGCCTGCAGCCACAGCCTGCTTGGAGACTAGCCGCCTCCTGACCTACAAGCTACTGCCCTGCTCTCTTTTCCTCCTGCTCCTCCTCTGTGTCTCCTTCAGATGGCGACAGACTGAGAGGAGGAGGAGCAGGAGGAAAAGAGAGCAGGGCAGTAGCTTGTAGGTCAGGAGGCACATGGGTTGAGGCGGCAATCCTCCAAGCAGACTGTGGCGGGAGAGGAGCAGAGTAATAAGTTAGGGAGCAGGGGTGTGTGTGTGTGTGTGTGTGTGTGTGTGTGTCTTACTGGCTGTGCTGTGGTGGAGCGTTCATCATAGTGGAGTTTGGGTAATTAGTCCCACCAGTCTAAGTGTGTGTGTGTGTGTGTGTGTGTGTGTGTAGTCTGGAGCCTCCTCTCATCCGTCTCACAGGTGAGTGATTAAATGCTCTGCAACACCTGGAAGTGTTCCTCCTATCCTCCACCCCCCCATTTCTGCTTTTATCTTAATTTATAGCTCCACCCCTGAGACCTCCCCTGGCCCAGGCACAACACACTCCACAGGATGGGCTCACACACCCACATGTGCACACACGCACAAACAAACGTAAATCTACACGGCGGCAATGCAGCATCCAGCCAGAGTCTGCTCTGATTGGGTCTTGTTCTGTTTTCAAGTTGGGCGTATGCACTGATCGACATTTTGTTCAGTGCAAAGCATAGACACATACACTTCATATGTCCCCCCTTTTCCATCTTGTACATTTGTTTTTTTTTCTATGAAATGGGTTATTTATGTGTAAAGCTATTTGGATGATGCTCAAAACAAAGATCCAAGTTGAGATAAAATAGGCCAAGAAATCAGCGACTGCAAGAACATCTACAATGGGCAGTGAAGCGGGTTTATACAATTTTCATTTTATGCAACTGTACATTTTTAAACAAGGACGAAAATCCTGTCTTTGCTATTAAATATTGATCGTAGTCTCTTTTAAGAAACTGCTTGCGTCATCTCATGTGTGGTTTTGATCTAAAATTAATATAAAATGATATTTAACTCTATCTAAAATACAGAGATAAACTAGTGTATTGTTCATGGCCCTGACCCCCCACATTAACACATTTAACCCCCTGGATTAACACTGACAGGGAACACTGGGTAAAGTGGGAGAGAGGCATTGAAAAAGCCATTAGGCTGCTCATGAAGATGGGGTCCTGAGGTCTGGCCATCGAGCTGCATTTTCCCACTTATACATCAAACCAGGCAGAATCCGGTACCCAATCATAATATGAATCAAACACCTTTAGTCACAGGGTAGAGAAACAACAGGGCTAACTGTAGCACTAGCATGTCAGTCATTTAATGATCCCTGCAGGCAGCCACAGCTGCGGACAGACGGTCGCATGGTATGTTGTATGCGGCTGCTGTGATATTATTACTGCATGTGTCCCCGAGGGCTGAGATGTGACGGATGTCAGCGGTAATAAATTGCAGAGGTCAGTCCACTCTGGTGAAGAGGTCTCCTCTCAGCGAAGTCCACCCGACGGACACGCAGGCTTTTAAATATTCCCGTCAGCGCACGTTTCCATTCATTCCTCGAGCCGCTGTTTATCAGACTGGGGATCATTAAGTCGTTCTCTCATGAGAGCTCCGGTCCGAGGCAGCACAACGACAACACAGCGAGAACTCATTTGAGGGGCGATTTACAGCAAAGGCCGAGGCAGGAGTGTGTTTTCTCCTGGCGAGTCACTGAGTCTCCAGAGAGGAAAGCGAGACAGTGGACTCATCGCCAGCTTCTAGGACCCATTAGGGACCCACACACACGCATGAGGGCACACGCAAGTGGCAGGGTGAGGTGAGCTGGGCAGTTCACAACAGCAGGTAGTATGACTAATAACACAGCAGAGCTCACTGAGGCACACCGGCAAGGCGATCACAACCATTTCTCTCTGTCGCTGACTTCCTGCAGTTCCTTCCTTTATTCCGCCCTATGTCGTCTTCTTCCCTCCTCTCACTGTCTGACACTGCTAGTTCTACAGTGAACACAAACCTTTTATGTCCATCTTAACTTGTTTTGTTTTTTTTTTAATTCTATAATCACAGTTGAACAGAGTGGTTTCTGATTAAAGCTGAACATTGAGTCCATAACAGAAGGAACACTGGACAGGTCAGAGATGGACCGAGTGCCAGACACTTTGACAAGAAGTCAGAGATCTTAATGATGCTGTAATCGGCAAGGAGAATCAAACTGTGCCAACAGCTGGATGATATTAAAGAAAAGTTAGCCCAACTAGAAGCCCGAGCGGAGATCCCACCTCTAACTACAAAGCAGAACCAAGAGGAAGACCTCCACAGGTGTTTGCTGAGCGGCAGAAGGCTCAGCTCATCCACCAGCAGAGGTTTGTGGTGGAGCAAAATCAAGGCTCTCCAGGAGGAAGTAAAGGAGTGTCTTGCATTGAGGGAGCAGCTTGAGAAGACCACCACAAGCTGTGCTTTCAACCTAACCTTGTATATCACATGCTGACCTAACCCTAAATAACTGCTGGCCTACTGCTAACCTTTAACCTCACATCTTAACACTAAAATATAATAGCTGACTCCCTGTCCCCATAACAGAGCTATGTCCCCACAATACGAGCAAAACCTGTGATACACGCACACACACCAGTATGGTGGTCCAGTCATCCACATCATCTTATCAAACAGTTCTATCGGCTCCAGCGATGGCTATTGGGGGTGTGCGTGATTGAAACCATTAAATCAGTTCACAGTCATTTAATTTTGCAGTTCTTAGATCTGGCCTATTTCATTAATCCAGTTTTATGTGCGCGCGCACACACACACACACACTCTGAGTGAGCATGGCCCCATGGGTGAATGGGTGGTCTTTTAACACCATTGCTCCCAAAAATTACTTATCAAACTCATCAGCCCTCATAGTGCTATGGATGGAGGAGTCATTATCTAGGAGCATATCCAGCTAATTGAGGGCTGCCTATCTTAATGTTCAGATATAGAATGGGTGGGAGGATTGGTGAGAGAGAGAGAGAGAGAGAGAGAGAGAGAGAGAGAGAGAGAGAGACCGGGGGTGTCATAACCTATGGGTAAGGGAACCATCTCAAGCACTATTATACTGACAAAATTAATTCAGCCTGCAGTTATGTCTTCTCATCTTTTAAATGTGTGTGTGTGTATGTGGAAGTGAATGAGTGTGTGGTCAGCCCCAGTCAGGGGTCTTTTTTATGGATAAATAAAGAATTAAATAGCCCGCCACCTGCTTCTTGATTTAGGTCTGGTGAGCCTCTACTGCACTGACTCACTGCGTACACACACACACACACACACACACACACACACACACACACACACACACACACACACACACACACCCAC